>CM061243.1:19249112-20449112 GCA_030848705.1 Heracleum sosnowskyi | reverse complement strand
TACGGTTTCTTAAAAGAGGGAACCAGATTAACTCCTAGCAAGAAATCTAGGAGAAAAAAAAAAGGTAGGTTTTATTCGATGCGAGCCTTCAGCTCGCATCGTTACTTTTACTCTGTCACCTTTATTCTTGTATTTTATTTAACATGTGTATTGACTAACCCTTTTGTCTTCGTTTTATTTCAGAAATGGCGATCTCTCCTCCTCCCTTTCTAGACGAGCAAGAGGTGCATGCTCGCACCGTCCCTTCTGCAAGCCAAACCGGCTCGCAAGCAGGGGGCTCGAATAGAGCTATTCGTACAAAAGAGATCCCTCCCCAAAAAACAACTCTCACAGAATATTTGGCTACTGGGGGGGCCTCTCCTCTCAAAAGGAAGACCAAGCAATCCAAGGACTCCGCTCCTGAACTTGATATTGCGAAGCGGGCTCGCAAGGATTTGCCCCCAAATCCTCAAGGAAATGTGGTGGCCAGTACTTTGGTTCGACTCGGAGCCCCACATATTTTCGAGGGTGATTTAAGGGCATGGACCTCGGGCTCGTTCGAGGCGAACAATGATGCCCTCACCAA
The DNA here is from genome assembly GCA_030848705.1 of Heracleum sosnowskyi. NCBI lineage: Eukaryota > Viridiplantae > Streptophyta > Magnoliopsida > Apiales > Apiaceae > Heracleum > Heracleum sosnowskyi. The sequence goes on along the minus strand of CM061243.1, from coordinate 20,448,547 downwards.
GGCTACAGCTGAGGTGTTTATAAGGCAAATCAGCAGGAGCAGGGAGCTTCGCTATATAGGTCAAGCCTCTGCTCGTCTTGACAAGGACAACAGGATTTTGAAGGGTAAGCTGGATGAAGCGAGGAGGGCAAATGTGGCCTTGGTTGAAGAATCCAAGTAAAGCATTCTTGATGCGACCACAAGTCTCGAGAAGGATCTTCGCGAGTCCAGAGCACTTGTGGAAAAAATGAAAAAGGAACATTCAAATGCCCTGACTGATGCCACCTCTGAGATCAACTATCTGAAAACCCAAGTTGCCGAGGCCGAAGCTAAGATGGCGGCTCAAGATGCTGAGTTCGAGGCCAAATTTTCAGCATTGGAAGCTAGCCGGGCTGAAGAGGTCAAGGATGCAAAGGCCCTGGGATCCAAGAACTTTATGAAGGGCTTCATGGCGAAGGTCCCTGAGTTCGATTGGAGCCCTCTGGGTACTGCTACTGTCAGTTATGCCGAGAAGCTTCGCAAGGAGATGGAGGAGGAGGCTACAGAAAGGGCTCGCATCGCAGATGAGGCCCAGCTCGTCCCAGAACCTCAGCTCACTCCTGAAGCTCATGAAGAGACTCCTAAGGCTTGATTTTACTTTGCTACTTTCTTTGGGGATGCGGGCACCCCGTTTGCCTCTCAAGTTGTACATTTGATGGTCTTCGAACTAGTAACATTTGCAACTTTGCTCATGATCTTGTATATTTTCCTATTCATGTCTTTACTTTTCTTTACATAGTAATTGTTTTGAATGCACACAACTTCCATCAAGTTCACCTCGCATGGGACTACTATGCCTGTTCATGCGAGGTCCCACCTTGCATCGTATTTAGTCCCACTTCGCACAAAGTTCCACCTCGCACAAGTTCCACCTTGCACAAGTTCTAGTTCAGTTTTCATTTTCCCAACTTTCTTGAGCTCGTTTCTAGAGAGGGCTCGCCTCGCACAAGCTCTCTTTTCATAATTGATGGGCCGAGGCCCAATCCAATGTACTTCTGAAAACATAAATGATAATAAAAAGAAACTAAAATTTACTTAATGCGTGAAAACACACAATCAACTTAACTTTATTTAGATAATAAAACTTCCACTTTCTTAGATAATAACAGACTTAGACTTATTACATCGTATGTCACAGGGAGGTGTCTATATGACGCCACCCCCCGAGACTTAGGATAAATATCAATGCATGCTAAGTCTTAAATAGATAGAAACTACTGATAATATCTCCTCAAGTGCTCAGCATTCCAAGCCCTTGGTATGAGCTTTCCCCGTATGTCATTGAGATGATAAGTTCCTTCCCATAGAACTGATTTGATCTGATATGGGCCTTCCCAATTTGCACCAAATACTCCATGATTAACTACCTTGGTGTTAGGCATGACTCGACGGAGAACCAAGTCCCCTACCCGGAAAGGTCGGGCTCTCACCTTACGGTTATAATGTCTGGCAGTTCTCTGGTGATATGCTAGCAGCCTTGCTTGGGAGTCAACCCGTATCTCTTCAATCATGTCCAAGTAAAGACGATGATTTTTCTCACTATTCTCTGGGTCATAATGAGCTCTCCTAAAAGATCCAGCTCCCACCTCTACCGGGACCATAGCCTCACATCCATACACCAAGGAGAAAGGGGTCTCTCCCGTTGTGGTTCGGGGAGTGGTATTGTAAGACCATAAGACTTGTGGAAGTTCCTCCGACCAATTTCCCTTAGCATCCTCTAGCTTTGCCTTTAGTGTGTGCTTGAGAATTTTGTTGATTGCCTCAGTCTGACCATTTGTCTGTGGATGGCTCACTGCACTGAAACTCTTTAGAATCCCCAACCGATCACAAAATTCTCTCATCTCCTTACTGTCAAATTGCTTACCATTGTCCGAGATCAACTTGTAGGGTATTCCAAATCGACAAACAATAGCCCGATACACAAAGTCAATGAGCTTTTTTGCGGTTATTGTGGCTAAGGGCTCAGCCTCTGCCCACTTAGTGAAATAATCCACCGCAACCACAGCATACTTCACACTACCTTTAGCCTTAGGCAATTCTCCAATCAAATCTATCCCCCACATGGCAAAGGGCCAAGGGCTCATGAGTGAGGTTAGAGGTGCCACCGGGCTGTTATGAAAATTCGCATACCTTTGGCACTTGTCACAAGCTCTAGCAAACTCGAAAGCATCTTTTTTGAGAGTTGACCAGTAATATCCTTGACGAAGCATCTTTTGTGCCAATGAGCTACCCCCCGAGTGATTACCACAGATACCTTCATGAACTTCTCTTAGTATATAGTTGCACTCGTCTCCATCAACACACTTGAGTAGGGGCACATTGAAGCCTCTCCTATACAAATCTCCATCATATATTGCATACCTGGCAACCATATATCGCACCTGTCGTGCTTCATTCTTATCACCTGGTAAAGCCCCATTTTTTATGTAAGCCAAGAGTGGAGTCATCCACGTTGCCCCATCTTCCGTCACCATAAGCTCTACCTCTGGCACGCTAGGCCTCCTCTGTATTTCCAAGGGTGTTGACCCTAACAGAGTGGTCTCACGACGTGAACCGAACTTCGCAAGTTCGTCTGCTGTTTCGTTCTGGCCCCGAGGAATGAGCTCCAAGTTCACCTCATTAAATAACTTGATCAACCGTTCCGCACAACGCAAATACAGCTCCGTTCTAGGCCCCCGTGCTTGATACCCCCCATTTATCTGGTATACCACGATCATGGAATCACTAAAAGCGTTAAGGTTTTCCACCTTTAGTTCCAATGCCAACTTGAATCCGTTGATCAAGGCCTCATACTCAGCATCATTATCTGTTGCATAAAAAGTGAAGTGAACAGCCCTCTTCACCTTACATCCTTCTGGGCTTACTAACTCAAACCCGGCTCCTGCTCCATCTCCATTGGACGCCCCATCCACATACAAACTCCACCAAGGGGCACTATTCTGACTTTCTTCTGCTGGTATTTCTGAAAAAATTTGCAATGCCCTAGAGTCCTCTTCTGTTTGTGATGAGAACTCTAACATAAAGTCTGTTAGGGCTTGTCCTTTAACCGCCACCTGAGGCTTATATTCCACATCAAACTGTCCCAGCTCTACATCCCACTTCAACATTCTTCCTGAAGTTTCTGGTTTATGCAACACTTGTCTAAGTGGATAAGCTGTCCTCACCTCAACTTTATGGTCCTGAAAATAAGGACGGATCTTCCGTGAAGCGAGGATCAGAGCATACACCAGTTTTTCCATGTTCAAGTATCGAGTTTCTGCGCCCACCAGCCTTTTGTTCACATAATAAACCGGGAGCTGAACTCCGCCTTCCTCTCGAATTAGCACCGCACTTACTGCATATTCCGATACGACCAAATAAAGCACCAGTACCTCCCCTTGCTGCGGGTTAGACAATAGAGGTGGTGTACTCAAATGTCTTTTGATATTTTGAAAGGTCTCTTCACATTCCTCTGTCCATTGAAAGTTCTTGCCCACCTTTTTAATAGCCTTAAAGAACTCTTGGCACTTGTCAGAAGATTTTAAGACAAATCTGTTTAATGTCGCGATTCTCCCTGTGAGACTTTGCACATCCCTCACCCTGTGAGGTGATCTCATCTCCATTAGAGCCTTGATCTTGGTCGGGTTAGCTTCAATTCCCCGGTGGTTGACAATGAATCCTAGAAACTTTCCCAACTCCACCCCAAACACGCATTTCTGGGGATTAAGCTTCATTCTGTAGATACGCAAGATAGTGAACATTTCTGCCAAATGCTGGATGTGGTCCTTGGCCTCCTTTGATTTAACAAGCATGTCATCAACATATACCTCCATTTTCTTCCCGATGTGATCCTTAAACATCTTGTTCACTAATCGCTGATAAGTTGTACCCGCATTAACTAACCCGAAAGGCATCCCAATATAACAGTATAGACCTCGATCAGTGATGAACGAAGTGTGTTCTTAATCTGGCCCATACATAGGAATCTGATTATAGCCTGAGTAGGCGTCCATGAAGCTTAGCAATGCGTGTCCTGCAGTGGCATCTACAAGCTGATCGATACGAGGAAGCGGGAAGCTATCTTTTGGACAAGCTTGGTTCAAGTCGGTGAAGTCGACACAGGTTCTCCACTTTCCATTTGGCTTTTTCACCAGCACAGGATTAGCCAACCAAGTCGGGTAAAATGACTCCTTGATGAGTCCGACTTCCATCAATCTGTCCACCTCTTCTCTAAGGGCCTCTGCTCTCTCTCTCCACTAACAGGTCTCCTCTTCTGCCTTGTTCCCTTCTTGTTGGGGTCTAAGTTCAGCCTGTGGCACATCACTTCTGGGTCGATCCCTATCATGTCAGCGTGAGACCATGCAAATACATCCAGGTTCTCCTTAAGGAATGAGACTAGGTTGTCTCTCATTTCGGGGCCGAGGTTGGCTCCAATTCTTAAGACTTTAGCCGAGTCGTTTGGGTCCACCAAGATAGGAATGACATCCTCGAATGTTCCAGCTCCGTCTGGCAGGGGAGGCATTCTTGGGTCCAAATCAACATTGAAGTTTTTATTCATGCTAGGCTCTCCTACTTCAGTGATACTAAGATGATCCCCATTGTTAATGGACAGCTCCGGTGCTTCTTGCTGGATGTTTCCTTCTGTTGTAATGGTGACCTCGCGAGAGACTCCAGTTGGCAAGTTTATCAGAATTGAGGTCTCTTTCTTCACCCACTTTCCTTTATTTAATCTGGCGGCTACCTGTTCTGGGCTCTCCTCATCATCACTAGCCTCCTCCACTATGCCTTCCTGCAATGTCATTATGGGTTGAGAGGGCTCCATCATTAAGGCCCCGGGCCTAGGCTCCACTTCAATTCCCAAATTTTCGAAGTAGTCTTCCGGGAGTTCCTCTATAGATATCATGTTACAGACATCCATCATGAGGGTGTCCACACGCTTCCTTTTCTTCTCTTCACCATCTTCAACAGGCTCTCGCTCTCTAAGGTCTGTCACCTCTCGTAGAACATCTAACTTCCCTGCCCCTTTCATGGCTTGGTTGTAGCATACTCTTGAGTCATATTGGCATCCCTTCACTTGTCCAACACCTGTGGGAGTTGGAAACTTCATGGTTAAGTGATAAACAGAGGTAACTACCTTCATCTCCTTCAGGATTGGTCTCCCAATGATGGCGTTATAAGCACATGGCTAGTCCACCACAGTAAAAGTGATAATTTGCGTGGCCACATGGGGGTTGTCCCCTAAACTGACTGGTAGCTGGATTGTTCCCCGAATTCCTACTGAAGCCCCAGTGAACCCGTAAAGCTGGTTCCCGCTTGAGACCAACTCTCTGTCTAGGAATCCAAGTCTTTTGTAAGTGTCGTAGGTCAAGATATTTACAGTGCTCCCATTGTCCACCAGCACCCGATATACATTAGTAGACCCGATTTTTATCCTCACCACAAGAGCATCAGCATGAGGGTGGTGTACCCATTTGGCATCTTCTTCACTAAACATGATTTCATCTATCTCCTTCGTGAAAAGATAAGGAGGCCTTTGTTCAAGACGTTGGACATTGGTTAGGGGACGGTCCTTTGCCTCTCGAGCATATCTCTCCATGGCTTTCTTACTATCTCCTCCCACATGAGGTCCTCCAATAATGACATGAATGCTATCAGCCCTATCAGTCCTCTCTGTGTCACCATCCTTAGCTATCGGGGGTGGAGGGGGCACCTGACGGTATTCAGACTTATGTTTTCGTACTTCCTTCACGACCCATTCCGTTAGCTTTCCCTGTCGAATCAGACTCTCAATCTCATCCTTCAACTGTCGGCAATCAGCCGTGTGATGTCATGTGGATTCATGGTAAGCACAATATTTAGAGGTGTCCCTTTTGCTATATTCCGTCAGAGGGGTGGCTTTCTTGAATACCCCCTTCCCAGCATAAGTGGCGTATATATGATCAATGGAGGCGACCAAGGGGGTATGATTCTGCCATTTGGTTGTGTAAGGCCTTCCAGTCCCTTTGCTAACATTTTCTTTGGCCTTGTTAAACTTCTTTGGGTTGGGGCTTCTTTTAAAAGTCTTTCTCCTTTTTTCGGGGCTAGAAGATCTCCCTCTCTTCTCCATCCTTCGGCCACCGCTTCTTAGATCCCTCATGGATTTCTCTACCCTCTTGTGAGGCTTCGCCTGCTCATAAAATTCAGCCAAAGTCTCTGGCTCCCTAGCCTGTAGAGTCTTCCAGAATTTAGAGCCTTCTCTCAACCCAGCGATTAGGAAATTCTTCTGGGCTTCTTCCGTTGCTCCTCGGACTCTAGGAACCTCAGCGTTAAATCGCATGAAATAATCCTGCAGGGACTCTACCTCTCCCTGCTTAATGTTTGCAAGGGTGGCCACCGGGGGGCATAATGAAGAGTGGACTGAAACTGCCTTAAGAATAGATCTCCCAACTGTCTCCATGTGCTAATGCTAGCTGGTCCTAGCTTAGTAAACCACTGTTGGGCACTCCCTCTTAGCGAGGCAGCGAATAATAGACAATGAGTTAGGTCAGGAACCTGGTAGACCTCCATCTCAGTATTGAAACGGGCCAGGTACTCAGCTGGATCCGCATCTCCATTGAAGGCAAGTTCGAGGTTGCTTCTAAAGGCCGGGGGCAGATGAGACATCCTTATTGCCGGAGTAAAGGGAGATGGGGCCGTAGCAGGGGGTGGCGCTCTCTTTTCATTTTCCATCTGCACCAGTAGGCGCCTTAAATCACCAACCCTTCGTGATTTGGACTTTTCCAATCTAAGTCTTAGATCGTGCTCAGTTAGCTTCTTCCCGATTCGATCTAAAACACTAGTGGATCTAGCCTCGGACGAAGCTGGCTCATGCCGCGGCTCGCTCGGAGCCTGGCTGCCTCGCTCCTCCTGGCTTGGAGATATCTCATCCGTCTCAAGAGACCCGGTTTTCTTTAACCCATCAGCTACCTCGTCGAACTCGTGTATGAGTTTTTTTAGAGGTTTTATCCTTCTTGTCCCTAGTGCCCTTGAGCCTTCGAGCCTTCCTCTTCGCATTCTTGATTGAGTTCTGCTCGACCTTAGCTAGCCGGGCGTTCATAGTTTTGAATTGGAGCTCGATCCCCTCGAGGTAGCCTAGGATCTTCTGGCCATCTAGTGTAACCGGTGCGACTTGAGGCATGACAGGGGTGATTTTGCTTGGTCCTCCCTCTCCGTGGGGTGGTGGATCTGTCCTTGCTCCTTGTGGTGTGGCATCCTTCTTGTGCACAATCCCCTTGTCATCGTTCTTGTTGTTCTTCGACATCCTTCTCCTTAAGATGCTTAGTGAGGCCCCTCCTTCTAGCGCCAATTGTTGTTAGGAGAATTTCGTACAACAGTGTGTTGGAGGTTTATGGAAAGTTATGGCTGGACTTGTATTATGACTCCTCAGAAATTGAATAGAGAATGGGTTTTTTCTCTTGCTCTTGCCGAGTGTCAATTGTGTATCATACAAGGTGCCTACGTACCCCTTTATATAGGTATCAAGCCTCACGTAGTTCTTGGAAAACAAGTTATTGAATAAGCCCATTCAGTCCAAGCCCATAAAATAGTCAGGATTTATGTTCCCATAATTAACTCAAGGATTATCAATCCTCCTCATGTTCCCATAAATAATCCAAGGATCATCAATCCTCCTCAAGTTCCCATAAATAGTCCAAGGATCATCAATCCTCTTCAAGTTCCCATAAATAGTCCAAGGATCATCAATCATCCTCAAGTTCCCATAAATAGTCCGGTCTTCACACGTTTTCCCACAATCTCGCGGCATCTCCGCTTTTATTCCCATGATTGTAGGTATGTCCCGTGTCAACCAAGAAACATTCCATAAACAGGAATTTCCATATTTTGGGATTCACCCACGATGCGAGCTGGCCAGGCTCGCATCGCACAAATCATATGAAAATTATCCTTTCGTAGTTTAAGTGGTGCGAGCTCACCTATGTTCAATTATTCTTATTTATGACAAGTACCACGAGCCCATTACTTCATAATGGTGTGAGCCCATAAGTTTATGGCAAGGGTTCATAAATAAAGACGCGAGTCCACCAAAGTGAACTCATAAGGAAGAGAGCCCAACATTCATTTTAGCGAAGCGAGCCCGATTATGATGCGAGCCATCATTAAGATGGGGACTTATAAGGACATGTGCTCATTATTTGTTAACGAAACGATCCCACCATACTTAGAAGGATTTTTGGGCTCAACATAGCTCACGGTGCGAGCCCTAATTTCAGCTCACATCAATCCTTCCAAAATATAATTCTAGGCCCAAATCACTTAAGGACCTGTCTAGGGCCCATTACCGAAAATCCAGTATAACACTTATATAGTAGACGATTTAGGGAGATCAAAATTAATCATAGACCAAATAAATAATGATAAAAAATAATAGATATGGCGAGTGGACAATGAATATCAATCAACTAAGGAATTTGGATATGGAAGATGTAATAATAAGACCAATATGTTTGTTTTTCGAAGTTAGCAAAATATGATTTGATCTGCATATCAAATCTTATTTTGATAAATTGAAAAAACAAACTATTGGCTGTATTGCATATTTTGTATCCAGGTTCTACATTTGGTTCATTACATTTATTTGCTTATATAGTAGATGGTTCAGGGAGATTAAAAGTAATTATATACCAAATAAATGATGATAAAAAATAATGGATATGGTGAATGGACAATGAATATCAACCAAAAAAGGAATTTGGATACAAAAGATGTAATAATAAGGTCAATAGGTTTGTTTTTCGAAGTTAGCAAAATATGATTTGATTTGCGTCACTTTTCAATAGCCAAAGAGAATATTTTGTACCACATCAAATATTAGGAAAATTCTAATATTAGGATTGAAAAAACAAACTATTGGCCTTATTGCAAATATTTTGTATCCAGGTTCACTATTTGGTTTATTACATTTATTTGTTTATATAGTAAACAATTTAGGAAGATCAAAAGTAATCATAGACCAAATAAATGATGATAAAAAATAATAGATATGGCGAGTGGACAATGAATATCAATCAACTAAGGAATTTGGATACGGAAGATGTAATAATAAGACCAATTGGTTTGTTTTTCGAAGTTAGCAAAATATGATTTGATCTGCATATCAAATCTGATTTTGCTAAATTGAAAAAACAAACTATTGGTCGTATTGCATATTTCGTATCCAGGTTCGCTATTTGGTTCATTACATTTATGTGCTTATATTGTAGATGGTTCAGGGAGATCAAAAGTAATTATAGACCAAATAAATGATGATAAAAAATAATGGATATGGTGAGTGGACAATGAATATCAACCAAAAAAGGAATCTGGATACAGAAGATGTAATAATAAGGTCAATAGGTTTGTTTTTCAAAGTTAGCAAAATATGATTTGATTTGCGTCACTTTGCAATAGCCAAAAAGAATATTTTGTACCATATCAAATATTAGGAAAATTCTAATATTAGGATTAAAAAAACAAACTATTGGCCTTATTGCAAATATTTCATATCCAGGTTCGCTATTTGGTTTATTACATTTATTTGCTTATATAGTAAACAATTTAGGGAGATCAAAAGTAATCATAGACCAAATAAATGATGATAAAAAATAATAGATATGGCGAGTGGACAATGAATATCAATCAAATAAAGAATTTCGATACAGAAGATGTAATAATAATACCAATAGGTTTGTTTTTCGAAGTTATCAAAATATGATTTGATCTGCATATCAAATCTTATTTTGATAAATTGAAAAAACAAACTATTGGACGTATTGCATATTTCATATCCAGGTTCGCTATTTGGTTCATTACATTTATTTGCTTATATAGTTGACGGTTCAGGAAGATCAAAAGTAATTATAGACCAAATAAATGATGATAAACAATAATGGATATGGTGAGTGAACAATGAATATCAACCAAAAAAGTAATTTGGATACAGAAGATGTAATAATAAGGTCAATAGGTTTGTTTTTCGAAGTTGGAAAAATATGATTTGATTTGCGTCACTTTGCAATAGCCAAAGAGAATATTTTGTACCATATCATTTTTTATTTTTTTTACAAATTTAGTAATATCTTAAACAATAAGCTATATAGCAAACAAGTGTTATACAAATATTGTACGGAATAGTTTTACTGACAACTTCAAACAGGTTAAATACTATTTTGTTTTTAAGTCACACTCATTTAAAATATTTCAAATCTCCCGTAACTAAAAGACTGCAAGCACTTCAAAATTACAGTTCTTATTTATATTGTACGTCGTTATTAGATATGATTCTTTTCAATTAAAACAGATTTTATTCGCAACAGAACCTATAATACATTTCACATGTCTGCATATATTTACATGATTAAATATATATGACCTTTTGTATCAAAAACTGATCCCACTTGCAACAAAACATATATTATATTTAATAAATCTGCTTATCATTTTATAACAGAAGAATGTAGAACATACACGTGCCTCGCACGGGTTATAAAGCTAGTTGTAGTTAAAATTGCAAAACAACCTCTCAAACAAACAAAAACAACCACAATGAACTAAACACAACTATATTGCAAATCAATAAAAAATCATGAGTGATGCTAGAGAACCCAACAAAATGTCTCAATATTTGTACAGATGTGGCTGATACATGTCAAATTTTAATTTGTGTACTCATATGTATGCACGCGGGATCCCATATTTATATAAGGAATGTTACCATTAAAAATGAATTTGGGACATATTTTGGGATATTTTGTTGGGACATCCAGTATTTTTCAAAAATCATTACAAAAAGCAACCATAATAAAGCAAACACAACCATATTGGAGATCAATAAAGATTCATTACACGAATTTACTAGTAAATTAAATGACAAAAATCGATTAAGAATAAAAGGCTTTTAACCAGTTGTAACTTTGATTTACTTGAATCAACCAAAATCAACTTAATTCAAACAAATTTATTTACAAAACCCAACAAAAATAATGAAATTTTCAACAAAATGCAACTTTTATTTCTCTTTAACTCAACGAAATAAACGCAAATCAATGCAACCAAATTATCATCAATATATTATGAACTTACCTTCAGATTATGTGCCAATTAATCTTGTAATTATCAGAGAATTCATATTTTTATCTTCAAATAATGAACAATATCAACTATTAGACAATAAAATTTATAGATGTTCAATATACTTCTATATAGATATACACATATATGTGTATATATATAACTACATCATGTAATTTTGATCTTGATACACATATCAAATTGATCTTGATCAGTTAATTATCGAGATAGAAAAATAGATGTAAAGAGAAATACCAAGATGTGAATACCGTATTTTTGTAAAAATATTATTATCAAGAGTAACATAATTTTGAAGAAAAGAAAATAAAATATACTCCTAGCAGCCTCTCCCATCTCTCTCCCATGAGAGTCGACCCCCTCTCTCTCCTCACCCGTCGCCTCCTCCCCCTCCACTCCTTACCTAATAATCATAGCCACCGCAGGAAACCCATTTTCTCCTTTCTCCTGTTTTCTTTTGTTTTTTCCTTCAATAATTTTCAATAACCTTCATCTTTGGTCAGATCTAAGTTTTTTTAATTTGGTTTTTTAGTTTGCAATTTCGGTTTGCTTTTCTCTCCGTGGTGAGAGAATGTTGTTTTCTCTCCTTTATTGTGAGGGCTGATTTTGATTTAGTGATAAAAGTTAGTATGAAATTGCAATTTTGGTCGATAGCTCAAACATATTACGGTGAAACAAGTTGCGGTGAAGTGGATACATGTAAATATATCATTTTCAACATATCGTTTGACTATCTATTCAGGAGGATAGACGATTGTTTCTATTTTATGTTTGTTCGACTCGACTATCTTTGTAGATGTCGTGTGGCTTTTCATTAATGAATTAATTCCGGTGTTCTTAAAAAAAAGAGTAACATAATTTTGCAAAATAAAAAACCATATAATAAATAATTTCTCTTTTTTTTTTGCTTATATAATGATGAGTAAAAAAATTTAACCGGATAATAATATTTGTTACTAGAAGTATAAATTCTACGAGAATAAATGCATAAATAACTTTAGCAAGTCAAGAAAAAAGATGCAATAAAACCCCGGCCGATGAATGTAAAGATTGGGTTTCTGAAATCGAAAACCTAACCCTCCCTTCCATACAGAAAATCAATACATAAATATCTCCCGTTTGATCCGATCAAAATCAATTAATCGAATAATAAAATCAAGCAATCAAGATGGTGTTACAACAATTAGGGGGGAGCATAACGCGTGCTCTCCAGCAGATGAGCAATGCTACAATCATCGATGAGAAAGTTCTGAACGAATGTCTTAATGAAATCACTCGTGCTCTTCTTCAGTCAGATGTTCAGTTCAAGCTCGTTCGTGATATGCAAACTAATATTAAGAAGATTGTTAATCTCGATGATCTCGCTGCTGGTCATAACAAGCGGAATATTATTCAGAAGGTAGTTTTCTTTGTTTGATAGGGGTTTGTGTTTGTAATTTGTGGAATTGAGGTTTTGATTTGTTGAATTGTATGTGTAGGCGATTTTTAATGAGCTGTGTAAGATATTGGATCCTGGGAAGCCTGCGTTTGCTCCGAAGAAAGGGAAACCCAGTGTGGTTATGTTTGTTGGTTTACAAGGTACTATTTGTTTTCCCGGAAAATTTAGGAATTGAGATTTGTGATTTTTGGTTCGTGTTAGTGTGCAATTTTTTTTGTTAATTTATAAAATTACAAGCTAGGTATTTGTGATACATTTGTCGTGTTGTGGGGCTACCAGATAGTTATAATTTGGTAATCTACATGTTGTATTTAAAACTGAGTGCTTTATATTTTCTCGCTTGAGCTAAAAGATTTCGTTCTTGACTAGGTACTTATTGTTTGTATGATTTAACTTTGAGATATTACTATCCCTCCTTGTAGAAAGATCAAGGTCTTGTTCTTATTTGATATAATTAACTTCAGGTTCGGGGAAAACCACTACTTGTACAAAATATGCATTTTATCATCAAAAGAAGGGCTGGAAACCCGCTTTAGTCTGTGCCGATACATTCAGAGCTGGTGCTTTTGACCAGTTGAAGCAGAATGCTACAAAAGCTAAAATTCCTTTCTATGGAAGGTAATCTTGTTCTGCTTGTCTGTTTTTCTTGTTGTCCTTAATACTGCAGAGTAGCAATGTCCCACAACTATGTAGACTTCTAATTGTAACAAAAATGATATCAGCGCCTTCATATTAAAGAGACTAGAGATTTATTTATACCTAGTGCACGCGAGAACAAATAACTTTCAATGAATCCACCAAGATATACCTGCTTAATTTGCACTAATAGACGCACATTAACACTTTTTATGAATTGATGATCACCAACATTGTAGATATATATCCTTTGGTGTGAAATGCAAATTGAAAATGTTTAAAAAAATATATTTGCAAGAGGATACACTGACATAATATATCACCACTTAAACTAGACAACTATAGGTAATGTTTTGGCGTGATCATCTGCACGTATGAAGCTAATTAATGAGGGCAATAGCTTTTGTGCCTGTGCTTTGGACTTAAGTATTGGAACAGTCCCTTGCCAGAGTATTACTTTATGCAGATTAACTCTATATCATTAAAAAATTTAGAGAGAAAAAAAGAAGATAAAAATGAAAAATTCTAATAATGGGCTTGACTCCACAAGAAGAAAAGCCCGCCTTTTAGGTACCTATTATTTTTATATAATTTCTCTTATCCTTTTGTTTAAAACTTCCATTGTTGTACGGAACTACATTCCAAATTCTTTTTGCTGTTCCAAGTTTTTAACCTGCGGCTTACCTGACATATATCAAATTGAAAAATGAAATCCTAAACAAATTGTCTTAATCCATCATTCGTACGTAATAATTTTATATATTTCTCTTGTTCCTGTATTTAATACTTCCATTGTCAGAAATTTGGAGCTAGATTTCACATTCTTTTTTATGTTCCAAGTTTTTACTACCGGACATCTTTCAAGTTGGAAGAAAGAATCCTATAATTTTGGCATAATCCATCCTATTCTTAAAACTAATGGAAAGACATTTCCAATCCATATCTTGAACCTTAAAAGTCTAGCAAATGATTAGTCGAATTTGAAATATATATATACACACACATTGATAAGTTACTTTTTTCTTTTAATTCAAGTATAAGTGAGAAATTGATTTGAAACTATCACATTGATTATAAAGAGGGACTCCTTACCACTGAGCTATGAACCCTCGACCCTAATAAATTAATACATAAAAAGCATAAATCTAAAACACGATGTTTATCAAGGATATTTGATGCAAGTGATCTTCGTAGAATAGCTGTCTTTACTCATGGTAAGTTTGATATTTAATAAGCTTGAATAGCTCAAGCCACTCCACAGCAATTGGTTGCAACACCATAGGACGTGTTGACTCTAGTAGTAGGATTCATTTTTTCTTTTTCAGTTACCAGAATCCTATGATATTATATTATGTAAAAAAAATAGTGATAATGAATTTAAGAGTATTCTTCTCTATAGATCTATTTGGAAACACTTTACAGTACTGCAATTATCAGTGGATTCAATATGTTTCTCTATTTGATTCATTAACGTAAAGGTAGTATATCACATTGATAATTTCTCTACTTGAACTTTCTGATTTGTTGGCCTTGACCTATTAATATTCATGTTCATTAGCCTAATGTAAGAGACCATCATATAATGGATTCTCATCTGATATCCACATCTAAATTTAGATTCATTTTCTTAATAGCTACATGGAGTCTGATCCGGTGAAAATTGCCGAGGAAGGTGTTGAAAGATTTAAAAAGGAAAATTGTGATCTTATAATTGTGGACACTAGTGGACGCCACAAACAGGAAGCAGCTCTTTTTGAAGAGATGCGACAAGTTTCAGAAGCAACGGTATATCATACTTTGATCGTTCATTCAGTTCTCTTTTACTACAAATGCTAATCTCTTATTTTTATAATGTTTCAGAAACCAGATCTTGTCATTTTTGTTATGGATAGCAGTATTGGTCAAGCTGCTTTTGATCAAGCGCAAGCATTCAAACAAAGTGTTGCAGTTGGAGCTGTAATTATTACAAAGATGGATGGACATGCAAAGGGAGGGGGTGCTCTTAGTGCGTAAGTCTTAAACTAGTAGCTTTTTCGAAGAATTTCATTTTATGTGTGATTTTATCATTTCAAGCCTTGTTAGATGGATACATCATTCATTACAAGTTACTGATACCTCGTTATATTGTGGGTCTAGTCACACTTCTAGAGTGCATATCTGTATGGCAGCACTATGCAAAGTAGTTTTGAGTGGAAATTAGAATGAGAATATTGGTACTGAAATCAAGTAAGACAGTCTAATTTGTATACTAGAATGCTATATTGTGGTATACTGGTATGAAATTGGATGTAATTTTGTTAATTGTGAAGCAAAGGTGTTGAACTGAAAGAGGAGTTTATAGTGTAACTTACAATTCGGCCTTTCCGGTTCGAGGTCTGCAATCTGCTTTTCGCTTCACCTTTAAATAATCAAAGGCGAACAGTTATTTCGTTGATTAGTAATATTTCTTTACTACATTTACCAGAAAATATAAAAAAGGTATTTCAATTTGTCAAAGGCGAAAAGAAAAATTTAGTCATTTCTACATCTACGTTTTGATATTCCTACTTTCTAGCCATTGGCTTGTGGCTTCTTTATAACTAATGTTTATCAAGGAAGTAGCAATATTTTAGCCACAAAGTCTAGTGCTTTTTAACTAATTTTGTGGCTTGATATATCCATAAAAATTCATGTCCGACTTTTAGTTTGGTGAATTACATTGGATAAATCAAAAGATTTTCCATATGCATTTGTAAAATTCAGTTTAATGATGTACGTGGATATGCAATGTTATGTTATTTAGATATAGACTTTCTGTATGCTATGAGTTGAAGATTAGTATATCAAGTGTTGATCGTCTTAATGTGGAAATACGATTTTCTTATTATCTCCACTTTTTAATTTCAGGGTTGCAGCAACAAAAAGTCCTGTAATATTTATTGGAACCGGAGAGCATATGGATGAATTTGAAGTATTTGATGTTAAACCATTTGTGAGCCGTCTTTTGGGTTCGTTTTACTTCCCCTGTTCTCCATCTAATTACTCTATTTGCAACCGCTTTTCAGTCTGAATTTGTAACAAAGTAAACTCGAATTTTAATAGGCATGGGTGATTGGTCTGGATTTATGGACAAGATTCATGAAGTTGTTCCCATGGATCAGCAGCCTGAGCTTCTGCAGAAGCTTTCAGAAGGAAACTTTACCATGAGGATTATGTATGAGCAATTTCAGAACATACTTAAAATGGGTCCCATTGGCCAGGTTTGCAGCTTACTAGTATCTCCTTTAAAAATTCTGCCAGAGCTATTTTTTAATTGAACTTGACCAAAAAAAACATGTATTTTGGTGTTCACTTGTTATATACTTGCATGGATGGATCCTTTAAATCACTTTTCCCCTTTTTTTTAAAACTAATTAACTCTTCCTTTTTTGGTACATAAATACCTTTAAAAGTATAACCAGGGGTCTTTCATGTTTTATAGTGCACAAATTTCCAGCGAAACTTCCAGTTCTAATGTTTATTATTACTTTGGGGGGTGGGGTATCAGAATTTAGTACCGTTTGTAAGTCAAAGAAATTTATTTTTAACCAAGCTGACACGAAATTGTGAACAATATAATCCTTGCAGTTAATTTGATATTAAAAAAAATGTCAATTATAAACAGGAGGTGAGTTCAATGACTGCTAATGTTTGATTCCGTACATGAATTATTGATTGAACTGACAATTTTTTCATAGCACCGGGAATAATAATTACAACAGAGAAAGTTATTGCTAGGACTAGTGCAATTCTTGTCTTCAAGCATAGCTTCTGAATTATGTATAAGAATCTATTTTGGCGATATGAAGGCTGATGTTTATTTTGTAACTTTGTTAAAGCTGTTTTTTGAAAGTATTTGACGTCTCAAGTTGAAGGCCGTGATGATGATTCTAAAGTAAATGCAGGGTCCCTAATACCAAGTTTTAGTTTTCTGTTATATACCCTAATAAGTTGGAAATTTGGAATTATGTGGATATCTGCTCATTCCCCCTTGTTATCTTCTCATCAGAAGCACTTCTTTCGGATCAATATATGTTTGGCTTGGTTTGAATGAATGTATTTATTTTATAGAAGCTACTTCTAAAAATCAAGTAGTTATTTGTCTGGATAATTAGCTGGCAAATCGATACATGTTTTTGGGCAAAACTGTGCTCATTTATCTAGCCCAAATACAATTGTGCTTATTTCAAGTTAACGAGTAAATGTCAAATAATGGAGTTAAAGAAGGGAGATAGCAAAACCTAATTCGATTTTAGTCACAAGAAGAGATGTTCTGTGTGATTTGGAGAATATAAAGAGGCTCATTTGTATTTTGTAATGAATCCGAGTATCCGAGATTAGTAAATAAAATGATTTTTTTCACTGATCATTTGCGAATCAGATCACTAATTCGGGTACTCCTGGTTATATTCTAGGTTTTTGTTGTTTCTTTATTCTAGCATTGAATCTCTTTGTTCTGCTAGGTTTTTTCGATGCTTCCTGGGTTTAGTGCGGAGTTGATGCCAAAAGGCCGTGAGAAGGAAAGCCAGGCAAAGATAAAACGCTACATGTATATGATGGACTCCATGACTAACGAAGGCAAGTTGGGCTAATTTTTCATTGAGATGTGTTGTTAGTACAGCTTATAAGTGTGGTATCCTAATAACATGTTCAAATGCAGAGTTGGATAGTACTAATCCAAAGCTCATGAACGAATCTCGAATCATGAGGATAGCAAGAGGATCTGGTCGTCAAGTGAGAGACGTGATGGAGATGTTGGAGGAGTACAAACGATTGGCCAAGATATGGAGTAAGATGAAGGGGCTTAAGATTCCTAAGAAAGGAGAGATGAGTGCGTTATCGAGAAACATGAATGCGCAGCATATGAGCAAGGTTCTTCCTCCACAGATGTTGAAGCAGATTGGTGGTATGGGTGGCTTACAAAATTTGATGAAACAAATGGGCGGTATGGCAGGTGCTAAAGACATGATGGGTATGTTTGGAGGCGGAGAGAATTGACATCTTCCCTGTTTCCTGGTGACTGTAATTTCCCTTGCTTGGGTTAATAGATTTTGTGTAAGCTGAAATCAGAGAAAGCGAATGGTAGAACATGATGAAAAATGTTGTTAAATTAAAGTTGGCATTATTTTTCTAACGTACCTCTAGCCAAAAATATTTCTCAGACTTCCTTGGGTTAGTTCAGTTTATGGAAGTGTTCTATATCAACGCCTCAACAGTTTCTTTCACTATTACTTTTGGTTGATTATAATATGATTGTATTTTCTTTCACCAACCCTCACAATCAAGGAGTATATGACTGCATCTTCCTCACTTCCCCTCGCAGTTAAGAATCATGTTCGTACTAACCTGCCTTTTAAGTTGCAGGAACATACATTATGTCAATGGTTCCATTGCACAGGGTTATAATGTTGTATTCCATTTCCAAAGGTTAGTTTATTGTATCAATGTAGAACAGTGCACCATGCAGCTGACCATTGAATCGATCTGCCTCTTTCTATTTGGTTCAATTTGCAAGAATCAAGTGTTGTCAATTGTCATGCATTCGCAGCTATATTGAGTTGCTTTTGTTTTCTTCTGTACTCCCGTAGTGCTATTTAGTGAACTTTCCCTTCCTGCCTTGTATACGTTACTGAAGTAACTAGCCCTTGAAATTTTTACTTAATTTTATTTTTTTCAATCTTTTCAGCTTAACATACATTTTTCAAATTTGTATTAGTGATACTAAATTTTAAAATGGGTACAAAGTAATACTTACCATTATTTTTTCCCTTGATCTGCCTATTTAACCTAAATCTATCATCTTCCTCTCTTCTTTTACTTTCCTTGCTCAATTTCTGTGCCCTCTGTGACTCTGTCAAAGTTTTATTCCCAATCTTTTCTCCACGGTCGATATTTGGAAAAAGAAATAGTCTGTTCAAGTCACTGAGACAAAATTGACGAACTAAAGTGTGTTTAAAAATTTGAAAATAGAAAGATGATAGATTTTCTCTGGGTTTCGCGTGTGAAGGAAAAAAATTGTTTTTAGTCATTTGGATTAGACTTAGGGGTCATTTGTTAATGGATGAATGGCAGGATATGAACTGCACCGTTCATATGATTGCTATTCAGGTTGTTTGCTTGTTTCTTGGACCGTTCATATGATTGTTATTCAGGTTGTTTGCTTGTTTCTTTTTAATCTGGACGACTCCTAAATTCCTCTGGACCAGTGAACCTTCATTTTTTGGCTGAACCATTCAAATAACGTGTATCCACTATGTATCCACTACTCACTGCCCCATGTTCTATTTATTATTATTATTATTATTATTATTATTATTATTATTATTATTATTATTATTATTATTATTACATAATTCAAAATTTAGTTATTTTTTCTAACAAAATTCCCTCGGTTTCTAAAAATAATACGAGTAATTATTTTTTTCAACTAAAACGTGTTATTTTTTCTATTTTTTCTTACTAAAACCTCTACTTTTCCAAAAATATCATGGACAACACTTACTTATTTATTTTAAAATCTATTTTAATATTTTTAATTATTTAAATTTTTTTACTTATTTTAACATGTCTACTTATTCTTTTTAACAAATACAAATAATAAAATATCAAAACGTAAATAATAAAGTATCAAAACGTAAATAATAAAGTAACAAGTATTAAAACATTAATAATAACGTAACATGTATTAAATAATTTTAAGTTTGAAATTTGTCATTCAGAAAATTACATCTAAAATTTATCAAACAACATCATTCATTCATATTCAGATTATTCACTCGTCCAGATATTTTAATCGTTCAGAAATACGGTTTAGATTTGACAAATGACCCCTTAATTGTAGTTTAATGGCCTCAACTATTATTGTTTTGCACAAAAATGATTCTTTTATAATTGTTATTATTTTATAGATTAAACTATTATTTTTTAAACAGATTATTGCATTCCGTCAAATTTTTTTAACGGACGTTAATGATTTCACTTTTTAATTTTTGTTATTGCACTTTGATGGCTCAACTATTATTGTTTTGCAAAAAAATTACTCTTCTATATATTTTGGCATTTATTAACCAAAATTTTATTTTAAAAAAATTTAACAAAATAATACTTTTAAAACGCTTAACTGAATTTAAGATTCTTTATTGCAAAACTATTGTACATGATTTTTTTAGGCACTAGTACTTTAAGAAAAAGATAAACTGAAAATGTAAAAATATAATGAGTGTGTCATCGAGTAAACTCGTGTTGTTTCCGGTATAAATTAATTAATTCTACATTTTTCAGTTCTTCACAATTATCTAACATTTGAGTGAAGTTCTTATACCTTTTTTTAAAATTAATTATGATATATTTTTGTTAGTTAATAATCAAAAATCAAATTAAATTTTCAAAATAATTGAAAAGTTTGACTGAATTAAAGGCATTATTTTTAGAACTTAACACGTTACTTTTTTAAAAATGTCTTTAATTCAGTAAAGATTAAGATAGAATTCAAGAACATTAGATGTGATTTCTAACATTATAGACATTCTGATGAAAAAAACAAGTAAAGAAACGTAATTAAAAGTTATTGAAGATATTTAAATTAGAATCGTGACTCAAGAATTTGATTTTACATTTTTCTGTTTATCCTGTTTTTCTAGTACTAGTGTATAAAAAATCGTCTACAATAGTTTACAATAAATAAATCTTAAAGTCAATTGCGTATTCTAAAAGTATATTTTTGATAAATTATTTTTAAATAATTATTTAGTTAAAAAATGTCAAAATATATAAAAGAATCATTTTTGTGCAAATAAGTAATAGTTGAACCGTCAAAGTGAAATAATAAAAAGTAAAAAGTGAATTCATTAACGTTCATTAAAAAAAATTGACGGAATGCAATCATCTATTAAGAAAATAATAGTTTAGCCCATAAAATGACAACAATTATAAAAAAAAGACATTTTTGTGCAAAAAATTAATAATTGAGGTCATCAAACTACGATTAAGTCTATTATCATTATGTCTTTTGGATTATACGAATTTGTTTTACACAAGGTATTGGAGGGTCATGTTCCTTTTAGAACCCTTAATCTTAGAACCCTTAGAACTCTATCTTATTTTTTTAAATAATATATATTTATTATATGAAGGTCATGGGTAAAGTTGTCCAAAAACACAAAATACATAATTTAGAGCTAATTAATATTTTATTAACGATAATAATCATACATCGATATCAATCACAAAACTCTTCATCATCATCATAAAATTTCCCCAATTATTTTTATCATTTTTTGTGAAAATATTCAAGTTATTGTATAAACACAATATCAGATAACAGTGTTCAGCGGCTGAACATTTAAATACAAGTAAGTTCATTTGCAGAACTTTAAAATTTAGGTGTTTGATTTCAAATTCGATTGCATGACTTTTATGTTCAGCGGTAGAACACGAAAGTTATGGTAGGAAAAAAATGTGAATAACATTGTTTAACAGCTGAACATTATAAAAATAATCAAGTTCACTTGTAGAACTTTGTGGAAAAAAGTAAGTTCAGTTGTAGAACTTTGAAGTCCATATGCATAACTTTTAAAATTCAACTACAGAACACTATATTTATACTACGAAACAAAATAGGTTCGGCAGTAGAATCCTTTTATTCCAAAAATACCCTTATAAGATTTTGTATATAAAAATGAGTTGAATCTGAACAATTGATCTAGTAATAATCCAACGGTTTATAACAGTTCTAAATTCCTTTTTTAGTGATTGGTTCTCTCTTGAGCCTAACCCAGGTATTTGGATTTTTTTTCCAGCTATCTAGTTGAATGTTGTTGAATGTTGCGGTTTGTATATTTAATCGATTTAAAATCAAGACAGTTGGATCCGTTCGGTTTCAAATACATAAAAAATGTCAAATGAATTCCGGTTCGGTTTAAAATTTTAGAAATATGAAACCAAAATTTTCGGTTCGGTTATCGGTTTCAGCAGAATTAAAAACGAAATTTTCGGTTCGGTTATCTGTTTCAGGAGAACAGAAATGAGAAGCTCGATTCGATTATCGCTTCAGAAGAGTCAAATCGGAATCTTCGGTTCAGTTTTCGGTTTGAGAAGGAGAAAAACCGAAATTTTCGGTTCAGTTATCAGATTCAGAAATCAAAAGCGAAATCTTTGGTTCGTTTGAGAAGGATAAAAACCGAAATTTTCGATTCGGTTTTCGGTTTGAGAATGATAAAAATTGAAATTTTCGGTTCGGGTTTCGATTTGAGAACGAGAAAACCCGAAATTTTCGGTTCGGTTATCGGTTCAGAAGAATCACAACCGAAATTTTCGATTCAGTTATCGGTTTGAGAAGGATGGAAGCAATCAGAAAGTATTTGTATAAAAATGTAAATTTTCACGATTCATAGGTATTTTTAGACTATTCATAGGTGTTTTTAGAGTATAAATTAAGACATATATAACTGATACTTAAAAAGTTGAT
The DNA here is from genome assembly GCA_030848705.1 of Heracleum sosnowskyi. NCBI lineage: Eukaryota > Viridiplantae > Streptophyta > Magnoliopsida > Apiales > Apiaceae > Heracleum > Heracleum sosnowskyi. The sequence goes on along the minus strand of CM061243.1, from coordinate 20,425,889 downwards.
ATGTATGATATTTTTCTTTAAAAATTTATGTGTACGGAGTATTATAGTTCACGATTCATAATATAATTAATCATATACAAAAATGCAAATGTATGAATTCGACGCCGCAATAATATTTTAATTCGTAGTAAAATTTATTATCCTGTCGCAAGTCCGCAACTAGAATGATAAAATAAATATTTTGCGCCATTAGAATATCTTAATCTCATTAATATTTATCCATTCCCACTTAACTATATTACGATTTCAACGTAACATCATACAGTAGTTCAGCTTCTTATAAAATTTATTAATCTCAATTCTGAACTATGTAAACTTAAAACAATGATCTTTTTAAAATTCAAAGTCCACATAATATTTTAATTCTTAGTAAAATATATAAAAAAAATAAACGTTGTTTTCACAATAAAAAGGTGATATATATGTAAAGTGAATCGGTTAAAAAAAGAAAGCGGTTATTGGGTAAGGAGCCAAGTAATATGTTACCCTATAAATACGCATATCATATACGCACAAACACAAAGTATTTCGACAGCCGCATAGTCCAAGCCCTGCAGAGATACGAGGCTTTTGTTTCAGTCCCCACAAGGTATCTTCTCAAAGCCCATCATCCCTCTTAAACCCTCTCTGCAAATACTTTACATGTCTTGAACCCCTGTTCTTATCTAAATCTCCTCTGCAGTTTTGATTTTGATCGTCGATTTTTCTTGTTTATTAAATTTTAATCATGTTACGTGCTTGATTCAAAGACATCTATTTACATGTGCAATTTGGATTTGACGTTGTATATATAGTTGGCTTAGCTTACAGATTTTACGTTGTTCGATTGCCTGTGTTTGTTGTTTATATGTCACAGATTGATTTTTGTTTTACTATATCTGCATTGGAGTAGTATTATGAAATTTGTGTTTGTTTTGTGTTTTACAGATTGTTTTGTGTTAAATTTGTGGTTCTTTTGTGCAACATATATGGTATCTTTGAAACTAAGAATAAAATCAAGACTTAAATAGATTCCAAAAAAATCACAGGGGTGTATTTACTTCTAGTACTGTCTGCGGTAGGGTTGAGGTGCACACACATCTCACTTTCCACGTACCCTACTTCCGAGTGAGATATATGTGGCATGTTTGGTTTGGTTTTGTGATATTTTTGTTAAGACCATTGATTACAGAAAGTTTAATTTGATCTTTCATTATGCCTTTGCCTAGTTCAGGCTCTAGGTGCTGTGCATGAATGCCGTGATGATACACATATGTGTGTTTCTAATTTGTGCAAATGAGCAAGTTTTAGTTAAAGTGGTGCTTCGCAGTAGTATATGCTAGACATTTTAATTTAATAAAATTTGATTGTAGTCAGTGATGTTGGGTTGCAATTGTTTATGCTGTACGCTGAACAATAGTCTAAGACTGTTGATATTTGTTCTGCACAGATTTTTGTTAAAAGCTCTATTAACTAATACACTGTATTTTTTTTAATGTTATATCACATGATAATGCAGACTCTTTAGCTAAAGACACATATGGCTACTAAGACTAATCAACAGCCTAACAGTTTCAGGAGAAAGAAGTCCATAGTTTGGGACTACTTTACAGTCCAGCAAATTAGTGCTGGGTGTAAGAAGGCTTGCTGTAATCAGTGCAAAAGGTCATTCGCTTACGTTACTGACTCAAAGCTTGCAGGAACCAGCCATCTAAAGAGGCACATTGCAACCGGGATCTGCCCAGTTATCCGCCAGAAAAGTAAGGGGATGACTAAGGTTAATCTATCTATCCCTTTGAAGACTGAGGCTCAGTCACATACCACCTTACCTAGAAAACGGGTCAGAAGTAGGCCTGTGTCAGCACCAGTCCATGAGATTGCCAAAATGATAATGCTTCATGAATATCCACTAAATATTGTGGAGCATTCTGGATTCAATGAATTTCTACAGGCTATCCAGCCTCAGGTCAATATGTTGAATATTGATACTGTCGAAAGCGAGTGTTTCAGCATTTACACTAGGGAGAAGCAAGGTATCTTAGACCTTCTTAATGGGAGTTTTGGACGTGTTAACCTTACTTTGGATCTGTGGGAATCACCTCAAAGCCTGGTATATGTAATTTTAACTGGCCACTTCACTGATAGCGATTGGAAATTGCAAAGGCGGATTCTTAATGTTGTCATGCTACCATTTCCTGAGTCAGAATCTGCCTTCAACCAAGCTGTTGTAGCTTGCATAAATGATTGGGGTTTGGATAATAAGCTCTTTACGTTAACCCTTGATAAGTCTTTTGCAACTGAAGCCGTGAGAAGGAATCTCAGAGGTCTACTCCCAATTAAGAACCCTCATACTCTCGGTGGTCAGTTATTACTTGGGAATTGTTATGCTCGCGTCATAAGTCATCTTGCTGTCGATGCTCTAAGTTCGATGGTGAAAACCATAAAGAAAGTCCGCGATATTGTTAAGTACGTTAAAACAGTGAAAAGTCATGAAGAAAAATTCATCAAATTGAAGCAACAGCTTCATAACACAAGCACAAAGAGCCTAATCATTGATGACAGAACAAAATGGGACACTACTTATCATATGCTGGTGGCTGCTTCTGAAGTGAAAGAAGTTTTCCCTTGTTTGGATACGTCAGATCCCAACTACAAAGAAACACCGTCAATCGAAGAGTGGAGACAAGTGGAAATTCTTTGCAGTTACTTGAAGCTTTTCTTTGATGCTGCTAATATTTTAACTTCTCCAACATATACGACTGCTGATATATTCTTCCATGATGTGTGGAAAATTCAGCTAGAATTGACACATGCAGCCATGAGTGAGGATACTTTTGTTAGGACTCTGGCCAAACCTTTGCAAGAAAGATTTAATGAATATTGGAAGGATTGCAATCTAATTTTGGCCGCTGCTGTGGTTATGGACCCAACGTTTAAAATGGAGCTGGTGAAATTCTCCTTCTCAAAGATTTATGGGAAGGATGCTGACACTTGGGTCAAGTCTGTAATTGAAGGTGTCCATGAATTGTATCTTGATTATATTCCTGCACCAACTTTTGTGGTAGAAGAAGACTGTGAAGATTTTGGAATCGAGATGACCCATGAAGATTCTCTTATTCCTGCTAGTGATGGTCTGTCTGATTTTGATGTGTATTTATCTGAGATAATGAGTTGCCAACATATGAAATCGGAATTAGACTTGTATCTTGAAGAGCCTCTTTGGCCCAGAGCAGAAGAAGATTTAGATCTCTTGGCTTGGTGGAAAGAAAACAAGCAAAAGTACCCTACTCTCTCCAGAATGGCATCTGATATCTTGTCCATCCCAGTGTCCACAGTTGCTTCAGAATCAGTTTTCGACACTGAAACTAAGAAGATGGATAGCTATCAAAGCTCCTTGAGTCCATTGACGGTTCAGGCTCTTATTTGTTCAAAAGATTGGCTAAAGTACGGACCGTCAAAGATTTAAACCCAACTGTTTAAATCTGAAAATTAGGTTATTATTCTTTCATTGGATTGCCAAAATGGTCCATATTTACAGTCAGGCTCTCCAGTATATAGCAATGAGGTTACTAATGGATTAGCAAACAGAATGGTTGTTTGACTTGTTTCAGCTGGAGTTTTGTTTGGCAAAACAATCTTACTTTAAAACTTCCATTGTATTGTATTGTTTCACATATTTTGGTTTTTCTAGCTCACGCTGCCGGCAAGTCAAGTCCACGGACGCAAGTTTTACTGGAAATGTGATTAAATGTATAAAGAATATACTCAAATGGTTGAACCTGATGAAGGAAAGTTTAATGTCAAATATGTATATTCGACCGATCTATGACGGTCAGGGTGGCATAAGCACCCAGATAAAATAAATAGTATACATAAGTTATTCCACCAAACTTTGATGGCCGGAGTGTCACAAAACCCGAAACCGTAATCAAAATAAGAAACTTAACTGCGAGCAGAATTCATTCATTTATTTTTCAATCAAAGACGGTAACTTAAGTCCTTTAAAACCTGCTTAAGTGTTCCAACAAAAGAAAACAACACAGTATACAAATTTGAAATCCCATTTCTTAGCGTTTTACATGACTGTCATCCGTCACATTAAGACGACAGTAAATTTGAACGATACCTATGCTAGTTAGTAATCACTTCATTATATCATTTCACCTCCCACCCTAATCTAAAATTTCTGAAATACAAGTATATAAATTTCTTTCAATTAACATCAAACACACACACATACATCAAGCCACCAAGGTACCTGAAGTATTGTGTACGGATAAGGTCATTTAGGTCATTTATAGCATTACTGCTTCAATATCATGAATTCTATGCACTGATTCTTCAATTGCCTGCAAAGCAGCCTTGTAGTGGTCGACTGAAGTCACCCCCTCCTCCACAACTTGCAATGCACTTCTATAAAGGTGAGAAGTCCGTTGAATCTGGTCGGTAGCATCATTGCAATTGGACAACTGGTCAGGAATACATGTGCGCTTGTAATCTTTTCTCCATCTTGATAGAATGTATGTCCAAGGGATCTCCTCTACCTCATTGAAGTTTAGCACTGACAACGCATGACGACATAAATAACCATAGAAATTAAAACAGCTACAGATGCAACGAACTTCTGCTGCTGCTCTATTGTACAGAACTTCATAATCCCTAATCTCTCTCCTATTTCCTTCAGCCAAGACACGCTCCTTCACCAAGAATATTACAATTGCCCCGTCAACATGCACTTGGGTAGTGCTGAAACAAGAATACATTTCCTCCACTTCTAACTGAAACTTCTTAAAAATTTCTTTAGTAAACACTTTTGATAGCTGAAATTCAAAAGAACATCTTGTTTTCAGTGTAGGAATTGAAGATCTCGATTCCTGATCTGCTTGTACTTCCTCCTTGTGCTTCTTGTGTAAAGCTAACTCATACTTGTCCAGAAACTCTTTCAAAGGAGTTTGTTTGTGGACATATCTATCAAAAAAAGCATTGAGGGTCTCACCAGGTCGTGCAGCAGCCATTCCAGTAAAATTAGTTTCTTTTAGGTAGGCGGGAACCCACCGTGCTCGATCTTCATACAAGGACCGAAGCCACTCATGATCACTAACACCAAAATGCTGAATCATAAATCCCCATGATGCTTCAAAATCAAAAGGTTTCAAGGCCTCATAAACCGCTCTAACCAATGCCTTTCTAATAGCATCATAGTTTCGAAGTCCTCCCAACTTCTCTGGAACTTTTCTCATGATGTGCGACAAACCAAAACGATGTAGAGCATTTGGAAATACCTCTGCAACTGCACTTTGCAAAATCTTGCATCTCTCTGTTATTATGGTTTGTGGAGATTGTCCCGATGCACAGGTAAGCCATGCATTAAATAGCCAAACATAAGACTCTTTTGTCTCACCAGCAAGCAGGCCACAACCCAGTAATACTGATTGACCATGGTGATTCATTCCAACAAATGCCACAAGCGGGATTTCATATTTGTTTGCCAAATATGTATTATCAAAAAAAACTGTATCGTTAAAGTAACCAACTGCAGCCCTACACCTAGCATCTAGCCAGAACACATTCTTCAGACGCCCACCGCTATTAAGATCCGTCACATAGAAAAAATTTGGGTTAGTCAACTGCATACGGCAAAAATAATTGTAAATGGCTTGTGTGTCACCTTTCCTTAAGTTCAAGTGATCAGGATGATCAGAACAACTTCTATCTTCTCTTGCATTAGCCTTGGAGTTGCTAGTGCCTCCTGCATCTACAACAAGTGCTCTATATAACTTTATTGTCTGTGTTTCTGTATTAGAGTTTGTTTGCAACTTCCTCTTGGTTCCAGGGTTCATATTCTTCGTCGACTTGTAGGCTTTTGTACCTAACAAGTGGTTATGGTCAAGAGTTACTTCAAGTATCCTCCACCTTTTAGAGTCCACTAATTTCATCCTTAGCATTGCAGGACACCCGGTTCTTGTTTCCCTTCTTAAACGGTTCACATCTTTAATTCTTTTAAAACCCTGACTGCTGCAGCATAAAACTGCACCATACTTCTCTTTACTATTTCTTTTGAACCAAGAATTTTTAACTCTTACACGGAACCCGGCCTCCTTTGCATAACAGATATAATAGTTGTAAGCATCATCATATGACTCAAATTCCATGCCTGCAGCAGGTGTGACAAACTCCTTCCTTTTTTCTATATCACCAGTTTGACCTTCTGTAACAACTTTGTCACCGTTTCTTTCTTCCACATGCTCATCGGTCTGACCCATAGCCATTTGATCACCATCGAGAGACAATTCTTCCATCTGACAAGATCAAATCTTTAAATATCACATGATTATATATGTCATTAAACATTAAGTACTACCACAGTAGAAGGAATCATAGAGACACAAAATTTAAAACACTGCAGATATTCTTATAAAGTAAGAAACAACTACGTGAGAGGTCCACCGAACGCCTTCCTCAATCAAAGAAAGAATTCCCAGAACTTAATGACAATCTCGTACAATTTTCTCAACAATGATGTTGGTTTCCATTTCCATCTAGTTTAGAATCACAAAATCCACCTAGTTGCACAAACTAAATACCCGAAAAATCGACAAACAAAGAAGTCTATCTACAAAAACCACAAGTTCCTTCCCTTCCGGTGCATCCATTTACAAAAAGTTGTTGAATTCTTTAAACAACAAAACTAAACAGAAAATTCAGTTTAACCAAATGGAGTAAAAATATATCAGCAACAGCTAAGATGCAGCTATAAAAACCAAATCTTGATAGAAACCCAGTAATTACAAATAGAACCCAACTTGTAAACAAATATTAATGATGGGGTTAATGTTGCAAATGGGGTTAATAAAAATGGAGGCATAGAGTAAAGTAAAAGCTACAAGGACAAAGATAGATTACTTACGAGTTCAATTCGGGGATTATAGGTTTGAGCAATTGATGTTCCTGTGCATATGTATTCAGGTCAGATCTTCGTCCTCCTTTTTCTTTCTTCGCTCTTCTTGTTGTCTGTGTTTCTGTGTCTCGTCACTCGTGTAGTAAATTTCTTTGTTAAATTTTATATGTTCGTCAATCGAACTTACTGTAACTTACACCATTATAGAGTTACAGTAAAATTTTGAGAAATGGTATAATTGATAATAGTAATAAATTGAATATTTTTTTGGTGCAAACATAACATAAATTTATAGTCATTTCATTATTTTTTTTCTTAATTTTTTTTAGGCATGCATCTTGTCTTATACAAATTTTTTCTGAATAATTAGACTTATATGTCTTACAAATGAGTATATGTTCTTAACAAATCTCAAAAGTAAGCGAGAATCGAACTCGTGAGGTGGGAGAGAGTACAAGAGATAAAACCTTGATCACTTGAACTCTTCCGAAAATTTTGCATTTTGAACATTATTTTCATCAGAAAAAGTGAAAAACGCATATGTATGAATTATTTTTTTCTTCAAAAAAAAAAGAGAGGAAAATAATGATCTTTAATGAGGTGGAAAAGCTGTGTTTTTATTTGTGGCTGACATGAATTGGATTCAGAAGATTCAGCACAAGTGGTAGTGGTGTTTCTAAAACAGAATGAATGAGAAAAATGAAAATGAACTAGCCTTAAGCTAATGGCTTCCACTCTTCTTACTCCTCTTCTCAATCTTCCAACTTCATCATCATCATCTTCTCATACTTGTATAACCACTTCCTACTTGACATTTAGTAAATATAATACAGTTCACCCTATTGAGCCAGTTTTAAGCACAAGCTATGGTTACTGTAGGGCAAAACCATCACAAAAAAACAGGAGATTAATCAGTGTCAAATCTTCCAAAAATGAAGAAAATGGAGCAGAAGAAGAGTCGTCGCCAGCGTTTAATCCTTTTGGCTTTGTCACCGATAATGCTTCCAGTCGGACTGCCATTCAACTCCCTGAATCACCTGCTGAGGATGGCAACGTTGGCCAAATGCTTTATGTAACTAACTCAACTTTAATTTTAAGTACATACTTTTCAGTTTTCTTGTTTCCCCGTACTAATTTTACATTTTAGTACTTAAACGCTTAAGAATGCAGGCTTGCGTTCAAAGACAAACTAATTTAGCATACAACAAGTGAATCCGATAAGTATAATTAGCAAAACTATTCGTCTATTATGTATTTTTGAATTATAAACTATAGATATTCAGATCATGTGGTGATCTAAATTGTATATTTAGTGAATCATAACTTTTTAATGAAGTACTGAAAATTTTCAAAGTTTGCAAGTTGAAATGGTCTGTTGCGGAACATGACCGTGAGAATGTATGCATAAAGATATTAACTACTTACATCAACTCCTTAATTAACATCTGCACTTGGTGTTAAAAGCCAAGATACCTGCCTCACCAGCATGCTGTTTTTAGGTATTATGTTTTTATGCAACTAATAATTCCCAAGTTATTTTGATACATCAGAGGACAGAGGATAAAGGAAAGGAATATGGCTCCTATGTTAAAGCAGGAGGGTTTAGATGGTTTGTGAGAGAAACAGGTACTACTTCCCTTTATCATATAATTATGCAGCTTCTTGATAGCATATTGACTTTTAAGTATCACCATACAGGCTCAGCTAGAAGCGATCGTGGTACGATTATATTCCTACACGGGGCTCCAACACAGTCCTACAGTTATCGAGTTGTTATGTCTCAAGTATGAGCCCTGATCTATATTTAGATCATCAATGAAAGATATGAAATATTTATCAACTACCTTTTCCCTTTGCCACTTTTACTTCAATAATTTAAAATCTTTGTATAATTTTTTTTATAAAAATAAAACAGATGGCTGATGCTGGCTTTCGCTGCTATGCACCTGATTGGTTAGGGTTTGGTTTCAGTGAGAAGCCACTGCCAAAATACGATTTCGACTACACTGGTTTGTAATTATTATGAAGGGATATGCAGCATTGATCGTAACATTTTTATGAAGCTAATTCTCCAACAATTTTTCAATGACTTATTGTGACAGAGATAGAGTTCCACAAGGAACTTGATAAATTACTGGAAGTGCTTGAAGTTGATGCACCTTTTTACCTAGTAGTTCAGGTTTGTATGAATTCTCACGAAGTCTATGCATGTGTAACTGATGTCTGTGGTAAATATGCATGTTCGATGATCTATCATTCTATCTCCTCATCTTGATGCTTTAATTATACTAAGGAGTTCATATTTTGTACTTCTTATTTGAGTTTAGGTAATTTGGATTATACTTTTCTTTTGCTAAATAATTTGGATTATACCAGACAATAGTATAACTTTTAAGTTTTTGATACAATTTTTTTTTCCTTGGGTACTTCCAAAACAAATTCACATTTCCTGTAGGGATTTCTGGTGGGTTCATTTGGATTAACTTGGGCATTGAAAAATCCAACTAGAATATTGAAGCTTGCAATTATGAACAGTCCATTGACAGCATCCTCTCCCACTCCTGGACTATTTCAACAGCTCAGGTTCAATTACTAGGCTGTCTGTTTCTGAAACACGTATTTCCGTTTTATCTTTCTTTTATCTGTTGACAGATCATTTATACTTCCATTATGTAAATTATTCCCTGTCTCCGCAGAATTCCACTCTTAGGTGAATTTACCTGCCAAAATGCTGTAATGGCTGAGCGCTTCATTGAAGCAGGTAGCGCGTATGTATCCAAAATTGCATGTTTTTATTTACTTTTGAAATTTATATACATATATCTTAGCAAGGGATATGCACTATGTCAAAAAAAATCTCATTTATCAGTCTCTGGTTTTGCTAATCCTAAACTATCTCACTTTTTATCATAGAAGATAAGATCCTACCACTTGTTCTAAGTTTTTGTTGTCGGACTCCCAGTAATATTTGTGGACATAATATGCTAAATTTGACTCAAGACCTACTGTATGTCTCTTAATAATTCTCCCAGATGTATGTTTGAATCAGATAGTAGTGATTCTCAAACTCTAAAAGTCTCTGTAAGCACCGAAAATTTTGAACTGTACTTACAAATTTGTGATGATGGTATGTATAAAACACAAACTTTTTAGTCCAGATAGAAAATATATTGAAACTAGATCAATCTTACTTGACAGCTTCATTCATTACAGACTAGATACATGCTGTTTTTCTTAACATGCTCACTAATGCCACAATTGATGATTTTCCTCGGCAGCTATGTCCTAAAGCTGGAGAAGGCTGATGTTTATCGATTACCATATTTGTCAAGCAGCGGGCCTGGGTTTGGTTTGTAGTTCCATCTTCACTCTATTGTTTTTCCTTTCTCGCAAATAGGATTTTTGACTTTATAAATGGCACATAAGACATGGTTAAGACGCAATGCAATTGCTTCTTGATGTACATTTATACATCTAGCATAGTAAATATCCACATATATATGCTGATGTCAACAAGTAACTCCGGCCTTGTAAGTCCAGAATGGCCAGATATCAATGACGGTTGTCTTCAATTTTCCATGCTAGTTTTAGTTAGCTAAATTTGGCATTACTGCATCGTGTGTTCTAGATTTTGTGGTATCGTATTCACGTTAATAAAATCAATTTTATTGCACTTATAGAAGTACCGTATTTTAGGAACTATATCCTCTATGATACATTGCTAACAGTAACTTCAGCTGTGTCATAAATTTTAGCATCGATCAGGACAGTATGCGACTATTATTCAAAAAAACGAATCCAGGTTGACAATAAAATCTCTATATAGGTCTAAATTCTTGAATAATTTGACCGTTGGTAGTTTTATTTGCATTTTAGTAAGTCTGACATCTGTTATTCCCTTCACGTTTCAGCTTTGCTTGAAGCAACAAAAAGAACAAACTTCAGGGATATCTCAAGTCAAATAGCAGATGGCTTTGCATCCGGAAGGTATAATAGCATTAGTAATTTCTTGTAAGCGTTATATATGTCCATAATATGGGGATGAAAGGCCTTTTAAGGATCAGGCTGCTGCTGCAACATTTTCCTCTTGCTCCAGGAATAATAAATATATATATATAAATTGACTGTTTCTGTCCAAATATAGAGTCTACTTATAAAGCTTGCATTGTAGATAATAGGTGGGAAACAGCTCTGACATTGTTTGTCTTGACTAGATTATATTCCGGCTATTAATATACGTATGAAAATTCATTTTGGTTTCAGATGGGATAAACCAATTTTACTTGCTTGGGGGATATCAGACAAGTATCTTCCCCAATCTGTTGCTGAAGAGTTTCAGAAAGGAAATCCTTCTCTTGTTCAGCTTAAACTGATCGAAGGTGCTGGCCACATGCCTCAGGAGGACTGGTAAGAAGTTGACCAGTAAAATGTACAAACAAAAGCCATTTTATAACTTAGTTCTGACCGACTGAAATTTAACAGGCCTGAGAAAGTCGTCGATGCTCTGAAATATTTTTTCTGATCCCATCCGTGAAGTGCTGTCATGCACCTGTATATTTATTACCTGGATTGTACAAAATGGAGGAAATTATCAACAATGTAGCTATTCTGGAATGAAATCCATCCTTTTGTTCCTTGTATTGCGTGATAATGTATTAACATTACATACGAACAAATAGAGGTAATTATTTCAAAAAGAGTTAGCTCCAATGGGAATCATCATCTACTTTGCTCACTTGTTAGAGAAGCTTTTAAATTCCAAAAAGTGTTAGCATACGAATGAACTCATGAAATAGGCCTTGTGAAGTTACAGAAAAAACATGCGACTAGTTTTCTAAAAAAGTTCTTGTTTTTTGTTATGTTGCTGATTTGAATTCCAGAAAGCCTTAAATCAGGAATTTCGATTTTTGTTATAGTCTGTCTCCTATTGCTGGACTATGAACGTCTCTTTCCCTATATATTTGTGCATCTGGCACCACAAAATTCGACACAATAATCTTACCTAGTTCCTTGAACATTTCGATCAATAAAATTTGAAACAATAATACCTTACCCTAGTACCTAATGCATATTATCCTCAACTCACGTAAGGTAGGTGTGAAGGTTATTTAACTATAAAGGATATGGCAATGAAGGACTGTTAATTAAACATCATAAAACTGAGTCGTACATAAATTTACAAACTTGTGGCTTCGCATGGTCACACCGCTCACACAGTTTACTGGGCACCTAGAGAATAAAAAGATGAAAGAAGACTGTGCACTGCTTTCACAAATAATAATTAAGTTCTGCATCACTTCAAAGCAAAAGAGGTCTACTAATGTTTCAAAACGTGATGCAAGGGGCAGTACAAACAAACTATTTTGCTCTCTTCTTTGGCTGCTTGCCTCTTTTGCCTGTTTCGTTCTTTGCCTTGCTTTGTTTTTTCTCGATGATCTCTTGATCCTCCTTGTCATTATCACTATCAAAATGATCATCATCATGCTCGTCATCACTTCCATTGGACTTTCTTTTTGCAGGTGGTTTCCTACCTCCTCGGGTTTTCTTTACCTGGTCTGCAACATTTTTTTCACTTCCCTGAGGTTTTACTTTAGTTGAAGGATTCTTGCCTCTACTTCGCACTTCATCAGTGACACCAACACTATCATTTTCTATATTCTTTCTCTTTGCAGGAGGCTTTCTGCCTTGCTTAGCAGTGTTTTTTCCTTTCAGCTTCACATGTTTTGCATCCTCCTCCTGAACTTGTTCTTCAGGGCCATCACCATCGTCGTCATCATCATCAACATCCTCCTTATCATTCTTGGAGATTTTACGAGATCTAACCGGTGCTTTGGCAGCTTGACTTTCAGTCAGTTTTTGCAACTCTGGTACAAAAGCTGATGTCTGCAACATGAGAAGCATGTTTCACTACATTACCAGATAAATATATAGAAACAACAAAGGAAAATGTATTAAAAAAAACGTACTCTGCCTCCAGCATTGATAAATTCGATTTTCTTGCCTGCCAAATAATGCAAATCTGTCAGAAAATATAAGAAACCCCTCTGGATATATAACGCTTGGGAATGATATAGTGATATATAGGTTCAATCTTAACATATGAACGCAAGTAGACTTGGCAGAGCATGCACTAGACTGCAGGTGCTTAAGAATCATCTGTCGTAGCCTAAAGCAAAAGAATTTAATTAGGAGAATCACGTCTAAAGGGGCATATACAAGAGTGTGCCCTTGTATTTATTAAAATTAGGTTATCTTTAATACTTGCGCATTGAGTTATAGACTGCAGGCCCTATACAGATTATAGAAAGAATAGGATCACAAGTTAATTAGCAATAAACAAAAGGATCTAAAGTCAGCAGTAATTGGAAACTAACAGAAGTTATGTAACAGTTCCTATTGCTCTCCTGTAACATCGATTTAGCAAAAAAAAGGAAAAATCTCACTTTTCCACTCCCTCTATTAAGTAATGCGAGTAACAATCAACACAACAATTTGCCCGTTACCTGTTACTGTTACCTGTACTGACATAACAATCAAGAGCAAATTTGTAATTTCAATCAAACTAATGTTACCATATTTCTTTTTTAACTAATTAATGTTGAGATATTGAATTGTAAGCCGACATATTGCCACCTTAATCAACTGGCAAACATGTAATAATGAATTATATTTTTTAAACAACTTTTATATAAGAATATGAAGAGGCTCGTTTTAAAGAAGAGTAGCCAGATAGATTCTAAGCCATGTAGAGATTTTGACAGTTTTGAAGTCAAACCATCAACAATAGCTTTGCCAGGTCTTTTTTCACGAGAATGAAATATCCAGCCACTTGGAAACTGACTGCTATCAGCCCCAACTTCGACAGCTTTTTCAATAACCTGTAACATGAAATGATTTTGTCTTACTGATCACAATTTTACTAACCACTTATTTTTCCAGGTTTTTTGCCCCATCGAAAATGAAACAACCATTGATTTGGAAACCGGCTGCAGTCAGCATCAACTTCAACCGCACACTGAATAACCTACATAAATTGTCTTCTATACTAATATATAATGAAAACATCCTAGATAAACCCAGAAAACAAGAGTTGGGATCTAAATCCGTACCTCTTTGATGCACTGGTGCAATGCGGCACAACTTTCTTTCGATATGCTTGCACTGGTTTGCAGTGGATGAATTTTTGCCTGTATTAAGGGGAATAAAAAGGAATATTGGTAAATTTATAAATGAAGCAGTATGATCAAGGAACTCCACCTATATTTATCACATATATATAGACTAGAAACCCCTCTTAGACTAGAAACTAGAAACTAAATAAAAAAAATTCTTAAATCGCGTCGAAATATATCACATATGGTATGCAAACTGATCGTTGGGAGATGGAGAAAAATAGAGTGAAATCGGATTTCAAAAAAAGCTCACCGATTGACGGGAAAAATCAAATTAAAAATGGAGGGAATTAGGTTGGATTGTGTATGGGAGGGTGTATTTTAGTTGTGTATGGTGTCTTAGGGGGCCATTAGATTAGATTAATCTAAGGGATTGAATTAGTTTCTAGTTTCTATTTTAAGTTTAGTTTCTATTTGATCACTTGCCTATCTATGTGCGTGTTTGGGGTATCACAAAAAAGTTGACTTATAACTTAAAATGAGTAAGTGTCATATAAGTGATAAGTTGATGAATTCTTATAAGTTATACGGGTGTTTGGATAAATTTACTTATAAGTTAGTGAATAATTTGCTAAATTAAATTTGAAAAAATGATTTTTAAATACAATGATTTCAACACTTGTATTTTAAATTAAAAAAATATTTAAAAACACAAATGTAAAAATATAAAATATTAGAAAAATAAAGAAATCAAAGAATAAGTTGATAAGTTAAGTAAAATGTTGGTGATTTCTAACATTCAACTTATCAATTTATAAGTTATAAGTTATCAAATAAGTTGAATATACAAACACCCCTCATAAGCTCTTATGGATTTATAAGCTATAAGCTAACTTAAAACATGTTAGCCAAACAGGCCCTATATATATTAAACATGATCTAAAGAAGCAGAAACCTACACCTCAATAAAAACTACATCCCCCTTAGCACTACATTGTAATAATAATGCTCGTCTTTCCCGGTGTAAAGGTAAATAAGTCAATGGACAGAAAAATGGATAATTGCTTACAAGGTTTTTTGCAAATCATAATGCAACATTAACTTGAACTTGCTATTGAATAAGAACAGGACAAATAAGTGCAACATAGATGGTTTTAAGATTATTCAAGAGGGAGAATAATAAAACTGACTTGGTATAACACTTCATCAGCAATCCAATTGCCAATTCCGGAAATGAAACTCTGCAGGCATAAACAAACAGATATTAGCAATTTAAAAACATATATCGGCAAACAATAAATACAGAACGTCCATTATGGGGTCGCATTCTATAGCATTCCTATTCTAGGCATACTTCTAGTAGATGTGAAGCACATATATACAGTACCCTTTATATCCAAATAGTTGCATCATACAGTACTATTTATATCCAAATAGTCTAAACACATCGATCTTTAAGACCATTTGTTACTTTCTTTTATTAGAATGCCCAAACTAGTAAATCACATCGGTTTCAATCACCATAATCGTTCGGTAGCACTTAATCTAGTACGTGTTCTAAATAAAAGTAGTTTCTACCTGGTCAAGTAGAAGAGCTTTAATTCCGGTCTTTTTACTGCTAAGAGATTTGAAGAAGTCGTCTGCCGTCATAGGTTCAAACAGCGCATCTGGACCAAGATCAGATATAGGGAGAACAGAGATTGGCTGCATAGAATACATAAGAAAAAGCATGAGAACACCGAAACTACATAAAAAAGTATTCATTCAATATTTAACAAATTGGAAAACGTGTTCATAATACATTTTCGAGTAAGCGAACTTTAGCAAACCGTCTCTTATCAGTGAATGATAACTCCAAACCATCATCTAGCTGCCAAAAATTAAAAGAGAATACAGAAATGTATGTTAATGAATGAAATACATTAAGATACTCTAATCAAGTACTAAAATACCCCAATCACACAACTACAGCGGTATATATATCCAAGCCTAATAGTTATTCACAAAATTAAGCATGATCGAGATCATGAAATTCATTTGGACTTTGACTTCACTAACAAAGTTCTATAGGCTACAGCAGTGCAGCAAGTTCTTAAATGGCAGCAACTAACTGTGTCATACTGAAGAACCTCACCAAATAGAATAATTATAATACGAATTCGAACAATGTAGGTACACAAGCAGTCGTCAAACAATTATTAGTACAGAAAAACATGCAATAACTTTGTAATTTCAAAAAAAAAAACGAAAGAATCATGTTCTGAGAAAGAATACGAGAGCTCTTACTTCCATAAAAACTTTGGAATATTTGGAAGGCCACTCATCAGTGTCTTTTACAGCAGACCTATAATCAATCACATTATTAAGTTACCTCAAATTACAACAAATTATTAAAATAAAAAGAACGATAAAAACATAAAAATAGAAAATCGAACCTCTTATATTTAGTAACAGCGACTCCTTTAATATAAATAGCACCAGCCATACCTGCAAAGCATAAACCCTAAAACATCATTTCACACACACACACGTAATTAAACAAATAAAGCAATAAAATTAGGGTTTAGTACCGAATTGAAAAGTAGGAAAAGGAGGTGAATCGAGCTGTAGCCACATGTTTTTGCCTTTGCGATGAGCGGCGGCGATTGTTTTGCCGACGAGAGAGGCTTGGAAGTCGGAAGGAGAGACGGCGTCGATGACTTTGGAATCGTCGGCGATGAGAGCTCGGATGATCTTCTTGCCGATACAGTTCTCTTCTATGGCTCTTCGAGCGGCTTCTACCTCTGGAAGCTCTGGCATTGCTCTGTGTTAATGGAGTTTCGCGCGTTTTTTAGATAGCGGATCAGTGACTGTGACAGACTGACTGTGAGTTTTTAGGTAATGTAACGGATCAGTGTATCGGTCTGGGTCGGGTCAGGGTAGCGTGGACGTATATGCGTCAAACAAACTATCCATTTCCGGATTATCGCCAAAGAATACCTTTTCTACGGAAATAATAATAATAATAATAATAATAATAATAATAATAATAATAATAATAATAATAATAATAATAATAATACAAATATGAGAATTGGAATTAAGTTCTCATGTAAATCCATTTGACTTACCTTAAACATCAATATTTAAGTACTTATTTTTAACCAAAAAAAGTACATATTCTTCTCTCTTTTTTTTAAGTAAATGTTTATTTAAAAATTTTGAAACTTGACCTTATCTTAATATCATAGGTAAATAATTATATTCTACAAAATATAAATCTAATATATGTTTTTTTCCTAAGATAACTACTTTATTTTTTCAAATAAAGAAGAGTCAAGCTCCCGTAGAAGACATGTTTGACTTTCCTTTAAATTAAGAAGAGCCAGTAAAGTACCTTAGCATGCCTATGCGTATGGGACGAAATAAAATGGAGGTTTTTGGCTTTTTAAAAGATTACAGGGATGGGCCAACAAAGATATCTCCAAACAAGGCAAGTTAACACTATTGTCTTCGGCCACTCAAGTGCTACCTAGCTTTTGGATGAATTTGTTTCTCATCCCGATTGTTTGTGAGGATATAGAACGCAAAATGAATGGTTTCATGTGGGGTAGGGGAGCAACAGGGAAAGGGGTTAAATGGATGGCGTGGACGAGGATGTGTAGACCTAAGGGATGGGGTGGCTTAGGAGTAAAAGAATTGAGGAAATTTAACTTAGCTATGTTGGCTAAGCAGTGTTGGCGTTTACTTCAGAAATCAAATGTACTTGTGTCTACGATAATCAAAGCGAGATATTATCCTAACACGTCATTTCTTGAGGCAGAGGTGGGGAAAAATCCGAGTTATGTGTGGAGAAGCTTAATGGAGGCTATGAAGGTTGTCAAGGTAGGGGCTGAACGGAAAATTGAAACTGGTACAGATACAAAGGTTTGGCATATACCCTGGTTACCAGATGTGGATGTCGGATGCTTAACAGCACAAATGCCTGCTCACTTGAAGGACATTACTGTGAATAATTTGATGGATGCTACAGGTAAGAATTGGGATATCGATCTGATTGAGGATATCTTTAATGATCGGGATGCAAACTTAATCAAACGGGTGCCGATTCCGATGACCGGGAAGAAAGATTCTTGGTTTTGGATACTAGATGAGAAAGGAACGTTTACCGTTAAAAGCGCGTATAGATGGTTGCAAGGGGAATGTGATAACACTCATAAGAGATTTTGGAACAAATTATGGTCATTGAAACTCCCAGGTAAAGTTACTCATTTTCTTTGACGTGTATGTACAGGGTGCTTACCAACTGCATGTGCTCTATCAAGTAAGCAAGTTGTTCAGTATGCGTAATGTCCATGGTGTTGGAATGGGATAGAAACGGATAATCATGTATTATTTACTTACGATTTTGCACGTACCGTTTGGGTTATGACAGGAGTGCAACAGGGGCTACAAGTGTTACCGCATGAGCCAGCTTTTAAAAGCTTTCTCGAGACTTTTGAAGTATGCACACGGGAGCAATGTGTGCAAGTTGGGATGATTACTTGGGGCTTATGGAGTAGAAGAAATAAATGGGTTTGGGAGCGAATTAATGGCTCTGCATTTGGAGTTAAAGTTACAGCCACAAAGTTTTTTACAGAGTGGAAAGAGGCTCAGAATCAAAACGTGGGAAGAGGTAGTCACAACGGAGAGGGTGAGCATATTTTGCAGAAACCAATGGAAGGGTGGGTGAAAGTGAATACAGATGTTGCTCTGTTTCAGGACGGAAGTGTTGGAGTGGGATGTGTGATGCGAGACTCACGGAGAGCTTTTCTAGGAGCCAGATGTTGCAAAATGGTGGGAGCATGGTCACCAAGGGAGGCTGAAGCCATCGGTATGAAGGAAGCTCTGTCATGGGTAATTGCACGGCGAACTCAACGATGCATCATGGAAACAGATTCCCGGGTACTCGTACAGGCATGTAATGGAAGTCCAGGCGAAGCCATCTTTGGCACAATAGTTGGAGATTGTATTCAATTATTGAAGCACATAAATCCAGTGCTAGTTAAATTTACTTATCGTTCTGCGAATAGTGTGGCACATGCCTTAGCAAAAATCACATATTCTATGTGAGAAGGAAGGGAGTGGCTTGATAGTCCCCCAGATTTTATTTTGCATGTACTTGAAAGGGATATGATTTAAGTAATGAAAGTACGATTTATTCAAAAAAAAAAGAGTCAAACACATATACACTATATGCTCGACTTTCTGAAAAAAATAATATACGTCCCTAATTAGATGTCCATTTTGTTTTTCTAGGAGTCAAATTAACTAATTTTTGATCAAATATTACAAATAATCTATTTATTATTTTTAAAAACTGAAAGTTACATTTGAAAATAGATCAAATGTACTTTTTAAAGATATAATTTTTTTAATTTTTTTTAATTATCTAATACATGTAAAATTCAGTCAAAGTTTGATCATTTTTTAGTGGTCAAAAGTCAAAATGAACATGTAATTAGCGACGGAGGGAGCAACTTGTTTCAACATTTCTTAACACGTAGAAAATCAATTATTAACATACAAAAAGTGAAATAAAAAATTCATAATAAATTAGTAGAATTGACAGCTTAAATTTAGACACTAGGTTAAGTACTGCAACTTGAAAAAATGTCAAAAAAATGGAGTCTTATTTGTGAATCACTAAAAACTAAAGATCAAGGCAAAAGAAACATAGATCACTGCAGCACCACCAAATAAATTTACTTAACGGGCGTGGTAGTTTTTATTACTTGGATAATTTGAATGGAAATTACGAAATAAGAGAGTAGCATTTTAGAAACTATTTAAGAAGAGATCAAATACAAGGTGAGTGATGATGAAGAGGAAACAGAGGAAGTAACGCAGGCGGGTCAGACCCTCTACATCCTGCAGGTAGAGTCGGATGCAAGTAATATCCCTTCTCAGCAAGGCCTTTCTCTTCTAATTCCTCCCTACTAGTCATTGGTGTTGTTGGACTTATCGCCGTGCTATGCGCCACCATAAAATCTAGACTCGACGACACTGGTGATGCCTTTGCCATTCCCATTTGTCCTCTGCTGCCATCATTAAACACCCAAAATCCATCATTATTGCTTATCAACATCCTATTTTGCACTGGTGAAGAAGATTTTATATGCTTAGTGGACGGAGAATAAGGATCTTCTACTCCAGGAACAATTTGGAGATCAATTTCGAGTTTTTTTCTGTTTTGTTTTCTTTCTTGAAGTTTAAAAGGTGGTATTCGAGGGCCTACGGATTCACGACCGGAGTAGGTGACAGGAAGTTTATGGTTTGATCTTGGTCCGGTGAGTTTTTGAACCAGGGCCCGAAAGTTTGAAGGGTCGGCTTGGATGAAAGTGGTACCGCTTGTCGGTGACATTTCCATGCCAAATATTGCTACACTGTTGGTGTTGGCTATGACGGTGGTGTGGGTGATGGTCTTAGGGTGTGATGGACAAGGATAAGTAGCCATTAGATATAAAACAGAGTGCTAAGATAAAAGTGTACAAAAGAGATTTGCTTGCAATATAGTAATTAATTGGATTTGCATTGCAATATTGTTGGGTGCTGGTTTAGATTCTTTTGTAAGAATAAATATATAGTTTAAGAAAAAACAGTTTGGTTGGAAGTAGTTTACATGCATGCAATGTGAGCGCGTACATAAAATGATAGTAAAAGTATTGAGGAAAGAAATGGGGGGAGGGAACAAGTGAGGGAGGCTTGGAGTTGAGTTTTAAGTGTAAGGATCATTGCCATGACATGATGTTAAGAGACCATGTCTAAGTAGAATTGTATACGAATTTCTATACATGTATGAAGATTTAGCAAGTTTTCTTTGTTAACTCCGGTTAGAGCATTCACATTGGAACCCCATCCACAAAAACTTACACTAGAGGGCCAAGTTTTAACTTCAACTCTAAGATGTATGCTATCATCCAAATGAGGATTTACAACAAAAAATTGTGATTCTTTCTTCAGTGAAGCCTCAAGTTTCAGATATGGCTACACAGTACGCCTGCACTGCAGATTCACTTTAAATTCTGAGAAATATCTTAGAGCGTCTCTTGAGGGGTGTCAAACTTCTCCAACTCATCATAAATAATAATATTTTATTTTTGTTTTCATTTATATCACATTTAAAATCTTTCAAGTTCAATAGTTGGCACCCCATGTAAGGTGTTTAGATGGTACCCCAAATAAATAATATAAAACTAGTTACAATGAGTAATAGGTATGTATCATATATATTTTTAGTACAAATATTTGTACATTTCCATTTAGAGAGCGTGCCAAAAATTGGCAACTTCACTTGGCATCCTTGGACACCCTTGTAACTCAAATACGGAGGCACCTAAGAGTGTCATGTCATATAGAATTTGGCACCCCCATCGAAGATACTCGTAAATAAGGGGGGTGAAAACATATTTACTAAATTCTTTGGAATTTTTTTAAATTGGTTCCATTATAGATGAGCGTGGCACTGTCTGAATCCGAGACGGGAAATAAAAAGAGAAAAACAGGACAGAGGAGAGTCTTCTCGCCTATGTCATTTTCTGTTAGAGTTGATTCCTTTAATTTTTAAGTTTCTTAACTCTCTCTCAGTTTTCAATGTTGAATTCTCATGAAGGCTTATGCCTATTAGTTTTGCGAGAGGAGAAAATGACGAAGAAAAGCTTTGACAAAACGACAAAATAATCGAGAAAAAGTCTCTTATGTTGCGTTGCTTGTAGGCATCTTCTGATAGCACATATGGTTGCTAGTTTATTTGCTTTACTCTTTCTGCACTTTGCTTTCTTCAACTGACTACTTCTTTGGACATTTTTATCATCTCTTATTTCCCACACGTTGGGCTTTCTGTTTCCTGTCTAACAATCTATCCTGCTTTGTATAGCCAAGCAAAGCCTTATATTTGCTATATTGTTAGTTGTTGAATCTTACCAGTATTAACAAAATTCACAACTCTATAGTTTATAATTTCTCAATTTAGCAGCAAACAAGAAAAAAGCACCATAGACAATGCATATACAATAAAATTCTAAATCAAACTTTGCCATCATAAATATAAATATTATTTATTAAATTATTAACTTAAATATGAAACCATGACATTTGTCCTTTAACCAAACAAATTCAATATACCAATGGGAAATAAAAACTGAAAAGAAGACTCGATTTCTACAGGGATAAATCAGCTAAGTCGAATGTCCTGGAAACAGCTTTGCACCAGGATTCCACTTTCTTCTTTCTCTTGTCTTCCTCTAAAATTGGATTGAAAGTGGTAGCAATCTTCATCCTCTCACCTGAAGAGAAGATCTCCTCTTCTTTCCAGACCCCGACGGCTAAACCTGCGGCATATGCAGCTCCAAGGGCTGTTGTTTCTATGTCAGCTGGCCTAACTACTGGGTTACCCAATATATCTGCCTGCAATTCATAACAAAAGAGAAGTCTGATTATCCAATCACTCACTTAATTATAGCAATCATCAGGGAATCATGCAATATAATCACACAAGGCAACAAGTTCTTTAACAACAGCTTTATTATCTGCCACTTTACAATGGTCAATGGGTAACAAATAGTCTAAATAATCACATCATATTTTAGCAATAGGAGAACCAGTGTATTATTATTTTAACAAACTATTTTTTTCAAATCAGTGAAAGTTAATTTGATTCTATCAGATCAATATTAATCAACAATCTATTCCGCGTCTACTTCTGATCTACCTTTACAAGACTGACTAAAGGTTTACTGAATTAAATACATAAGAAACTGTGTAACTTATTTTTCATTTCTTAGGACTTATAGTAGACAAGTGAAACTACTTGTAAGAGCTTTGACTGAATTGAATATGTGGAGACATATGACAAGGGTAGTACTTAAACTTATGGAACATAAGAAACTAAGTAAAAATATAGCATGCAAGCATATATATAAAGTGTGGAATGGTACCTGAATTTGCATCAGGAGGTTGTTAACAGTAGCACCTCCATCCACCCTAAGCAGAAACTTTTCTGTACTTTCAACTCCCCTTGCATCCTTATGCATGGAATCCAACACATCTTTTACCTGGAAACACATGCTTTCAAGGACAGCCCGCGCAACGTGAGCCTTATTCGTAAATCTTGTGATTCCAATACAAACTCCACGAGCATCATCACGCCACCAGGGAGCGAACAGCCCATTGAATGCTGGTACAAAATAAACCCCGCCAGTGGAATCAACTTCTGATGCCAGTTTCTCAATCTCACTTGCACTGCCTATTAGGCCAAGACCATCTCTGAGCCACTGAACTGCAGCTCCAGCAATAGCAATTGAACCCTCGAGAGCATAATTTGGTGGAGCATTAGGTCCAAGTTTAAAAGCTACAGTACTTAATAGCCCATGAGTCGAAGTAATCATTTGATCACCAGTGTTTAGCAGTATAAAAGCACCAGTCCCATAAGTGCTTTTTGCTTCTCCCTTTCTACAAGCTTGGCCAACCATAGCTGCATGCTGATCACCAAGACAACCAGCAATCGGGATTCCTGCAATTGGCCATCCCTTGGTAACCTCGCCAATAACTTCCGAATTACTAACAATTTTAGGAAGTATCCCGCTAGGAATTCCCAATTCTTTCAATGTCGTCTTGTCCCAGTCAAGAGTCTTAAGATTCATTAACATAGTCCTGGACGCATTCGAAACATCAGTAACATGCAGCCCCCCGTCAACACCTCCAGTCAAATTCCAAATCAACCAGCTGTCAATAGTCCCAAATAAAGCATCCCCATTTTCAACAGCTTCCTTAACCTTTTCAACATTCTCAAAAAACCACAAAACCTTCAAAGCACTAAAATAAGTACTTATTGGTAAACCACATGTCTCAACAAAATGGGTTCTTCCCCCCTCCAACTCTTTCTCCAATCTCCTGTAAAGCATTGACGTAAAATTCAATTCATCAGAACAACAAAACTACCTAAAATACCAGTATATTCCAAACCACCCAACTTACATTCACTATAACACAATAATAGAAAAGAAATAAACCCAAATTAAATATAGCAAGTACCAAATAACACCCAACCAGATTTGTACATACAATAAAAGATAACAATATTAACAAAAACTAGCCCAGATCCTGATCACCAAAAACAAATGAAACACACACAGACACATAACAAAACAGATACATTTAAATGACAAGAAGGGTAAAGAAAAGAACCTGCAAATAGAACTGGTGCGAACATCCATCCAAACAATGGCGTTATGAAGAGGAGCACCAGTTGACTTGCTCCAAATAACAGTAGTCTCTCTCTGATTAGTAATACCAATAGCCTTCAAGCCATTCTCAACATCATGACCCTCAGCAGTGGCCTTTTCAATGGCCTTGGTCATACAAATCCTAGCACTTTCGAGAATCTCCATCGGATCATGTTCCACCCATCTGAACAATCAAGAATCTCAAACATTTAAATACACAAACATATATGAAAACAAACACAAAACACATAGTAAAAAAAAACAAGACTTACCCTGCTTCAGGATAAATTTGAGTGAACTCGACCTGGTGTGATCCAATAACCTTGGCGTTGTGATCATAGATGATGAATCGGGTACTAGTGGTACCTTGATCAAGTGAACCAATAAAAACATTTGAATTTGACATGGTTTTTTATCTTGAAAAGCAAATGAAACAGAGGGATAAAAATGCAGGGTTGATGTTTGTGTTAGGATAAAAGACAAAGCAGGAGGAGGGGGGGATTATATAGCAAAAATTCAGAGGGGATAGATAGACAGAGACACTGATTTCTTGGGAAAATGTCCGTGAGGTTTTATCCAGTGACATGGATATGATCAGAAAAGTCAATCTTTCCTTTTTACTTGGATAATTTTGACTAAACAGTGGTAATAAATCTGTGTTTTAAATAAATTTGATTCGATTGAAAATACAGATAAAAGAAAAGGATTTTTTTAGAAATATTCGGACACAGTACGTAAGTCATCGATGTTATCTAGAGTACGGAGTTTAACGCGTCATGTAGGAGTTTCTGCGATATTTGCGAACACAAAATCCTTATGAGAATCAGATGGCAGATGCTGTGTCCGTCTGTAATGTAAGTAAACAATTAGATAATTCCAATATAGAGGATCTGTGCTGTACTTATCCATACGATGATTCGATTTTTAATTAATTTCAATAAATTTTGCATTCAATTATGCCTATACGTAAGGTACAAGTTCATGAATAAAAAACATTAAAAAAAATTGTAAATAAATACTTTATTAATGAGTAAATTTTCAGATATTTATAAATTTTCTTAGACTTAATATAATATTATATTTTAATCTGAATAAAAATGAGTGTAACCAAAAAAAAGTTTACGATTTCAAATATCTGTTAATTTGAAGTGTGTGCTTAGGATCAAATAAACAAACAGACATTTGGGGTATGGTTGATGTAGAGTAGTTGAATGCGATGACCAAGTCATAGGAATCACCGCCCATCATGTGTATTTGCCTTAAAACCCAACAACTTTCTTGCGCTTTTCATTGCTACTCGTCCCGTGTTGTCCCTTTTATTAGAGCATCTCTAATAGGAGGAACCCTTAGCAAAAAAAAATTAATTTGAAGAATTCTTACCAAAAAAATTCTAGGTGGCACATTATATACATAATCATCAATATATATATAAAGGAGGATACGCGGGAAGTGAGTTGGCGTTTCTAAAATTGTCTCAATCTATTTTTCTAATTTTCAAGAATTTTTGAATTTTAAATACTAATAAATGAAAAATATCCTTCAACCTATTAGAAGTAGACTAGGTGTTCGAATTTATTGAGCAAAAGAGTTCGAATTAATAGGAAAAACATATAAATAAAAGTTTGATTTGAAATATAATAGGTGTTCGAATTTATAAAGAAGAATAATTTGAATTTATAGGTAAGACATAGAATTAAAAGTTCTATTTAAAGTAGAATATGTGTTCGAATTTATAGAGGATAAGAGTTCGAATATATAAGAGATACTTGCAATTAAAAGTTCTACTGGACGTAGAATATGTGTTCGAATGTATAGAGGAGAAGAGTTCGAATTTATAGATATTTTATACGTTAGACATCAATACTATTATATAATAGACGAAACATTAAGAGTTTGGTCAGTCGGTATGGTACGTTGTGATTTTACTTAATTGCACTTTCTTACATTCGTGTTTTTACTTAATTAACCTTACTTATTTATAGAAATATATTATTAAATAATAATATTACATATTTATAACCAATTACCTTTTTCACCTAAAATATATTATTTTTTGTAACAATTACTTATTTATATAAATATATTATTAAATAATAATATTACCTATTTATAATCAATTACCTTTTCACTTAAAATACATTATTTTTTTTTATTTTTTCTAACAAATTCCCCTACTTTTTCAAATATATCACGGACAATTAATTTTTTTAACTAAAACATGTTAGTTTTTCTATTTTTCCTTACTAAAACTCCTCATTTTCCAAAAATATCACGGACAAACCTTTAGTTATTTATTTTTAAACCTGATATTATAGGGTTTTGGTCCACAGTCACAGCTGGTTGGTTATTTCAGTGCAGCCAACAAATTTGGGCCATTGAAAACGAATCCAACGGTTAGAAAAAACGACCAGAGCAATGAGTCATTGCTACCATAGCAATATGTCGTTGTGAATTCAAATTTTTTTTAATTACAAAAACACCCTTTTGCGTTTTGTAAAGAAGACAAAGACTTTAACCACTCAACCAAATGTACTTAGATGATTATATTTTCAAAACAAAAGATTATATACTTCCATTTACAATTTGAATAAAAAATGTGCAATAATATTTAATAAAAGCAATAAAAGAATTAATACAATTTAGACCTTAGACTATGCCAACACAAGTAGAGCATTATAAACTTGTCGTTTTCACAATCCAGGTTCGTCTTAATAAACTCGTTTATTATAAACAGTTCTAAAATTAAAAAAATTGTTAAAAAAAGTTAAATGTTTATTATTTTAAAAATATTTATTATAACTTGGTCAATTTTTAGAAATGTTTATAATAGACGACTTAATGAACCCGGACACGGATCGAACATAACACATTTAACTTAATAAACAAATAATATTTAAAAAGAAAATAACAAATATAGTAATGTAAGTTAATAATTGAAAATATTGATTAAAATATTATTTTTTATCTTCGGGAATGGAAAAATAACGTAACAAGTAATGCAAACATATTTTCTTTTAAATATCACACAATATTATTACAATTACAGATAACAACTAAGTATTTGTATACATATTTTAGTCATTAGTCATTTGAGATGTTACTTAAAAGAACGTTTCACATGTCACTGAGCATATTTCGATTAGATATTTTTAATTAAATTACATATGACGGAAAAAAGCATCCATAACTTAGCTCGAAGATATTTTGACTTGTAAATTAATTTAATTTAATTTTTAAGTACATATTGTACATATTTTAAGAATAAAATACAACAAATCGAAAAACAAAAAAAAATGTTCTATAGTAATGTAACATTGCTACACTAGCAATATAACATTGCTGAAGGCTTTATCCTAGCAATGAGACATTGCTACGGTCGCAATAATACATTACTTTCAGATTATTTATAACCAGCATTAAATATGGTAGTTATCGAGGGTGGTTGGCATTAAATGCACATGCTTCGCTAGCAATGAAACATTGCTACAACTCTGGACCCCACTTTTCCCACAGCCCTAAAAACTCATCTTTCCCCTTTTTTTTTTCAATTACACTTATCAATTATCAAAGAAGTGTGAATTTTGAAGCTTTTTGAAGATCTGCCTAAATTACGGTTGTAGCAATGATACATTGTTATTGCAGCAATGTGTCATAGCTGCAATAGTAGTTGTAGCAATGATACATTGCTACTAGCAATGAAATATTGTTGTGCCGCAACGCAATGTGTCATAGCTGCAACAATTGTTTAGGCAGTAGCTTCAGACACCTTCCTCTGTTCTTCCATAGTTTTTTCCCCATTTCAATTTTTTTTTGCAATCTAACATTTTAATATTGAAAAGTATTCACTAAATTAATGAATTTTGTATTTTATATTCAATTTAGGAATAAAAAAAATTTAAAATCAAAATGGAAGAAAAACAGGGGTGGAACAGGGGAAATGAGCCGAAGCTTCTACCTAAATTGCGGTTGTAGCAATGATACTTTGTTGTTGCCGCAATATGTCATGGTTGCAATAGTAGTTGTAGCAATGAAACATTGTTGTGCCGCAATGTGTCATAGCTGCAACAATTGTTTAGGCAGTAGTTTCAGACACCTTCCTCCGTTCTTCCCCAGTTTTTTCCCCATTTCAATTTTTTTTTGCAATCTACAAATTTTATATTTTATATTTAATTTAGGAATAAATTTTTTTAAATCAAAATGGAAGAAAAACAGGGGTGGAACAGGAAAAATGAGTTGAAGCTTCTGAGATAGCAATTGTAGCAATGATACATTGCTACTAGCAATGATATACATTGCTACTAGCAATGAAACATTGCTATGGCCGCAAAGTGTCATTGCTACTCGCAATGAAACATTGTTATGGCCGCAATTCTTCCCCTGTTTTTACTAGCAATGAAACATTGCTATAGCGTTTCTTGTGTTTGTTTTGTGTCTCTCAATTGTTTTTGTTCGAATAAACGTGAAGTGATAATATTAAGAAAGGGCATAAATGTAATTTCACTTTTCCCTTGTTCCCGCAATGTAACAACGCTGCAGCAGCAATGACATATAGCGAATAGCTATGAAACATTGCTACAACAATTGATCCCAGCCGTTTATTTTGAAAATGAAAGGTTACGATTTGATGGTTGTGTTTCCCTTCCCAACCAGCTGTGATTGTGGAAGGGCACCCAATATTATAATTATTTTTTTAAAATTTTACCTATTTTAACATGTCTACTTATTTTTCTTAACAAATGCGATTACTAAAAATATTAAAATATAAATAATCAAATATCTATTTATAACCAATTACCTTTTCAGTTAAAACACATTATAGATTTTTTCTAACAAAGTCCCTCATTTTTTTAAATATATCACGGAAAATTGTCTTTTTCAATTTACTTTTTCTATTTTTCTCACTAAAATCCATTATTTTTCTAAAAATATCACGGACAAACCCTTTACTTATTTATTTTAAAATGTATTTAAATAATTTAAATAATTAAATTTTAAAACCTCATTTTCCAAAAATATCACGGGCATTTACCTTTTTAAACTAAATATATGTTACATTTTTTATTTTTTCATACTAAAACCCCCCTTTTACAAAAATATAACGAGCAACCCCTTACTTATTTTAAAATATATTTTAATGTTTTTAATTAATTAAAAGTGTTTAGCTATTTTAACATGCCTGCTTATTTTTTTAACAAATACAATTAAAAAATAATAATAATATAACAATTAACAATCCGTGCATCGCACGGGTTTTAAGCTAGTATAATTAAAAGTTCTATCGGAAGTATAATATGTTCTCAAATTTATAGAGTAGAAGAATTCGAATTTATAAAAAATACATATTTAAAAAAATTCTATTAGAAATAGAATAGGTGTTTGTGAATTGTAAGGCATGTAATTAAAAATTTTATTGAAAGTAAAATAGAAATACGAATTTATATAAGTATTTTTTCAACGAGAGAGCGGTTTATTAGAAAGGAGTATTTTAATAAGAAAATTAATACATGAGACAAACATTCAATGTATAAAATTTACGATTTCGATCTTAACAAGGAAAATATGTTTAACGGGATGACCGCTTATTAGGGAAAAATGACTGATTATTATAATTTTATAAATAGAGTTTTTCTAAAAAAATTATAACGCCGTCGCGAAGTGCGGTTTTATCAACTAGTTTGTATAAATAGTGAAACTCCAACCATGCAAAACCTTTAGCTAAAATTATAGCCAATCTTCTCCCGTTGGCCAAATTTGTCGAACCTTAACAAAGCTGTACATATAAATTTAATCGTTATAGCCAACCACATTGGAGCACATTACAATACAGATTCAGTAAATTTTAGTCAATCATTATTTAATATTATTTTAGCCAATCATTATTTAATATTATTTTAGCCAATCATTTTACCTATACCCATCGGAGATGCTCTTAGTATTTTCGGATCAACTCATAGTTCGCCGATACGTGTGCCACCTGTCACGTTTATTTGGGATTGGAAACTGGAATACAACATAATTTTCGGAAAATACATTTTTATTGGTCTATAATGGGCTGAAATTTAATAATTTGAATATGGAATGAATGTAAAAATCTCAAAATATGAATTCAGCCAAAAAAGAAAAAACAGATGTTGTTGATGTAACTAAATTTTTTAATAGTTGTGTTTAGTAAACATCTATCTCTTTCTATATATATATAATAGGAGAACAAGGACATATTTTAGGGGTATTTTGAGTCAATAAACTCCTTGTGAAAGTACAATTATATCCTTTTATGTTACAAAATTACATGAATATGTCACTCTCTTTAATGTAGAAAAAATGAGATAATTTTGCTTAAGTGGTGAATTGAACCAACAACCTCTTCTAAATAACTCAACCTCTTTAACCATTGTGCTACATAGCTTTTTGAATTTTGAGTTAAAAATCATTTTACATAAACCCGGCATCTCTTTTTTCTTTTTTTATTATTAATTTAAATTTTGAGTAAAAATAATTAGTGATACACATTATTTTCAAAATTTTGTATTTTAAAATATGGTACGCAATTATATATACAATCAATTTACAAAAAAATTATCACTTTCTTATTCAATGGAAAAAATGAGCGAAATTTATTTGTATCATGAATTAAACCATTAACATCATCCAATCAATTAATCCTTCTAACTATTGTGCTACATAATTTTCTAATTTCGGGTTAAGAATCATTTTACATGAACGGACATGTATCCTATTTTTACAATTACTTAAACTTTAGAGTAAAATTGAAGGTGATTCACATTTTTTTTAAAATTTTGTATTTTATTTTTCAAATATGGTACGTGATTATGTATTTAACCAATTTCAAATATTTTGGTAAGAAAATCACGTGCTATGAAATTATGTATTCTCAATTAATTAAATATTTCTTATACATAATATTAACCATAATATATTTTATATTCTTACATAATAATACATCTCTTCTTGTACTCTTTTTGAATTAATTAAATATTTAATACATAAAACATAATAATAAAGTTTATACAACATATTACAAGTATTTTAATTATATGTTTATTACTTATATTTTTCTAAATTAATAAAAGTAGTGTTAAAATTATTTTTAAATTACACAATAATACATGTTATATGACATACATTGATAACATGTTTACATGATATGTATGACATTTATCGAGATTATATATTTATATCTCTTCTGTATATAATAGGAGAACAATGAGATAATTTAAGGGCATTTTGAGCCAATAACCCCCTTGTGAAGTTACCATTTTACCCTTACATATTACGAAATTACATGTCATGTCACTACTCTCTTATCTGGAGGAAAAAATTGAGTAAATAATGTTTTAGTCAAGGATCAAACCCTGACATTCACTAAAGAAGCTATCCTTCTAACCATTGATCTACATTATTCTTTTTGATTTTGAGCTAAAAATCATATGACATAAACCTCACATCATTCTTCTCTTATATTTATTATTATTTAAATTTTTGAGTAAAAATTAAGGTGATTTATAATATTTATTAAACTTTTTTTTAATAGTTAAAATATCATACAGAATCATATATACTACTAGTCTTATAAAATATTAATATTAAGTTTTAAAAACAATATTATGTGTTGTGTTTTTTATCTTTCTTTTAACTAAACAAATATTTTGTATATGTATCGATAGCTATAATATATTCTATTTTCTTGCATCATAATCGAACTTTTCTTGTACTACGCAATATATTTGAATTATTCAAATATTTAATATATAAAATGTATTATTAAACGTTGATATAACATAAATAACATATTACAAGTAGTTTATTTACATATTTATGACTTATTTATTTTTAAATTAATGAAATTAGTGTTAAAACATGTGTAAAAATTAGACAATAATTTAGATATGGGCTATCGGTCACTTCGGGGTCAGGGAGACTCCGAACATGAACTCATTCGTCGAACCCGCCTCAATCCTCGAACGATGATTACTTTATTTATCACACAATAATCATTGTTAAATAGCACATATTGATAACATGTATACATTATATTTATAATTATTTGTTTTTATCTATACTACAAATATAGAGCCAGTGTGATGCATACGACATTCATATTCTTCTTATTTTATATTTATATTTAATTTTTTTGAAGTTCATTTTAAATTTGAATAGTTTTATGTGATTAAGAATAAGAATGGGTATTGATCAAGGTCAGGTGTGCTCAAATGTGGATATTTTCTCATATACATATATATAAAAGAAGTGAGTAGATTTATAATTATATTAATATATTTATATTAAGATATTTAGTTAATATTAATATGAATTTATATTTTAATTATTTCAAGAAAAAGATTGATTATTCTCAATCGAATTAATAATGAATAAATATAACCATATTTGAAAAAACTTATTTGGTCTTGAGTTCAAAATAATTGAAATATGAGATTCTTAAAAATATTAGATAGTACAAAAAAAACTAAATAAATCTTATACAAGTTGAAAATTTCTTCAAAAAAATAATCATAAATATCATATCATAGGACAAAATATAAAAATCAATATATAAGTACATCGATTATAATGTTGGATAATACACTTATAGAAATTTCGATTGGAATAAATATTAAAAAGTTGATAATAAATTGTACAAAATTTTGGGTTAAAATGTATAGTCAAGTTCACAAGAGTTCTTATTTTTAAAAATATAGGATAATGCATAGCATGCACGTACACAATATATTATGCTCGATCAACTTCATTATACACTATAAGCCATTTAAATTATTTGAAATTTAAAATAATTAATTAATTTTGCACATATTGATGATGACATCTCTACTGTTTCTCAACATTATATTGATAAATAATATGTTTCTTGAAATGTCAAAATTATAGCTAATATACGAAAAAATGTGTCATCCTTGTATAACTCATTTACATTGTGATTGTATTGTCGAATATATACCTTGAAAGATAAAGAAATGAAAAAAAAATTATTCATCTCTTTCATGTAATTACTAGATTCTTTAATGAACGAACGTATGAAAAAAATACCAAGATAAAATATTAAACAATTTCATTCCAAATTTGATTTACGTGGATGAAAAGCGATAAAAAGCTCTAAAGAGAATGAAAAAGAAAAACACTCATATTTTTGAAATTTATGTTTATTTAATAAGAGTTACTATAAGATTAAATTACTAGATGATTTCTATATATTACCATTCAAAGAAGTGGTCTATATGTATTATACATTATTATCTATACAACATATTTATATGTTGTGAAACATCTTATTTTTTATGCTTATATGAACGATTAAATCAAATTATTTATAAATTAAAATAGTGACATTATAATAAAATATGTATGATCAAAAAATATATAATTACACCAAAATATATTTTTTTAAGTCACAAAAATAAATTAATTTATATGAAGTGCTAGAAGATGGCTCGTGCCTCGCACGAGTTATTATGCTAGTTAGTATTAGTTGTTCAAAACTATTTTGTAAAAAAGTTGATTATTTTGAAGCAAAAATCAACAAAACTAATCAAATTGTGTTGCCGAAAGGGTTAAGATTTATTTCATTTCAGAATTCGATCATCGCTCAATTAAAAAGTTATCTAAGAATACATATTTATTTATTAATTCATAAGCTATATTTTAAAAAAAACGAGCAATTTTATACCCTAGTAAATTCCATTTCAGAGGTCGTTTGGTTGACAGTCATTTACCTGAGTATTTGAAATATCAGGGAAGTCATATCTAAAATAGTTGTTTGGTTCAACAGAAACAAGCCTTAATAAGTTACTGGGAAGTATTAATACTCCTGAAAAGTTGTTTACCCACCCATACCTTGGAGGTTATTCACAACTGTTATGAACAGAGCAAAATAAATGATAAAATTAAAAAAAATTGTAAATAAGATATAATATATTTAATAAAATTGTATTAAAAATAAAATTAGTGCTTAGCTTTATTTTTAGTTCATTCATATTCTTATTAAAATTTATTTTTAAATACACACTTTCTTTTTTTCTAGTTTCTAACATTTTTTAAAATATATTTTTTAACCATTTTAGAAGAAATTTTATTTTGTTGTTTTGTATTAAAGTATAAGATACGTGAAGATAACATTATTCAATTATTATTTTTTATTTATAAGCCCACGCCCCCCTTTTATTTGATAATATTTCAATTTCTAATATTTCATATTTTAAGCTACAAAATAAAATGTTAGTTGTTTAAAATTTTAGTTCTGAGTATTTGTAATCAAAAAATTTATTTTATTTTAATGTCAAGAATATGTTTATTAAGACCTGATGAAAAATTAATTTAAATTTGATAAATACATATTTTTTGTAATTTTTATATGTTATATGAATATAATAATTAAACTAACAAGATAATAAAAGTAAATTTTTTGAAAATGTAAAATATCAACCAAACACATTTACCACACTTACCAAAAATTTTGAATTAAATCCTTATATATAATAAGCGTAAGGGAGATCTTATCCAAAACTTTGGTCGGTCCTCAGTACCGCCAAAACAATCTCAACCGTTGGATCTGATATTTTTAAAAATAGACGATCAAGATTATATCATATAAAAATAGAAACTATTATATAAAAAGGATATAAATCAAAGTGGGAGTATTAGTATTAGAATTGGATTAGAAATAATTAGAACTTAATAAAAATACCAGTTCCATTAATACTAATATTCAATTAATATTACATTAAATTAAATTAAATCCTTATATATAATAAGCGTAAGAGGGATTTTATTCAAAACTTTGGTCATGTACCGCCAAATCAATAAAAACCGTTGATCTTAAAATAGATGAATCAGAACCCTTAGATTTAATATTAAAAAGATTTATTTTAATAATATAAGTCAAATATGAGTAGGTTTTCTAAGTTGACTAGAATTCTCAATGTAAAAATTCATAACTTCAGATTCTAAGTTGAGTAGGTTCATTTGATTTTTGGTCTATACTTTAATCGTAAGTTGAGTTGGTTTTTTATTTTAATTCTATTCCTAAGTTGAATAGAACTAATGTAAAGATTCGTTATTTTATTTTTTCTTCAGTTTCAGGGTAGTTTTAATTGGAAAAGAATTTGTTAAACTATCACTAAATTAAAGATTATTTTGTGAATTTTATGTGGGCCGTAAATTTGTTTTTAAATATGATTTTTAGAACTCAAGATAGAACATAAATAATGTATTGAGCGTATAAAACGTAAGAAATAAAATCTTAAAACTAATAACATAAAATTAATATAATTATAAATATTAAAAAAGGAGTCGTGCATTGCACGGGTTATAAGCTAGTAAAAATAAAATACAAATACCTCTAATAACTTAGTTCGTACACATACAAGTAACCAAACAAGTACGCCCGAGTGTCAACTATGATATCTTTTCTGAAATCCAATTGATGACCTTTGCCATTTATATATACGAAAACAGTCCAGCCTAACGGCCCATTTCACTGAGCAGCTGTCAATCGTTTTGTTAAAGATAATATGAAATTTGTCCAATCTGAAGGCCCATTTCACTAAGATTCTTCCTATTATTTTGTCAGACAATATCAAAGATGCAATCATGCAACCTAAAGGATAATTTCACGAAGCTGCTTCAAATGGACAATCATAAGCCGAGTAAATTGGAAAGAGAAATGCTGTAATTCTCCCAAAAAAAAAAGTTTTAAATTGTGTACCGAATGTTAGTTTAATGAAAAAGCATAATTTTAAAAAATATTTTGATATTAAATCAAAATCGAATAGAATCAATCTGTCAACTATATCAACTAGTATTTTACCCGTGCTTCGCACCGAGATTTTTTTCTCTCATTTTGTTCTATATTTTTTTCTTATATAAATTACATTATTAGTAATTTACAATAATATTTATTTTAATATACAATATTTGTTTGGAACATAAACTGAAAATTGTTATCGAGATGTGTAATGTCATCACTTATTATAGAAGAATGTACTTAAAAAATTATATCGACAAAATTTTATGGAAATACAGAATTAAAGAAATACAATTTAAATAGATGACAATGTAATAAAAGTAGTCCAACATCTGAACATAACACCAATAAAAATAAAAATTAAAAATGCATAACATTTTTAACCATCCTAAAATTCACAATATCATTTCATATCAGGCATCATTGTTAGGACCATCATATCCAGTAACTTCAAGCCTAAAAAATATATATAATATGAATAAGTCAAAATAAAAACTTAATATTGAAATTTGAAGTTATAGAATATTCTTACCAATATCTCATAGAGAAAACTCATACAAATTAGGATTAACGTATATTTTTAATGATGGTAGATTGGTAATTGAAATTGATCCTGAAAAAAATATAGGAAGATAATATTTTGTTTGATTGATTTTTTTTGTCAGGTGTGTGATTGATTTATTGATTGACTTAAGAATATGTTTTTCTTATAAAAAGATGATAAATATGTTATTTACTATTGTAGGTGGTTATTTTACATCCGGTAATAATAATGATTGGAGGGTGACCTTATAAGTTCTCTAGATCAAGACGTAACTTATCTGCAAGCTTGTCCCATATAGTAAACCTAGCCCTCAAGCTACAAATTTGAAAAATAATTAGAAATACGTCATCAATATGTTATGTCAAAAAATTTAACAATGTGCAAGTATCTCCCACCAACGATGTCAAACATATATATTTTTTGAACCATATTGAGTGTTGTGTGACGTTGTTGTACCCGGACTCTCATAAACTCCAATAACATCTGCATTGTAGTAAGATGAGAGAGATATTTGAAATAGTACCAATATAGATATAGGTTTGTGAATAAAAAATGTGCAAAACTATAAGAACTTTTGATTCACCAACTCTTGCATGTAAACATCCAAGAGAAACCAAGTCAAACTTGTGGCGTGGTATCATCTCATCCTCAACTGTTATTGGTTTCATCTTAGTATATTTTTGAAAAAAATATACACTTCTTATTGCTAACAGGAGAATTGTTAAGCTTTGAGTTCGCAATTTTGAAATTTGAAATTGCATAAAGACGTCCTTCTACATGTTCGAATCTTGCCCGTTACAAAATTCAGGTCCAGCGTATGCATGAATGTGAGTTTTCTGCATTGGACAAACACAAAATAATTATATCGAAAAAAGTTGTATAAATCTATGTGTGTTACTAAATTTGTGTATGAGTAAAAAGAGTACTTACGACATCGTCAAGTAAGATTAGATTGAGCCCTTTAAAGTCACCCGTAGCGCTGTTGATCCCATGCCACATCCTGGTCACTCGTATTTTGATTCGCCAGTTTGTCTTATCACATGTCAAGGAAGCAATTGATCCCATGCCACATCCTGGTCAAGCGTATTTTGATTCGCCAGTTTGTCTTCACACATGTCAAGGAAGCAATACGATTAAAGCCAGCTCCTTGCATTTTCAGCTGTATATGTGTAGAAATGATTGATGTGTAATTGGGGATTGGTAGTTATCTACCAAATACACATGGACCTATTTATAGGCATAAGATTATATAACCATTACTTAATTTTGGCTCAAATCAATCAATCCCCAATTATGATTATTACATTAATACACATAAAACATTTATATTAATTATCATTAAAACATATCTTGCATTTTAATTTTTTGATAAATATAAATCAATCTCAAATCAATTATCATTAAAAAATATATTGTAGGATCTTAATTTTTTTTTAATAAGTATAAATCAATTTAAAATCAATTATTATTATTATTACTATTATTATTATTATTATTATTATTATTATGATTATTATTATTATTATTATTATTATTATTATTATTATTACTATTATTATACCAGATTGTGTTTTCTTGATAATTGATCACACTTTTCTTTTGCCCGTGAAATTTCAAAGTACACAATTTATTGTTAATGCTCATAATTGTCGACACCATCAATTAACAATCTTTTTATTTGATAAATATATTAACTACCATATATAGAAAACAATAGTTAATAACTAACCTAGATTAGTTAACATCCTAGTAAATCAATCTAAAATCAATTATCATTGAGAAATATCTTACCGGATCTTTTTTTATTTTTTTTTATAAACATAAATCAATCTAAAATCAATTATCATTGAGAAATATCTTACCAGATCTTTTTTTTTTTTTTTGATAAACATAAATCAATCTAGAATCAATTATCATTGAGAAATATCTTACCGGATTTTTTTTATTTTTTTTGATAAACATAAATCAATCTAAAATCATGTATAATTGAAAAAGAATTTGTAAGATATGCAGGATATTGTAAAATTAAATAGTTGTCATTTTTTGGATGCAAATACAATTCAATTATATTTTTAATAAATCTAATAAATTAAACGATTTGATTAGTAACACATATATTAATTTGAATTTTATTCATATTAGAGCATTTACCAAAAATACTATCTTTCAAAAATATTTACGAAAATTTGGTTTGAAACGAAAAAATATTTACGAAAATTTGGTTTAAAACGAAAAGATATTTTTTTTACGATGTACAACGCAAAAATATTGTACATGATTATTATTATTATTATTATTATTATTATTATTATTATTATTATTATTATTATTATTACTATTATTATTATTATTATTATTATTATTATTATTATTATTATGATACTATCATTATATATGGTAATGCTCATTATTGTCGACAACATCAATCAAGAATCTTTTTTATTTGGTAAGTATATTAACTACCATATATAAAAAACAGTAGTTAATGACTAACCCAGCTTAGTTAACATCCTAGTTAAAAATTTATAAAAGGAAATGTTTTGGTGGATTCTGATTGGTTGAATTTGAAATACTCGCTTCTGATTGGCTGAAAATTATGAGAAATTCTCTGATTGGTTAACCACATGGTGTGGTAGACTGAACTTTTATAAAGAAAGATTTGTTTTGAATCGATTTTTATAGCATTCGTTGTAGGTGATCTCAAATTTTCAAAACCAAATATTTCGATTTAATTTGATTTGACCTCTAAAACCGTATAAACCGAACCTTACTCAATCATGCAAACAATCTTTTAAGAATAAAATTTCACTTTGCATCCTATTATTTTTGTTTGAAAACAGATGAGATTCAATATTTCTAACCTCCGCACTATACATCCTACAAGAATGTTTTTGGATGCAGTCTACACCACTTCAGTTAAATCACCTAGATCACATATGTAACAATCGGGAAACGGAAATTGAAGGGTACTATGGAAAATATAATTGAAGGGTTATCTAAGTGTATCATGTTTATATATAGCAAAGTCAACACTGATTACATTTATGACATTCATTAATATAATAAAACAAAATTTTAAACTAAAATCTTTAAATATTAAAATTATTAAAATATTACATAAACAATTTAATTTCAAATTACAATGGAGTTCATTATACAAAAAAATAAAATTTTAAATCTTTAGACAATTTTTTAAGATACTAAAAATCATTTCTAAAAATTTTGGTACGATCTATTAAATTCAAAGTTTTATTTTAATGATCTAAAAATTAAATTAAATATGATGAACAAAATTTAGATATCTTGTGTTAATATTGGAGTGATAAAATAGAAAATAGATAATTTGACAAGACAGAAGGTACAATACAAGACTAATCTCTTATTTACAAGTAATAATAATTTATTGTTTAGGTGAAAGTTTCAAAAAATATATTTTTATTAGTTTGATGAATACTTAATGTAATTAAATTTAATTTAGTATTTTTGTGTGAAATTTAAATAATTTACAAGTAAAAATTGTAAATGAATACGAGATATATACATGTGAAAG
Source organism: Heracleum sosnowskyi (assembly GCA_030848705.1). NCBI lineage: Eukaryota > Viridiplantae > Streptophyta > Magnoliopsida > Apiales > Apiaceae > Heracleum > Heracleum sosnowskyi. The sequence continues at coordinate 20,385,789 of CM061243.1, read as the reverse complement.
TAGAGAAAAAAATTAAGATATAAATATATTGTATGAAAATTCTAAAAAAAAATTAAAATGTGTGACTAATTATATTGTATAAATTACTTTTGAATTTAAAAAAGATATATATGTTGGTCATTGTTCCAAAGAGAACCATCTTATATAGAGAATCAGGGAGAGCCATGTATTCTATTATAGAATCTCATAAATAATTTTAAATGTTTTTACATAAAATATATAATCTGATTCTAATATAGAAGGGTTTTGGTCCACAGCCACGGGTGGTTGTGAATTGACCACCAGCCACCCACCGCAAACGAAAAACGAATTAATTAAAACCACACATATATACAAGAAACGAATTAATAAAGCAAGGGAGTTTTCGAATTATACCCACACGAAACGAAGTTCAAGCTTAATGGCACAATCGAAGAAATATAAATTGAGACTTCCCCAATTCCACAGAAACTCGCGAACTCGTTTTTCGGCAGCGGTGGTGATGTTGCGTTTTCCGGCAGCGGTTGCTGTGTGGCGGTGACGCGGTGGCACGAAGACAGAGACAACGGCTGCTGTAATGAATCACTTGCGTAGAACGATATGAGAGAGACAGAGAGAGAATTGGGGAATTGAGGAAAACGGGGATATTTCGGGTAAAGTCGGGTCAGGGCCACCGCAATGAATCATTGTGGGGGTCATGTACACCTCTATGATTCATTGCGGGGTTGGGGGGGGGGGGGGGTATTAAGGTAATTTCACATTAAAAAATTAATTAATTTAATTTTTCCTTTTTCGTAACAAAAAATTATTTATTTAAAATTAATTAATTAAATTTTTCCTTTTTCGTAATAAAAAATTATTAAAATTATATTTATAGTTAATATTTAATTAAATATTTTATGAAAAATTATTAAATACTTTTTAAATTATTATCTCTAATTATTAATTTTATGATTTTATTTTAATTTTTGATAATATAATTAATTAATTTAATTTTTTACCTTGTCACAATAAAAAATTATTAAAATTTTATTTATAATCAATATTTTATTGAATAGCTTTTAAATTATTTGCTATGATTATTAATTTTATAATTTTATTTTAATTTTTGATAATATAATTAATTATAAAAAACAAAAAATTAATATAAATTAATTTAATAAAAAATTATTTTTGTACAGACCCAATATAAAATTATATCTAAGCCCAATACAATTATATGCAAGTCAATACTATTTACATTAAATCCATAAAACTTGGCACAGCAAGAAAAGAAGGGTGTTTTGGTAACTGAGACCCCCCGCAATGATACATTGCGGGGGTGAGGGGTATTTTGGTAATTGAGACCCCCACAATGTTTAGTTGCGGGTGGTGGTTGATAAAATCTTCCAACCACCTGTGGTTGTGGAAGGAGACCCTTATAAGAGGCTATTTTTTTTAACTATAATGAAGATAAAGAAAATTAACATTATAGTATAATCTTTTAATTTACCTAACCCAACTATAGTACTCGCTAACTTTATCTAATCGGCCCGATTTTTGTTATTGCATACATAATTGTTCAATTACTTAAATAAACTCATAATTTAAGAGTAACAGAGGTATTCAAGTTGATTTGATGGAACCGGTGCAAATTGTATTAGAAAACATTCTTGTGGGATGTAAAGTGAATCTGTTATAAGTGTTAGACCCAATCTGTTTTCAAACAAAAATAATAGGATGTAAAGTGAAATTTATTAATCTTTTAATCATCAAACCCTTTTTATTCCTCGGACAACATTTTCTAATTTTTTAAACTTACATTTTCAAAAACAAAATAATCTATTTTTAAAACAAGCACCTCATGTCTCCTTGTTTTAAAAGATTCGCCCGAGTTTTTTGTTTTCCTGAATAATAAAATTTTAATATCTTATATGTGACTAAAAAATTTCGTAAAGCGAGAATCGAACTCAAGAATAATAAAAAATAAGTTTTAACTTCTTAACACTCAAATTATCTAATTCGTGTTTTAATTATCACTATATTATAGCACGTGCTACGCACACGTGTAAAGATATTCAAAAAATTTGAAACCGGAAATTCGGTCCAATTGGATCCGCAAAAAATCCCAAAAGCCCGGTCCAATCCGGCCTAAGGGCCTTAGATGGACCTTCAATTTTTCATTAAACTCGGTCCAAAGTCCGAAAAGCCCAGGCTTTTGAAAACCCCAGATAAAATTCGGGCTTTTAAAAAGTCCGGATACCCGGTTCGGTCCGGATAAAAATTCGAGTTTTTTAAGAAATTTGAATAAAAATCCGATTTTTTATACATGCTATAATTTAAAAATTCAAAGTCCGACACAATCCAGCCCAACCCGATTCTTAAAAAGTACAGATTTTTAAAGTCCAGATAAAACCCGACATATAGGGCTTTTTGTGCAACTCTACCCACAAATATATCATAGTTTTAATATAATAAAAGTTATTATTAAAATGAATCCTTTATTATAATACCCGAGTCTACCACATATCAGTTAACCAATCAGAAAATTTTGAATTATTTTAGGACCAATCAGAGGTCAATCCTAAATTTTAGACCAATCACAAGAGCCTACAAATTTTCCTCATATAATTTTATTAATCAAGGTTGGTTAGACTATCCATACAACGCGATTAACCAGTCAAAATTCAATAACTATTTTATTAACCAATCAAAATTCAATAACTATTTTATTTTTAATTAGAATTTAAATCCATTAAAACTTTACTCATTTAATTTTATTAACCAATCAAGAGAGCCAAAAAACTTTTATCATATAATTTTATCAACCAATCGTAGTTAGACTATCCATATAATGCAATTAACCAATCAAAATTCAAAATTTAATTTATTTTTAATTAGAATTTAAATCCATTAAAACTTTTCTCATATAATTTTATTAACCAGAGGTTGTTAGACTATCCATACAACTTGATTAATCAATCAACATTCAATAATTATTTTAGTTTTAATTAGAATTTAAATCCATTAAAACTTTACTCATATAGTTTTATTAACTAAAGATGGTTAAACTATCCATACAACGTGATAACCAATCAAAATTCAAAAATTATTTTATTTTTAATTAAAATTTAAATCTATTGACTATTATATTTCTATATTTCAAGAATTTGATTATCAATTAAAATTATTTAATTTTTGTAGAATTTAAATCATTTATGATAATTATATACTTCGAGATTTTGATCATTAATTATATAATCTATTTAATATAAAATAGTATATTTTATAGATAAACTTCTAATACCACCATGTGACCCAACAGACTGAGTGAGGAAGCACTACGAGTATATGTATAATTTTTAGGACTTTAATCAATAATTTATATTTTTTATTATTTAATTGTTAAATGTCGTAATTTAAGGTTTTTACACAGAAAGTGTGAGGGTAATTATCTATTATTTACTGTAGAGTCAAAAAAAATACGATGCTAATTGATTATATTAAAATTTTAAATCCATTCACTATTATGTTTTTCTATTTCGAGATTTTATTTATCAATTAAAATTATTTTATTTTTAATTATAATATAATCTTTTATTATATTTATATACTTCGAGATTACGATCATTTGTTGTACAATGCGTTCAATAAATAATCGTCTATTTTATAGATTAATTTCTATTATCACTCTATGATCTAACACACTTAATGAGAAAATATATTGAGTATATGTATAACTTTTACAACTTTAATCTATAATTTATGTTTTTTTATTTAATTGTTAAAATTCGTAATTTAGGGTTTTTACATAGATGTGAGGCTAATTATCCAATATATTATTTATTGTAATTAAAAAATTTGATGTTAATCGATTATGTTAAAAAAATTAAAGAAAATGTTACTTAATATATTAATAAATACTTGAAGCAGTTGATTTTATTTTATGGATATTTTGAGCATAAAAATTATTGTAATCCTTTATTACAATGCTTGAGTCTAGATACTATATACTTCACCAATCAAAAAATATTAATTATTTTAAGACCAATCAAAAACCACTCCTAAATTTTAGACCAAACATATTACTGATTTTTTTTTTCCTATTTATCATTCTCATCCTATTTTAATAATCATGATTAGTTGACAATTATAATTTAAATCCAGTAATTACTTGATTTAAAATATCCATGTATTACATATTTGGTTTAGTCAAAAACAATATTTGTTAATAAATCACTTTTTATTTAAAATTATTCACAATTATATTACCATATTTATAATTAAAGTTTCATAAATATTTATTAATCAAACAATTTGATTACTATTTTACATTAAATACGATATTAATAATTCAATTTCAAGTATAAAATTTATAATACATAATTTTAATAAGTATTTGTTATTCATTTATTTACATGCATATTACATTAATTATATAGATTAACGTTTACATTATTGTATGCTTTAAATAAATGTTAAAATTTTAAAAGTAGAAAAACCATTTTAATACAAATTTCTGCCTCAATTTATCAATATATAACTATTTTAAATTTGTCTAATCTTCGTAAGTATACTTATTTTGAATTTAATCAAAATTAGAATTTAAAAGTAAATGAAATTAATTTTAGTACAAAATATGTTGACCAAGTACTAAAATTTTAATTTACCGATGTAAAAATAATTTAAACCTATCTCATACAAATTATATGTGGGGTCAACTATATTGTTTTCCAGGTCATTGTAAAATAATATTAGCAATATAAATTCGATTAATAACATAAAATTTTAAATTATTTTAATACATAAGTAACTTTTAACATTGTACGTGAACGAATACATCATCTTTTTAAGTACTTTTAATTTTTTTATAAGACATATCTTCACATTAATTAGCTTGATACTATATTCTATATAAGCATATTATGGATCTCTGAAGTTCAGATAGTAAACCACCTTACTTCTTCTTTATTTCGTTATCAATCAGGTGCAGTTATTAGACTCATCACTTTTTTAATATTAAAACTTTTAAAATCTTAACGCAAATGGAGGCGATATATTAGTTATGAGTTTTTAGTGTTGAAGAAGTAATTCGGGGAACTCTATATCATTAACCATACATCCATACATATAAATGCAAATGTGGTAAAATCATCTCAAACCCGAATAGAAGGCATCATGTTTAATAAATCAATTTTTTCGAAAGACAATTTCTTCTTATCCTCTTTACCATAATTATATATAATTATATTAGGTTTAGGGTAATCACGTATATTATTAATTGAAGTGAATTAGTTAAAAGATTGTGAAGTGGTGGGTCAATATCATCAAATGTTGACGAGAATCTTTGTGATCAAAGGTAGTGACGTACTAAATACAAAATCCTAAAAGTATAACATATTAAATGTAAGTTTAAAATTTATTCTAATGAATTTAAAACCTTCATCATAAGAAGAAAATGAAAACCAGTATCCTGGAAAATTGAAAATCATTACAGGAGAAATTCAAACATTCACTATATCTTTGAATGATTGAAAGTTAGTACATATCAATACAATATCTTTGTATCTTTGAATGATTGAATGATTCAATTCTAGAGTTTCAGTGCCCTCAAAAGAATTTAAAATCACTTCATACAATGTTAATTTTGACACGGTGAACATAAAATTTTCAATTCAAATAATTAATTGTGATTTTTGTCCAACATCAAATTTGTCTTTCTCATTCTTAATAACTCAACCATTTTGTTACTTTTCAAGCAGGTGCATGATTCAACTAATAATGCTAATTTTAATTTTATTGTGTTAATCCAGAGTCAAAATCGAGAACAAATAAACGCATATCCACGTCAATGATGATGGTGTTAAAAAGAAGTATAATTATAAAATGGGTTAGGACGTTTAACATTCTTATTAGTTTAAAAACTTATGGTACATTTCAAACAAATTCTAATATCGTTTTTATGTTATTTTGTTATGATGACAACATTTTATATATATGTTCAATCAATATTTTATGCATTGAATATTTAATTTTTAATTATAAATATTTAGTTTTTAGCAAACAATAACATAACTAAGGATGAACGTCGGATCACTTCAGGGTCGGGGAGTGTTATCCCCGCACCCGACCCTGAAAACAGTCCTGAACCCACCCTGATCCCGTACGGGGCGGTATCGAATCGGGATCGGCGCGGCGGGGAGAATACTCATCCCTAAACATAACTTATATTTACACGCGTGCGTATTTTTAGTAAATGTATCTGGAAAAAAAATTAATATGAGTTCTATTATATAACGTATTTTTAATTATTTCAAAAAAATTTAGATTTAAAAAATTTTAAGCGTGTGCTTTCGGTGCGTAGCACGGGTAAAACGCTAGTAATTTATAATAGTAATGATAAATTTTAACTATTTTATATTATAAATTGAATGATATTTCAACACTATTAAAATGTATTATGCATCAATTTTTATGAATTAACACACATTAACAAATCTATACTATTATATTAAATACGAAACATTAAAAGTTTTATAGTCCGGTCATGAAAGTTTTTGTAGTCTGGTCACTCCATTCATAACCGTTATATATTTTTGATCAAATCGATGAGAACCGTTAGATAAAATATTAAAATTAGTATATATAATATATTTTCTATTTTTCCTAACTAAAACATCTCATTTTCCAAAAATATCACAGACAGTTTCATTTAATAAAATAAAATAATAATATTATAATTATAAATGACTAACCGATTAACTTTTTTTCCAAAACGTATATTATTTTTTATAGTTTCTAACTAATATTTCTCCTAACTAAAACCTCAAAAATATCACGGGCTATTCCATTTGGTAGCATAAAATACTAATATTATGAATATATCTCTCTATCTATACTATATTATTAAATACGAAATATTGAAAGTTTTGGTACCTATTTTTTGATACGATGATTGCCTTATTTAATTATTTATTTAAATTATTATGATCAATTACCCTTTCAATTAAAATATATTACCATTTTTTTCTAAAATAACCACGGGCAATTTCCTTTTCAGCGAAAACATGTTACTTTTTCTATTTCCATTGCTAAAATCCTTCATTTTCCAAATATATCAGGAGCAAACCCTTACATATTTACTTTAAAATTTATTTTAATACTTTTAATTGACAATTACCTTTTTTTAACTAAAACATGTCACCTTTTATATTTTTCTTACTAAACCCCCCTCTTTTTTCAAAAATATCACGGACAAATCGTTACTTTTATATTTTAAAATTCAACGAAAACATGTTACTTTCTATTTTTTTTACTAAAACCTCTCTTTTTCCAAAATATCATGGGCAAACCGTTACTTATTTATTTTAAAATTCATTTTAATACTTTTAATTATTTTAAAATGTTTAACACGCCTACTTATTTTTTTAAATAAATGCAATTAATAAAATATATAATATAAATAATAAAATTAACCATTATTAAAAATAACTCGTGCATCATACGGGTTTTAAGCTATATTATTAAAGACGAAACATTAAAAGTTTGGTAGTCGGATGGATGGGCGGCCGATACTTAGTGATTTTACTTAATTACCCTTACTTATTTTTTTTAAAAACTATCACTAAATTATAACATTATTTATAACCAATTACCTTTTCAGCTAAAATACATTACCTTTTTTTATTTTTTTCTTACAAAATCCTATCTTTTTCTAAAAAAAACACGGGCGATTATTTTTTTTTAACAAAAACATGTTACTCTTTCTATTTTTCTTTACTAAAACCCCTCATTTTCCAAAAATATCACGAGCAAACCCTTACTTATTTATTTTAAAATATATTTTAATACTTTTAATTATGAACACTTTTTCAGCTGAAACGTGTTACTTTTTTCTATTTTTTCATTTTCTAAAAAAATTATTATTAAATAATAACATTTTTATAACCAACTACATTTTCAGCTAAAATACATTATCTTTTCTAACAAAATCTTCTCTTTTTCTAAAAAAATCACGGGCAATTACCTTTTTTCAACTAAAACATGTTACTCTTTCTAATTTTTCTTTACTAAACCCTCATTTTTCAAAAATATCCCGTACAAATCATTACTTATTTATTATGAAGCCTATTTAAATACTTTTAATTATGGGCACTTACCTTTTCAGCAAAAAAATGTTTCTTTTTTTATTTTTCCTTACTAAGACCCGTACTTTTCCAAAAATATCATGGACAAAGAGTTATTAATTTTTTTTAAAAACTATTTTAATACTTTTAATTATTTAAAAAAGTTTAACACGCCTACTTATTTTTTTAGCAAATACAGATTAATAGATTATTAAAACATAAATAATAAAAATAATTATTATTAATAACAATTCGTGCATCGCAAGGGTTTTAAGCTAGTAATAACTTTAAATGTAAAATATAGAATATCTAAATATTATTAGTTAAGTTAAATTATAAATGAAACAAATACATATTTAATCTTAATAACATCACAATCTTAGTTTAGGTATGCTTATATTAAGAGAAAAACAAAATTATATATGTTATGTTATAATTTACGTTAATGATTACCATAAAAATTTGAAAATCAACTTACCATAAATGACAATTAATAAAAATTGGTCAAATCATTGTCTTGTTTCGAAGTGGGGAGTATGGGAAAAAGGTAGTGAATGATTCCTATAATATTGATATTTGATTGTTAACTGATTGAAGTAGCAATTTGAACTCACTTGATTTTAAATTAAGGAATGCTAATGTGTAAAGTTAAAATGCACTAACACAGTTATTTACCAAACAATTTTATTTTAAACAACTAATTTAATTTGATAGTCAAAATAGTTAATTGAATACACAAGTTAAAATAACTAATAAATTGATAACACGAACAATTAACCACTAATTACAAACAGATCTCACAACTCTCAAAATTTATGGAGTGTTTGGTTCATCATCAATGAACCCAAATAACGAGAATCGAAACCTTAAACTTATTGCGGTATCTTAAAAAAGTTGACTTATACCTTAAAATGAATAAGTGTCCTATAAGTGATAAGTTGATGAATTATTATAAGTTGTATTGGTTTTTGGATAAATTTACTTATAAGTTAGTTACAAATTTGCTAATTTACATTTTAAAAATAATTATAAAATACAATGAGCTAAAGACATGTATTTTAAATTAAAAAAACATTTAAAAACACAAATGTAAAAATATGAAGTATTAAAAGACAAAGAAATCAATCAATAAATTGAGGAAAATGTACGTTATTACTAACATTCAACTTATGAACATATAAGTTAAGTTGAGGAAAATGTACGTTGTTACTAACATTCAACTTATGACCGTATAAGTTATAAGTTGGTTTATAAGTTGGGTTGACAAACACCCCTCCTAAGCTCTTATGGACTTATAATGCATAAGTTGGCTTAAAACTAAGTTGTCAAACAGACCCATAAAAATGTTTGAATTAACATTTTAGTTGTGTGGAATGAAAACTCTGATCTCTCTCTTCTCTATGTTGGTAAATCAAACTCATCCAATCAAACTCATCCTATCTCTTGAGTTCATTTCACTCCCATTTTCATTAACACCATTTACATAACTTCCATTATAATTCATGAATTCTTCGATATTCACAATACATCGATACTCATAATGCATCGATACTCATAATGCATCCAAATGCTCCATTAATTACTCTACATATCGAATCTTGATTATGCTTCACAAATCCGAAATTAAGGTGAAGTTTGGATGAACAATGAGAATCGAAATCGGAAATGAAGGTTAATCAGAATGAAATGAAAATCCCAAAGGTGAGATAGGTTTGATCTACCTTGAACAATTGAGATTCACATTTCACACCACTTAATTACTAATTTAAATAATACTCCTTCCGTTCCATCCAATAGTTTACATTGAGGTTGACCACGGAGATTAATGAAAATAAGTAAAGTATGAAAAAAAGTGAGTAGAATGAGTAAAATGATGAGATCCATTAATATTTAAGGTGTAAAGTAAGTAACGTGATGATCAATAGTGAAATTAGTTAATTTTTATATTATAAAATTTACTATTTTCGAAAATTTTTGAAATGTTAAAAATTGAAAGTACATAAAAAAATGGATGAAACACATAAAATATCACTTAAATTTAACGTTCTGATTTTCGGTAATCAATCTCATTAACCATGATTCAAACCCGTCGCGAGAGTAGACCCGGCAATTTTCGACACGACACGAAAATTTAATGTTTGAGTTTGCATTTTTAGTACACAAACACGAAAGTACACGATCGAGATTTAGTGTCGGGTTTGTGTTTATCCTTCAAGTACACGAAATAAATAAATTAATATTTATAAATAAATATTTATATTAGATATTTTTATATTTTTATTAGATAATTAACATTTATTTATGTGATTATACATAAATTTATAATATTATTTGTAAATATTATGTAAATATATTTTTTAATACATATTTATAAAAATATTACCGAAAATTTTAATATTTTAATACATTTACTTGGTGATTACTTAGTAATAAATTTTAATATTACGCGAGAGTGCACATGGCATATGATTACGCAAACAATGGAAGAAAGACGTAAAAAGGTCACCGAGCCTCTTAGTATAAACAGGATAATACGATGGGGAAAAAGTAAAAGGCACGCAACTCAAAGCAGTGAGACGTCAGCCACCATTACCATTAAAATCGACTATTCTTTCCCAAAATTGCCGCTACTACTCGTGTAACCAACTAAACCATGCTTTATGTACTGATGAGCGTAATAACCAACATATACTATTTTAAAGGGTTAATGTAGGGCTGTCAAAAAAATCCGAAAATTCCGATATTCGTCCGAAATATTTGTATTCGTATCCGGAATAAAGCGGATTTTATCCGTATCCGAAATAAAGCGGATATTATCCGTATTCGAATTCGGTAGTTGCGGATACGAATATGGATATAGGCGCATCCGTATCCGGTAATATCCGAATCCGAAATTAAATAAATATGATAAATAAATAATATTATATATATATAGTTACATATTATTTAGAAATTATATTTTAAGTTTACAGAATATATATATATATATATATAATTTAATCATTAAACAATATATTTATATAAGTTGTAGATAATTGTAAACATACATATATATATATATATATATTACAAATTTAATATTTTAAAATAAATAAAATTATACTAAAAAGTAAATTTTTGAAAAAAATAAAATAGACTTTAATAAATTTAAGTTTTAGTTTAGTTTACTTTTTTTTAAAAAAAATTTAAATTTTTATTATTTTTCAATTTTTTTGAATTAAAATTTAATATAAAAACTAAAAAATTCTGACTGAAATTCGGATTCGGATATTATCCGTATCCGGATAGTATCCGACGGATTCGGATTCTGATATTTTTATTTAAATATTTTCGGATTCGGATACGGATCCGGATACGAATTCAGATTTTCGGATTCGGATTCGGATACAGACAGATCCGTATCCGAATTATCCGTTTGACAGCCCTAGGTTAATGATCTAATTGTTCACTGAAGTTAACTTAGAGCAAGTCCAACAGCTTACTTATATCATGTCATAAGCTAAAATATAAGTAATTTAACAAAAAATGGTGCTCCAATAATATCCTAGTGGTTACCTAAATCAGTAGGACATCCATCTCATTACCTATTAATAGGTAAGAGCAAGTCCAACAATGTCCTAGTTGGTTACTTATAAATATGATATAATAATGTGTCCTAGTGATTTAGGACTTGATTTCTTGTAGGAACTCCAACAACATTACTTATATCCATTCCCTATTATTATTATAATAATATATTTGAAAAGAGAGAGAAAAAGAGTGGAAGAAAGAGAGAGAAAAGAAATGTAGAAAAAGAGGGAAGTGAATTTTTTATTCATGGAAATTAAATAGGTAATGGCTAGTGGTTACCTATTAATAGGTAATGAGATGGATGTCCTAGTGATTTAAGTCACCACTAGAACATTGTTGGAGCACCATTTTTTGCTAGGTTACTTATATTTGAGCTTAGGACATGATATAAGTAAGCTGTTGGACTTGCTCTAACCACTAGTCATTACCTATTTAATTTCCATGAATAAAAAGTTCACTTCACTTCTTTTCTACATTTATTTTCTCTCTCTTTCTTCCACTGTTTTTCTCTCTCTTTTCAAATATATTATTATAATAATAATAGGGAATGGATATAAGTAATGTTGTTGGAGTTCATACAAGAAATCAAGTCCCTAAATCACTAGCACACATTATTATATAATATTTATAAGTAACCAACTAGGACATTGTTGGACTTGCTCTTATGGCATGTTTGGCCACACGTTTATAAGTCAGCTTATTAGTTATAAACCCATTTCAGCTTACGAGGGGTGTTTGTGTACTCAACTTATTTCATTAACTTATAAATTATAACTTATTTTTTTAACTTATGACTTATAGGGGGTGTTTGTCTACCTAACTTATAATCTAACTTATAACTTATAAATTGATAAGTTGAATGTTAGAAAATACTAACATTTTGCTCAACTTATTTCATTTTTCATGATTTCTTTATCTATTTAGTAGTTTATATTTTTATATTTAACTTTAAAATGTTTTTTAATCTAAAATGTATTTATCGAGATCATTATATTAATTAATTATTTTTTCAAATTTATACTTTTAAATGTTTTTTAATCTAAAATGTATTTATCGAGATCATTATATTAATTAATTATTTTTTCAATTTAATTTAACAAAAAAATTATTAACTTATAAGTAAATTTATCCAAACACTTACGTAACCTATAAGTTTGCATCAACTTATCACTTATAAAGCACTTACTCATTATAATACATAAGTTCACTTTTTTAAGTTCTCCTAAACACTTATAACAATCCATCAACTTATCACTTATAAAGCACTTACTCATTTTAAGCTATAAGTCAACTTTTGCTTGATACCCCAAACGCCCACTTAATGTATCAAGTTGGTCACTGAACTGAAATTGGACTCAAACAGGTCATTAACTCGAATCAATTGTTAACTCCATTAAATGAGTTCACTTTTTTACACGAAAATTGCCAACCTTTAACATTACAACTAAATTGGTAGCTCGGTTTGATAATGTCTAAAAAACCATGATGATGTACCTAAACATTAACCCTTGTTGACATCGTGTAAAATTAAAAGAACTAATTGATATATACACTACAATCAATATGTAATACACAATAAATATGATTCATATATTTTATTTTTGTTCGTATATTTTATTCAATTGCTTAAACTTAGTTAACCAACTATAGTTAAGTTAACAAACGCTAGTCACGTCAATAACACGCTTACCATGTAGCAATTTTTGTTTAAGAAATTCAACTCATTTAACAGAGTTAACAATTAATTCGAGTTAGTGACCTGAGTTCAATTTGAGTTCAGTGACCAACTTGATACATTAAGCTGATTTTAGTGACCAACTAGATCATTAACCCCTATTTTAAATGAGTTAAACTTAGTGCGTGTTTGTGCGTGTTTTGATATCACACAAAAGTTGATTTATAGCTTAAAATGAGTAAGTGTCATATAAGTGATAAGTTGATGAATTGTTATAAGTTATACGAGTGTTTGAATAAATTTACTTATAAGTTAGTTAAGAGTTTGCTAAATTAAATTTGAAAAAATAATTATTAAAATACAATGATTTTAACACTTGCAATTTAAATTAAAAAAATATTTAAAACACACAAAGGTAAAAATATAAAGTATTAAAAAACAAAGAAATCAAATAATAAATCAATAAGTTCAGGAAAATGTAACCCATTATTAACATTCAACTTATCAACATATAAGTTATAAGTTGAGGTCATAAGTTGGGTTGACAAACATCACTCGTAAGCTCTTATTAACTTATGACTAGCATAAAAACTCGTGCAATGCACATGCCGCTAGCTTAGATTGTGATTTTAAACTAAACGACGCTTTATCAATGTCATTTGACATATATGATTGTATATTTTTGATGTTCATAGAGTTTTTATTGTTAATATTATGACTATACTGTACTTGCTTAGATATGTTCAAGTTTATAATTTGAAAACTAATACGAGTAGTTTTGATAAATCATGTATGTTTTTAATGTTGTTGTGGATCATAAAATATAATTAGAGTGTTCTATCGATGTTTTCTAATTAAGACGACATTTTTAAAATTATAATCCTAAAATTTTTTCAGTTCTTCAAAAATGATGCATTCATTTAGTTCATCTCCGACAATATTCAAGATAGAAACTAAATGTCCTTCAAGATGCTGCAGTGTGAGATTATAGGTTTTAGTACTGATTTTACTCAAAAGTCTTTCTAAATCTTCTAATATTCTACTTAGGTCTTACGTTTTCAGTTCTTAAAACTTTCTTTGTAACTCTTTTATGTCTTTTCTTCTGACCTCTTGATTTTAAGCATTTTTTATCTTTATTTATTTTCCCCTGTCTATCTAACTTTCAGAACGTAAGACAATTTAGCTAATTGACTTAAGTGGAACTACCTTGTGCCAAATCATTCTATTATTAAGTACGTTTGATACCATTTCGATGTGTTTCAATTCTTCCGAACAAACAGACTTTTTTTTTAATTCTGAACTTGCAAATTGATCAATTATGGATGGATAAATATTTTTTGTTTATATCATCGTAAGTTAAAATTGCTCATATGCCTTTTGAGTTATGTCCGTGTTTTGACAATGAATTCATCCTTTATTTTTTTTCAAAATACAACTTCATCCGGGGAAATATCTTTACTAATTAAAACACGGGTCATTTTTCTAGCAATTAACATAAATTTATATTCTTTGCGGTTATTTTTTTTTTCTAGGTATGGTTGCACATTTTTTTTCGTCTTTTACAATGTATTTACTTTAATTTATATAGATAATTTGATTGATCGGGGACGATAATTTTAAATAACCCGGGCTATATAATGTGATTTGATCTGATGATAATGTATGATGTGCAATATCATATTTTTTTAAATTTGTTATGGACTATATATTTTAATATGTTTATTGTTTATTTTTATTATCTCATCTTTTACAATATTTTGACTCAAAACAAATAGTTTTTCATATTTTGACTCAATATTTATGTTTTTCATATATCTATACTATATTATTAAAGACGAAATATTAAAAGTTTTGGTCGGTCGGTCGGTCGGTCAGTCGGTCGGTATTTGGGCCGATTCATGGACCTATCTATAATCAATTTATTTATAACCAATTACCTTTTTCACCTAAACCACATTACCTATTTTATATTATATAACTAAAATAACT
This sequence comes from Heracleum sosnowskyi, assembly GCA_030848705.1. Taxonomy (NCBI): domain Eukaryota; kingdom Viridiplantae; phylum Streptophyta; class Magnoliopsida; order Apiales; family Apiaceae; genus Heracleum; species Heracleum sosnowskyi. Next base: position 20,370,471 of record CM061243.1, on the reverse strand, counting down.
CATCTTCTAAAATTAAAACGGGCAACATATATATAAAATGGTAAAAAAACATTACCTATTTAAAATCAATTATCTTTTTCAGTTAAAACACATTATTTTTTCTATTTTTTCAAAAAAAAATCTCCTCCTTTTCCATAAATATCACGTGTAATTACTGTTTTCAACTAAAATATGTTACTATTTATAACCATTTACTTTTTTCAGCAAAAACAAATTACTTTTTATACTTTTTTCTAACAAATTCCCCTCTTATCAATTTATTTATAACCAATTAGCTTTTCCACCTCAACCACATTACCTATTTTATATTCTATAACTAAAATAACTCATCTTCTAAAATTAACACAGGCAACATATATATAAAATGGTAAAAAAAACATTACCTATTTAAAATCAATTATCTTTTTCAGTTAAAACACATTACTTTTTCTATTTTTTCAACAAAAATCCCCTCATTTTCCAAAAATATCACGGGTAATTACTGTTTTCAACTAAAATATGTTACTATTTATAACCATTTACTTTTTTCACCAAAAACCAAATTATTTTTTCTAATTTTTTCTAACAAATTATTTTTTCTAACAAATTCCCCTCCTTTTCCAAAAATATCACGGGTAATTACCCTTTTCAACTAAAACACGTTATCTTTTTCTATTTTCCCTTACTAAACCTCTCATTTTCCAAAAATATAACGGACAACTTTTATTTAATTAACATATATTTTAATAATTTAAAAAAGTTTACTTATTTTAATATGCCTACTTATATCATTTAACAAATACAATTAATAAAATATTAAAATATAAATAATAAAATAATAATTATTAAAAATAATCCGTGCATCGCACGAGTTTTAAGCTAGTATATATATATATATATATATATACACTGTATTATTAAAATCAAAACATTGAAAGTTTGATAGTCGGTCGGCACGGTTATCATATTTTGATATTTGTACTTTAGTTCTTTTAATTTTACTACTTTATTTAATTTATTAAAAATAAGGGAAAATAAATTTTTTTGTCACTCAACTATTGGACTGTTTAGAAACCTACCACTGAACAAAATTGTTTTTAATTTTAAGCACTAACGTTACATTTTTTTTTCATTTTAAACATTCCGTTAAAGTTAACTTGCCTATATTTACTGACGTGTTTTTTTTACTGACGTGTTTTTTTTTATTTTTTACTGACGTGTTTTTTTTTTTGTTTTTTTTTTGTTTTTATTTTACATCCCTTCTTTCAACATTATTTTCAGAACATGATTTAACATTGTTTCAACATTCTTTCAACCCTTAGGCTATATTTTGCTCTTTTTATTTAACATGATTTAACATTCTTCATCATTGAAACTGATTGAACATGATTTAACATTCAAAAGATTGTTTAGAACTTTAAAAGCATCCTACAAATTGTTCATGAAAAGAAACTAATACTTGGGAAAGTAACAAGCTAACATAAAGCAGCAATAAAATAGGAAAACAAAGTCATTCTTCAAACACAATCTTCATTTCTTCAGTTCACTTCTTGGAAAAACCATTTGACCACCTTTTTTCAAAGGAGATTTAGATGGTTGTCTTGACACCTGCGCTGCATCTTGAGTAGTGGCGTTTGGTTCTGAATCTGTCAATCTAACTGTGGACCTAGATGAGGACATGTAAGTATGTCCATCATCCCCAGTGAAAACTCCCATACCAGCTGGCATTTTCCTTGTCTGAACTTTAGTATTTGAAGTCTTTGGAGGTCTTCCCCTTCTTTTCTTTTGAGCTGCCTCTGTTGGAACCTTTTGAGTTGAAGGAGCCTGGGGACTTGAAGTAGGTGTTGGATGTTGTTGATTGATCTGTTTGGCTTTTGGAGGTCTACCTCTTTTTTTTTGCTTGTCCAACACCTGTTGATGATTGAGCCCCTGCAGTCTGCAAATTATACATCATATGTCAATTTAAATATCAAATCATATATTTAAATTGCCAGACTGCAAAGTGTACATCATACCTGTGTTGTTTTTTTTCTGACATTTTGTTTGCTTCTTAGTGAGTGTGCCCTTGCAGCCTCAGCTTGTGCTTTTCTAGCTTCATCTGCCTTCCTATGATTCTCTAGAGCCTCAGCCTCAGTTGTTTTGCAGGTGGCTTTGTTATGTCCAATCACTAGACATCTGCTACATTTCATTACAACGCCTTTTTTTGAAAGTCTATAGCCACCACCTACTTCATCAGCCTCCCTTCTTCTATGCTTTTTTGGCCTTCCAGGCATTCTCCTGGCTTTAGGAGGCAATAATTTAACTTGTTTTGCTAACGGCCATTCTTTACTTCCTTTCATTGGGCTCATCAAATATGAATAAGATTTCAAATATGTTGTCTTCTTGAAGTATTCATCAACAAAACTCTCTGGTGCAGCATTGATGCTCAAAATGGCTTGACAGCCATGAATACATGGCATTCCTGTCAATTGCCATTTTCTACAACTACAAATTATGTTCTTCATGTCTACTTCAAACTGATTTCCCTCTAGGTCTTTTACTTCACACTTATCTCCACCATCCCAAGTAGAAGTACACTTCTTTGACCCCTCAATAGCTGTCTTGATGTAAATATTAAGCCAGGTTGAAAATCAATAAGTTCCATAGGTGTATTTGGGTTGAAAGTAGGGAAAATGGGCTTATGTTTCTTCCTGTTCTTGCCTCTCCTCAACTTATTCACATCAAACTCCTCATGATCACTTGAATCTGATGACTCCAGACTAGCTGCATCAAATGAATCACTTGAATCTTTCTCCTCTGCAATTTTTTCAACTGTGTCACATCCAAGATGTTGATTTTCAGCATACTTAGGAAATGAACTGTTTAACATCTCAAACTCATGTTGCACAAAATCTTGCCAGACAGGTTTATCACACAATGCTGAATCATGTCTGTTTTTTGTCCTAGATTCACTTGTAGGTTCATGTTGTCTTTCTTCATCTCTATCAAACACTCCATTTCCAATATTCATGTCAGTAAGATTACCCTCTCTCAAGGGATCAATCATCCCTTCTTTCAACATTCTTTTCCTCTCCCTAATTGCTTCTAATTCTTCATCACTATCTGATTCAACATCATCCCCAATACTATCTTCATCACAACTCTCTTCACTATCACTATACTGTTCTTCTTCGTAATCACTCACATCACTTTCAAAATTCATCTCTTCCACAACATCATCGACCTTCTCTTCAACACAATGATCGACAAACAAACAAACAGAACTTAAGGGCATAACATCTTTACGAAGTTGTTCAACTGATTCATCATTCCAAAGCAATATATAACTTTCTATACCAGTGATCAGAGGTTTCTTATAGTATAGCTTTAAACCATTACCGTACCCAATATCTCGTAAAAAATTAAGACAACGATCTATCGATAGTGCACTAATATCAACATTGTAAATGTTATCGATTGTACCTCCTTTGTAGTAGTAGATGCCTTCCTTCATATTGAACTCACCCCCGTGTTGTATCTCAACCCTGATTGAATTCATCGACCTAAATACATCAAATAAGAAGAAAACCCTGAATATTGTGTAAAAAATCGTGATATACATTCAATAAATATAGTTAAATCAAAGGTTAGAGTTCGTATACCTTGCAATTCCAGCGATTGAATTCCAGCGATTAGGGGTTTGTATTCGTCTCTTTGTGTGTGTGTGTGTGTGTGTCGATGAAAGAGAATATGAACGGGTTTGTGTGTGTCTGACAAATATACATTCTTTTCTTTTTATTTTTTAATGACATAATTAGCCAGTTAATCAGCCACGTGTTAAAAAAGTGACAAATAGGATAAATCCTTAACATCCGTTAAGTATTTTTAACGGAATGATTAACTTCTAATCACATAATTAGTTGACGTTTAATTATTAAAAACAATTTTGTTCAGTGGTAGGTTTCTAAACAGTCCAATAGTTGAGTGACAAAAAAATTTATTTTCCCTAAAAATAACAATTTTATTCAAAATATAGTTTGGTAGTCGGTTGGTCGACATTCATATTCTGATATTTGCACTTTAGTCCATTTTCTTTTGTAATTTGACCTTAATTTATTAAAAACAACAATTTTAATTAAATATATATTTAAAATATTGTTAAACACAAAACTCTTAAAACATAATTTAATCACGCTCAAACAGAAGCACACACGTCAATTCAACATTAAGTTCAACAATCACATAAAACTATTCAAATTTAAGATGAACTTCAAACAAAGTAAATATAAATGTAAAATAAGAAGAATATGAATGTCGTATGCATCACACTGACTCTATACTTGTAGTATAGATAAGAACAAATTATTATAAATATCATGTATACATGTTATCAATATGTGCTATTTAACAATGATTATTGTGCGATAAATAAATTAATCCTCATTTGAGGATTGAGGCGGGTTCGACGAATGAGTTCATGTTCGGAGTCTCCTCGACCCCGAAGTGACCGATCGCTCATACCTAAATTATTGTCTAATTTTTACACATGTTTTAACACTAATTTCATTAATTTAAAAATAAATAAGTCATAAATATGTAAATAAACTATTTGTAATATTTTATTTATGTTATATCAATGTTTAATAATACATTTTATATATTAAATATTTGAATAATTCAAATATATTGCGTAGTACAAGAAAAGTTCGACTCTGATGCAAAAAAATAGAATATATTATAGTTATCGATACATGTACAAATTATTTGTTTAGTTAAAAAAAAAAGAACACACATAATATTATTTTTAAAACTTAATATTAATACTAGCATAATAACCCGTGCGAGGCACGGGGCTTTTTCTATCAATGTGTGTAAGTGCTGATTTTTTAGAATTTGAAAATTATGATTGTACACTAACTTTATTTGAAATAAAATATAAGAACTCATAAGAATTGTATTTTAAATGTATGAGCCAACTAAAATGCAACCGGAAGCACCCATTTCTTAGTAAATGTTTAGACACTCGGGTGACGATAGATCGTGTCATGTTTGCCTTTTTGTTGACGGTTTGAGACTCCAATGATGCTGGTGATCACATATATTTTTGTTGTAAGTGATCCGTAACTGCGTTCTCATGTACCTCGAATAAAACTTTAGTTTCTTTGATAACACACAAATTTGTTCTGAACTCGGCATGCCATATCATTCTGAGGCTGCACCCTGTGTGAACTTGGGATGGTATAAGTTAGACCCACTATGTATATATGTGTGCATGCATCCATGCGTTGATATCAGATGGGATTTTACGGTAACACATGTTGTCCTTTTTTTGTTTGTCAGCAGCGGTATGGAAAACTCTGAATAGCTGTGCTAGTTCCTTTGCCTGACTCAAAGATTTAGCAGGCTCCGATTTAGGAAGGGAGCCTATTGCATCTTCTAGTGTCATTATTCTCAATCCGGTAAAGCATATTCCCAGTCACATGTTATTTTCTATCGATTCTCGCAATGTCCCTAATTTAATTTATAGATAATTTGATTTATTCAAAATTATCCGTGCACTAAAAATAGGATATTTCTTAACTTATAAACATGTTGTATAAGTCATATTTAGAGTGATTCACTGAACGTGTACGAATTTATTACAGGTTTTGCGGCAACTTTGAATCTTAAATTTCTAGTAGAAAAAAAAAGAACTAAAGTTAAGAGAACATAAAGTTTAATAAATATACCTGTTTTTCTTTTTATTCTCAGTAAATCTATGGAAATTAAATTTTGGAGTTAATTATATAATAATTTAATCTAATTGTTTTGTCTTTCTTGTATTAAAAAATTCAATAAACACAGGTTAAATAAAGTTCTCTCTTTCTTTTCTTTTCAAAAGTATAATCGACTCTCAGTTGGTCATGTGACATACTTATTTGCATCAGTCATGTTCTTTAAATTTTTGGCATTGTAGGAGATTTAATATTTATTTACGTAACGATGAGAATTGATAAAGGTATTGTCCGATCAATGTACAAAAAATAATTTATATAACTTAATTTTTTATCTTTTAGATCTATAATTTTAAATAACTTCGAGTGTATAATGTAATTGATCGATCATAATATTTTTCTTACTTGTATGATATGAAATATCATATTTTCTAAAATTTGTTCACTTGACTATATATTTTAATCTATTTAATTTATTATACAATTTTCAAATTTACCTATTATATATTTATTAATTTAATTCAAAATAAGCAATTATTAACTTCCATAAAATTAATATAAAATTTTATATTAAAATTAATTACAGATGTGTTACATACATAATTCATCCAACATAGTTTTAAATCTAGTCACTTCTATTATATTTATATTATATTATTAAAATCGAAATATTAAACCTTTGATAGTTGGTCAGTACGGTACTCATATTTTGGGATTTACACTTTAGTTCTTTTATTTTTATAATTGTACCGTAATTTTTAAAATAATAATTTTATTCAAAACATATCTCTAAAAAACTGTTCAACACAAAACTCTTAAAGCACAATTTATTGCGATCAAACACCTATGTCAATTTGACGTCGAGTTCAACAACCATATATAAGTATTCATATTTAAAATCATTTTCTTAAGAAACAAATATAAATATTAAAAGAAAATATTAAACTCGTGCATGACACATGTTACGAGCTTGTATTTGTATATGTAATAAAAATACTCATGAATATCGTATATACATGTTATCGATATGTGCTATATACCCGTGATTGTTGTCTAATTTTTAAATATTGGACACTACTTTTTATTAATTTAAAAATAAATAATTAAATAATTTATAAAGAAACTACTTGTAATATATTACTTATGTTATAATCAATGTTCAGTATTACACTTTATAGATTAATGTTGGTCCTTGTGTATTGCAGAAGGGGGGGGGGTGAATGCAATACTGATAAAATTCAATCTCAGTTTCAACAATCAAAACTAAGATTTAATGTTATCAATAATATGTATGCATTCACAAACAGTGTAATCGAGAAGACAGGATTCACAAAATAAATGTTTTATTTATTTTGCAAAGTGTTGCTACAACCTCAAGAGAGAATTCTTGAGCTTTAGTTTTTCTTTAAGACACTTGCTTGTCTCCGTTACATATCTAGAATGAATTGACAGTAGGTATAAGACTAATCCTATCACTATCAGTCACGGGTTTGTGAAGCTACTGTCACTGTCAAGTGGCAGCTTCTTACAGATTGTATTACCCATGTGACTTTCCTAAATTGCTAACATGTCAGATATACATTATAAAGAAAGCAACCTAGATTCATTCTATTTCCAGCTTAAGCAATTCAGCAAATAAAGACTTGACCTTGCTCTTGAATTGATTCGCTTTTGTTTTGCAGTGCTTGAAGCTTCTGTCGTAGTCTTGCAGACTTGGTGCAGCTTAGGGATACTGCAACACGCCTGTTTCTTGAACATTGAAACTGTCACGGGATTTGACTGAGAAAGATACTTAGAACAAGGGTCTTTCTCGAGACAGTTACTTTTGCCACAAAGCTTGCTGTCACAGGAATGTGCTTTTGGTGACAGTAGGAGTTCCCCGCAAAGTGTGCTGTCGAGGTTTCCAAACTTGTTGTCGAGGGCTAAAGTTGCTGTCGCGTAGTCTCCCGCCAATGTTGCTGTCAGAGTGAATATTCTGTCTTGACTTGCAACATTTTGTCTTCTTGTAATCTTACTGTCGAAGCTTTAGGACAGTAACCTTTATTCATGTTGTCATCTAATTATGCATCCTTTGAGGCTTGAACACAGCAAGTGAACTTCTTTCAAATTATACAACTAGAATAACATTACATACTGATTACAAGAACATACTTTGGCTGTGACAGTATGTTCTACTTAATTAAAAATTAAGTACATTCAAAGTTAAGTTGTTTCTATGTTATCACCCATAAATCCCAACAATCTCCCCCAATTTGTTTTTATGGAAAATAACAACAAATTTACAATATGTGCTGACAACTTAACTAACAAGATCAGAATGGATTAAGAATTTTTACTTAGCTTGAGATTTCCTCTTCTGCCTTGCTACATCCTCTCTTTTGAGAGCTTCTACCAAGCAGCCTCTTAGACCTTCTATAAGAGAAATTTCAGCAGCAGAAACTGCAACATCCTCTACTTCTTCAATGATCTTCTTTATAGTAGGAGAGAGGAGAGAATTAGCATCTCTGAGATTCAGCCATTGCTCTATATCATATGGATAGGTTCTGAAGTGAAGTTCTTCAAGAATGAGCTTGAATCTACTTCCAGGATAAGCATTGAGAGTCCTTCTCCTTTGCTTGTCCAGCTTTGAGTCTTCTCCTTTTCTCCCTTCCAATAATTTCTCTATTTCATCAGAACAAATCTGCTCCAAGGGATGAATTGATCCAGCTACCATATACTGTAAATCCTTCAGAATAGTTGTTTTTAGCTTGTGAAAGCTGCAAACATAGATTTCTTCTTTTAGATACTTCATTCTTAGGGGATTTTCCAGCATACATGATTGATAATTTGGAGCTTCACTTTCTGCCTTGTTGGAGACCTTGCATCTTTCCAGTAGTTCAGCTTCCTTCTTATCAAGTTCTGACTTAGTTTGAGAATATTGAGAAGACTCGGGTCTTTTGCTTGGCTTGGGTTCCCTTTCCTGAGTTGGTTGGGTTTGCCCTTCTTCTGTGGGTAAATCCTCAAACTCATAGTACCAGTGGTATGGTATAGGAGAAGGTGGTAGATCAGTGAGAATATCAACATCATCAAAATCTGCAAAATTGTAGCCAAATTTCTGATAGAATTCAGCATCCCTATCAGCCTGATATTTCAGAATATGTTCCATGACAGGCTCTGGAACATCATCATAGCTTTCCATCAACTCTACCATCCTTTCCAAGTAGAAGAAATCAATTCTTCTTTTATCTATTTCCATCATGTTACCACTGAGTGATGTGGCTACAAGATCAAAGTCCTTGTTCATCCCGATAGATCTTGATTCTGGCCACCACAGAATGTACTCAGCAACCTCTTGATTAGCATCCAGCTTAATCTCAACACTCTTGATTTATTTTGATTGCATTTGTTGTACCTTAAGACTGTTGGGAGGTATTGATTGAATTGGCATCTTCAGATTTCTGCCTAATCCAGTGGCCTTTTCCTTTCCTGAGCACATGTGCTTTCCTGCAGGTTTCTGTCTAGAAAACCATGCCTTAGCTTTAGCTTTCAGTCTCTTGGGCTTGACAGCAGCTTTGGCTTCATCCTTGACAGAACCTTCCTTGACAATACCTTTGTCGATAGTATCTTCTATGACAGCATCTTCTTTGACAGTTTCCTTGTCGACAGTACCTTTGGTGACAGCATCTTTTTCTGCATTTATGCAATCCATAGCACATCTAAGAATGCTTGCCTCCAAAGCTTCCAGTATTCTTGACTCCTCTTCATCTGTTGCACCAGCATCTTTCTTTTCCTGACTAGGAGTTTCTTTATTACCTTCATTCTGATATTGAATACCAGTATTCCCAGAATTACTTCCACCAGTATTTCCAGCATTTCCAGAAGCTTCACCACCTCCAACCTCATCATCATCATCATCATCATCATCATCCTGAGGAGGAAGGTTATATAGACAGCTTCCACCTTGATCATTTCTTTTGGAATTGGCTCTAGAGATTAGTTCCTTCACTCTAGCTCCCAGTGCCTTGTCTCTCAACACCAGCATTTTGTAGATCTCTTGAACAACATAAACTCTTCCTGGATTGGCATTTGAATTGAGTATTCCATCTAACACTTTCAGAATTGACTTGGTTTCCATTCTGGATGTGCCAACCAAATTCATGAAGCTGTTCCTTCTTGTGTCATCCTTAGTTATAGATCTGTAGAAAACACTTGGTGGATTTGTGTAGACTTCAGGTAGCTTTTGTGTGAGCAGGTTCTGGATTTGCATATCCAATATTTCATTGAATGGTGTTTGAGTTGCCCTGATCTTTCCCTTCAAAGCACACAACACCTTTGCTGGCAGACTCTGCAATAACTGCATTGTGATGAAATAAGATATGCCAGAAGTGAAATAGATACTTACAGCCCATCTTTCTCATCATTCACCATTACACTGACACTGGTGATTTGATCCTTTAACAGTTTTGTGGTGTTGGTTGGACGGTTGCTTGGTGCATTCATTGCTTCTTCCACCAAACTGCTAAATTCACTGTCATGATTGTGTAATGTGCTCTCCCTGTAATCCACCATTAGAGTATTGACTTCTTCTTGATCATACTCAGTACCATTGGACCAAGTATTTCCTTTATGGATGGATTCAGGCAGTTTCCCTTTACCTTTCCCAATCTTATTCGGTTCCTCCATTTCTCTCCATCTTCTTTGTAGAGCAGATTCTTGAGTTTCTGGAGTTGGCTCTCTAATTACCACAGGAGGCAAGATTGGGTGTTTAGATGCAGGTCTTCTTTGCAGTGCATCTTGAGTTGCCTTGGACATTAACACCCTTTCACCATCCATGTCCACTTCAACAAGCTCTTCAGCTTTATCCTTTGGTTGTCCACTGCTTGGTTTGACTTGCTCCCCCTTAGACATTGCTTTCCCTTTAGCTCCCCCTCTGGTCTTCACAGATACTGGCTCCCCCTGAGTTCCGCCTGATTCCTGAATAGGCAATGATTCTAATCTTGCTACCTTCTCCCCCTTAGTTGAGTTGGCAGCTACTAGGTCAGTAAGGAACTGGATGGAGAGCTGAGTAGCAGCAAAACCATCAACCACCAGTTGAGAGAGAGAGAGTCCATCTTGGAGTTCAATGTAGCACACTGTCCTTCCAGAGCTGCAATCCTGTTACCATAAGTAGCAGAGGGGCCACCATACCTTAACCTTCTTGGAGGGGAAGGAAAAGAAAGGGGCTTGGAGGCTCTGGGGGTTCTCACACTCTCGGGGTGTTTTTGAGTGATCTCATCACCCCTCACAGATTGACTCTCAAGGCCTAATGCCTGATTAGTGTGGGCTCCCTCAATATCTCTCTGGACATGCTCAAGTCCCTCTCCTTTTGCCAGCTCATTTGGTTGCCTCTCATTTTTATGCTCACCTCTCTTTTCTTTTATCTCTCTTTTCTTTTGCACACCCTCACTCAACCTAGATGCATGAGTATGAGCAGTACTAACATGCATGGAAGGAGTAGATTTGGAATGTACCTTTAAGAGTTTGACAAGAGGTAGATCATCATCAGAGGCATCCTTAATGATTACAGCATCAAAATCAGGCTGAGAGGACTGGACATCATCTTGGGCAGGAATGTTACTGTCAGTTGGAGTCTGGACAGCAGGTTCTGGCATGACAACAACTTTGGGAGGTGGAGTGACAGTAGGTTCTGTAGTGACAATATCTTTCTCTCCACCCATGACAGCAGCTGTGTCCAGGAAAGCAACATTGCCAGTGTCTTTGACATCAACAGAGGTTGTGACAGCATCTTCCTGAAGGTAAGATGCTCCTTGGAGTTCAAACAAAGTGTTGGATGTTTCATTTTCTGACAAAATACCACTTTGCCCTAGCTCAGTGTTTGGAGGAATGGTGTCCATCTCACTTTGAGAAATGAGTTCTTGTGGACCACTAGATGGGGGCTCATCCATGATTGGAGATGGATGATCAAAACCTGAAGGGTTGGGACTGTCCCCTTCTCTAGGTTGTTGAGAAGAAACAAAAGAATGTGTAGGGAAGGAAGAAGGTGAAAGTGTAGCAGAGAGTGGGGGCTGATTCACAGATGAAACATGTGAACCATCAATAGGAGTAGAGAAATCCTCACTGTGCCCTAACTCACTGTGTGTTTCTTCAAGTGGGGGTATCTCAGGTTGTGAACCATGAGTTTGTGCAGACTTTGTACGGGGTGCCTTGGGAGACATGCCAATTTCAATAGATGCACCTTGGTGAGAAGGCACATCTAGGGAGGTGTTTGAATCCCTTTCAGTAACTACAGTCTGTTGAGAAACTACAGCTTGGCTACCTTCCTTATTTGCTGCACTAGGTGCAGTGTCTCCCTCTTGACTAACATAGCTACCACCAACATCAGCTGCTAAGGGCCTTTTTCTGGATTCTGGCAAGGCTTCTCTTTGGGCTTTGGGAAGTCTAGAGGGCCTAGGCTGAGTGTATGGTGTTGAATGTGGGTTAACTGAATTTGGGTCTAATTCAGTTTCATTCACAAGAGTAAAGGAATCATAACCAGAAGGTAATGGATAATCAAGGTTGGACACTTGATCAACCATGTGCTGAGTGAAACAGAGTGGAATGTGTGCATTGAGATCCTGTGATGATAACAGTGTGTGTGTGTGTTTCTTTTCAAAACTGAGCAAGCCTCTAAACAAGGGGCAACATCATTAAAATCACAGAATGAATTAATGCACATCATAAGAAAGCGAGGGTAGATTGATATATTCTTACCTATGGCAGCTTTGAGGTGTGCCATGATGAGAGCTCCAACATTCACCTTGTATCCATGGACAAGAGAATGTGTCAGTTTCTTGATGTAGGAGGGTATTCCATTCCAGCCTGTGGACTTGGTAGAGAACACCTTGACCATCACATCAAATATCATGCTCCACTCCTTTCTCGGATGCTTCCTATCCATTTCACCAGTTGGATACCATTTGGTAGTCCCCTCTTTGAGAATAGGGCCTGCATACCCAATCTTCAAGAAGAGCTTCTTGAGAGTGTCATCATTGGCAAGTTCAGTAAATTGTTGTCTTGCTTCAAGGGTAATTCCAAGAGTAGTGTTGATGACCTCAGCTGTAAGAGTGTATTGTTGCCCAGAGATTGTGAATTGAATACCTGGGTTCACACCCTCAGTTTGAGCAACAACAGTTTGCCAAAACGCCTCAAGTCTGTCTAGGTCGAGAATGGGGGTTGAGGTGATGGCATAACCGAGATAGGACTTGTTCAAAAAGAACACGAGTCCTTTGAAGCCTTCACCAGCATCATTTGGGGAAAAGATGCCAGCAAAGTTTGTTTGAGAGAGAGTCTGTTTGGGGACCATGGAGATTTCAAGAAAAGAAGAAAGTACGAAAGTTGATTTTTGCTGGAAGAAAGGTATTTTGCCTTGAGTTTGATGAGAAAGAGAAAGATATGTATGAGTAATTGTGGAATAAATAGGGGTATCTCAAACGTTATGTGCATAAAAAGTGGATTTCAGGAACGTGTCTTAACCCACTCTTAAACACGTGAGTTACTGCCCGTTATTCACTGACCAACGTGGGATAAATATCCAATTTCAACGGTCCACTATTGTTGACAGTAACATGTACGCTACAAACAATCTGTCAGTAATAAGGGGTGGTGACAGTAGGTTTTGCGCGACAACAACTATTGCGCAAAAACTTGCTGTCACCGTTAAGCATATGAATGACAGTATCCTTTACAAGTCTGGACAGAAAGTCTTTTCCTGCTGTCAAGAAGGTTGCTGTCAAGAAACACACGACAGTACCCTTCTTAACGACAGTAATTTCGATTGGAAATTGGTTCTGTCATGAACTTATTAGAATGCTTTATTCATACACTTAACTTAATATGGACAAATTATGGATTTAGCAATGTAATCGTTTGAACACAGATATTAAGCAAATTACACAAACAAGTCATAAACTCAGTAACAAAGAAAAACAAGAACTTTTATTATTATTAATAAAATCATTAAAATAGAACATTGAGTACATTATTCTATGATTTTATTAACTAGTTCTAAAGTCTCTGCCTTAATCTCTTCTTCAGAGCGACCTTCTTCCTTGAGAAGTGCCTGAAGCTTTTTCTCTTCTTCCTGAGCCTTGGCCTCCTCTTCCTGTTTCTTTTCTTCATCTATCTCATCGAGGGCATCCAACAGCACCTCGAAGAGCTCCTCAATCTCTTCATTGTAGGGTTCACTATCACACTTCTTTAGCCCAACTTCAATTCCTACTTTGTTTTCCATTATTTACTTTAAAACCGAGAGCAGACTGGTGAAACCTAAGGTTAATTTATAGGCAAAACCGTCTAAGGATTAAAGTCTAATGGTCAACAATTAGAGTACTCATACAACTACCGCAAAAGTAATTAATGGTCGTGTCCTCCTTTAATCCTACAGATTAATGCAAAAAGGTGTGAAAGTCCAATGGAACAAATTTTTATCTCTCAAACTTAACAAGTAACCACATTAATGTCATACACGGTTTAAAAGTATGAGACTGGCACAAAATACTGACATGAAAAGTCAAATCAACACATGCTGTCACATAACAGACATAGACCAAGTAGACAGTAACTTCTCTTGACAGCAGGTTTGAAGTTGCTGTCATGAGCTTCAATAGAGAATTTGGAATTATAAAAAACTGAGTAAATCAACATACCAGGTTCAGCATTCCCAATTCACTTACCAACCTGTTGAAGGTTGCTTCATCCAATGGCTTAGTGAAGATGTCAGCAAGTTGCTTGTCAGTTGGGACATAGATCAGCTTCACAGTTCCTTGTTCAACATGCTCTCTGATAAAGTGATGTCTTATATCAATGTGCTTTGTCCAAGAGTGTTGAACTGGATTGTCTGAAATGGTTATGGCACTAGTGTTGTCACAGTAGATAGGAATTTTACTTAACACTAGACCATAATCCAGAAGTTGATTCTTCATCCATAGAATTTGTGCACAGCAACTACCTGCAGCAATATACTCAGCTTATGCAGTTGAGGTAGAAACTGAATGCTGCTTCTTGCTAAACCATGAGACCAATCTTCCACCAAGAAATTGACAGCTACCAGTAGTACTCTTTCTGTCAATCTTGCCTCCAGCATAGTCTGAGTCTGAGTAGCCAATTAGATCAAATCCAGTGTTCTTGGGATACCAAAGACCTAGGTTAGGAGTGCCTTTTAGGTATCTAAAGATTCTCTTGATGGCTACTAAGTGAGACTCCTTTGGATCACTTTGAAACATTGCACAGAGACATGTAGCAAACATGATGTCAGGTCTGCTAGCAGTTAGGTATAGGAGAGATCCTACCATGCCTCTATAGGTACTTGAGTCAACTTTCTTCCCTTTAGGATCAAGATCCAGACTAGTTGAGGTGGACATTGGTGTCTTTGCAGGTGATGAATCTTCCAAGTTGAACTTTCTGAGAAGTTCCTTGATGTATTTAGCTTGACAAATGAAGATTCCATCAGATTGTTGAAGAATTTGTAATCCCAGAAAGAATGACAATTCTCCCATCATACTCATCTCGTATTTGTTACTCATGAGAGAGGAAAACTTCTCACACAACCTCTCATTTGTTGAACCAAAAATGATATCATCCACATAGATTTGTACCAGAATGATGTCCTTGCCATGGTGTTTGTAGAAAAGTGTCTTGTCCACAACTCCTCTAGTAAACTGATTGTCCAAGAGAAAAGTGGAAAGTGTGTCATACCAGGCCCTGGGTGCTTGCTTTAGTCCATACAAAGCTTTGAAGAGTTTGTATACAAAATCAAACACTTCAGCATCCTCAAACCCTGGTGGCTGTTCAACATACACTTCTTCTTCCAATTCTCCATTTAGGAAGGCACTTTTGACATCCATCTGAAATACTTTGAAGTTGCAGTGTGCAGCATAGGCTAGAAAGATTCTTATAGCTTCAAGTCTTGCAACAGGTGCAAATGTCTCATCATAATCTATTCCCTCCTGTTGACAGTAACCCTTAGCTACTAGCCTTGCTTTGTTTCTTGTCACTGATCCATTTTCATCAAGCTTGTTTCTGAAAACCCATTTGGTCTCAATGGCTGACTTTCCCTTAGGTCTTGGAACCAGCTTCCATACATTGTTCCTTTCAAACTGATTTAGCTCTTCTTGCATGGCTATCACCCAGTCAGAATCCAACAATGCTTCATCAGTTGTCTTGGGTTCCATTTGAGACAGGAAGCATGAAAACATGCTGTCAGCAGAGACTTTGTTCCTTGTCCTCACTCCAGAATTAGGGTCACCAATGATGAGGTCACTCGAGTGATCCTTGTTCCACTTGGTGATTCTGGGCAAGCTACTTGAATGTACAGGAACATTTGCTTCAGTTTGTTGAGTTGAATGATCACCAATCCCATTGTCTTCACCATGTTCTTCATTGTCTCCAGAGTCACCACTGTTATGAATGTTAGAGGTTATGGTCTGTGACTGAGCTGGAGTTTGGTTGACAGTAGTGGTATTGACAGTATCTTTATCAACTTCAACAATTTGAGTGAAGCTAGGTTCTTCATCCACAATTTCCTCAGCTTCCAAGTATCCTTGATTCTCAAATCTGAATGTCTGCATCTTTCCTTCTTCATGCAGTCCTGGAAACTTGGTTTCATCAAATGTGACATTAACACTTTCTTCAATAATCCTGTGTTCCATAACATAAACTCTGTAGGCAGTCCTTTCTGTGTTGTAACCCATGAATAGTCCTTCAAAAGCCTTGGTGTCAAATTTTCCTTTCTTCTCATGGTTATCCTTCATCATAAAGCATTTGCTCTCAAACACATGAAAATATTTGACAGTAGGTTTCTTTCCAGTTAACAGATAGTAAGGTGTACTTGCATGAGTTTTGTTGATCATGGTTCTGTTCTGAGTATAACAGGCTGTGTTGATAGCTTCAGCCCAGAAATATGTTGGCAGTTTGGCATCATGCAACATAGTTCTAGCTGCTTCAATGAGAGTCATGTTCTTTCTCTCTACAACTCCATTCTGCTGTGGAATTCTTGCAGCAGAGAATTGTTGTACAATTCCTTCATCTTTACAGAAATTTCCAAGAGTGACATTTCTGAATTCTGTACCATTGTCACTCCTCAAGATTTGAACTTTTGAGTTTGGAGTTCTATCAAGAACTCTGACTTGATCAATGATCACTTGAGCAGCTTCATCTTTGGATTCAAGAACTTCACCCAAGTGTACCTTGAGTAATCATCCACCATAACTAAGGCATATCTCTTCTTGGCCATTAATGGTACATTGACTGGTCCAAAGAGATCCATGTGAATCAACTTGAGTGCTTCTATGTTGGTGTTCAATTGCTTGGATTTGTGCACAGCTCTTCTTAGTTTGCCCATTTGACAATCTTCACACAGTCCTTCTTGACAGAATTCCTGTTGGGGCAAACCTCTCACTAACTCCTTCTTCATCAGAATATTCATTGTCTTGAAGTTGAGATGTGAGAGCTTCCTGTGCCAAAGCATACTGTCACCAACAGTAGCTTTACTGTAAAAACAGTAAACCTTATCCTTCTTTGTTGAATTTAAGTCAGCAACAAACAAGCTTCCTTTTCTAACCCCTTTTAGATAGAGGCTACTATTCTTCTTGTGATAGATGTTACACAGCATCATGTCAAAATCAACCTTGAATCCCCTGTCACTGAATTGGCTGACACTGAGTAGATTGTGTTTCAATCCATCCACAAGAGCAATATCTTCAATGACAACATTTCCAATTTCCAGACAGCCATATCCCACTGTGTAACCCTTGCTGTTGTCTCCAAAGGTTATGATTGGGCCAGCTTTCTCAACATAACTTGATAGCAGGGCTTTATCACCTGTCATGTGTCTTGAGCAACCACTGTCAATGATCCACATGACTTGATCTCTCTTCTTGCCCTGCAAAACAGAATGTGTCTAAGATGCATATGGTACCCAATCCTTGTTGGGTCCTGCAGTTTCAGTGTCTCCTGAGTTTCTTTCAGTCATAAAATCACAAGCATTATCAGTAATCTCCTGTTTGACTTCTCTTTTCACCCACTTAGGTTTAGAATTGGACTTGGTCCTTTTCTTAGTGGATGGAGCCTTTTTGCTGTTGCCAGCAGGCTCAGAAGTCTCAACAGTGTTTATGTATGAACATTTTTCAGTAGTGAGAATAGGTAAGTTAAAGCATGTACTCATGGCAGTGATTTTGCATGGCATACATTCAATGTTATTACAGACACTCATAGTTCTATGCATAAGGGGGGTTCTGTGTAAGTTACCATTGAGTTCAGTTGCATTGATCTTATCCTCAATTGGTTTCTTACAAACATGTGTTAAGTGATGAGTAGATCCACATTTATTGCATAGTTTCCTAGAAGCACCTCCAACATTAGTGTATCCATTTCCTTTGTTGACTCCTACCTTTCCATTCCTATTCTTAGACTTGGGAGTTACTGGATTGACAGTATGTTCAGAAGTTGCTGTCAAACTTTCCTTGACAGTATCTTTTATTCCTACTGTCTTGACAGAAGGTTTTAAAGTTACTGTCTTGGAACCATTCTTGACAGTATCTTTGGAAGATTCTGTCTTGCCAACTGTGACAGCATCTTTTGAACTTACTGTCTGATTGCTTGGTAAGTTTACTGTCTTGGGGATTGTGACAGTATCCTTTCCATCCTTGAATGTGCTGTCAACACCTTCATCCTCATCAAGAATTTCTTGTTTGATGAGCATGGCTTCTTCATCAAACTCAATTTCTGCAGCTTTGAAAATGGGAGTTTTAACTTTCTTGAGAATGGTGGGTTTGACAACAGCATTTCCAGGACAATCTTGAATCACAGTTTCCTTTCCAGGTCTTCTACCATATGAAAAACTTATACCAACTGACTGATTTTCTGTATGCTTATCATTGTAATCCTGAACTATCTTTGATGAGTTTTTATAAGCCTTGATTTTAAATACATTTTCAGCAATCTCATTTCTCAGGAATTCCTCAACCTCTTTAACACATTTCAATTCATTTTTAAGTTTAGCATTCTCCTGAGCTAAAGAGTCTAGTGAACTGGTTTTAAGAACAAGAGATTCATTTTCAGACTTTAGTGTTTCATTTAGCTTACTCAGCCTAGTGATCTCCTCATTGGCAGCAGATAAGCTAGTATAGACATTGAACATTTCAGCACTTAAGTCTTTAATGGTTTTCTTATACTCATCAATGGACATATCAAGTAAGACAAGTGAAGGTACCTGACTTGAAGATGTTGATGTTACTTCATCAGTGCTAGCCATGAGAGCTAGGTTGACATATTCTTCTTCATCTTCATCATCAGTCTCATCCCAACACTTTCCTTCAGCCACATAGGCTCTACCTTGATTCTTCTTAGAGTATCCACCAGTTCCTTTCTCAAATCTCTGAACCTGTTTGGGTCTTTTGCACTCAGTAGCAAAATGACCAGGTTCACCACAGTTGTAACACTTGAATTTAGATCTATCCACAAATCCAGTCTTGTATCCTCCTTTGAATGAACTTCCCACAACAGCCTTTGATGAGCTTCCCTTGGTGAACTTGGATGCTTGGCCTTGGGGCCTGAATGACCTATCCTTCTTGAACCTAAAGTTCTTGAACTTTTTGGCCATGTAAGCCATAATAGGATTGTCCATACTTTCCAGTTCCTCCATTGTGTAGAAGTCTTCATCTTCCACATCCTTGAGTTGTAGTACTACTTTCTCATCATCTTCAACAACCTCTTCTATCTTCAAGGATTGTACAGGGGTTGGTTGTGTGATTTGTAGTGCTTCACTAGGTTGTGTGATCCTTGGCACTTGTGCTACTAGGGCACTTGACATGTTAGCCATCTTGTTCCTTGTTCCACTTTGTATGTCTCTCTTTTGAAAGAGTTCAAGTTCATAAGATTTCAGAATGCCATAAAGTGTCTCAAAGGTTATATTGTTGAGATCTCTTCCTTCTCGTATGGTTGTTGTCTTGTGTTCAAGATGATCAGGCAGTGTAAGCAAGAACTTGACATTCAATTCTTTTCTATCATAGTACTTGCCATGTATCTGCAGTTCAGTTAAGAACTTACTGAACCTTTCAAACATGGAAGTTAAGTCTTCACCAGGCTTGGCCATGAATGCCTCATATTGAGATATAAGTATTTGCCTTTGGTTGCCCTTAACTTCTTCACTTCCTTCACAAAGTAAGGCTAACCTGATCCACATCTCCTTGGCTGATGTGCAGCTTATCACACTTCCACACATGGCTTTATCCAACGTGAGAGAATCGAGCAAGATGACTTGCAAGTGATCATCTAGCACCATTTTCTCCTTCTTAGGTTCCAAAATTTCTGAGGGATCTTTGGGAACCTAATGTGCAGGAATGATTTCACCATTTACTGTTTTGGCTTCAATTTCCTTCCTTGGTACGAAAGGACCATTCTCGAGTATACCTGGGTATAGTGGATTCACAGCTTTGATAAACAACAAGATTTTTCTTTTCCAAATGTTGTAGTTTTCTTTATCAAAAGCTGGGATCTTGATACTGTTTGATTTCTGCATTGTCGTCGGGATCTCAGATATGTATGTTAATCTGATTGCTCTGATACCAGTTGTTGGTCCTTGTGTATTGCAGAAGGGGGGGGGATGAATGCAATACTGATAAAATTCAATCTCAGTTTCAACAACCAAAACTAAGATTTAATGTTATCAATAATATGTATGCATTCACAAACAGTGTAATCGAGAAGACAGGGTTCACAAAATAAATGTTTTATTTTTTTTGCAAAGTGTTGCTACAACCTCAAGAGAGAATTCTTGAGCTTCAGTTTTTCTTTAAGACACTTGCTTGTCTTCGTTACATATCTAGAATGAATTGACAGTAGGTATAAGACTAATCCTATCACTATCAGTCACGGGTTTGTGAAGCTGCTATCACTGTCAAGTGGCAGCTTCTTACAGATTGTCTTACCCATGTGACTTTCCTAAATTGCTAACATGTCAGATATACATTATAAAGAAAGCAACCTAGATTCATTCTATTTCCAGCTTAAGCAATTCAGCAAATAAAGACTTGACCTTGCTCTTGAATTGATTCGCTTTTGTTTTGCAGTGCTTGAAGCTTCTGTCGTAGTCTTGCAGACTTGGTGCAGCTTAGGGATACTGCAACACGCCTGTTTCTTGAACATTGAAATTGTCACGGGATTTGACTGAGAAAGATACTTAGAACAAGTGTCTTTCTCGAGACAGTTACTTTTGCCACAAAGCTTGCTGTCACAGGAATGTGCTTTTGGTGACAGTAGGAGTTCCCCGCATAGTGTGCTGTCGAGGTTTCCAAACTTGCTGTCGAGGGCTAAAGTTGCTGTCACGTAGTCTTCCACCAATGTTGATGTCAGAGTGAATATGCTGTCTTGACTTGCAACATTCTGTCTTCTTGTAATCTTACTGTCGAAGCTTTAGGACAGTAACCTTTATTCATGTTGTCATCTAATTATGCATCCTTTGAGGCTTGAACATAGCAAGTGAACTTCTTTCAAATTATACAACTAGAATAACATTACATACTGATTACAAGAACATACTTTGGCTGTGACAGTATGTTCTACTTAATTAAAAATTAAGTACATTCAAAGTTAAGTTGTTTCTATGTTATCACCCATAAATCCCAACAATCTCCCCCAATTTGTTTTTATGGAAAATAACAACAAATTTACAATATGTGCTAACAACTTAACTAACAAGATCAGAATGGATTAAGATTTTTTACTTAGCTTGAGATTTCCTCTTCTGCCTTGCTACATCCTCTCTTTTGAGAGTTTCTACCAAGCAGCCTCTTAGACCTTCTATAAGAGAAATTTCAGTAACAGAAACTGCAGCATCCTCTACTTCTTCAATGATCTTCTTTATGGTAGGAGAGAGGAGAGAACTAGCATCTCTGAGATTCAGCCATTGCTCTATATCATATGGATAGGTTCTGAAGTGAAGTTCTTCAAGAATGAGCTTGAATCTACTTCCAGGATAAGCATTGAGAGTCCTTCTCCTTTGTTTGTCCAGCTTTGAGTCTTCTCCTTTTCTCCCTTCCAATAATTTCTCTATTTCATCAGAACAAATCTGCTCCAAGGGATGAATTGATCCAGCTACCATATACTGTAAATCCTTCAGAATAGTTGTTTTTAGCTTGTGAAAGCTGCAAACATAGATTTCTTCTTTTAGATACTTCATTCTTAGGGGATTTTCCAGCATACATGATTGATAATTTGGAGCTTCACTTTCTGCCTTGTTGGAGACCTTGCATCTTTCCAGTAGTTCAGCTTCCTTCTTATCAAGTTCTGACTTAGTTTGAGAATATTGAGAAGATTCAGGTCTTTTGCTTGGCTTGGGTTCCCTTTCCTGAGTTGGTTGGGTTTGCCCTTCTTCTGTGGGTAAATCCTCAAACTCATAGTACCAGTGGTATGGTATAGGAGAAGGTGGTAGATCAGTGAGAATATCAGCATCATCAAAATCTGCAAAATTGTAGCCAAATTTCTGATAGAATTCAGCATCCCTATCAGCCTGATATTTCAGAATATGTTCCATGACAGGCTCTGGAACATCATCATAGCTTTCCATCAACTCTACCATCCTTTCCAAGTAGAAGAAATCAATTCTTCTTTTATCTATTTCCATCATGTTACCACTGAGTGATGTGGCTACAAGATCAAAGTCCTTGTTCATCCTGATAGATCTTGATTCTGGCCACCACAAAATGTACTCAGCAACCTCTTGATTAGCATCCAGCTTAATCTCAACACTCTTGATTTCTTTTGATTGCATTTGTTGTACCTTAAGACTGTTGGGAGGTATTGATTGAATTGGCATCTTCAGATTTCTGCCTAATCCAGTGGCCTTTTCCTTTCCTGAGCACATGTGCTTTCCTGCAGGTTTCTGTCTAGAAAACCATGCCTTAGCTTTAGCTTTTAGTCTCTTGGGCTTGACAGCAACTTTGGCTTCATCCTTGACAGAACCTTCCTTGACAGTACCTTTGTCGACAGTGGGCCTGTTTGGCTGCAACTTATTAAGTTGACTTATAGCTTAAAATGAGTAAGTGCTTTATAAGTGATAAGTAGAGCTGAGCTTTATAAGTCCTAGAGTGTTTGGTAAATCAGAACTTATAAGCAGTAGAGTGTTTGGGTAAATCATAACTTATAAGTTAACTTTTTTTTATTTTTAAAATATTTATTTTTTAATATATATAAATGGATATCAATGGATAGATCTCGATGAGTAGAGAAATTTGATATATACATATCAATTTTTTAATGAACGGATCAAAAGATATATGGTTTTGAAGATTTGAAGGATATTATATATTGCGTGTATCGAGAATAAGTTATAAGTTATAAGTTGAATGTTAAGGATTCTTAACATTCAACTTATCCATTTTAAGTAGCCATAAGTTGGTTTCACTTATTTTGATAAACACCCCCCATAAGCAATTTTGGATTTATAAGCCATAAGCTGCAACATTAAGTTGCAGCCAAACATGCACAGTATCTTCTATGACAGCATCTTCTTTGACAGTTTCCTTGTCGACAGTACCTTTGGTGACAGCATCTTTTTCTGCATTTATGCAGTCAAATGGTAATTTCACGGGGTGTTTATTAGCTCAAATGCCCCTAAATTATCACATTGTTCTTCTATTATATATAGAAGAGAGATGTATAAGTTGTTCAACCCAAACATGCCCTTATTCTTCTTCAATGCTAGTTAGTACTCACTCCGTTCCTCTCATTTCTTTACACTTTTTTTTGGTGCGTCCCTCTTATTTTTTTACATACCAAAAATAGTAACATTTTATAATATAAAATCCAATCATATTCATTAATTTCCTCCACTATACCTACTTTATACCCACTTTATACATTAAATATTGATTGGTCCCACCAATTTACTCATTTTTCTTACTTTTTCCTTTTATTTTACACTTTTTTCTTAACCTCCATGTCGTCCCCTCAATGTAAAGAATTGAGGGGGACGGAGGGAGTATTAATAACTTTTTTTTCTAAGAACATAGTAAAGTATTATTTAGTTGGTTAAATTACAAGTAATTAATCACATACTTTATATATTATTATTTTTTGTAAATTGTAATAATAATTTAATTTTAACTTATAATCTATACTATACTATATTATTAAAGTCGAAACATTGAAAGTTTTGGTTTTCGGTTTTCGGTCATTTATTCTATTTAATAAATAATAAAATAATATAAATAGTAATTAACCGATTGCCTTTTATAATTAAAACACTTTTTCCTAACAAAATCTAATCTCTTTCCAAAAATATCACGAATAATTACCATTAAATTATTTGTTCTCACTAAAATCTATTTTTTCCAAAAATATCAGGTGCAACCCTTATTTATTTATTTTAAAACATATTTCATTACTTTTAATTATTTAAAAAAGCTTACATATTTCAACATGCAAATGTATATTTTTTAACAAATACAATTAATATAGTTAAAACACTTCTAAAAATATCACGGAAAATTATTTTTTTTAATTAAAACATGTTAGTTTTTGTATTTGTTATTATTATTTGCCTTTTATAATTAAAACACTTTTTTTTTAACAAAATCTACTCTCTTTTTTTCAAAAAATATCACGAACAATTAACTTTAAATTAACACATATTACCTTTTATATTTGTTTCCACTAAAATCTCTATTTTTCGAAAATATTAGGTGTAATTCTTAGTTGTTTATTTTAATATCTATTTTACTGCTTTTAATTATTTAAAAAAGCTTAATTATTTTAACATGCCAACATATTTTTTTAACAAATACAAATAATATAATTAAAGCATTTCTAAAAATACCACGGGTAATTAATTTTTTTTAATTAAAAAATGTTTGCTTTTATATTTGTTATTATTATTAATATTATTTTAATGAATAATAAAATAATATTAATAATGCCCCATTTATCTTACTCAGCCCCATTTGTATTTTTTTTCTATATTCCATTTAATATTTAAGTTTCTCATTTTATAATATATCATATTATTATTTTTAATTTGAGAAAATGCCCAAAATACCTACCAAAACGGGGTGGACTGCCCAAAATACCCACCAACGGAATGTTCCGCCCAAAATACTCGCCGAATACGCACGTCAGACATGCATATTCAATTTTTACAAAGGATGCGCATGTCTGAGATACGTATTCTTTGTTTTTTAAAAAAGTGTATACGCATGTCTGACATGCGTATTCCGTAAAACATTTACAAAGAATACGCATGTATGAAATACGCATGTATGAGATGCGCATCCTTTGTAAAAATAGTATACGCATGTCTGTAATGCGTATTCCGTGGGTATTTAGGGCGGAGCATCCCGCCGATGGGTATTTTGGGCAAAAAAACTGATTTGGTGGGTATTTTGGGAGCTCACCCTTTTAATTTAATATTTTTCGTTCTCATTAATTTTTTAATTTGTCAATTTTATTCTTCTTTGATATGAATAATAAAATAATATTAATAATACCTCATTTATCTTCCCTAACCCCATTTGCAATCTTTATTTTTTTTCTATATTTCAATTAATATTTAAGTTTCTCATTTTATAATATATCATATTGATTTTTATTTTTTACTTAATATTTTTTGTTCCCATTTTTTTTTAATTTGTCAATTTTTAATATTCTTTGATGTCCCGTGCCTTGCACGAGTTATAAGCGAGTATATACTTACACACAATTTAATAATAAAAATGAATTATTTAGTTATATTTTAATTTAAACTAATTTATTTTAGGTTTGAAATAATACTGAAACAATATTACAACCTCACATCAACTAAATATAAGAATTTCAAGCCAAATGACCCCTATAAGAATTTTCTTATTAAATATAAAAACGAGGTCATTCCCGTGTAAGATATTTGTAAGAGCATATGCATCAATGAAAAAAAATACTTGATTCGTTAGATGGATTGACGAATTGACGGAGTTTAATTATGCATCAATGCTTTTTTAGTCCGTCAATAAAATTGAACTCAGTCAATTCGTTAGCTACTCCATAAAAAATTGACGGAGTAATTGATGGATTGATGACCATCAATTTGATCGATGGACCAAAAAACATTGTTGCATTGATAAAACTCCATCAATTCATTGATTCGTTAGACGGATTAACTACTTTGATTTGTACTGCTGCATAAAAAATAACAAAATAGTTAATTTTATTTGCATAGTAATAAACTTCATCAAATAAATTGACGAATTAACGGATTGAATACCAGGAATGAGTGCGGATGCTCTAATGAGCCTCACCCTAACCTCTCGCTCCTTGCCTAAAAAATAATACAAAATAGCAATTCCAACAATTTTAGTGTGTTTTTTTAAATATTGTTCTATAATAAATTATAAAATATTAACTCCAACGATGATTCTTGTATCTATATTCTTATATTTTTATATTATTATCTACCAACTTTAATTATGTACTAATTGTTAATTGTTATTATTTTTTATTTTTTTAATTGTATTTGTTAAAAAAATAAGTAGCCATGTTAAAATAGCTAAACACTTTTAATTAATTAAAATTATTAAAACAGATTTTAAAATAAATAAGTAAGGGTTTTCTCGTTATATTTTTGGAAAATGAGGGGTTTTAGTATGGAAAAATAAAAAATGTAACATATATTTTGTTTAAAAAGGTAAATGCCCGCAATATTTTTGAAAAATGAGGTTTTAAAATTTAATAATTTAAATTATTTAAATACGTTTTAAAATAAATAAGTAAAAGGTTTGTTCATGATATTTTTAGAAAAAGAATGGATTTTAGTGAGAAAAATAGAAAAATTTAATGGAAAAAGACAATTTTCCGTGATATATTTAGAAAATGAGGGATTTTGTTAGAAAATATCTATAATATTGAAAAGATAATTGGTTATAAATAGATATTTGAATATTTATATTTGAATATTTTTAGTAATTGCATTTGTTAAGAAAAATAAGTTGACATGTTAAAATAGGTAAACTTTAAAAAATCTATACTATTAGTTTTGTAGTCTGGTCATGAAAGTTTTTGTAGTCTGGTCACTCCATTCATAGCCGTTAGATATCTCTGATCAAATCAATGAGAACCGTTAGATAAAATATTAAAATTAGTATATAGAATATCTTTTCTATTTTTTCGAACTAAAACATCTCATTTTCCAAAAATATCGCTGACAATTCCATTTAATAAAATAACATAATAAGGTTATAATTGCTAATAACTAACTCATTACCATTTTTAGCCAAATTGTATATTCTTTTTTATATTTTCTAACTAAAATTTATACTTTTCTATTTTTCCTAAATAAAACCTCTTATTTTCCAAAAATATCACGAATAGTTCTATTTAATAAAATAAAATAATAATATTATAATTATTAATCACAGGCATATCATTACTTTTATATTTTAAAATTCAACGAAAACATATTACTCTATATATTTCTTACTAAAGCTCCTCTTTTTCCAAAATATCACGGGCAAACCGTTACTTATTTATTTTAAAATCTATTTTAATAATTTTAATTATTTAAAAATGTTTAACACACCTACTTATTTTTTTTATAAATACAATTAATAAAATATAAAATATAAATAATAAAATTAATAATTATTAAAAATAATCTGTGCATCGCACGGGTTTTAAGCTATATTATTAAAGACGGAACACTAAAAGTCTGGTAGTCGGACGAACGGATGGACAGTCGGTACTTGTGATTTTACTTAATTACCCTTACTTATTTTTTTAAAAAACTATCACTAAATAATAACATTATTTATAATCAATTACATTTTTAGCTAAAATACATTGTTTTTTTCTAATAAAATCCTCTCTTTTTCTAAAAAAACATGGGCGATTATCTTTTTTAACAAAAACATGTTACTCTTTCTATTTTTTCTTACTAAAACCCCTCATTTTCCAAAAATATCACGGCAAACCTTTAATTATTTATTTTAAAATCTATTTTAATATATTTAATTATGAACACTTTTTTAGCTGAAACGTGTTACTTTTTCTATTTTTTAATTTTCTAAAGAAATTATTATTAAATAATAACATTTTTATAACCAACTACCTTTTAAGCTAAAATACATTGACTTTTCTATTTTTTCTAACAAAATCCTCTTTTTTTCTAAAACAAATCACGGGCAATTATCTTTTTCACCTAAAACATACTACTCTTTCTATTTTTTCTTAATAAAATCTTTCATTTTCCAAAAATATCCCGGGCAAATCCTTACTTATTTATTTTAAAATATATTTAAATACTTTTAATTATGGGCACTTACCCTTTCAGCTAAAACACGTTACTTTTTCTATTTTTCTTTACTAAGACATCTTCTTTTCCAAAAATATCACGGACAAACAGTTATTAATTTATTTTAAAATCCATTTTAATACTTTTAATTATTTTAAAAATTTGAACACGTCTACTTTTTTTAACAAATGCAAATTAATAGAATATTAAAACATAAATAATAAAAATAATAATTATTAATAACAATCCGTGCATCGCACGGGTTCTAAGCTAGTAATAATAATAATATTAGGTTTAAAAATAAATAACTAAAGGTTTGTCTGTGATATTTTTGGAAAATGAGGGGTTTTAGTAAGGAAAAATAGAAAAACTAACATGTTTTAGTTAAAAAAGATAATTGTCCGTGATATATTTGAAAAAGTAGAGGAATTTGTTAGGAAAAAAAATGTATTTTAGGTAAGAAAAGTAATTGGTTATAAATAGGTAATATTATTATTTAATAATATATTGTTATAAATAAGTAAAGTTAATTAAGTAAAAATACGAATTTAAGAAAGGACAATTAAGTAAAATCACAACGTTCCATACCGATCGACCAATCTTTTAATGTTTCATCTATTATATAATACTAGCTTAAAACCCGTGCGATGCACGGATTGTTAATTGTTATTTTATTATTATTTTAATATTTTATTAATTGTAATTGTGCAAAAAATAAGTAGGTATCTTAAAATAGCTAAACATTTTTAATTAATTAAAAACATTAAAACAGATTTTAAAATAAATAAGTATGTGTTTGCCCGTTATATTTTTGGAAATGAGGGGTTTTAGTAATAAAAAATAAAAAATGTAACATATATTTAGTTTAAAAAGGTCAATGTCTGTGATATTTTTGGAAAATGAGGTTTTAAAATTTAATAATTAAAAGTACTTAAATACGTTTTAAAATAAATAAGTAAAAGGTTTCCTGTGATATTTTTGGAAAAATAATGGATTTTAGTGAGAAAAATAGAAAAAGTAAATTGTAAAAGGCAATTTCCCGTGATATATTTAGAAAAGGAGTGACTTTGTTCGAAAAAATATATAATGTGTTTTAGCTGAAAAAGTAATTGGTTTTAAATATGTATTTGATTTTTTATATTTTAATAGTTTTAGTAATTGCATTTGTTAAGAAAAATAAGTAGATATGTTAAAATAGGTAAACTTTTAAAAATAATTAAAATATTAAAATAGGTTTAAAAATAAATAACTAAATGTTTGTCCGTGATATTTTTGGAAAAGAGGGATTTTAGTAAGGAAAAATAGAAAAACTAACATGTTTTAGTTAAAAAAGGTAATTGCATGTGATATATTTGAAAAAGTAGGGGAATTTGTTAGAAAAATAGAAAAAATAATGTATTTTAGGTGAAAAAGGTAATTGGTTATAAATAGGTAATATTATTATTTAATAATATATTTCTATAAATAAGTAAGGTTAATTAAGTAAAAACTAATTAAGGACAATTAAGTAAAATCACAACGTACCATACCGACCAACCAAATTAAGGGCAATTAAGTAAAATCACAACGTACCATACCGACCAACCAAACTTTTAATGTTTCGTCTACTATATAATAGTATTGACTAGCCTATAACCCGTGCACGGACCTTAAAAAAATAATAAACTAAAAAATTTAATATTAAAATAAAAGTAAAAATTAATATGATAAATTATAAAATGAGAAACTTAAATATCAATTGGAACATAAAAAAATATTAAAAAATACAGATGAGACGCTGAGGAAGATAAATGAGGTATTATGAATATTATTTTATAATAAAATAATATTAATAATAAGGACAAATAGAAAATCTAACATGTTTTAATTATATTTTTTGTATTTAACCCGTGATATTTTTTGAAGTGTTTTAATTATATTAATTGTATTTATTAAAAAAATACGCTGACATGTTAAAATAAGTAAGTTTTTTTAATAAGGACAAATAGGAAAGCTAACATGTTTTAATTAAAAAAAAGTAACTACCTATAATATTTTTAGATGTGTTTTAATTATATTAATTGTATTTGTTAAAAAAATACATTCACTTGTTAAAATAGGTAAGTTTTTTTTAAATAATTAAAAGTATTAAAATAAATTTTAAAATATATAAGTAAGAGTTGCACTTGATATTTTTGGAAAAGAGAGATTTTAGTGATAACAAATATAAAAGGTAATATATTTTAATTTAAAGGTATTTGCCCGTGATATTTTTGGAAAAAAAGTAGATTTTGTTAGGGAAAAAATATTTTAATTATAAAAGGCAATCAGCTAGTTACTATTTTTATATTATTTTATTATTTATTAAATAGAGTATTAAAATAGATTTTAAAATAAATAAGTAAGGATTGCACCTCATAAATTTGGAAAATAGAGATTTTAGTGATAACAAATATAAAAGATATTATGTTTTAATTTAAAGATAATTGTCATGATATTTTTGGAAAAGGAATAAATTTTGTTTGATTTTTTTTTAATAATAAAAGGCAATCAGCTAGTTACTATTTTTAAATTATTTTATTATTAATTAAATAGAGTATTAAAATAGGTTTTAAAATAAATAAGTAAGGATTGCGCTTTATCTTTTTGGAAAACAGAGATTTTAGTGATAACAAATATAAAAGGTAATATATTTTAAATTAAAGATAACTGTCATGGTATTTTTGGAAAAAGATTAAATTTTGTTAGAAAAAAGATTTCGTTATCCTAAAAAGAAAGAAGTATATTTGTAGCAGTATTTCCTAAATTTAAACAAATTATATTCCACATTTCCATTTTTTTGATTAGATTTCAATATTATTTGATTTTTATGTTGTAAAATATAGTGAAATATTAATGTAGAATAAAACTTTCCCGAATTTTGATTATATTATTAATTAGAAAAAGTACCGAAAACCAAAAACTAACCGAAAACCAAAACTTTCAATGTTTCGGTTTTAATAATACAGTATAGATAATATAATATTGATTTGAAGTGCACACGAAGGGAGAAGAAATATTTTATAATTAAAAATAAGATAAAGAATGATTTTTGGTACTTTATAAATAAATCATGAGAATATTATCTTAACATTTTTAAGTAATCATTAAAATATGATTGCAGTGGAAATCTATTTTTTTTATAATGTTTCATAAATTTTATTTAAGGATAGTATATAAGTAACCAATTGCAGTTATTCTAAGAAAAAAAAAAGCTAAAGACACCATTTTTTTTCCAAAAAACTGTAATGTCAGTTTTAATTGGTAACTTAATTAATATTAATATGAGATCCGCGTGCATATATATTCGTCCCTAATTAAAACTTTTCACTTGTCGTGCCACATCAATTGATAAAATTTTTGGGATTTTTTTGTAGTACCTAGCATTGTCCTTTTAAGAAATGTTATTCTTTTTATCATTTGTGAATATCACGAATAATAATAAAGAAGAAAGTAATGTTAGGGTACCAATAAAAATATTCTGAATTTTTTTAATTAATGAGATTCATATAAATACATGCAAATATATATTCTTAATTATTATTTCATAACAATCAATTATAAAGAAACACATATCATTTTTTGTAAAGAAAATAAAAATTAAAGTAAGTAAAATCTCTATAAATTAATATCGTTGACATCGACAAATTCGATTAATTTATTGACATTATTAATTTATCAAAATTAAATTTATACTTAAAATATTAATTTATCGTGTATAGGGTTTAGTGTTTAGACAATCTTCCCAAAAACAATGATATTAATTTAGAAATATTTTATGCTAAGTGGGCCCCACGAACCAAAACGGGAAGTTGTTGTCATGAGAAAATCGCATTGATTCCTGTCATCAAATATTAATCCCAATCCATCATCACAAATCAAACCAACCAAAAATCCTATACACATGAACAAAACATCCCAATATCCCGCTCAATTACTCAAATCCTACGTGTCAAACACTAGTCTCCACCATAACAACCCTACTCCCACCCACAGTACAACCCCCCTCCCCCCACCATCTTATCCTCTGTACCTCACCCTCACCATTATATAAACACACCGTCTCGTTACACTAAACCCTCTCCCCTCACTCTCTTATCTCCTTTCATTTTGCATTTATCCGGCAGGTGTTTTTTTCCGGTGAGCTAAAACACAATGGCATTGCCCATTCTCTCAGATCTGGCGACGGAGATTGTGATTCCGGTGTGTGCACTCATCGGAATCATCTTCTCACTAGTCCAATGGGTTTTAGTTTCTCAGGTCAAACTCTCGCCGGAAAAACACTCGCCCAAAAATAACAAGAATGGCTATAATGATTTCTTGATTGAAGAAGAAGAAGGCATTAATGACCACAACGTTGTTGCTAAATGTGCTGAAATTCAAAGCGCCATTTCTGAAGGTCTTGTTCTCTTTTTAGATCTCTTTTATTTTGTTTCAGATCTGTTGTGCAATGATATGCTTATGTTTATGTGTTTGTTTTATTTTTTTAGATCTTATTGTTTTTTTATGGTGGTTGATAAAACAGTGTTTATGTAAAGAAATGAATGTAGGTTCTAATTTTATGAGAATTAATGTTGAAATGATGTTGGGTTTGTGTGTAAAGTTAATCTTGGTAATAAAGTTTGTAACTTTATGTCTGCTAATAAGTAAAGATTTGATTTTTATGTATCGGGCTGATTAAAGATTTGAGTTTTAGTTACTGTATAGTGTTAAAGCTCTAATCTTTGTGCTTTACTGTTGATTTAGTGTTTGGGTTTGGTAATAAAGTTTGTAACCTTATATCTGCTAGTTGGTAAAGATTTGATTTTTTTGTATTGAGATGATGAAATATTTGATTTTTAGTTATTGTATAGTGTTAAAGCTCTAATCTTTGTGGTTTACTGTTGATTTAGTGTTTGGGTTTGGTGTTAAAGTGGTAGGAGAATGTAATTTGGACTTGATTTACTTGATTTTCTTTGGTTTATGGGTTTGTGGGTTTTTAGGATTTAGGGTTTTGTTTTAATTGTGTTGATGTTGAGAAATGTGGCGGATATTGTGGTAGATCTGGTGTTTTTTTGAGAAAAGAAAGTATTTTTAGTTGAATGTGATTTGTCTTTTTTGGTCTTTTTAAATTTGTTATTACCTGGATATTGGGAAGGGAACATTGTGTGATTATTATATACATTACATAGTTCCCCTCTTATGGCTGTATCTGGGGGAGTTTATATCCTCATTTGTTTGTTAAAAATTCTTTTCGTTTATTTTATTGTTAATGACTGATTAATCAGTTCTACTTGGCACATGTCCTCCACGTGGAGATTAAGTAGAGATCAAGTAGAGGGTATCTACTATCTCCTAGTCTATTATTAAAGTGGTTTGAAATCTTTCTTATTTCTGTTATTAAAAAGTTAGTATTGTATTCATTAATTGGGAAATGGGGTACTTGGTAAATTAACATTAAAAAAAAATCCTTGTCAGTTGTGTCAAATAATGTTGGATTGTTGCTAGAGGCTTAACTTAGCAGTACATAATTAATTTAAAGAACCGTGTATGAGAATTAATTGATTTTTAGTTGATTGTGTTTATTTGGACAGGTCTTCTCAACTTTTAGTCGAATATTGGTGTCACCTTTTCTCAGTCAGTGTAATTAGTTGTTTATCAGAACATGTTTTAAAGTTCACCGCTGTCTTTGGTTTGACATGCCTGTTAGATAGACATCTGGGGCATTCAGTTCTGGTTTTCAAGTAAAATGCTGACCTATACCACCTCTTATCTTTAATTGCTCCTTTTCTATCAAGTCTGAAACCTGCACATGTAAACTTGAGGTGTTGTTTGGATCATGGGATTCCAAATTTCATTCTCATTGCCGTTAATCGAATTGAAATCCCATGATCTAAATGGCACCTTAATATGCTTTGATGCTTCTTCTCAATTGAGCCTGCTCTACTTAAATTGGGTGTCAACTATTTTAAAATTTATTGTTATAGCGCTCGTAGTTGTAAATTGTCCAAAAAAAATGTTAAGAGTAGTAGTAGATTGTGTCCTGGTAAGCTGGGTTATACTCTCTTGATTGTGTTTGATTGGGACTTTAAATTTGTGATTCTCTCATATATCCTTGATCTTGTTTCTGGACATGTGGTCTACTTTTTAAGGTTCTTTCTACGAACTGTTAATCTATGGTTGGCATTCATTTTACAGGCGCAACTTCCTTTTTATACACTGAATATCAGTATGTCAGTGTTTTCATGGTTGCTTTTGCAATTCTCATTTTCCTCTTCCTGGGGTCTGTTGAGGGCTTTAGCACAAAGAGTCAAGTTTGCACTTACGATAAATTGAAGACGTGCAAGCCAGCACTTGCCACTGCTGCCTTTAGCACCATATCATTTTTGCTTGGTGCTATCACTTCTATCATATCTGGTTTTCTTGGAATGAAAATTGCAACATATGCGAATGCAAGGACCACTTTGGAAGCTAGAAAAGGTGTTGGTAAAGCTTTTATCACTGCATTCAGGTCTGGAGCAGTTATGGGGTTCCTTCTGGCTGCCAATGGTCTTTTAGTTCTATATATTATCATCAATCTCTTCAAGTTGTATTACGGTGATGACTGGGAAGGCCTTTTTGAAGCAATTACCGGATATGGGCTTGGTGGGTCCTCTATGGCCTTATTTGGAAGAGTCGGTGGTGGTATCTACACTAAGGCTGCCGATGTTGGTGCTGACCTTGTTGGAAAAGTTGAGAGGAACATTCCAGAAGATGATCCAAGAAATCCAGCTGTAAGCTTATAAACATACGTGGTATTAGATTCTTTGACATGTTTAATTGTAGAAACAGAGAAACTATAGCTGATCTATTCTTATTGTAATATTTGCAGGTTATTGCAGACAATGTTGGAGATAATGTTGGTGATATTGCAGGAATGGGTTCCGATCTTTTTGGCTCATATGCCGAGTCATCTTGTGCTGCTCTTGTGGTTGCTTCTATCTCCTCTTTTGGCATCAATCATGAGTTCACTGCAATGTGTTACCCCTTACTTATTAGTTCCATGGGAATCATTGTTTGCTTAATAACTACCCTATTTGCCACTGATTTTTTCGAAATCAAAGAGGTCAGCGAAATAGAACCAACACTGAAGAAGCAGCTTATCATCTCCACAGTTCTCATGACTGTTGGAGTTGCACTTGTTAGCTGGATTGCACTACCATCATCCTTCACCATTTTCAACTTTGGTACTCAGAAAGTTGTTACGAACTGGTAAGCTTTGCTTTCATCCTTGTTATCCATCTTATAGGTTGTGACATCATTATAAATGATGTTGCTAAACTTTCTCATACACAATCGTGACCAGCTAAAACTTTGTAATTTTCTTGACTTGTGTTTCCAGGCAGTTGTTTTTGTGTGTCTGTGTTGGTCTCTGGGCGGGGCTTATTATTGGCTTTGTTACCGAGTACTACACCAGCAATGCTTACAGGTAATTGTTTAATTATTGATGCAATTAATGCGATGCAAATTGATATATCAAAATTATTATCAATTCCTTGTATCTCTTAATTCATTTAATGTTTTCATGGCAGCCCTGTGCAAGATGTAGCTGATTCCTGCAGGACAGGAGCTGCAACAAATGTCATTTTTGGCCTTGCACTGGGATACAAATCTGTCATTATTCCCATTTTTGCCATCGCAGTCAGTATTTTTGTTAGTTTTAGCTTTGCTGCCATGTATGGTATTGCCGTAGCTGCCCTTGGGATGCTGAGTACTATCGCCACTGGACTGGCTATTGATGCATATGGTCCTATCAGTGATAATGCTGGAGGCATTGCTGAGATGGCAGGCATGAGTCACAGGATACGTGAAAGGACTGATGCCCTTGACGCTGCTGGGAACACCACTGCTGCCATTGGAAAGGTACATATATACTGTCTTTCTACATAGTTACTATAATTCTTATCTTCATACATGCAATTAGACCGAGTGGTGTAAGTTCTTCCGTATGCATATTGTACTGCATGCAGTACTCTTTTAATTCTAGAACTTCTATTTGTAAGATTGCATTACAATCCCTTCTTACCCATGTATTGATCTAGTTTCTGAGATTTCAGAGCTATTAGTTGCTCGAATGTCCAAACTCTGCTGCTATTCATTATTCTGCAACAATTATTATCATAATTTTGTTTTCTTGTAATGGTCATTTTCAAAAGTTTAAATACTGACACTCACACATACTGAGAGGCGCGAGTCCTTGACCTTTTATCATCCAGGAGTGGAGGGATATCATTTTCGGCTATAAGAATAGTAAGTCACTGACATTTATTAATCACAAATTACATTCCTGCAGGGATTTGCCATTGGATCTGCTGCTCTTGTTTCATTAGCACTATTTGGTGCCTATGTAAGTCGTGCATCAATCACTGTAGTTGATGTATTGACCCCAAAGGTCTTCATTGGCTTGCTCGTTGGTGCCATGCTTCCTTACTGGTTCTCTGCCATGACCATGAAAAGTGTGGGTAGTGCAGCTTTGAAGATGGTGGAGGAGGTCCGCAGACAATTCAACACCATTCCAGGTCTCATGGAAGGCACTGCCAAGCCTGATTATGCAACCTGTGTTAAGATCTCAACTGATGCATCTCTTAAGGAGATGATTCCCCCTGGTGCCCTTGTGATGCTTACACCCCTCATTGTCGGAATCTTATTTGGAGTGGAGACCCTTTCTGGTGTTCTTGCTGGTTCTCTTGTTTCCGGTGTTCAGGTAAAATTAACTAATCAGAATCAGGAGAGAATGAATTATCTGCATATCCAGATAGTGTTTTATTTTTAGCCCTTTTTTGCCATGCTGGATTCTTTAGATTTTCTTGCTAGATTACTGTGAGTGTTTTATAAGTTCGACACTAGAAATGGTAGTAATCACTTGAACTTTTTGCCAACAGATAGCAATATCTGCATCCAACACTGGTGGTGCCTGGGATAATGCCAAGAAATACATTGAGGTAAATAACAGTTTATTTGAATGTCAAGTTGGTGCTTTAATATTTTAATTTTCTTTTAATCTGATGATCAAAATTTTGTAATTTCTGTTAGGCTGGGGCCTCGGAACATGCCAGGTCCCTTGGACCAAAGGGGTCTGATCCACACAAAGCTGCTGTTATTGGTGACACCATTGGGGACCCCCTAAAGGACACTTCAGGCCCTTCACTCAATATCCTTATCAAGCTCATGGCAGTTGAATCCCTTGTATTTGCCCCCTTCTTTGCTACTCATGGGGGCGTGCTTTTTAAGATCTTCTAAAGAAGATATACAGGCGGAGCACAACACACGAGGGAGGGTTACCGTGGACCTCCTTTATCCGCTGTAGTTTAATTTTTGTTTCGTAGTCCTTTTTACTTATTTTCAAAAACTGTTCTCGTCCCAAAAAAATGTTGAGTTAGTTCGTGGTCAGCAAGTATTATTTTTGACAATGATGATAACGACGGCGAGAAATGATGATCCAATTCATCAAACTAGCAAGGTTAGAATTGAGAACATGTGTACTACTAGTCTTCTTTATAGTAGCTTGTAGAACATCTAATATTAAGTACCCTTATGAAAGAGAAGTAGACATTTGGTTCATTAAATCATTTTAATTTTTCTTCTGAGCTAGTGTATGCCTTAATCTTGTTACTGAAATGGAGTTATGGAGATATGGTTCATTTGGAACCAGTTTAAGTCCGTTTTTTCTTTATAATTTAAATTTTGGCGTTCTAGTGAAAAAGACCGGAATGAGCAAGTATGAGATCTCCTGTCTTTTCTGAAAAAAACGTGCCAACATGGTTTGGTAGACTGCAAATAATGCAATCCTAGTACAAGCTCTTCTGAAAATAACGTTTTTCCGAAACCAAAGATGGCCGGGATCAGGAGGGTAACTGCAAATATTTGCACAAACCAAAGAAGAACTAGTACATAGTTAGTTAGTAACCACCACTGCACCACCACCACCAAGTGAACAAACTAAGCGCAATGAGTATTATAGGCTTTGCATCACCGACAACGTACTACTCAGACGTCAAATGCTCATTGCTCAAGTACAAATCCAGCAGGTGAACCAGAATTCTGAATCGTTGTATGAATATAGTAGTTACTACAGACCTCTTAACTACCAAGTGGAACTAGAGTTTTGATTCGTTACACGAATGCCTATCAGGCTATCCGAATTGCAAACCTGTAAAGTCCTGCTAGAGCTTAACGAAACCATAAGCATCCCGTTGAAAAGAACAAGCCCCGCGAGTACTTGTTGGTATTTTGTATTGCACCCTTAGCTTTCTACTGCTGGAAACTTTTTTATATTTAAAAAAAGTAGTAGATAATTGCTAGGCAAAAAATGTATATCTTGTGGCAAAGATACAAAATTTGTAATATCACGGATGATTCTTTCTTCAAAATAAATGTATTAATGTAAATGTTATTTATGGAAGTGATCGACGAGGTCCTACAAGACAGTAGCATTAGCCACTAAGAAGTAGAAAAATAGTTCGGATAAAATAAATGATTTGGGTTTGGAGGATAGACATGGGATTCCTAGTCATCTTAAAGAACGTCACGTTTTAGCAGTTCA
This sequence comes from Heracleum sosnowskyi, assembly GCA_030848705.1. Classification (NCBI taxonomy): domain Eukaryota; kingdom Viridiplantae; phylum Streptophyta; class Magnoliopsida; order Apiales; family Apiaceae; genus Heracleum; species Heracleum sosnowskyi. Next base: position 20,331,950 of record CM061243.1, on the reverse strand, counting down.
ATGAAGATGACAAATGGTGCACACAATATTAAAATGCATGGCCCATCATGAATCCCCATTCTTATTTAACTTTGAGAATCAAACGTTCTTTAGGATCTTCAACAAGACTATACCTATGGGGTGTGCATCATCAGTCTTAACTCTGTCTGATATTCAAGAAGTTCAAGAACACTGCAACAATCTCTGTGAGTTGAGTTGACTTAATTACTTGTTTGTGCATAAATTTACATATTTATCAACTTGTTTATTTTTTTCTCCGATATACGTAGTTACGGAGCAAGAGATAGTGTCACTTTATCAAAGATTTTGCCAACTTGATGGGAATGGCAAAGGTTTCATCTCAGCTGATGAGCTTTTATTGCATACTGAATTTTCAATTAACCCTCTTTCTGAGGTTGGTTAATTTTATATTTTACAAAAAAAAAAACTTATTCTTGTGAATAACTGATTATCAGCTAATCTGATTGCTATACTATATTGTGGTTGTTGCTAACCATGCATATGCAGAGGTTGTTGAAGATGGTTGATGGTTTGAACTTCAAGGACTTTGTGGCCTTCTTGCTAGCCTTCAGTGCTAAAGCAAGCATGAACCAGAAAATCGAATGTATGTTTTAAATGCACTTTATAATAGCGAGTTCACCATAATAATACCTAACAAAGTAATTCTCAATGTCAAAGAATCATGGAGCTTTGATGCAAATTATGTGATATTTAGGTGTTTTGCACTTGTTACTATTCTCAGTGTTCTATATTTTCTTGTCGTTAATCTGTGCTTTCTTCATTATCGAGTGTAACTGCTGACTTGTAAAGTATTTTGGTTCCTCAGTTGTCTTCAAAGTGTACGATTCAGAGCATAATGATAAGGTGACCTTTGGTGACATATTAGAAGTGCTGCGAGATTTAACTGGCCCAATTATGTCAGATGAGGAAAGAGAGGTATATTGGTTAGAAAAGATGTATTGATTTTTTAAATAATTGTTAAGGTTCTTAGAACTACATTGAATTTCTTTGTCAGTGCCATCATCTTGCTACTTCTGACAAAAAAGAATATAATTCCTTTGGCATTTATGTTTCTGGTTTGTAGGCTGTCTTGAGCAAAATCTTGCAGGAAGCTGGTTATACAATGGAATCTTTGTTACTGTTGGATGACTGCATTAAGGTACACCTAGAGTTCAACACGGTCCTTTTATACCTTCTCGGGTTGCTACAGAAGATCATTACTGACTTTTTCAGATTAGAAAATATACAAACACCATCAGGAAGATGAACGTGCTAGCACACACACTTCAATTTTTTTAACACGGCTAACTAATTAACTAAACTGATATGGATTGCTTATTTTATTTGGCTGCCGCTGCAGTATAATTTAATCCATGATTGTGAAGTGTATACATTTAACATCAAATGCAGTGAAGTTCTTAGAGATTCTTTGTCATACAGTGGTCTATGCTTAGGGTCATTGGTTACTTTTGGTTCATTCTTCATATTTCGTTATAGTATTAAGGTTGTGCTGAATGTGCATTTCAGATTCTTAACAAGTCGTGCATGAAGATGGAGGTGGAAGTCTCAACTAGCCTGAGCCTGTGATCTTTCTCAACTTGAGCATAATATATGTAGTTCTCAGTGGAAGAGATCAAGAGAAAACCTTATAAACGACAACATATGCGATGTGAATTTATGTACATAAAATCGCGCTCAGATGTATTTTTCCACAACTGTTCTACATGCAGAACTCACTAGCGTATACTTGCACGATAGTGTTGTTGTTTTTGGCTAAGACAGATGATCTCTTCTTGTGCCATTAATTTTCAGTTCAATCTTGTATTGTCAGTTATGCATGTCAAAACTAATTCTCTTGTTGCCAAAACCTCACATTTCGGAAAGTTTCAGCTTTCTCAAGCCTCAACATAGAACTCAGTGGTTGTGAAGTAATTAATCATTGAAAATAAAATAAAATACAAGCAAGTATTTTGCCACTAAAACTATTTCAAGGGATAAAGAGGCAACAACATAAGAGGGCTAAAGCTAAATCTTAGACTAAAACTAAAGCGGTTGGACCAAGAACATATGACATAATTCTTAATACCTAACCTGCTAATTTTGGAAAGTCGGCTGAAGTGCGTATTTACATCTTCTGCATTTTTGACCCTTTGAGTTTTGAAGTGCTAAATATAGAGCATAAATTGCTTACTTCTTCGAATGGTGATAAACTTTTCTGTTATTTACTTTCATCATGGAAGTTTATCTGTAACTGTGCTCGGTTTAAATGAATTTGTTTGTCTTGCAACAAAAGCAAAGAAACAATTCCGAACAAACTAGTTATAGCTCTGCAGGCTGCAGCAGACAGCAGTACTTAGTAAGCAAACATCATTTGCTTCCATGTCCTAGGTCTCAACCAACAACTGCAACTTCCCTTTAGCCCTTTGTGCATTCCTGATTCACAAGGTTTCTTTAAAAAATCATTTAAAGCATCTCAAAATTTCAAATTTCTGTTGTGTTTATAACGGATCTGATGACTGATTCATTAAAGTTTAGTCGATATGCTTTGGAGGCTTGCAGTTCTTCTAACGATAACATGTCATCAGATTCAAGGGCTTCAAGTTCTGATAACATGGCAGAAATTTCACATTCTGAGGTCAAGGCCACACTGACTGCTAGTGAAGTGAAGCAGCTACTTGACAGAAGAATCAAAGCTCTTGAAGAACGAGCAGAATTCTCAAAACAGGCACTCCTGGACGGCCTGGAAGAAAGGAAGAAGTTAATGGATGAGATATACACGCGTTTGCAGTTCATTCGCCACTCCCTGTCCGTAGAAAATCAAGAAACAGAACAAAAATCGAGCCAAGGACCCTTGATATATAACTCTTGCAAGGTAATGTTTCAGTCTTTTTAGTTCTTGTGTATGTTTCCCTGTTTACATATATATAGTTTAAACCACTTGCACATATACCTTGGCTGATCATGTCAATCATTTGTTGCAATTTTCTCTATAGCCTAACCAGAAGGGAAGAACGAGGAATGGTTTATCACAAGTTCTGGATCAAGAAGCGCAGCTTATTGCTAGAGAAGTAAAAGTGAATACCAAGGCCTTCCATGATCATCATCAGCCTTTTCTCGATTCCTCCAGGAAGATGATGCCGCAGCATTGAAAAAAGAGACCCTCCAGAGTGGACTGCAAAGTTCTTTCACAAGCTGGAATATTTCATGAGAATAACTTATGTACTCCTTATGTGGATGTAATTAAGTCCACGTATATTTTACCTTCCCAAACTAGCTTTCTAGCAATTACACTAGACGCCCGGTTTGGTTTATAACCATATGCTTTCTAGTGAGAGGTTTGGTTTGGCTTCCTGTAGTGGAACTGCATTCCAACCTTAGTTTATGTGCGTACAACAATAATTTGATTGTTTCTTGAGATCGTTTGGATCAAGTGATTACAATTCGGTTAAATAAAAGAGAAGTCGAAACACTTTTCATATTTAACAGAATTAGAATCCAATCATTTAAATGTCACTTAAAAAAAAAACTTGTGTGAATTAAGGGAATACTTTATCATAATATTCTTTTCTTTTTCTAAAAAAACAAAATAAACATTGTTATGACAAAAAAGATGGGATTAGATTAACCAATAACGAAATCTCCAAACAGCAAGCCTCAAGAACATGATGAAAGCTTGTCCCAAACCTTCCTTCTTCACCCACCACCACTCCATCATGCCATCACTCTCCTTCCTCCCAATTCACTCCACACCCCTCAAATCTCACACCTTTTCTCCACCACCCCTCAAATTGAGAACCCTAAATTGCACCACCAACAATCTCTCCAGCCCAACAGAAGTAGAAGTCAAACTGAGGCTCCAAAACTCCCACTCCCACAAAACCCTCACAACTCTCCTCTCTCAATTCCACACTCACACCCATCATCAAGAAAACATCTTTTTTGATGGGCTCAACTCAGAACTCACATCCAATCTCTCTGTCCTTCGTCTCAGATTCTACAATCAAAATTCCAACTGCATTATCTCTCTCAAGTCTAAACCCATAATTTCTTCTGGGATTAGCCGGGTTTTCGAAGACGAAGAGCCTATTGATTGTTCTATTGGAAGATCATGTGTGGATGATCCTGGGAAGCTGTTGTTGATAGATACATTGAGAATTGTGAAAAGGGTCAAGGAGGAATTTGGGGTTGAGGGGTTGGTTTGTTTGGGAGGGTTTAAGAATGTGAGAAGGGTTTATGATTGGAAGGGATTGAAATTGGAAGTTGATGAGACAATGTATGATTTTGGGACTTGTTATGAAGTTGAGTGTGAGAGTTTTGAGCCTGAAAAAGCTAAGGTTTTGATGGAGGAGTTGTTGAGGAGTAATGGGATTGAGTATTGTTATTCTGAGGTTTCCAAGTTTGCGACTTTCGTTTCCAGAAAGCTTCCTAGTTAGTACTCCTATTTGTGTAGGTAGGAAGTATGATGGTTTATGAATTGTGATATTAATGAATGAATGAATGTTTGTTGAGAGGACTTGGTTTATGATTAAATTGTTGAAAGGTTGCATCTTTTGTGTATTGTAAAGGATGTCTTGGTTATGAGATTGATCATATTAATTCAAAGGTGTGTATCTATTCTAATGGAAGATTTTGTGTTGTGCAAGAGATAATGAATCTTTAAAAACACGGGTAATTTAGTAGGCCAAAAATGGTTTATATTCACCTGCATTTTTTATGAGTTTACAGTCCATTATATTTTCTAGGTCACATTTCTGTTTCATGTCCGGATAGGTTTAGATAAAATGTAAACAGTTTTACTTTCCCTTGTCCATAGCATTGTCGCAGACTTGTATTGCCCACTTCAAAGAATTACATGTTTTCTCACTTGAGTTGCTCACTAGCTACATTTTACATTTACTGTGAATATATTAAAAGGTAAGATTGAACAAACTCAAACACCAAACTAGGATACAAGCATAGCGCAGAGGTTGTTTTAATCAATATGACAGCACAGTGCAGAGCTAGAAGTTGTTTCTCTCTTGAAATCTGTTCTCTAAACAATATGACCGCATAGCGCAGTGGATTAGCGCGTTTGACTTCGGATCAAAAGGTCGTGGGTTCGACTCCCACTGTGGTCGCGATTAATTTTTTTTTTGGGTTGGTTTCAGGACTTGGAGAGGTGTTTATGATTTTAATGGATTGAAAATGAGTGGATGGAATGGGCATATGATTTTAGGAAATGTTATATAGTTCAATGTGCAGAGCCTGAAATAGCTGGAAATCGCTATACAGTTTGTCAAGGTCTCAAGGAGGTTCTGCATTCATGTAAATAGTGAAGGCTAAGAGGATGCACTTATAAACAATCTTTATTCTATGTTGGATTTTCTTTTTCTTTTTAATTTTATGTTTTATGTAAACATAAATAATTTCACAACAGAAGAGACCAAACATGGGAAAAGCACATTTTTAGGCTTTCTATGATGATCAAGAACAAGAAAAGGCCATGGCTTGACTAGAGGAACAACTCGTTCTGTATGCAAACATGTTTTTACATGTCAGGTTCTTTCTCATTTTGTTTTACATTTTATTTAACGCCTTTCATTATTATGCTTAGATAAGAATATTAAAAAATGTCTATGCACACGAACATGACCGCATAGCGCAGTGGATTAGCGCGTTTGACTTCGGATCAAAAGGTCGTGGGTTCGACTCCCACTGTGGTCGTTTTTCCTCCCCAACATCTGCTTTTTTCCGTTGTTGTTATGCTCATGTAAGGTAACTTGTACCAAAGTGTTTCGGGAATTTGTATAATATGTCCCAAGTTAATGAGTCACTTTATCTATGTCCCTTTTTAGAGTAAAGTGCACTTTGTGTACTCGTACTTTAGTCAAGACACCACTTGCAATACTATAGTTTAAAATCGAGCAGTTGCAATATCAATGTTTGTATTTCACTACACTTTGTTGCATTCCGTTAATTAAGGTTAACTCCGTTATTAATTTAGAGAGTAAAGTGCACTTTGTGTACTCGTACTTTACTCTAAAGTGCATTTTGTGTACTCGCACTTTACTCTAAATTTTGAACTAAAGTATTGCAAGAGATGTATTGAGTAAAGTGCGGATACACAAAATGCACTTTAGAGTAAATTACGAGTACACAAAGTGCACTTTACTCCCTAAATTAATAACGGAATTAACCTCAGTTAACGGAATGCAACAAAGTGCATTGAAATACAAACATTGATATTGCAACTGCTCGATTTTGAACTATAGTATTGCAAGTGGTGTCTTGACTAAAGTACGAGTACACAAAATGCACTTTAATCCCCTTTTTATTCAATAACTAGTTAAAAAAATCGCGCATCGCGGCGGCGTAATAATTTTTTTAAAAAACTCTATCAAATAAATTACGAAAATTACTCAGTTCTCGCTATTAAGCTGTCCTCCCGTGAAACACGCTTTCCTTTTTAATTTCAAAATCTCAAATTTAATATATTGAATATATACATGTCTTATATATTAATTTTTATGTTATCATACTCCTTTCTAATGAGACACTCTCTCGTTGAAAAAACACATATATAACTTTACATATTCTACTTCAAATAAAACTTTTAGTTATGTATTACAAACGATTATTCTACTTCCGATAGAACTTTTAATTGCAAGTATTTCTTTTATATCCGAACTTTTCTCCTCTATAAATCGAAACACATATTCTACTTCAAATAAAACTTTGCAAGTACTTATTTTATATTTGAACTCTTCCCCTCTACAAATTCAAACACATATTTTACTTCAAATAAAACTTTTAATTATATGTTTTTGCTATAAATTCGAACTATTCTCCTCAATAAATTTGAACATATATTCTACTTCTAATATGTTAAAGGATATATTTTTTATTTATCAATATTTAAAATTCTGAAATTCTAAAAAATTAGAAAAATAGATTGAGACGATCTTAGGAGCGCCACCTAACCTCCCGTGTATCCTCCTTTATATATATATATATATATATATATATATATATATATTAAAGACGAAACATTGAAAGTTTTGTAGTCTAGTCCTCAAAGTTTTTGTAGTCTGATCACTCCATTCATAGTCGTTAGATATTTCTGATCAAATCGATGAGAACCGTTAGATAAAATATTAAAATTATTATATAGAATATCTTTTTTATTTTTCCAAACTAAAACATCTAATTTTCCAAAAATATCGTAGGCAGTTTCATTTAATAAAATAACATAATAAGGTTATAATTGCTAATAACTAACCCGTTACCATTTTTAGCCAAAGTGTATATTCTTTTTTCATATTTCCTAACTAAAATTTTTACTTTTCTATTTTTCCTAAATAAAACATCTCATTTTCCAAAAATATCACGAACAGTTCTATTTAATAAAATAAAATAATAATATTATCATTATTAATGACTAATCGATTAGCTTTTTTTCCAAAATGTATATTTTTTTTTATATTTTTTAACCAATATTTCTCCTAACTAAAAACTCAAAAATATCACGGGCTATTCCATTTAGTAGCATAAAATACTAATATTATAAATCTATCTATCTATCTATCTATACTATATTACTAGCCTATAACTCGTGCAAGGCACCGGCCATAAAAAATAATAAACTAAAAAATTTAATGTGAATGGAAAATATTAAAATAAAAGTAAAAATTAATATGATAAATTATAAAATGAGAAACTTAAATATTAATTGGAACATAAAAATATAAAAAAAATACATATGGGGCTGAAGAAGATAAATGAGGTATTATTAATATTATTTTATAATAAAATAATATTAATAATAAGGACAGATAGAAAAACTAACATGTTTTAATTAAAAAAAAGTAATTGCCCGTGATATTTGTAGAAGTGTTTTAATTATATTAATTTTATTTATTAAAAAAATACGTTGACATGTTAAAATAAGTAAGTTTTTTTTATAATGACAAATAGAAAAGCTAATATGTTTTAATTAAAAAAAAAATAATTGCCCGTAATATTTTTAGATGTGTTTTAATTATATTAATTGTATTTGTTAAAAAAATGCGTTGACTTTTTAAAATAGGTAAGTTTTTAAAATAATTAAAAATATTAAAAATAGGTTTTAAAATATATAAGTAAGGGTTGTTGTTGTGGATTAAAAAACGTGCTTGCGTAATTAATGCTAAGGTTTAATGAGCTTCGAGCTTTAATGGCTGCACTCGTGTATCCGGACTAAATTGGTCCTCACAAGATGCCTACGTATCTCAAATCGTTATTGAGAATCAAGCCAAAGACGTAGTTCTGATTGTAGGATCAGGGACCTTATATAGGCGTCTGGAGCCTAGTATTTATGGTATGTTTGGGAGACTTAACGGATAAGTCTTCTTTTTGATATTGGATAAGTATTGTATTTCTTGCTGAAGAATTCGTTTCCTTGTTGATAAAGGTTATGACTCATTGATTGCCTTTAATTGGGATTCCAGATCCTTCTTTGACTAATTTTCCATAATCAAGGCTCTTTTCATGAGCTGTATATTTTCCCTACTCATTAATTACGAAATTAATGAATAATTAGGGTGTCGGTCCTTAAATATCGACCTTTTGTTTGACCAGTCAATTATATTTCTATAATTACTTTTCTGACCATATCATTTGCCCCCCAACTTATGGGAAAATCTCCTTAGGGTTTTTGTAGAAGTTACAGCGTATTTTTCCATTTTTCAGGGCATTTTTGACCTTAATTTAGGTCATTTTCGACCAGGAATTCGACCTGGATTTCGACCAGGATTTCAGTGTAAATTCGACATGGATTTCGACCAGGACTGTCCCCAGGTCGATGGGCTCGACCTCGAATTCCTAGTCTTTTTCGACCAGGATCTTTCGACCTCAACCAGCCTTCCTTCGACCTCGTTTTTGTCCCCAGGTCGATGGGCTCGACCTCGAATTCCTAGTCTTTTTCGACCAGGGTCTTTCGACCTCAACCAGCCTCCCTTCGACCTCGTTTTTGTCCCCAGGTCGATGGGCTCGACCTCGAATCGTAGGTCTTTTTCGACCTCGATGTGTCGACCTCAGTTTCATGTTTGTTCGACCAAGAATCCTTAAGTCATTTTCGACTAGAATTCCATGTTTTTTCTAGCTTTATTTTGGAGCGAAGTCGAACAATACGACCTCAATTCCCCATGTATTTTCGATCTCACATGTTCGACCTCATTCTCATGTGTTTTCGACCAGGAATTCCAAGGTTAAAATAGAATTAATTTCTGGGCCATTCTCGACCTCGTTTCAGTATGAGGTCGAGTGATACGAACTCGATTAATAGTATATTTTCGATCTCATTCGTTCGATCTCGACCCAGGGTCTTTTCGACCTCATTTTGCCAACTTTTTGACTTGTTTTTGGTGCGAAGTCGATGGACACGACCTCAGTTTCGTGTGTATTTTCGACTAGGGTCATACGACCTCGATTTAGGGTCTTTTCGACCTCAAAACCTTTAATTGTTTCGTTTTATTTGGAAGTGAGGTCGTTTGATACGACCTCGTTTTCTCGTATATTTTCGACCAGGGTCGTGCGATCTCGATTTAGAGTCTTTTCGACCTTGGTTTTTTGATTTTTTGCCTTGGTTTTATCCCAGGCTTTTTGGGCTTTTAAATAGTCCAATTTTAATTTGGGACTTAATTCTTTCCAGCCTTGGGCCTTAATGGGCCTTAGTTGTTTGGGCTTCGAAATTGCCTGAGTTCTAGTTTATTTGGGCCTTTGCCTTTGTAATCCATAAATGGATTTATGGGCCTTACTGGCTATAGACGGTTGCTCTTCCTTAGCCGGTTGAGTTCCCGGTTATCTCGATTATAAAAGAGTGAGATTTCTCATTTCACTCTCACTTCTCACTTTTCACTTTCCAAAATTTCTCTCTAGTTATCATAGTTTTTTTTCTCTTTTATTCCGTGGAGAGGCGATTTCCGGCGAGCTTTTTACGGTGGTGTTCTTGTTTTTCCGGGATTGATCTTCATCCCTTGAAGATTTCTGGGTTTTCAATCTTCATCACTTGAAGATTTCTGGGTTTTTTGAAGATTTTCTGAGAATTTTCTTGAACGTTTGAAGATGTCTGACAAAGCTGCTCAACGCCTTCAAAGAATGAACAAAGCTTCTAAGAGAGGTATTATCATCCGTTCTTCTCATATGTCACTTCAAGATATGATCTTAGAGCGTAATGATGAGTATCCCTCTGTGTCTCACTTAGATTCTTTCGACTGTAGTAATAAGTTCCATGAAATCGACTTAATTAGGGACTATAATAAAATGTATAGGATTAGGTCTCCCTATAGATTAGTCCCAGCTGGCCCAGGGGACCGTTCTTGCCATTGGCGTCCTGATGCACTCTGCATTTACAAGGATGCCATTGTCGCAGGACTCAGGTTTCCCTTTCATGAGTTCATTCTCAGGCTTTTGGCTGATGTTGGGATTAATCCTTGCCAACTTCCTCCAAACGCCTGGAGAATCATTCTGTGTTTCATTGTTCTTTGTTTGAAGAACAATTTCCCTTTATCTGTAGCTTTGTTTAGGAGAATTTTTCAATTTAAGAATAGTTCATCCACTTCTTTGGGTTGGGTTTATATCAACCACTGTCCTTCCACTCCCCCCATATTTCACCCTAAATCCATTCCAGACAATAACCTCAAATGGAAGGAAGAGTTCATGTACTTGATTTGGGAAGGAGGGGATTGGGGCACCCTTTTTCGTAGTTCCTTTAGTAGGGTTTCGGATGGTAGCCCTAGTGATATCATCCTAACTGATGAAGAGGCCCATGCATATGCTGAGCTCACAAAGGATAATTATGCCACAATGGCTTGGGTGCTCCTGGATGAGTTTCAGCTTAGGTCCTTGGGACTTTCCAACGTTTCTGATAAGGGTAATTCTCACCTCATATCTTTCTTTATTTATTTAAGATTAACTTATACCAACTGTTTCTTTCTTTATATCTTTTGCAGCTGCGGTCTTTATCAATAAGACCAACGAGCCTGAAGAGGGGGAAACAGCCAGGATGAAGAGGGCACGTTTGGCAGGGAAAGACCCTCGTGCTTCTAGTATTCCAGCTTTCATAAGGCCACATGTGGACCTTACTGAGGATGCTGAAGGCCCTCCCTCGGGCAAGAGTGCAGTTTGGCGCCCCAACTGGGGTCTTAGGAAGAAGGACACTGTGGTGGGAGTGTCCAAACATGCTGTGGAGTGGTCTTATCACTCTCTGACTCCTTGTGACTACAAGGATTTTGTTTCTAACTCCACCATCGAGGGGGTGGAGCATGCTGGATCCCAGGCTATGGCTGCTGTAAGTATTTCTCTCCTTCTTTTCTTTGTAGTCTTTGATTTATTTCAAGTTTAAGTATTTAACCTATAACTTGCTTGCAGATGAATGCCAACTACCAAGGGGCTCTCTTTCAAGCTAAGTCTTGGCGCTCATCTTCTGAGGCCAACCAAGGCAAGTTTGAGAAGTCCCAGGAGGAAATGGCTTCAGTGAAGGCCACCCTGGCTAGGAAGGAGAAGGAGTTGGATGACTCCCAGGCTGAACTGGTATCTTTGAGGAAGGCCAAGGATGATTTTATTGACGAGTACCTTGACTCTGAGGAGTACGGGGACTTGATTGATAAGCATGATGGGCTCCTCTTCCATGTTCAGTACACTAAGGGATGGGATGACGCTCTTGCTGCTGTCTTGGAGAGGATGCCTGGATCCCTCACTATTTCCGATTTTCCAAGCCCTCACCTTCCTACTTCTTTGGAGATGGCTTTGGCTGGAGAGGACGAGATGGAGGAGGATGATAGGATCTTAGACCTGGATCACACTTCCCCACCTGGTCAGACTGCTGGAGCTGATGATGCTGTCTTTTCCTCTAGAGAGGAAGATGAGGAGGACGTAGACAAAGAAGATTAGGTGTAGTTTCACTTTTGGCCATCATGGCTTGTACTTTTATTTATGTATTTTTGGCCTACGGGCTTAACTTAACTCTTGTTTAAGTTTTTATTTATGTCTGGTGGCCGTTCATGGCTTGTGTTGTTTTTCTTGCTTTTTGAATGTTCATGAAGACTCATAATAGATAAGCTTTAAAACATGAAAATGCTGAATTCATTTATAATTTGAAGATGGGATCAACCCTTACATAATATCCCAGTTTAAAACTTGGGTTGGTTTCATCGAACCTTATTTATAGTAGTGAGTCCACTTGGGAGACACCTTAAACATAATAAACTTTCAAATTGGAGGCATGCCAAGTCCTTGGCACCTCATGCCCTTCAAGGGTTTCTAGCTTGTATGAGCCTCGGCCAAATACGTTCTTGACGCGATATGGTCCTTCCCAATTTGGGGCTAACTTCCCTTTTTGTCCAACTCCGGATGCTTCAATCTTTCTGAGAACCAAGTCTCCTTGACGAAAGAACCTTTCTTTAACCCTTAGGTTGTAGTAGAAGGATGCTTTCTTTTGATGTTCAACTATCTTGGCGTTTGCTTCATCTCTAACTTCATCAATTAGATCCAAAGCTAGCCTCAAGCCTTCTTCATTTTCTTCTGGTTCATAAGCCTCAACTCTTGGGGAGGTGTGAGTAATTTCCACCGGGACCACTGCCTCTGCTCCATAAGCCAATAGAAATGGAGTTGCTCCAGTGGTGACCTTGCAAGTAGTACGATATGCCCAAAGTATAGGGAGTAATTCGTCTACCCAAGTGTTTCTGGAGCGTTCAACTCTTTTCTTTAGTCCATCAAGGATGATTCGATTTGCAACCTCAGCTTGCCCATTTGCTTGAGGATGGGCGACAGAAGTGAAGCGCAACTTGATATCGTTTTCATCACAATACTTCTTGAACTCATCGTTGTTAAACTGAGTTCCATTGTCCGTGACCAGGACTCGTGGAATTCCATATCTGCATATCACATTTTCCCAGAAGAATTGCATCACTTGCTTGGTGGTTATCTTGGCTAATGGCTTAGCCTCAATCCACTTGGTGAAATAATCAATTGCTACTATCAAGAACTTTCTTTGAGCACTTGCCATAGGAAATGGCCCGAGTATATCCATTCCCCACATAGCAAAGGGGATAGGTGAGTTAATGGATGTCATCATCTCTGGTGGTTGCCTAACCACTGGTGCATGTTTCTGGCACCGTTCACATTTCTTGACGTAGCTTTTAGCATCAGCAAGTATGCTTGGCCAATAGAAACCTAGACGAGTGACTTTATGAGCCAGGGCTCTGCCCCCCAAGTGTTGCCCACAAATCCCTTCATGCACTTCCTTTAGGGCCAATTCTGCCTCTTGAGGTCTCAAGCACTTTAAGTATGGAATAACAAAAGATTTCTTGTATAGGATTCCCTCAATTAGGGCATATCTTAGTGCTCTGACGTAAAGCTTTCGTGCTTCTGAAGTGTCGTTGGGCAGCCACCCAGTTTCCAGATGAGCTTTGATGGGATCAATCCAACAACTGGTGATACCAATGGGGGCTACCAACTTTCCATTGATGCTTGGGGTCTTCAAGACTTGGAAGTATACACTCCCGGCATAGTTTTCAATTTCAGAAGAGGCAAATTTAGACAAGGCATCAGCCTTCGTATTTTCCTCCCTCGGAATGTGCTCCACATAGCATTCATCGAACTGAGTCATAATGGCCTTGACAAGTTTTAAGTACTTGGCCATGACTTCATCTCTGGCCTCAAACTCCCCATTTACTTGGGAAACCACTAGCCTCGAGTCTCCACGGACTTTTAGAGTTTTGACTCTCAAGGCTCCAGCCAGCCCTAAGCCAGCTATCAGAGCTTCATACTCAGCCTCATTGTTTGTCGTCGGGAAGTCAAGTTTTAGTGCATACTCTATTAGGAATCCATCAGGACTTTGTAGCACTAAACCAGCTCCACTTGATTTTGTTTTTGATGCTCCATCAAAATAGAGCACCCAACATTCTTTGAAGGTCGTTTCCTCATCTTTCTTATCTTCCATAGTCACTTCCTGCCCCCCGACTTCTTGGTTGTCAATGGTGCATTCAACCATGAAGTCAGCAAGTGCTTGAGCTTTTATGGTCGTTCGAGGCTTATACTTGATATCAAATTCTCCCAATTCAATGGCCCATTTGATCAATCTTCCACTAACTTGAGGGCTATGCAAGATGTTTCTTAGAGGTTGATCAGTCAGGACCTCTATCTTGTGTGCCTGGAAGTAGGGGCGTAGCTTTCTTGAGGCCATTATCAAGGCTAAGGCAAACTTCTCAACCATTGAGTAGTTTATTTCTGCCCCATGTAGGATCTTGCTCACATAGTAGATGGGCTTCTGAACCTTCACTTCTTCCTTTACCAAAACAGCTCCAAGGGCCGTGTTAGAAACCGCCAAGTATAAATAGAGAATTTCTCCTGGCTTGGGTTTTGCCAACAGTGGTGCTTCAGCCATATATTTCTTCAGGGCCTCAAAGGCCTCTTGACTTTCAGTTGTCCATTCAAAATTCTTCACTTTTTTGAGTGCTTTGAAGAAGGGTAAACACTTCTCTCCAGACTTGGAGATGAATCTTCCCAAAGCAGCCACTCTTCCCGTCAGTTTCTGGACATCCTTGACAGTCTTTGGTGGTTCCATGTCTAGAATCGCTTTGATTTTGTCGGGATTAGCCTCGATTCCTCTCTTGGAAACCATCATGCCTAAAAACTTTCCCGAGCCTACACCAAAGGCACACTTGGCTGGATTTAGCATCATCTTGTGGTGTCTTAGCACTTCAAAAGCCTCTCGGAGGTGCTCAATGTGATCGGCCTTATCAAGGCTCTTGACTAACATGTCATCTACGTAGACCTCCATGGTTTTTCCAATCAGGTGCTCAAAGATTTTGTTCACCAACCTTTGATAGGTTGCTCCAGCATTCTTAAGCCCAAAAGCCATGACTAAGAAACAGAAGACACCAAAGTCAGTGATGAACGACACTTTGGCGATGTCATCTTTGTGCATCTTGATTTGATTATATCCGCTAAAGCCATCCATGAAACTTAGCATCTCATGCCCAGCAGTGGCATCTATCAAGGCATCAATCCTAGGTAAGGGGAAACAATCCTTAGGACATGCATCATTCAAGTCGGTGAAGTCGACGCACATTCTCCACTTCCCGTTAGCTTTTTTGACCATCACAGGGTTAGCTAACCATTCTGGGAATTGGATTTCTTCAATAAACCCAGCTTCTAAAAGCTTATTTACTTCTTGCTTAATGGCTTCAAGCCTCTCTGGAGCAAAACTTCTTTTCTTTTGTTTCACTGCCTTCCTTTCTGGATCCACATTCAATTTGTGTGATATTAGTTGGGGATCAATCCCTGGCATGTCAGCCACTGTCCAAGCAAAAACGTCATTGTTCTCTTGAAGAAAAGATGCGAGTTTGCCTTTCAATGGTTCGGGCAGTAGTGCCCCAACATAAGTTACCTTCTCTGGTTCATCCGGGACTAAGGGAATTGGGATTAAATCCTCAGCTGGTTTCCCTCTTCGGTCCTCATTGTCACTAGTGTCCATATCTTCAATGGGGAGAACCTGCCTGCCCCCCAACTCCATCAGGCCTCAACGCGGCTACATAACAGCTTCTAGCCATCTTTTGGTCTCCCCGTTCTTCACCAATCCCATTCCTGGTGGGGAATTTGAGTTTCAGGTGGTAAGATGAGGCAACAGCCTTAAACGCATGAAGACCCGTCCTTCCAAGGATCGCATTGTAGGTTGAGGTTGCCTTTATAACTATGAAGTTCAGCATCTGAGTGGATGTATTTGTTCCTGGCCCCATGGTCATTGGGAGTTGGATAGTGCCTTCCACCTTTGATTCCACTCCATTGAACCCATATATGGGCATATTAGAGGGTGTTAACTGAGAATCAGTGTAACCCATCTTGATAAAGGCATCGTGGAACAAGATGTCCACTGAGGCTCCATTGTCGACTAGGACTCTCTTTGTTTCGGAGTTGCCTATCACAGGTACTATGACAAGAGGATCATCGTGGGGGAACTTCACCCCTTCCAAGTCTGAATCATCAAAACCTATTGACACTTATGTTCGTGCACGCTTCGGTGCTTCTCCAACGACGGTCAGTACCTCTCGGGCATAAGCTTTTCTTGAGTTTCGGGAGGACCCAGCAGCAGTTGGTCCTCCAAATATCATGTTGATAACTGGCCCTCGGGGCTTGGGATTTCGATCTTGATCGTTGTCCCTTCTATCATAATCTTTTCTTTCATAGTTCCCCCTTTGGCTCCCTTGGTTTCCATCCTTAGTGAACTTGCTGAGTTTTCCTCTTCGTATTAGAAACTCGATCTCATCTTTCAGTTGCCTACAATCGTCGGTGTCATGACCAACTTCTTTGTGGAACCGACAAAACTGATTTTGGTTCCGTTTGGACAAATCAGCCCTCATTGGCTTTGGCCATTTGATATCTTCTTCTTTGGCTATCTCCATCAGAATTTGACTCCTAGGAGTATTCAATCTTGCATACTCCGTGAACTTTGGCCCAAAGTTATTTCTCTTGGGTGGAGAGTCAGAATTCTTTGATGTTCGGGGAAACTTTTCCTTGACGTCGTACTCCTGAGTTTCTTTTCTTTTCTTTGAGTTTCCACCGTCGCCAGCGGTGGGTTCATACTTTCGCATGCTTTCCTCAGCCTTGATGTATTTTCCGGCTCTATCTTGGAGCTTCAACATGCTCTCTGGTGGATGTTTTGCCAATGATCTCCTGAAGTGGTCATCAGTGGTTCCTTGTTGCAGGGCTATCATAGCCACTTTATCGTCTAAGTCCGGGACTTTCAAAGCCTCTCGAGTGAATCGATTGAGGTAGTCCCTTAGGGCTTCATTCTTTCCTTGACGTATTGCCATGAGTGATGCAGAACTTTTCTCATGCACCCTTCCACTAATGAACTGATTGATGAAAGCCTTGCTTAGTTCCTTGAAGGACCCAATAGAGTTGGGAGGTAGACGGCTATACCAACGTTGGGCCATGCCTGCCAAGGTTTGTGGAAACGCCCTACACTTGACTGCATCATTGGCGGGCTGCAACAGCAGTGCATTGGAGAAGGTTCTCACATGATTAGCGGGATCTCCCGTTCCATCATAGGCTTTAATCGAAGGCATCTTGAACTTTCTGGATATAGCCGTTTTCATGATGTCTTGAGTAAACGGTGGTGTATGATCATCAGGATCTCCTAGGGGCAACAGATTACTAGGATCACCCCTTGGGGCTTCAGACCTCTTGGTCCTTCTTGGTGGATCCAAGTTGATTATCGGGATTCCTTCAGTCGTTCGGCCCCGAGATTGAGCGGCCTCTTCTTCAGCAAGTAGTTTTTTGAGCCTTGCAGTCTCTGCCTCATGGGCTGCAAGTTTCTCCCTTGTTGTTTGGGGTGGCTCCCGATTTGTCTGTGAAGAACGTCTCCTCCTTGGGGCGACATCCTCCCCAGTTGTATAACCCTCATCCTCAGTGTATGGGCCAGAGTAATCTTGAATGAGAGGGGTCTGACGAGTCTGTTGATTTTGGGGTCCCAGACCTTGAATATAAGGGGGCACATATGCCTCATGGTAGATTGGATTAGTTCCACTACCGCCCGCCATGGGTCGAGGGGGCATGCCATAGCTTGGCATCCCCAAAGTCTGATTCGCGTATTGAGGGAGATCAGTAGTATGGAGTTGAAGGCTCCTCGGTGCACTCATGAGCAGCGGGGAGGTCGTGATCGGTTGCTGGTGAACGGTCTCTTGTGGATTAGATCCATGAATGACCATCTGCAGGGGATTCGTCCCTTCAACCAAAATCGGGATTTCCGGTCCTTGAGTGTTAGTGGGGATATTCGCCCCTTGTGTGCCGGTAGTCGGCGGTGGCTGATCAGCCTCAGAGGTGAGGGGGCGATCATCGGGAGTTTGAGTATCCCGAGCTGTTCTTCGTGTGTTTGCCATGGTTGATGTTGTCTTCCCACAGACGGCGCCAAATGTTGTGGATTAAAAAACGTGCTTGCGTAATTAATGCTAAGGTTTAATGAGCTTCGAGCTTTAATGGTTGCACTCGTGTATCCGGACTAAATTGGTCCTCACAAGATGCCTACGTATATCAAATCGTTATTGAGAATCAAGCCAAAGACGTAGTTCTGATTGTAGGATCAGGGACCTTATATAGGCGTCTGGAGCCTAGTATTTATGGTATGTTTGGGAGACTTAACGGATAAGTCTTCTTTTTGATATTGGATAAGTATTGTATTTCTTGCTGAAGAATTCGTTTCCTTGTTGATAAAGGTTATGACTCATTGATTGCCTTTAATTGGGATTCCAGATCCTTCTTTGACTAATTTTCCATAATCAAGGCTCTTTTCATGAGCTGTATATTTTCCCTACTCATTAATTACGAAATTAATGAATAATTAGGGTGTCGGTCCTTAAATATCGACCTTTTGTTTGACCAGTCAATTATATTTCTATAATTACTTTTCTGACCATATCAGTTGTACTTGATATTTTTAGAAAAGAAAAATTTTAATGATAACAAATAAATAAGGTAATATATTTTAATTTAAATGTAATTTCCCGTGATATTTTCGGGGAAAAAAGTAGATTTTGTTAGAAAAAAATGTTGTAACTATAAAAGGCAATCAGCTAGTTACTATTTTATATTATTTTATTATTTATTAAATAGAGTATTAAAATATATTTTAAAATAAATAAGTAAGGATTGCATCTCATATTTTTAGAAAATAGAGATTTTAGTGATAACAAATATAAAAGATAATATGTTTTAATTTAAAGGTAATTGACGTGATATTTTTGAAAAAGGAGTAGATTTTGTTAGAATTTTTTTAATTATAAAAGGCAATCAGCTAGTTACTATTTTATATTATTTTATTATTTATTAAATAGAGTATTAAAATAGGTTTTAAAATAAATAAATAAGGATTGCACCTCATATTTTTGGAAAACGGAGATTTTACTGATAACAAATATAAAAGGTAATATGTTTTAATTTAAAGATAATTACCATGATATTTTTGGAAAAGGAGTAGATTTTGTTAGAAAAAAATATTTTAATTATAAATGGCACTCATCTAGTTTCTATTTTTATATTTTTATATTATTTATTAAATAGAATAAAGTACCGAAAACCAAAATCGACCGAAAACCGAAAACCAAAACTTTCAATGTTTTGGCTTTAATAATATAGTATAGATTAAAAACGAAACATTGAAAGTTTTGGTACCTGTTTTTTGGTACGGTACTTGCCTTATTTAATTATTTATTTAATTATTATAAAAATTATTGTAATCAGTTACCCTTTCAGTTAAAATACATTACCATTTTTTTCTAAAAAAATCACGGGCAATTTCCTTTTCAACTAAAACATGTTACTTTTTCTATTTCCCTTACTAAAATCTCTCATTTCCCATATATATCACGAGCAAAGCCTTACTTATTTATTTTAAAACCTATTTTAATACTTTTAATTGGCAATTATCTTTCCCCTCTTTTTCTAAAAAAATCATGGGCAATTACTTTTTAAAGCTAAAACATGTTATATTTTCTATTTTCCTTACTAAAACTCCTCCTTTTACAAATATATCACGGACAAACCCTTACTTATTTACTTTAAAATCTATTTTAATAATTTTAATTGACAATTACCTTTTTTAACTAAAACATGTCATCTTTTCTATATTTCTTACTAAAATCCCTCGTTTTTCAAAAATATTACAGGCAAATCGTTATTTTTATATTTTAAAATTCAACGAAAACATGTTACTTTCTATATGTTTTACTAAAACCCCTCTTTTTCCTGAATATCACGGGCAAATCGTTACTTATTTATTTTAAAATATATTTTAATACTTTTAATTATTTAAAAATGTTTAAGACACATACTTATTTTTTTTTAATAAATGCAATTACTAAAATATAAAATCAATACTATATTATTAAATACGAAATATTAAAAGTTTGGTCGGTATGGTACCAGTTTTTTGGTACTTTGTGATTTTACTAAATTACCTTTACTTATCTATAAAAATATATTATTAAATAATAACAATAACTATTTATAATCAGTTACCTTTTTCAGTTAAAACACATTACTTTTTCTATTTTTTCTAATAAAATACCATTCTTTTCCAAAAATATCACAACTATTCATTACCAGTTACCTTTTTCAGTTAAAACACATTACTTTTTCTATTTTTTCTAACAAAATACTCTTCTTTTCCAAAAATATCACTAACTATTTATAACCAGTTACCTTTTTCAGTTAAAACACATTACTTTTTTTTCCTTACAAAATACTTTTTTTCCCAAAAATATCATGGATAATTACATTTTTCTAACTAAAATATGTTACTCCCTCTGTCCGATTTATATTGGCCACAATTCTATATTTACTTGTCTCAAAATTTTTGGTCACATTAGCTAATTATGGTAAATGGATGTTAAATTTGTTAAATTTTTACAAATATGCTAATATTTGAGCTAAAAATTGGTAATTTTTGTTTGATTGTTAAATATGTGGATTTTGGTTTTTGGACAATATAAATGGGACGGAGTGAGTATCTTTTTCTATTTTAACTTACTAAAACATCTTTTTTCCCAAAAATATAAAGGAAAAACCCTTACTTATTTAATTTAAAACCTATTTTAATACTTCTAATTATTAAAAATAAATTACCTATTTTAACATGCCTACTTAATTTTTTTAACAAATGTAATTAATAAAATATTAATATATAAATAACGAAAAAACGACTATTAAATACAATCCGTGCATCGCACAGGTTTTAAGCTAGTATATATATATATATATATATATATATATATATATATATATATACTGATATCTGTATAATAATTTTTGTCAATGAAAATCAAAACAAAAAAAATAAAATAAAATTTTATAACGTCAATATCAATTCTAATAGTTAATAAGATATTTTATACCGGAGCGTATTCTCGTTAAACACGTTTCGAGCCGCTCTTTATTTGGGATTAAAGTTCCAACTTCGTCAATTTGAATTCCTCTCCTTTATAAATTTGCACATCTATCATACTTATTAATTATTATTACTCTTATTCTTTATAAATTATTTTATAAAGGAGAAGAGTAATAATTATTTTATTATTTTATAAATTATTAATCTCGTTATAATTATTTTATTATTTTATAAATTATTAATCTCGTTTTTGGACCGAAGTCTCAACCTGATTAATTATTATTGATATTTGTATAAGTAACTTTTTTCCTTCAAAATTAAAAAGTGAAAAGAGCGGAAATTTAAATTTAAAAATAACTACTTGGAATCTATGTTCCTAATTTTTCACTTTCTTAAAGGAGAAGAGTAATAATTATTTTATTATTTTATAAATAATTAATCTCGTTTTTATGATAACTTTTATTGGCCACCATATTGATGCTAAGCAAATTCTAATTCTAACTTCCAAGATATCCTTTGTCGGGAGCACACCTGAGTCCTGACCTGCCCTCGCTACATCTCGACCTCCTTTTGTAGTCCAGGATATGAGCCTCTTTGTAGAGTAGCATATTTACCTTTAATGATAATACAAAAATACAGTCAAGGGTATTTTTGTATTTTAGTTTGTTCCTAAGGGTAGTTTTGTAATTGCCCAAATATCATTCTGTTAGGATTCTGTTAGGATATAATACTAGGGTTGTGGTTCAATAGAGCTCAAGAATCTTGTAACAAACTCGTACTCAATATTCATTTCTGTTATCTTCACTGAATCATTCATTTGCATTTTGTCATTATGGTATCAGAGCTGCAAATATTCATGATTGACGATGATAATGAAATGCGAGTGATTGCGTTAGTTTGTTGAGATTTAATTCTGTTTCTTGCTTCATTGTGTCAACTGTATCTCTCTGAATTGTGAATCGATTGTTCATTGTTCATCGATCTTTGAGTGCTCGAGAGTTGTTGTCAATGGCGTCTGGAAGTAGATTCTCTTTTGCGGATATGCAGAATCCGTTGTTCTTGCATCCAAGTGATGGACCTCTTTCAATTTCTGTTAGCAAGCTTCAAAGTTCAAGCGATTACAGATCATGGAAACGTTCGATGGAGATTCAATTGGCTGCAAAGCGAAAGCTAGGTTTTGTGACAGGGACAGAGCTTCGAAATGCGGCTGATGCTACTGAAGGAATCCAATGGGACACGTGCAATAATCTGGTAATTTCTTGGATACATAATAATGTTTCAGATAACATAAGGAAATCAATTCTGTTTATCACTTCTGCTTGTGAAATCTGGAAACAATTGGAAAGAAGGTTTCAGCTAACAAATGGATCAAGAAAATATAAATTGAGTAAAGATTTGTTTGAGTTGAAACAGAATACTCTTAATTTGGCTGAATACTATACTGTGATGAGTAGTTTGTGGGAAGAATTAGACTCAATGAATGTTCTACCTGCTGTAACAACTATTACTCCAGAAGTAACTGCTGTGTTTAAGACTATTGAAACTCAGAAAGAAGAATTGAAGTTGTTTCAATTCCTGAATGGATTGGATGAAAAGTATGGACCACAGAGAAGTCAATTACTGATGATGAGTCCTTTGCCTAGTGTTGAGACAGCCTGTTCAGTGATTCAACAAGAAGAATCACAAAGGGATATATTGAATGTTGGAGAAACCTGTGATCTTAGTGTGTCTGCTATGTACAGCAAATCTCAGAATTTCAGAAATACTGACAAGTCTGTAATTTGTGAGGTTTGTGGTGGAAAAGGACATAACAAAGATAAGTGCTGGACAGTTATAGGATATCCAAAATGGCATCACAAGTTCAGGAAAATGCAGAGTGGAGTTCAGGTACAGAGTGGAGGTCATAAGTCAAGAAATGTCCAAGCTCATAATGTAAGTCTTGAGAGTGCTAGTTCTGGCAATTTGACCATTACTCAGTTGCAATTGCAACAATTGCTCAAAATGATGCCCAGTGCTCAGGCTGATAAGATGATCAATGAAGATTGTGATGATGATCTGGATGCTCCTTTTCTGGTATGATTACCTGTTTTAAAGCTAGTTTGGATGTCAAAGAATGGATAATGGATTCAGGTGCATCTGAGCATATGACAGCTTCTTTGAGTTTGTTGAGCAATGTTAGGCAAGCACCATCTGGATTCAAAATAAGTTTGCCAACTGGAGACACTTCAGTTATCACACATATTGGAGATGTTACTTTGCAGAATGGTTTACAATTGTATAATGTCTTGTATGTGCCAAAGTTCAAGTACAATTTGTTGTCTATACATAAATTAGCCAAGGACAATTCTTGTGATGTGCAATTTTGTGCTGACAAGTGCTTCATTAGTTGCTCTAAATCTAAGATTGTTACTGGTGTTGGGAAAATGAAACAAGGGTTGTATTATATGGATTTCTCTGGTATACAAGATGATGCTGCACATGTGATTGACATTTCTGCAAATGTGGTTTCTGTGTCCACCAAGACTTGGCATTCTAGGCTGGGACATGCTCCTTTAGCTAAAATAAGGAGTATTTCAGCTTTATCTTTACCATCTGAGGCTATGACTGAGGTTTGTGTGACTTGTCCAATGGCAAGATTTACAAAGTTGCCATTTGCAATTAGTGAATCTCATGCTGAAGCTGCCTTTTCTTTGCTGCACATGGACATATGGGGGCCATACAGGTTGCCTACTAGAGCTAAATTTAGGTATTTTCTGACCATTGTTGATGATTTTTCAAGAATGACATGGGTATATCTTTTGCAACATAAGTCAGATTTTCTGAAACACTTCAAGGCATTTGTAAACTATGTTGCAAATCATCATCAATCATCTGTCTTAATCATTAGAACTGATAATGCACTGGAGTTTACAGATGGATTTTGTCAAGAATTTTATGGTCATAAAGGTATTGTTCACCAGAAATCCTGTCCTTACAAGCCACAACAAAACTTCAGAGTTGAAAGAAAACATAGGTATCTGTTGGAAACAGCCAGAGCACTAAAATTTCAGGCTGGAGTAGATTTGACTATGTGGGGAGAATGCATTTTGACTGCTACATATATCATTAACAGGTTGCCCAGTGTTCCTTTGCAACACAAAACACCTTATGAGGTGTTGTTTAAAGAATTGCCTGATTATAGTGTGATGAGAGTGTTTGGTTGTCTAGTTTTTGCAGCCAATCCAGCAAATACTACTGATAAGTTTGCAATGAGAGGTGTGCCTTGCATTTTTCTGGGATATCCACCAGGGCAAAAAGGATACAGGTTGCAGAACCTAATAGATAAATCTATCTTTGTTTCAAGAGATACTATTTTTCATGAGAATGTATTCCCAATGAAAAATACATCATTTAAACAGTTGACTGGGTGCCATACTTCTCCTTCTGCTCTACCTTTTGTTGATGATAATGATATGTTCCTGTTTGCTGATCCCAGTTCAGCAGAACATTCTACATCCTCTCAGTCCAGTGAAGTTCCAGACTCCTCACCAATGTCAGAGTCTCCAGTAGATCCAGTACTGAGAAGATCTGTAAGAATTAGAAAACAGCCTTCCTGGATGGATTCTTATCATACTATTCAACCTCAAGTTATATTGTCACAGTGATTTCTCAACCTGTAGAAGAGAAGTTTCACTGTTTTCAGAGTCAACTTGGAATTACTGGTGACCCTACTTCATTTTCTCAAGTTGTTAAGCATGATCATTGGGTTGCAGCTATGAATAAGGAAATTGAGGCTCTTGAACTCAATGGTACATGGGATATTACTGAACTCCCAACTGGAAAAAAGGCCATAGGTAGTAAATGGTTGTTTAAAACAAAATTTAATCCTGATGGCACCATAGAAAGGTATAAATCCAGATTGGTTGTTTTAGGGTGTAAACAAACTTATGGATTGGATTTCACAGAAACTTTTGCTCCAGTGGCAAAAATGACTACAGTTAGAGCTTTACTGGCAGTAGCTGCTATTGAAGATTGGATTACATTGCAGATGGATGTTACCAATGCATTCTTGCATGGTGATTTAGAAGAAATAGTCTACATGAAGTTTCCTCAAGGGTATTCTGGTCTTGGGAGCAGAATAGTGAAGAATCAGCAAATACCAATTCAAAATTTATTGGTTTGCAGATTGAGGAAGTCACTGTATGGTCTTAGACAGGCTCCAAGGCAATGGTTTAGTAAGCTTTCTGATACACTTCTATCTGATCAATTTGTTCAGTCAAAGGCAGATTATAGTCTGTTCACTAAACATGATGCCAGTACTATTACTCTTATCTTGGTTTATGTGGATGATTTGATGATTGCTGGAAATTGTCAAGTTGAAATTGACAAATTAAAGACTGCACTGTCTACAAGTTTTCATATGAAAGATTTGGGTAGTCTGAGATATTTTTTAGGTCTTGAGATAGATAAGTCTGATAAAGGATTTTTTGTGTCTCAAAAGAAGTATACATTGGATCTGCTCAAAGAGTTTGATATGCAACATGCTTCACCCTTGAAAATGCCTTTAGATATTCATATCAAATTAACTCCTGAAAAAGGAGATCTTTTATCTGATCCTAGCCAGTATCAAAGGCTGGTGGGCAAACTCTTATATCTTACTACAACAAGACCTGATATATCATTTTCAGTCCACTTATTGACACAGTTTCTAAAGAATCCTACTACTGTGCATATGCAAACTGCTAAGAGGTTGCTTAGGTACTTGGCTGGCAGTCCTTCACAAGGTATACTCTTGGCATCAAAGTCTGCAGCACAGCTCACAGCCTTTTGTGACAGTGACTGGGCCAGTTGTGCATCCTCAAGGAGGTCTACGACAGGGTACTGCATTTTGTTGGGACAGTCAGCTATTTCTTGGAAATCCAAGAAACAAACTGTGGTGTCTAGGTCTTCTGCAGAGGCAGAATACAGAGCCATGGCATTGACAACTTGTGAGATTACTTGGCTGACAGCTCTCCTTAAGGATATGGGACTGGAACATTTGCCTCCTACTTTTCTTTGCTGTGACAATCAAGCAGCTCTTTCCATTGCTGCTAATCCAGTACTTCATGAAAGAACTAAGCATATTGAGATTGATTGTCACTTTGTGAGGGACAAGCTCAAGACTGGTACTATTCAGACAACTCATGTCCCTTCCCATGCTCAGTTAGCTGATATTTTGACCAAGCAACTTCCTGCAAAACAACATCATGCTCTTCTTCAGCTTCTAGGTGCTTCAGGAGTTGCTGCTCCTTTGTGAATACAGTTCAGTCTTAGGGTTTCTTCAGTTCCATTGTCTGTGTTCCTGCTGTTCAATTGTCTGTGTTCTTGTTCTTCAAGCTCGATAGCTCTTGTTCTGTGAATACAGTTCTGCTATCAGCTTGAGGGGGAGTAATGATAATACAAAAATACAGTCAAGGGTATTTTTGTATTTTAGTTTGTTCCTAAGGGTAGTTTTGTAATTGCCCAAATATCATTCTGTTAGGATTCTGTTAGGATATAATACTGGGGTTGTGGTTCAATAGAGCTCAAGAATCTTGTAACAAACTCATACTCAATATTCATTTCTGTTATCTTCACTGAATCATTCATTTGCATTTTGTCATTAACCTTTGATACTCCCAAATTTACCCAGACATATAAAATCCATGAAATTCTTAAATGTTAGTGGTACAAATATGCCGTCATTTATAAGTTCTTGAAGTCCATCGAATTAATTTTCTTGTCAAACAAAAAGAACTACCGATTAGGATTGTATCATCAATTTATATAAACACAAATATAGAACGTATAACATCAATAAAGCTCGAAAATCGCGGTCAGCAATGCATAGAAGAATAATATTTTGGGAAATTTGAATAATTTGACGTACCAATATTTCAAGATTTTCGTAATTTTTGCTACACCTGAACAAATAAAAAATATGCGTTCACAGTTAGCACGCTGACAAATTTTATAATAATAAACTTTAAGACTGAACATGAAACTGAAAATTCATGAAAATCCCTAATACAAAACAAAAGACATGCCAACATGGTTCTTCGGGGTGAAATTAGCTTTATATAGTACTAGCATTATACCCGTGCAAAGCACGGGAATCTTTATAATTATTTTTATATTTTTTTAACTTTGTTTAGAGTTAAATTCTACGGAGACCATCTTTTTTGTGAATACCTGGAGATCACATACGTTCTGCAATTTAAATTTGACAAAATATATCATATTTTGTAATCAAAAATTTGCAAAACGTACTATTTTGCAAAGTATATTTTCATAGAACATAATTTATAAAATATTATATTTTTCTAAATTTAGATTGAAGAACGTATGGGGTCTCCAGGTATCCACAAAAAAAGATGGTCTCTATGGAACATAACTCACTTTGTTTATATTTTAGTATATTTAGTTTTTTTTAATTTTAATTTTAATTGATTTTGTATATTAGATCATCAATATTTAATTTATACAATATATCCTTTTTTTAGATTTCCCAAGTACTACTTTTTAGTAGAAATATTATAATAAAATTGATTAGTATTCATTTTTTATTAAAATAGTTTTCTATATTATTGATGAAATCTTTATTCCTTTGAATTTTAAATCACTGAATTTAAATTTTTTAATTTTTTTCACTCTAAAATATTTAGATACTACACGTTCCTTTCTAATAAAATGATATATAGTGTAGTTCATTTGTGAGTTTATCTGCTTGTATTTCGAGTATATCTACATTTTTCCTTTTTTCACAATAATAATAATTAATAATTTACTGTTTTAGCCCTGACGACCAAACCACCTAAACTCCCTTATACCAATTATATATAGGACAGTATTTAAGTTTTAATCTTCTTTCAAATTTGAACTCTTCTACTCTACAAATTCGAATCTGTATTCTACTTTTAATAGAACTTTAATTTTATATCATGTCTTACCGATAAATTTAAATCATTATCCTTTGTAAATTCAAACTCTTCTCCCACCAATAAATTCAAACCATTCTCCTTTGTAAATACAAACTCTTCTCCTCTATTAAATCCAACACTTATTCTACTTCTAATATGAAAATTATTTTTAATTATTAATATTTAAAATTCTAGAAAATTAGAAAAGTAAATTGAGACGATCTTAGATGCGCCACGTCACCTCCCGCGTATCCTCTTATATATTCATACATATATATATATATATATATATATATATATATATATATATATATATTTTGATGATTATAAATATATCCTATACCTAATTTTTAGTTCATATATAACTTCTATAAATATAAATAATTATAAATATAAATATT
Organism: Heracleum sosnowskyi; assembly: GCA_030848705.1. NCBI lineage: Eukaryota > Viridiplantae > Streptophyta > Magnoliopsida > Apiales > Apiaceae > Heracleum > Heracleum sosnowskyi. Next base: position 20,303,733 of record CM061243.1, on the reverse strand, counting down.
TGTGTATTTACTATGACTAAAATGCCCTTATTACAATAGTTTTAAGATAGAAGAATGGAAATTAGTTTTATAAAATCAACTAAAATCACCCGGCAATTATTTATGTTATATGTGTGTGAAATCCCATCTATTACCTCTATCCGGAAATAGTTTATGATTACTGACGTCGAGGACATAAACAACTTGACCGGGGTTTAATAGGACAATAACTTTTCTAGGTGTAAATGCCGTTAAACTAAAGTATGGAGTAAGGTAGGTTCCTCGGACCTAAACAAACATATAATTTGATCATTTCTTTACTCACCGAAACAACCTATTAATTGATCGTAAATTTATGAACCCCAAATTAATAACATAAGTTGACATAATATTTCAATCCTAGTATATAACTTGTACAAAGTACAAGTACAAACTTAACTTTGTATAAACTATTCTCAATTCTTGTATTTTTCATTTATGTATCGACCAAATTGAATTCTTATATTTTTCATCTATATATCAACCCAAATTCTAGCTAAGGTGTCTATTTTAAATTGTAATCTTGTAGACTGTAATCATGTATGTTGATAAGTAATTAAGAACACACTTGCCTGTAAACTTGTTGATAAGAAATGTTATATATGTCATTAAAAATGTGAAGTAGTGAAATTAATCATAATTAATTTAAAATTGTAATTTTTTTTGAATATAGAATATATTTATAAATATAATTATAAATGAGATATATTCATAAATCATCTTTTAAAATGGGACATATTATTAAAAAATCCTTCTAGAAATGATAAATGACTCTGACTCTCTGACCTGGCAAAAAAGAAATGATAAATGACTCTGACTCTGAGATTTTGTATTAGGGTTGAAAATAATAAATTTAGTATTTTAAAAATTGCTAATAATCAGCAACCCAAAAATAATTAAAGAAAGAAAATCCTTCATGTGTAATGATAAATCTAGTTTTGATATGTATCATATAACCGATGTGATGATCCTGGCGAGGGAATTAAATAGACTAGTTTTTTACCATATTTTTTTGAACAAAATAATTATCAATCATCCCTTTAAAAGTGAAACTTATCTTCTTAATCCTTCTGGGTTATCCTCTTGAAGCCCTCCTTCAAAATAAATAAAAATAAAATCCTCTTGAAGCCCAATAGGGTATAGATCAGTCAGCCATGGGCCTGCGTAGGAAACCCCCAGCATTATCTTCAGATAAACGAGCCTTATGTTTCGGACTGTTAAAATCTGTCAAGTCAATACAAAGAAATATGGATGCGATATTATCATTGGCTTCCATTTCATTTCACTATTTTTGTAAATAAATCATCTGTAAATCAGGTTAACACGAAATTTAATTTAAAAAAAATAAAAAAATCTAATTTAAATATATGTATAGACCCGGTAAGTTTCGACACTGACACAAAAACACGACACACAAATTTAGTGTTTAAATTTGCATTTTTAGTACACGAAAACGAAAATACAAGATCGAGATTTATATTAGATATTTTAATATTTTTATAAATAAAAATAAATATTTACAAATTAATAATTATATTAGATATTTTAATATTTTTATTAGATATTTAACATTTATTTATGTGATTATACATCAATTTATAATATTATTTATAAATATTAGGTATATATATATTTTAATGCATATTACTGATATGGACTGAAATATAAGCCTAGAAATATAATTAATGACATATTAATTAGACCCGGATTGGTCCAAGAACACAGCCTAATATTCGAGGCCCAAAACCCTGATTATTTATTAAATTCGTAATTAATAAATAAGGGAAATATACAGCTCAGGAAAGAAGGCCAAAATATGGTAAATTCGTCAAGGAAGGATCCAGAATCCCAATCAAAAAGAAATAATGAGTCACAACCTTTATCAACAAGGAAAAGACTTATCCTGCAAGAAATACAATGTTTATCCAATATCAAAAAGGAGACTTATTCGCTAAGACTCCTAGACATACCATAAATACAAGGCCTATATAAAGGACCTGATCCTACAATCAAAACTACGTCTTTGGCTTGATTCTCAACATTACTTGAGATACGTAGGCATCTTGTGAGGACCGATTTAGTCTCGAAACACAAGTGCATCCATTAAAGCTCGAAAGCTCATAAATCCTAGCAATTAATATACAATCACGTTTTTTAATCCATAACATTTGGCGCCGTCTGTGGGACGACAACATCAACCATGGCAAACACACGAAGAACAACTCGAGATACTCCAGTTCCTGAGGAGCTTCCTATCACCTCTGAGGCTGATACTCACAGAAATCAACCACCGCCAACTACTGGCATTGAAGGGGCGAATATCCCCACCAATACTCAAGGACCGGAGATCCCAATTTCGGTTGAAGGGACGAATCCCCTGCAGATGGTCATTCATGGATCTAATCCACAAGAGACCGCTCACCAGCAACCAATCACGACCTCCCAGTTGCTCATGAATGCACCAAGTGGTCTTCAACTCCACACTACTGATCTCCCCCGATACACTACTCAAACTTTGGGGATGCCCAACTATGGCATGCCCCCTCGACCCATGGCGGGCGGTAGTGGTCTCAACCCCATCTACCATGAAGCATATGTCCCCCCTTATATACAAGTTCTGGGACCTCAAAATCAACAAACTCGACGGACCCCTTTGATTCAAGATTACTCGGGTCCCTATACCGAGGACGGGGATTATACATCTGGGGAAGAGAGGGATGTCGCCCCAAGGAGGAAGCGTTCTTCCCAAACAAATCGGGAACAACCCCAAACTACTAAGGAGAAAATTGCAGCCCATGAGGCAGAAACTGCAAGACTCAAGAAACTCCTTGCTGAGGAGGAGGCCGCTCAATCTCAAGGCCGATCAACTGGAAGGGTCCCGATTATCATCCTGGACCCGACACCAAGAAGGACTAAGAGGGCTGAAGCCCCAAGGAGTGATCCTAGTGTTTTGTTGCCCCTAAGAGATCCTACACCACCGTTTACTCAAGACATCATGAAAGCCACCATATCCAGAAAATTCAAGATGCCAACGATCAAGGCTTATGATGGAATGGGGGATCCCACAAATCATGTAAGGACCTTCTCCAATGCACTGCTGTTGCAGCCAACCAACGATGCGGTCAAGTGTAGGGCGTTTCCACAAACCTTGGCAGACATGGCCCAACGCTGGTATAGCCGTCTTCCTCCCAACTCTATTGGGTCTTTCAAGGAACTAAGCAAAGCTTTTATCAATCAGTTCATTAGTGGAAGGGTGCATGAGAAAAGCTCTGCATCACTCATGGCAATCCAGCAAGGAAAGAATGAAGCCCTAAGGGATTATATCAATCGATTCACCCGGGAGGCTCTGAAAGTCCCGGACTTAGAGGACAAAGTGGCTATGATAGCCCTGCAACAAGGAACTACTGATGACCACTTCAAAAGGTCATTAGCAAAACATCCACCCGAGAGCATGCTGAAGCTCCAAGATAGAGCCGGAAAGTACATCAAGGCTGAAGAAAGCATGAACCCACTACTGGCGGCAGTGGAAACTCAAAGAAAAGAAAATAAACTCAGGAGTACGACGTCAAGGAAAAGTTTCCCAGAACGTCAAAGGATTCTGATTCTCCACCCAAGAGGAACAATTTTGGGCCAAAATTCACGGAGTATGCAAGATTGAACACTCCCAGGAGTCAAATTCTGATAAAGATAGCTAAGGAAGGAGATCTCAAATGGCCGAAGCCAATGAGGGCTGACATGTCTAAACGGAACCAAAACCAATTCTTTAGGTTCCACAAGGAAGTCGGTCATGACACCGACGATTGTAGACAATTGAAAGATGAGATTGAATTTCTGATACGGAGAGGAAAACTTAGCAAATTCACCAAGGATGGAAATCAAGGGAGTCAAAGAGGGAACTATGAAAGGAAGGACTATGACAGAAGGGACAACGATCAAGATCGAAATCCCCAGCCCCGAGGGCTAGTTATCAACATGATATTCGGAGGGCCAACTGCTGATGGGCCCTCTAGAAACTCAAGAAAGGCTTATGCTCGAGAAGTAATGACTGTGGTCGGAGAAGCACCGAAGCGTGCCCGAACAGAAATATCAATAGGTTTTGATGATTCAGACCTGGAGGAAGTGAAGTTTCCCCACGATGATCCCTTAGTCATCGTTCCTGTGATAGGAAACTCTGAAACAAAGAGAGTTTTGGTCGACAATGGAGCCTCAGTAGATATCTTGTTCCATGATGCTTTCATCAAGATGGGCTACACTGACTCTCAGTTGACACCCTCGAATATGCCCATATACCCAGATGTTGAACTTCATAGTTATAAAGGCAACTTCGACCTACAATGCAATCCTGGGAAGGACTGGTCTTCATGTGTTCAAGGCCATTGCCTCATCCTATCATCTGAAAATCAAGTTCCCAACGAGGAATGGAATTGGTGAAGAACGTGGAGACCAAAAGATGGCTAGAAGTTGTTACGTAGTCGCGTTAAGGCCTGATGGAACCGGGGGCAGGTTCTCCCCATTGAAGACATGGATACTAGTGATAATGAGGACCGAAGAGGGAAACCAGCTGAGGATTTAATCCCAATTCCCTTAGTCCCTGGTGAACCAGAGAAGGTGACTTATGTTGGAGCACTATTGCCTGAGCCATTGAAAAGTAAGCTCATATCTTTTCTTCAAGAGAACAATGACGTTTTTGCCTGGACAGCGGCTGACATGCCAGGGATTGATCCCCAACTGATAACCCACAAAGTGAATGTGGATCCTGAAAGAAAGAAGGTGAAACAAAAGAAGAGAAATTTTTCTCCAGAAAGGCAAGAGGCCATTAAACAAGAAGTTGAAAAGCTTCTGGAGGTCGGATTCATTGAAGAGATACAATTCCCGGAATGGTTGGATAACCCTGTGATTGTCAAAAAGGCCAACAGAAAATGGAGGATGTGCGTGGACTTCACTGACTTGAATGATGCATGTCCTAAGGATTATTTTCCCTTACCAATGATTGATGCATTAATAGATGCTACAGCTGAACACGAGATGCTCAGTTTCATGGATGACTTCAGCGGATACAACCAAATTAAAATGCACAAGGATGACATCTCCAAGGTATCATTCATCACTGACTTTGGTGTTTTCTGTTATCTAGTCATGGCATTTGGACTTAAGAATGCAGGGGCAACTTACCAAAGGTTGGTGAACAAAATTTTTCACCTAATTGGAAAAACCATGGAGGTCTACGTAGATGACATGCTAGTCAAGAGCCTCGATAAGGCCGATCACATAGAGCACCTCCGAGAGGTATTCGAAGTGCTGAGGCACCACAAGATGATGTTGAATCCAGCTAAGTGTGCCTTTGGTGCAGGCTCGGAAAAGTTTTTAGGTCTGTTGGTTTCCAAGAGAGGAATCGAGGCTAATCCCGACAAAATCAAAACAATTCTAGACATGGAACCACCAAAGACTGTCAAGGATGTCCAAAAACTAACAGGAAAAGTGGCAGCATTGGGAAGATTCATCTCCAAGTCAGGAGAAAAATGCTTACCTTTCTTCAAAGTACTTAAGAATGTGAAAATTTTGAATGGACAACTGAAAGCCAAGAGGCCTTTGAGGCCCCGAAGAAATACATGGCTGAGGCACCACTGTTGGCAAAGCCAAAGCCAGGAAAAATTCTTTATTTGTACTTGGCGGTTTCTAACACAACCTTAGGTGCCGTTTTGGTAAAAGAAGAAGTGAAGGTTCAGAAACCCATCTAATATGTGAGCAAAATTCTACATGGGGCAGAAATAAACTACTCAACGATTGAGAAGTTTGCTTTAGCCTTGGTAATGGCCTCAAGAAAGCTACGCCCGTACTTCCAGGCTCACAAGATAGAGGTTTTGACCAATCAACCTCTAAGAAACATCTTGCATAGCCCTCAAGTTAGTGGAAGGTTGATCAAATTGGCTATTGAATTAGGAGAATTTGACATCAAGTACAAGCCTCGAACGACCATAAAAGCTCAAGCACTCGCTGACTTCATGGTTGAATGCACCATTGACAACCAAGAAGTCGGGGGGAAAGAAGTAACAGAGGAAAGCAAAGAAGATGAAGACATGGTCTCCAAAGAATGTTGGGTGCTACAAAGTCCTGATGGATTCCTCATAGAGTACGCACTAAAACTGGACTTCCCAACGACAAACAACGAAGCTGAATATGAAGCTCTGATAGCTGGCTTAGGGCTGGCTGGAGCCTTGAGAGTTAAAACTCTTAAAGTATGTGGAGATTCGAGGCTAGTGTTCTCCCAAGTAAATGGGGAGTTTGAAGCTAGAGATGAAGTCATGGCCAAGTACTTAAAACTTGTTAAGGCCATCATGACTCAGTTTGATGAATGCTATGTGGAACACATTCCAAGGGAAGAGAATGTGAAGGCTGATGCCTTGTCTAAGTTTGCCTCTTCTGAAATTGAAAACTATGCAGGGAGTGTATACTTCCAAGTCTTGAAGACCCGAAGCATCAACGGAAAGTTGGTGGCACCCATTGATGTTGCTAGCTGTTGGATGGATCCCATCAAAGCTCATCTGGAAACTGGGTGGTTACCCAACGACACTTCAGAAACACGAAAACTGTATGTGAGAGCACTAAGGTATGTCCTAATTGAGGGAATCCTATACAAGAAGTCTTTCATCATTCCTTATCTGAAATGTTTGAGACCCCAAGAGGCAGAATTGGCCCTAAAGGAAGTACATGAAGGAATTTGTGGGCAGCACTTGGGGAGCAGAGCCCTTGCTCATAAAGTCACTCGTCTAGGTTTCTATTGGCCAAGCATACTTGCAGATGCTAAAAGCTATATGAAGAAGTGTGAACGGTGCCAAAAACATGCACCAGTGGTTAGACAACCACCAGAGATGATGACATTCATTAACTCACCGATTCCATTTGCCATGTGGGGAATGGATATACTTGGACCTTTTCCAATGGCAAGTGCGCAAATAAAGTTCTTGATAGTCGCAATCGACTACTTCACCAAGTGGATTGAGGCTAAACCATTAGCCAAGATAACCACCAAACAAGTGATGCATTTCTTCTGGGAAAATGTGATATGCAGATACGGGATTCCACGTATCTTGGTCACAGACAATGGAACTCAGTTTAACAATGATTAGTTCAAGAAGTATTGTGATGAGAACGATATCAAGTTGCGCTTCACTTCAGTTGCCCATCCTCAAGCAAATGGGCAAGCTGAGGTTGCAAATCGAATTATCCTAGATGGACTGAAGAAAAGAGTTGAACGCTCCAGAAACATTTGGGTAGACGAATTGTTCCCCATACTATGGGCATATCGAACTACTTGCAAAGTCACCACTGGAGCTACCCCTTTTCTGTTGGCATATGGGGCAGAGGCAATGGTTCCAGTAGAGATTACTCACACGTCTCCAATAATTGAGACTTATGAGCCAGAAAAAAATGAGGAAGGCTTGAGGTTGGCCTTAGATCCGATTGACGAGGTTAGAGATGAGGCAAACGCCAAGATAGTTGAACATCAAAAGAAGGCATCTTTCTACTACAACCTAAGGGTTAAAGAAAGGTTCTTTCGACAAGGAGACTTAGTCCTCCGAAAGATTGAGGCATCCGGGGTCGGACAAAAAGGCAAGTTGGCCCCAAATTGGGAAGGACCATATCGCGTTAAGAACGTATTTGGTCGAGGCTCGTACAAGCTATAAACCCTTGAAGGGCATGAGGTGCCAAGGACTTGGCATGCCTCTAATTTGAAAGTTTATTATGTTTAAGGTGTTTCCTAAGTGGACTCACTACAAGAAATAAGGTTTGATAAAACCAACCCAAGTTTTTAAACTTGAGTATTATGTAAGGGTTGAACCCATTCTCAAAGTTATGAATTCTATATTCTTATGTTTTCATTATATGTGCATTTCATTCTGATAGACATGTTAACTAAGCATGCAAAGTCAAGAATCAAGAAAAACAATACAAGCCATGAATGGCCACAAAACACAAATAAAACTAAACTTATAAAAAGTTTAAGTTAAGCCTGAAGGCTGAAAATACATAAAAAGTACAAAGCCATGAATGGCCACAAACAAACTACAAACTATGCTTCACCCCATTTGTCACCAGCATCTGTCTCCTCCCTTGAGCTAGAGCCAGAAGAATGCTCATCAGCATCATCAGCAGAAGTGTCACCAAGGGGTGATGAATGCACTGGATCTAAAATCCTAGCATCCTCCTCCATGTCATCAACTCCAGCCAAGATACGCTCCAAGGGAGTAGGAGGGTAAGGAGCTGGAAAGTCAGCAGCGTCAAAAACCCCGGGATGCTTGGCCAAGATAGCCTGAACAACATCCTCCCATCCTGATGTATGCTGGACTGGGAAAAGAATCTCGTCATGCTTCTCGATCAAGTCCTTGTACTCCTGAGAGTTAAGGTACTCATCGATGCAATCATCCTTACTCTTCCTCAGCTCAACAAGATCAGCTTGAGCGTCAGCAAGCTCCTTCTCCTTCCTAGAAAGAGTCTCCTTAAGAGACTTAACCTCATCTTCAGACCTCTCCAATTTGACCCGGTTGGCCTCAGAAGATGTACGCCAAGCCTTGGCTTGGAACAATGCCCCCTGGAAGTTGACATTGGTGTGACGCCCTCAAAACCCGGGGTTACGATTTTTGGGCATCACGCATTCTAACGAATAACATAAACCTTCTATACAATATTATAAATACAACAACCCCTGAACTACACACCAAATCACATCAGGTTACAGTCTAAAACAGATACTACAAAACATAAACTAGAATCAAACTACTGCATGTCATTAGGACGCCCCGATTAAGAGCTATCACTAACAACCCAAAACTAATTCAGGTTACAACTTCTAACATAAATAAATCTCATACATCACTGGTCTACTAAAGCCCATAAACAACTACAGTAAACAACCTCCTGAGGAAAAAAGTGAACTCCAAGATATCAGGTGAATCAGAGAACTTAAAGCGGATTGTGTCTCGGTGGAATATCTTCTCGCTTTACTGAAATATCAAGATTAACAACAAGAGTGAGCAAAAGGCTCAGCAAGTATATATAAAACCGCACAATGTGAAATAATGATGCAACAATAGCAATATGTTTAACAATAAACTCAGATGGCCAAGAAATGGCAATAAATGAAAGAATTAACTTAACTGGCAATAATGAACAATACTGAAAATCAACTTCAAACTGTAAGTTAGAATTGGATTTTTATTGTGACGCAACGAGTTAAGGTGGATGATTAGTCACACCAAAACTCCGGACCATACCCACGGTATGTCCAAATACTGAACTGGATCCAAGGCCGCTTTTGGCCTACATAATACTGATACTCTGACTGGCGTCGGCAGTCCTTAAAAACATTTCATTTTTAATTAAAAACTTCCAATTCCGACTTAATACTGGGAGTTAGGTGTCGGAACAATCGACCACCTAATCAATTCAACCAATTACCTCCAACTGTCTGATTCAAATTATCAACGGGATTAAAGTAATTCAATGCATATGAATAGGGTTTACAATCAACAGGAATCAAGGTTTAATCTGATAATTTATAAAGTGCTGCAAGAGTGAATTATGAAATGAAATGAAATAGAGTCATCAAGTTCAAAACAAGGTATCTCAATCTCAGAACAGTAATGGAAATGGTTTATGCAACAATAAATAATTGAAATGGAAGGCAAGAGTCTCGCTTCAAAAGAATACGAGTTGAGTAAACTTGCCTTGATGCTAGATACTGGTACTACTGAATGTGAGCTTTCTCGTTTCCTTTACCGGTGCTCGTCTCTATAATATAAAATTCTAGTTTAGTTACTAATCAATAATCTAAACTCATTTCGAATACTAACTACCCAGCGCAATCTAATCGATTATAACTAATTTAAACAAATAATTACACATTGCAGTTAGCATATAAGCATGCATTGACTCGACACTAACATAATAATAGTTAAACACTTAACTTATTACCATCGAATAACACGTAGCATTTAATCGCATTTTCATAAACATATTTAAACACGGTATTAATTATAATTAAGTAAACCAAGAACTCATTTAATTAACTAAATTAATCAAAATAATAAAACACTAAAATCGTAAAACCACTTGAAAATAATAATTAAATTCGATTTATAGATAATCAAGATTAAATAATAATCGATTAATAAAATTCACCAATTAACTATTAATTTAATTGGTCAATTAAATCAATCTCATTATTATCTAGAATTGATTAAGAATAATCAAATTTAATTACTCTTTAGACTCTAATGATTTTAAAATAAATAACAAGTACATAAAATAAAATATATTTCTCAAAATTTCGGCATGACCCGTTCGTAAACAAGACTAGCCAGAAATTTCGCATGTACTATGCTGCGTCCCCAATCATAGGACGGATCACATAGTACATCCCACAATAATAACATGTACAAACAATCATTGCAATCCACAATACTAATCACTATCACTACTAATTTACAACTCAAATTTAATTCTAACCTTAAATACATCAATTTTTTGATACACGACTAACGATCTAAATTTATTTGAAAACAACTAAGAATTATAAATAATTTATAATTCCGCACCACACTACTAATTAATACACTTCAAGAACCTGCACAATAGGAAATAGAATATTAGATAATACCAAAAGCAGTTAACACTAAAAAGAAAAGAGAAAAAAACAAACTTGTAATTACTTACTAAAAGGAAACAAATTCATAAAACGAATTTTATACTCAAATACTACACAAAAACTAATTACTAGTTAATTACTGCCAAATCCGTTCGTAATAACGACACTTAAGTAATACAAACGAAATTTACATCACATATTATTAATAAAACGAAATGATAAAATCATATATATATATATAAACAAATTAAATAAACAAACAATTTCGAAATTATCACCTAATAACTAAAACAAAACGAATCTATATTATCAATATTTACTAAAACGAATTTATACATATTTATCCTAATTCAACAGAAAAACGAATTTATGCAATCACACATAAACAGAAAAAAAAACGGATTTAATAATCTAAAACACATGAAAAACGAAAATTAACAATACATAAACAATTTTCAACAAAATGAAAAAAAACAAAATGAACAAGGTTTTGATTATACCCTAAGAACTGATAATCATAACAGAACAGAGGTGGTGACTGCAGTGTTTTACCGGCCGGAAAAGACGCCGAAATTGACAGAAACGGCGGCGGCCTTGACAGAACTACCGGCGACGGCTGAAAACGGAAGGACGGCGCGACGGCGTTGATACTAACGGGGAGGGCTGCACGGAGAAGAAGATAGAGAGGGTGTTGCTGCGCCGCTTAACAGAAATCGGAGGGGGGGGGCGGGGGTTCTCTGTTTCTTTTCCGATGAGTGTGTGTGTGTGAGCTGTATGTATATAATTGGGTGCGTGCGTGTGTTTGTGGTGTGTGTTTGACTTATATATAGATAAAGATAAGGGTTGGCTTGATACTTTAATTACTCTACTGGCTGCGAATAACGGGACCAACACGGTACAAAAAAAAGAGATTTTAACACGAAACAAATTCTAAAATAATCAATTCTAACTAAATAAATAATTTATATACTAAAATTATTCTAAAAACTTTTAAATGCACAAAATTCATAATTAAATGAATTTTAAACTGATTTACTTAAAACAATTATACCAAGCTCAAATTTACTAATAATTACTGAAAAAAATAATTTAACACATAATACCACATTCACATATTCACATAATAATATTTAAACATTTAATCACATATTGCAGCAAAATTTTCAATTTAATCTAAATAAATAAATATTACTATTTTTATTACTTAAATAAATAGGAAATTCGTACCTAATTTCCCGGATATTACAATTGGTCTGCCAAAAAATAAAAGTTAGAAAAGCAAAAGCAAAAACTTCAAAGAAAAATAATATCTAAAGTAAAGAAAGTTACCGCAACAATAGCTTGAGCTCTTAAGTGCTCAACACCCTCGAGGGTGGAATATGCAACGAAATCCTTGTAATCACAAGGAGTAAGGGAGTGGTATGACCAATCCACATCATGTTTGGACACCCCAGTAATGGTGTCCTTCTTCCTAATACCCCAGTTGGGGCGCCACACTGAAGACTTGGTAGACACAGGAATGTCAGCCTCGTCTCCAGGGATCTTAGAAGGGATAAAAAAGCTGGGAACACCAGACTTCCCCCTTGGATCATCTCCAAGCCTAGCCCTCTTCATCCTGGATGTCTCCACATCCTTGGACTCGTTAGTCTTTTTTATAAAGGTCGCAGCTGCAAGAACAACCAAAAAATGGTTAGCAGAAAATCACAAGGGAAAGGAAAATGGACATAAAGAAAAGGGATAAGTAAAAATACCCTTATCATGAACAGTGGAGAGATGAACAGACTTGAGGACAAACTCATCCAGTAGTTCCCAAGCCACGGTAGTCCCGTTATCCTTGATTAGCACTGAGTAGGCATGAGATTCCTCCTCATTCAAGTCAATATTGCTGGGACTACCATCTGAAACTCTCCCAAAAGATCTACGGAACAGGGTTCTCCAATCCCCTCATTCCCAGACAAGATACATAAACTCATTTTTCCATTTGGGGTTGTTGTCTGGGATAGATTTTGGATGAAAAATGAAAGGGAATCCAACCCTATGACTAATGTACACCCAACCCAAGTTGTTGGCAGAGCTATTCTTGAATTGAAAAATCTTTCTAAACAAAGGTACAGAAAGTGGAAGATTATTTCGAAGGCATAAAACCATAAAACAGTTAATTATCCTCCAAGCGTTGGGGGGTAATTGACAAGGGTTGACTTGGACATCTGCCAAAAGCCTAAAAATAAACTCATGAAAGGGGAACCTAAGGCCGGCAACTATGGCATCCCTATAAATACACAAAGCATTTGACCGCAAGTGACATGAACGGTCACCAGGGTCGGCATGAACAAGTTTTAAAGGGGCCTTTACCCTATACATTTTATTATAATCTTTAATCATATCTACATCATGAAACCTATTACTACAATCATATGAATCTAAAGTAGACACAAACGGGTACTCATCCCCACGTTCATTAATCATATCCTGCAAAGACATGTATTTAGAACAAATTGGAATGGGGGTACCTCGTTTGGATGCGGAATTCATCTTTTGCAGACGTTGAGAAGCACGATCAGCCATCTTAAGCCCAGAATCTTCACAGAAAACCCAGAAATCTTCAAAGAAAACCCAGAATCTTCAAAGAAAGCCCAGAATCTTCAAAGAATTCTTCAAATCTTCAAGCGAAAAACCCAAAAAACGGTGAGATTCAACGGAAAATCTCACCGGGAATCGCCTTGTGACAGAACCCTAACAAAGCTACTTAGAGAGAATTTTAGAAGAAATTTAGCAGAATATCTTTGAGGAATGGAAAGTGAGAAATGAATGGAAACAACTGAGATTTCACCCTTTTATAGGGATGACAGCCGGTCAATGGGCCGGTTGAAGGGAGAGCAACCGACATTAGCCGGTATAGCCCATAAAAGATTACAGGCCCAATTAAAAAATTTGAATAGTTAAAGGCCTAGGGCCCAAATTGAGCCCAACGTAGGTGGGCCTTAAAGAACACAAGAGGTACAACTTGAAGAAGCCTGGTCGAATGTGTTCGATCAAGACCCAAAATGGCACTTAGCTTCGATCAGAAACCTGGTCGAAAGTATTCAACCAAAGCTCAAAATGAACCAAATGTTCGACCAGAATCCTGGTCGAATGAGTTCGAATAAGGCCCGAAATGGCTTTCATATTCGACCAGAGTCCTGGTCGAATGTGTTCGACCAAGGCCCGAAATGAGGAATGTATTCGACCAGAAACCTGGTCGAATGAGTTCTAAGATAACCTAAAATGAACCATGTATTCGACCAGAATCCTGGTCGAATGAGTTCGAACAGGGCCCAAAATGAAGCAAATCTTCGACTAGAATCCTGGTCGAAAGTATTCGATCAGGGCCTGAAACAACACCTAAATTCGACTAGGATCTTGATCGAAAACATTCGACCAAGTCCTAAAAGTTGCAATAATCTTCGACTAGAAACCTGGTCGAAACCATTCGACCATGAGGATAAATGGCATTAAGTGTCGACTAGAAACCTGGTCGAAACCATTCGACCAGGAGGAGAAATGGCATTAAGTGTCGACTAGAAACCTGGTCGAAACCATTCGACCAGGAGGTGAAATGACAATAAGCTTCGACCAGAAACCTGGTCGAAATCATTCGACCAGGAGGCAAAAACAAGGCAAATTTCGACCAGAATCCTGGTCGAAGGAGTTCGACCATGAACTAAAGTTGAGGTCGAATTCGACCAAGATTCTGGTTGAAAATGAACTGAAAATTCAAAAATTGATTTATTTCCCAAGGAATTAATGAAAAATCCCGATTCATGTTTTGGGAAAATTACAAAATTTGGTTTAGAGCTATATGTTCATAAAAGCAAGCCACGATACGAAAGAAAATTCTGTAACTCCCAAATAAAATAACTTCTACGATAATCCAAGAGAGATTTTCCTAGAAGTTGGGGGGCAAATGATATGGGCTGAAATATAAGCCTAGAAATATAATTAATGACATATTAATTAGACCCGGATTGGTCCAAGAACACAGCCCAATATTCGAGGCCCAAAACCCTGATTATTTATTAAATTCGTAATTAATAAATAAGGGAAATATACAGCTCATGAAAGAAGGCCAAAATATGGTAAATTCGTCAAAGAAGGATCCAGAATCCCAATCAAAAAGAAATAATGAGTCACAACCTTTATCAACAAGGAAAAAACTTATCCTGCAAGAAATACAATGTTTATCCAATATCAAAAAGGAGACTTATTCGCTAAGACTCCTAAACATACCATAAATACAAGGCTCCAGACGCCTATATAAAGGACCTGATCCTACAAGCAGAACTACGTCTTTGGCTTGATTCTCAGCATTAATTGAGATACGTAGGCATCTTGTGAGAACCGATTTAGTCTCGAAACACAAATGCAGCCATTAAAGCTCGAAAGCTCATAAATCCTAGCAATTAATATACATGCACGTTTTTTAATCCATAACAATTACCTAAAATTTTAAAATTTTAATATATTTATTTATTTTTTATTTTTGTTATTAATTTAAATTACACGAAAACATAATACAAAAAATAGACAACATAAAAGTACATAAATGAAAAAAATATACGATACAAAATTACACAAATTCTAAATAAATAAATTTAACATTTAACATTTAAATACACAAAATACAAAAATACATGAAAAATATATATAACATAAACGAATTACCACGTCTAATATGTACACATAGTTGATTATGCAAAGCAAAAAAAAGTACAAAGTCACCGAAACGTACGTCACTTTGTACAAGTAGAAATATCATAAGTTTCCTAGTGTGGACCTCACAAAAGCCGGTAGTGTGGGACCAGGAGCGCTGCCCACTGATTCTCACACTTATCCAAGAAACCAATAAGTCCTGGTCCTCCATCATTATTCTAACCTACACTACTCCTTTTATTATAATTTATACATACATACATGGAATTTTCATGCTACCAAACCTTCAAACTCACAAAAATAAATTAAAAATATCAAAATTTTATAAAAATAAATAAATATTATATTACATTCGTCAAGAATAATTATAATTTCTGCAATTTATAAAAAATTTGTAATATATAATTTAAAGACCAAAGAAAAAATTAGACTCCTCCAATTTCATTATTTCAACATTAGGGTATACAACAAACCAAAAAAGTAGGTGGTTGGGACTGTGCCTCGTCCTCACTTATTAGCAACCCTATAGCTTACAAATATTTATCCCCACAAAAAAAATCAAAATTTTAAATATTTATCAACTTTATCATAATTACACATTATTTAATGAAACTCCGTTTGTGTTTATCTTTCGTCTTCTTTCCTTCTTGCTTCAAATTCCAGTAACTAATCCACCCCCCTCCTCATTCAACTCTGTGTCTATCTATCTATATATACATACACATATCCATCATAATCATTTCTGCCGACTCATCACATATTCTTCCTCTTCAGGTTTGATCCTCTCTCCCCTCTTTACCCTTTTTTCTATCTCTACATATACATACATATTTGTGTCTTCAAGTATGGTGCTGTTTTTTTCACATATTTATACACATATTGCATAGATATTATCTGGGTGTTTGTTGGTTTAGTCTCTTTTTGTTTCATGTTTCTTTAAATGGGAAGTTTTTTTTCCCGGGAAAAATTGTGAGGTTGATTTTTAATAACAGACTTGATTTGATTTCTATGTGTTTGATATTTGATGCTTGGTTTTAACTTCAATTTTACTTGTTTTTGTTACCCTTTTTGTACAAGGGTGTGTGTATGCATACTTGATTTTTTTGTGTTTAGGTATGTGCAGAAAAGTCTTTTTTATTTTATTTTCTTGGTTTTGGAATGATAGATACAAAACACTTATGCATAAGTTTTTTATAAGTGTTTGTTATGGTAATTAAAGATTTTTTTTGGAAATATACTAATTAGCTCAAGAGCTTTTGTTACTTTTTGATGTTATTAGTTATTACTATATGAAGTAGTGTTAAATGAGTGAAAACTAGTTGAGAATTTTACTGTTGGTTGTGATTAATGATATGACATCAAGGGTCAGTGGTTTCAGAACAGGAAATTTCTTAAATAATCTGTTTTTTAAATTTTTTGTGTTTGCATTTATTATTCAAGAATTGGGTTTTATGGTTAGATTGTGCATCACTTGTTTTGTAGGTACAGTGAAATGAGTTGTTCTTGGTTGATCTAGAAACTAGTGTTGATCATACAAGATTATTGATTAATGGGTGGAGTGTGTTCGAGGAAGCGAGATCAGCAAGTTAATGATGAGAGCATAAATAGAGGACTTTCTGTGAGATATTTTAAAAGTGGAAGTTCGAAATGGCTGGGTTCCTCGATTTCGCGAGTAACTTCAGATATTAAGCAGCGACATGGGAAATGTCCATCTCTTATGGAACTATGTATTAATAAAATTTGTGAAGTATGTTGAGTTCTTTATCAAGGTTATTAATGAAAGTTGAAGGATTATGGTCATGTGGACTGATAGTGTGTTTTGAATTTGTAACAGGATATTGATCAATACAAAACTCTGTCTATGCTGCCAAGGGATATTAATCAGCAGATAATTAATGAATTGATTTGTTCCCAATGTCTAACTGAGAGGACGCTTGAAGCCTTTCGAGACTGTGATCTCCAGGTAATTTTTAGCACATGGCACTAAATCTAAAATCTTGAGACTTGTACAGGGACCATTATTTTAGTGGGAACACTTCTGATGCTCTAAGGTCATACAGAACTAAAAGTATAATGTTGTGCTTATCAGGATCTTGACTTGGGAGAATATCCAGGATTTGATGACAGCTGGATGGATGTTGTGGCTTCACAAGAAGCATCTTTGCTCTCTTTGGATCTTTCTGGTTCTGATGTTACTGACTCGGGCTTAAAGAATCTTAAAGATTGCAAAAACCTCCAAGCCTTGAATCTTAATTACTGTGACCAGATTACAGACCATGGCCTGGAGTGTATCAGATGTATGTATCTTCTCTTGAGTTAAGGAATAAGTTTCAACCATGATGGGGTGCTCGAACAGCTAGAGCATAATTATGTTTAGGAATAACCTGAATGCCTAATCTTGAAACTTTTTATGCATAGGATGCTAATGAAATTCATTGTCCCTGTTGAAGCTAGTTAGTGGATCACTTAAATTTGATGCAACATGATTCCTTACAACACTCAGTGATCATGCAAATCTCTCAACATTCTAGATTACATCATATGTTAGATTTTAACTCCATGATATTTTGTATAGTCTCCTGAATGCTTGGTGCCTCTGTTTGATCTTTCCCTAGTACGTTTTTTTTGAATCTGGGATGATGTTGTGGTGCATGGAAAGTTGTTATCTGTATAAATAGAACATGGTAACTTTTTCTTGTATGAGTTATATCCATTTACAGTACATGATACAGCACTGTTTTCTGAAGTCATGTGTATTTTTAGATATTGTGATGAAATAGATCATGCGTGAATCAGTGTCCTTCTGAGGTGTATTGTCTACCTCTCGGTTCATAAAACTTGAATGTGGAGAAGTTGGATGGCTTTCATGTACTGTAGTATTTGTTAATTAACTTGAGCTTTATGTTCATGAAGACAGTGTTTTAATGTTGACTGGGTATTATAGCATTTCAGTAGCGATCTTTTTTTCTTTGGCTAGATCTTTATGAGCAAATTTTACTTAAGACAACACATTACACAGAAAAGGGAAAAGGGGGTACCAAGACATGCACTTTGAAGTTTTGCTTATTTTCTTATGGATTATTTCCTTTTACACCCGACTTTAACTATTTTGAATTGCTTCTATCCCTTTTCTAGATCACTGCAATTTGACAACCTTGAGTTTCAGAAGAAACAACTGTTTTACTGCAAAAGGATTGAGTGCCTTGTCTGGCTTGGTCAATTTATCAAAGTTGGACCTTGAAAGATGTCCGGGGATTCATGGTGGGCTTGTTCATCTCAAAGGTTTACTTCTTTTTTTTCAAACTCTTGACTTAGTAATGAACTTCTTGCACAATTGTTGTAAAGCATCTTAATGCATATATGGTAAGCTTTCCTATGGTCTACAGGGACTCATTGTTAAACATTTTGAGGCTTAATCTCATATTATATAGTATAGCTTCCAAGTTTGGGAGCTGAGCAAAGAGCAAACCATGTTTCTATAGATTAACCGTATCCCATACTGCATGAAGGTTTTTATATATGTGATAAATTTAAGCTTCATGTCCCAAAGGTTCTGCCAGGAGAGGTGTTGGTGCACTAATTTTTATCTCATTAAGAACTTTTTTTGATGGCATATTGTAATTTTCAATGTATTAAAAGAATGAAGTTTTACCTGAAAACTTTGCACATAACATTAGAGTCTCAGATTGTGACCCCGATCATGCTTGGCAGGACTTTCAAAGCTTGAGACTCTTAACATCAACTGTTGCAATTGCATCACAAATGCTGATATGAAGCCTCTCGCAGGTAACTCATCTTGATTGGAAGGGGTACCGGGTTCACTTTAGAATGTAGGTTTGTTGAATGTATATGTTATCCATTTAGGGGCTTCTCCCAACAAAAATATGTTTTGGGAGAGTTGGCCATCTTACAAAGCTCTTAGTTTGTTGGAAGTTTCGCAACTTCCAGGGAAGGCTGGTAGTTTTTACCTCTTTATTATTTCTACCATTAAAGATTTGGTTGATTCTTTTATCAAGTCTGATAGAGCCTCCACATTCTTTCTTTTCATTGTTCATATAATGACTTTGCAATACAAATATTTGCTTGTGCTAAGTTTCTATGCTTGTTAATTACTGTAAACATTGCTTCACCAGGAATTACAAGCTTGAAAGAGTTGCAGATTTCCTCGAGCAAGGTTACTGATTATGGTGTCACCTTCTTAAACGGTACTTGGTTCGCCCTTCTCCATAAATAATAATCTGCAACAGAAGAATGCATAGTGCAGGGTCTTTGGCCATGCCACATTGTAGTTGCAATTTTGTCGATGTGTTTTCATTTTGCACCAATCTGAAGTCATCCTTATTATACAGTCCTGAGAAGTGTTTTTCAATTTTATCCCTTTCTTCACCATCCCAATTTCTTTATATAGAATTTTCAAATTATTGACCGTGATGTAGAGTGAAATTTATCTTTCAACTCCTCATTTCTCTCTTTGGTATAAATGAACTATGCCCCAGATTTTTTTGAAGACAGCGTTTAGATAATATATTGGTGAAATTATACAAAATCCTATTAAATATTTCGCTAGTATAAAATTATTAAGTGACTTTGATCTTCTATGGTTGCAGCCCTGAACAAGCTTACTTTACTGAACATGGAAGGTTGCCCTGTTACTGCAGCTTGTTTGGGATCTCTTTCAGGTTTTATGCAGTGCATAATTTCTTATAAGTTTAATCTCTATCAGTAGAGTCCATATTCATATCAAAAGCATGTACTGATTATCTTACATGGAAATTCTTTTGTCGGTGTACATGGTAAATATGTTAGATAATTTTTACTTCGTTAGAAACTTGGCTTTTGTATATGATGCCACTTAACCATAATAAGTTTTGTAGGGTTATGTACATCATGTGCTTTTACCTGAGATAAATATATTAGTGGTGTGCCTTGTCAAATAGCTGGATGTAGGAGTTAATTTAGTCAGCTACCATGTAATTTTCAGATTATTCTATAGATTTTATATTAGAGAAAAGAATAATCTAGTCTTTTCTTTGTTTTAATGCAGCTCTTACTACCCTGTTGTATTTGAACCTTAGCAGATGTAATTTAACTGATGATGGGTGTGACGACTTTTCAAGTAAGCATCATCATTGTGCCTTGAAACTATAGAATGTTTTTAGAAAATGTATGTTGATTAAATATCATTTCGATAATCGATATTTTAATTTCAATTATAACTTGATACTTGTTTTTATTTCCCCGTGTCTACAGGGCTGCAAACTCTGAAGGTTCTAAACTTGGGATTTAATGAGATATCAGATGCCATTTTGGTACACCTGAAAGGTTATTTTTTCAAAACATTTATCTTAATTGTACTGGTGAATTAATGTTTCTGAAGTCTCCGTGTGTGTGTGTTTGTGTATCTACACATTTGGTGTTGAACTTCAGTGGGACAACTTGAGCAACTGGAATGTTAGTTTGCTGAAACATTTATTTTATTTTTTTGCAAACTTTCTTTTGCAGGTAAGAGAATGGTTCGGAGGAATCCTTTATTTTCTATAATTTTTGACAATATGTAATTATGTATTATCTTGTGAATCATTCTTATACCGTGGTCAATTTATGAGGTGTTCTGTCCAGTCAAGTTTAAGTTTGCAGAATAACTTTTCGACTACTATTTATAGTCATAAGTGCCATCCTTATAGTCTTACTTTATAATTATTGGATGCATGTTTTGTGTACGTGCTCATGCTTTCCTTAAATCAAAGCAGGTTTGAAAAATTTGGAGAGTTTGAACCTTGACTCCTGTAGAATTGGTGATGATGAGCTTTATAATTTGTCAGGTTAGTGTAATGCAAATTAATTTTTCTATATCTTTGATATATGAGCTTTGTTCAGTTTAAAAGTCCTATGAAATATTTTGCTCCATTTATTTTATCATTTTAGGTGAGTTTTCTGTTGGATTGAGCTCTCGAGACATGGGATCTTTCATATTTTTTCTTATACAAATTAAAAAGAAAGTGGGGTGATTGTGTGTATATTGTCTCTATCATATTTTATCTCCCTTTGGCAAAATTTGATCCATTTTTACATCTTCATGTTTAAGCACACTTGTTGCATTTCAATCTCCGGACCGCTCTATCATATTATATCTCCCTTCGGCAAAATTTGATCCATTTTACATCTTCATGTTTAAGCACACTTCGTTGTTGCATTTCAATCTCCGGACCGCAGTTAGCTCCATGTAATGTCTTGGTACTTAATTTTCAGGCCTTCGGCGTTTGAAATGTTTGGAGTTGTCTGATACTGAAGTAGGAAGCAATGGACTTCACCATCTCTCTGGTTAGACATGTGCCTTGTGTAGTAATTAAATAACGTCATCTGTGAGTGATGATCCAAGTTTCATTGTATACATTAGAGTGGTTTACATCCTGGTATGTATATATTCTGTAGGTTTGACTAATCTGGAGAGTTTGAATCTTTCGTTCACTGTTGTTACTGATGGAGGTCTGAGAAAGCTATCTGGATTATCTTTTCTTAAGTCTCTTAATTTGGATGCTCGCCAAATTACAGATGCTGGCCTGGCAGCTCTCACAAGTAAGGACTGTTTAGATGATATTTTGCTTGAAAAGTTAGAATTGCTAAAGAACTATCAAAACCTTCATTAATTCAAGATTTGTATGCTTCCAGATGTTTATCTTCCAAATTTTTTGTACGTCTATTTGCAAATTTGTGTTATCATTGTTAGGTGATAAACAGGAGAACAAAAAGTCCTTGCTAAAGATACATTTATCTATTAGTTAATGCTGGTTTATCATATATATGCAAGTTGAACATAGTTGGTTCTTAAATAATTGCCGTGGAAAACTTATGCAAGGCCAAGTGTACAATCTGTTTACTAGTGGAGACTAAAGCACACTGGGCTTTTTGATTTTAATATGTTGAACCCTCCAAAGTCTGTTGGCAATAATCGGTATTATATCAACATGTTAGCTAGATTGGAAGATTTTATAAGGCTGGCCGTGCTACCTATGTTTAGGGAAGTACCTGGGTTGTTTTGATTGGCCTGACTTTGTTTCGCTGCCAGCCTAGTCAGCAAGTTAGTTTTTAAACTGTACCTCACATCTGGCCGGTAGATTTTAGCCGGAGAGTAATACCATGTTCCTTCCCTATCTCTAATACATAAACGTCTAGGTTTGAAATTTAAATGGTCACCAACAAACGATTGTTAGTGTTTGTTGTGAAAACACGTACCGCGGAAAGTTTCTGCGGTACGTGTAAATGATGGGGCCCCCTGTATTCACATCAAAAACCCTACTGTACACGTACTGCGGAAACTTTCTGCAGTACGTGTTTTCACAGCAAACGTTTGCCCCTGACCGCCCCCCATTAATCTTTAACATCTCTTTTGCTTCCTACTATTTTTTTAAACTTCTGTCGAGTATGATTGTTGGATTGAGCTGCGTACTGCAGGAATTAGATTGACTGTTAAAAAAACTATAATTAAAAGTCCGCAAACATGATCAAGATCCAAATTGACTGTTTTGTACATTATCGTTGCGTCATCCTTATATCCCTTTCATTTCGAAAATTATTTGTACTTGCAGGTTTGACTGGTCTGACTCATCTGGATCTATTCTGCGCTCGCATCACAGACTCGGGAACAAATTATTTGCGCAGTACGTGCATTTAACTATTTTAATTTATTTGAAATTGATACATGTTCCATTCTGAATATAGCTCATTTGAGGGTTGAATTCCATATTGTTATTTTGTAGTAGTTCATGTGATTAATTTTATATGTTGAAACAGCAGGGTCATTCTCATTCAAATCTCATTTGTGGTCTGATTATTTAGGTTTTAAGAATTTGCGGTCCTTGGAAGTCTGTGGTGGGGGATTAACCGACGCGGGTGTGAAGAATATTAAAGATCTCTCGTCTTTGACAATGTTGAATCTTTCACAGAACCACCATTTGACAGATAGAACCTTGGAACTGATTTCTGGTATATCTTGGCATCTTAAACACACATGGTTCTGCTTATGTGAATTTGCAGCCATTACCATAGTATTTCAAATTACTAGAAATTTAATCACAGTTTGCACTTTTGGTGATGGATATATCAGCTTGAATAATTATTCATTTGTTGATGGTAGCTAGTAAATAGGTCAACGAAATTTCTTTCTTTTTTTTCTGTAGAACTACATACTGTGGTTAGATTCCATGATTTGCTTCTAGGACTTGTGTATTACCCTCAAATATCGGCAAACATTTGTTCTTTTATTTCCTGACTGTCTAAGAGCCTGATATCAACATAATTACAGGGTTGACGGATTTGGTATCTTTAAATGTCTCAAGCTCTCGTATAACCGCTGGAGGGTTGAAGCACCTGAAGCCCCTGAAGAATCTGAGATCACTGACCCTGGAATCCTGCAAGCTAACTGCAAGTGATATAAAGAAGCTTCAGGCCACTGACCTCCCTAATCTGGTAAGCTTTCGTCCAGAATAGGTTCAGAGGAAACATCATGTAAATAGCAATCAGCCATGAAGTGCTGCTGTATATTAAAATAATAAGTGATCTGTGGACTTGTATAGATGGTAGACCTAAATTTTACCCTTAATTTCTTCTGGAGGAAGGAGACATTTGGGTGCTGCATGTGAAGCCTTCCTTTTGTGTTACTTACATACAAAAGAAATGTATATATGCTTATGTGGCCAAGTTTCTGAATGTGTTGTAGATGTTCATCCAAACACTTGTGATGTATGTTATTTGGTCTTTCGATGAGTTATGATTTATATTGTATATATTATAATTTATATGCCTCTGAAGTGTCATTGATTTTTCCGTCATGCTGGCAATGATTATTTGTATAAATAAAATAGTGATCCTTGAATAGAAGTATTGGACCCTGATATTCCAGTGTGCTGAGCAAGGCTGATGTTTCTTGTTATGGTGGTTCGTTTTTGACTATCTTATGCTGGTGGATAATATTTGACTGTACACATGTAACATGTCCAGCCTGAGCTCTGCGGATCCATGGGAGGATATGCTGGTTATACCAACAACAGCACAGGAAATGGTCTGATTTTGGAGTTATGTTGATGACCATTCTTTTATGATTTTAGAAGGAAAAAACATAAAATGCATGTATATAATCGACAACCCCCCTTTGGAAACCCTAGCATAGGAGCATCCGGGCTTTGAACTAATGAATGACAATTGACAAAGGTATTTACGACTAAAACACATTAACCGGTCTCGCTAAAGTTTTGAATTATTTTGCTAAACAGCTAAAGTAATTACGATTTGTTTGAATTTTAAATATGATTTTTGAGAAGTGATTTACTACGGTATGATATTTGTAAGCTTGAGATGCCAGTTTTCTTTCTAGCTCCATGGTTACTGCCAAATTTAATTAAAACGCGTTTGATTTAATTATTTGCATGAGCCAGACCGACTCTTAGCTGAAAATGTTATAAAAAAATTCTTGCTTATTTTCCATCTTGTAATCGTATTTACAATTCCTGTACAAAAGTGAGAAAGGTCAGCTACAGACGGTTAAGTTACCCTTTTGGACTGGCTTACTTCTTCCCGAATGTTCACTATCTAAATTATTGTTGGATCAACTTGAAGTGGCAAAAAACCTCTCGGTCTCCTCCAACCTCTTATTTAAGGAGATCGTGACAAATAAAATTTAAGCAAGTTGCGATGGCTAATATACGCGGAGCTGCTTGTATATTTTAGTAGTAAAAGAGCTAAAATGCACTGGTTCGCTCAGTTTTGGAGAACATCTCGCCAAAATTCATCAGGTGAAAAAGTTTATTTCATCAGACGAAACATCGAGTTGGCCATCAATTTGATTGAAGGACTATCAAAGTACCGGTTGCAGTGATTAAACTTGTCATCATTAATTTATTTGATGCAAGATCAGACTACATTGCTGCAGAAAAATTGCGACATTTAATTTGATGTGCTTAGTTAACAAACTCCATCAATTCAATCCATGAATTAATGTATCCAAACACTTCTAGTTGGAAAGTAAACCAGAACTCCCCAAATGATGAAATTATAGAGCAGCTGAATTACAAACAAACTTAAGTAGCAATATTTCCAAATTCCAACTAGAAAACTTTTCGTTCACAGAGCAGCAGGGCCCAAATACATGAAATAGAAAAGATACCCTAAATGAAGTCCCTTCCAGCAAGAGAGGAGGAAGTTTCCAGCATTACTAATATGAAGCATCTACCTTCAAGGCTTTCAATAATATCTTGATATAGTTAGATCTACCGGTCGGCAAGTCATTTCCTAATAAAATACATAACTTTCTGCATTTGAACCTGCAGCAAGAAAGTACTTTGTAAGAGAGACAGACAGTACACCATAGAAGAAGAGATGTGTAAATATGACTCGAGGGTAAGAGTGAAACTTTCTTGACACTTGGCTACTCTGCAAAGAAGGCAGTAATCTTGCATATCAACTTATCTATTTGGCACTTAAATGTTAATTTCTACATGCACAAACGTGTTCAAAGTGTTGCATATTTACACAAATTTGTGACGCCCAACATTTTCACATCCAACCTTTGATTGCAAATTTACAGATTTAACATAGTGAGCTGTTTTACTGCTTCAGATATCTTGTCTTGAAGTATATCTAGTGCATGAATGAAATGCAAATACATTTTGAATTCAATTACCAAGTAAGGGTTCAAAACACTGGTCCTGCAACCTTCCCTATCATCTTTGGGCTTGATCTGAGCCTGAAGCTCCAACTGAAGTTGCGGGGACATTACTTGCTGAACCATTTTCAAATGGCGGGGGCACACCCCATTTGCCTTCAGATTCAAGAGGTTCAAAGACATGCACTCCTCCATCAGATAGTCCCAATGCAAATTGATTTGGTTCTTGTGGATGTGCAGCAATCACTACTGGGTGAACATTTGAATTGCTAGAAGAGAGATAAAAAATCAGTGGACAGAAGCATTGTTTGGCCAACATATTATGAGATAGTTTATCAATATCATAAATTTGTAACCAAAAGTTCTAAAATGTAAAAGACAATTACAAGGGTCAACCAATCAAACGTTGTTTCCAGAGGCATTGCCCGAGTACAAAATCAGGTGTACATAGAAAATAATAGTACGACAGAACAAAAGCTGTTAAAATAATTAAAAAAACAAGGGTGCAACAACCACAAAATGTGTACCTGACACTATGTGGCAGATAAGCCAAAGGACTGATACGACATCGGAGATGGAGGTGTGTAGCACTAAATATGCACACACTTGCATCCAAGAAACTGGCGTAGACCAGCTGACTATCGCATGAAAACGTTGCATGAGATACAGGAGCAGCAGATTCTCGTGGTACCCACTGGAAAATAAGTTAATTCAGTTAAAAAGGAAGGTTATAATGCTGTAACATGGAAAACTGCAATGATCTGATGGATTTACCTGCTTTAGACAGTCTAGCTTTGTTGTTTCATATATGGCAAGCTGAGTCTCATGTACAACCAGAAAGTGGATTTGGTCATGATGAAACTGTACCCGAGTGTCTGACTGTGCTGTTGGAGTCCTTCCAGCTGGAACAGGTAAGTATCTGTTCTTCTGCCTTTCCCATCCATCAGAGCTCCACACACAAAGCTAGAGATAAACACAGCACAAAGGTAAATCCAAAGCATGGGGAAGACAATCAATGTCTAAATCATACAATTTTCATTTAGTTACAAGACAAGAATGCTTTTAACAATTGTTGAAAGTTTAGTCTCTTTGACAGGAGCCTAATATACCCGTCATATCATCTGATTTAGAAGGTAACAAAGTGAATTCTGATCATTTTCCCAATTAAACTAAGATAATGTACGTGAACTAGTTGCATATAAGTAACATACAAGTGACATGTATCAACATACAAGAAATGCAGATAATTTTGAGATGGAAGAAAACATTTTATCATACCATTACAAGTGTCACAGCAAGAAATGACATGCATTAAGAGAAAGAGTGATAAAGTGAAGGGGAAAGGGGAGAGGGGAAAGGGGAGAAGAACAAAATGATTTTGTCAACCTGAGCATCTGCTCCAGAAGAAACTAGCACATTAAGCACATGAGAGAAGGCAAGACCAGTGATTCTCTTGGAGTGGCCCTTCAGCTTGCTCTTTACCTGCAGAGATACATCATTAGTAACAAGCTTTACAAGTGAAACTCGAACGATTGAATTATTATCCATATACTTTATTTTCAGGGAACAGAAGGATACCTCATCCACACGGACATTATATATTTGAATGGAGGAGTCATCCATGCCAATAGCAATAATATTGTTATCTTGAGGATGGAATGCTAGAAATGTTGCTGCCGGTGGTGGGGGCATGAAAGTTGTCATTGTCTGCCAGAAGTGGAATTAGATAAATTTGCTCAGCGTGGAAACAAAACCACACTCTCGATAACTGCTCTTCATTCATATATTACCTTGAAAGTCATCATGTTGAATAAAGATATCTTTCCTCCTGATGCTGACATCACATAAGAATCATTTTTTGACAATGCAAAGCATGACACAGCATCCTCAGGGTTGGCATCAGAAACGTCATTGGTCATTTGAATGCCGCTGGATGGTTGCCATAATTGAGGTGAAACATTAGCTGTAGCCTATATCAACAACCATGTACTTGCTTAGAAGTTACCTTTTGAATAATTAACAGATGAGATTTTTGTGTACATTCTATATACCTTCCCACTGGAATTTCTGTCATTTCTTTGCCATTTCCACAGTAGATGGATTGCATTTGATGCTAATGCCAATATGGCACTGCCTGAATTTGTATAAATCAACCTTGATATCTGCAATGACCACACAGGAAGCAACGAGTATGTTTTGCTTTATTACATGATATACTAACAAGAGCAATCAAGATACACACAAAACTGAAGACAGCTAATTTAATAGTTCATACAAAATAAAGCACATGCGGAACTAAAATATAAAAATAAAAGCATGTAAGTGATTGACAATGCAGAAACATGAAGTTAATTTCATCAAGTACTCCTGTAGACAGCATTAGAAGCATAGAGAAAGAGATTCACTTCTAGATCAAGAAAAATTAAAAAAAAAAAAATCAGTAACTCATCCAAATGAACAGATAGTCTGCTGAAATAGGTGGAATACAAAGATTTTTAACTTTGTGAACAAACGCATTACAAGCCAAGCAGTAGTTAATTGTAACTAATAACCAAATATTTATTATATATGTGACTGTGCGATGGTTGATATACTTGAGATATAATAAACTGAAATATACCTTAGGTACTCTCATGTTTTCAGGGAGTTTTATTGACCGACACTGAGAAGGTTCAGAAACCTCTGTAAGTTTCCAAACCTTTGATTTGTCACTCGAATCATCAGCTATTCTCGGCTTAATGTCCCCCATATTTCTGGCGTCTCCGTTCTAGCAACAAGAAATTGTGTGTTGGTATGCGTAATATAGATATTATAGTCTACTTGTTATAGGCAGAGATAAATTTTTAATAAAGAATTGCCCTGTGAGACCAAAATTAAGACCATCTCATGCAAAGCAAACATACAAAGACCTTGTAGCACTAACCATTCCAGAAAGAGAGACACCGGAGACAACCCTGTCTGCTGGTCCAGAACTACTAGCAGCAGCTGCCGCTGCTGCAGCTACTGATATTATAGGCTGCATGAAATAGGAGTAAAGAAAAATTAAGATTTAATAATTGCATGTCAGGATGCCAAGAAAATAAAATTTACGATAAGAACCTTTACTGTTTCAGGAGCTCTTGAAACATCATAAGATTTATTTTCCAGTGTGCGTAGCAACCGAAGGCCATCAGAATTTGCTAAGATCTTGATCCCATTTTCATTTGTAGAGACTGCCAAAAGGGATCCATCCTTGTTGAAGCGGATACGTGGACTTGCCTTGAATAGATCGGACAAAAAAATACAAGACTTGTCAATTATTTAGGTTACATGTATAGAAATGTTTCCAACATTGTCGTGTCTATAGGCATTTTACTTACCGGAAGGCCTCCATCACCGTCAATACTTGTCAAGATTTGAACATTGTCCATATCCCAGAACTTGATAGAAAATTCATCACCAGCAGCTAAATAACGGTTTTTAGTTGTGTCAAACTGGACAACTCCTAAAGAACGTTTTCGGAAGCCCAGATATGTCCTCTTCACAGCTCCTTCACTTTCATTCCATTCAACAATGTGCGACTCCCCATCTTTGCTGGTCCCGCATGAGAAGAGCCTGCGTAACGAGACAGCAAAAGCCACATATATTCAGATTGGCAAAAATAAGCAAATCAGTATCAACAAATGAGTATACTAGAAATCAAGTACGTTATCAACAAATGAGTATACTAGAAATCAAGGACATTGTCAACAATGAGTATACTAGCAATCAAGTTATACGAATTAACCTACCTTGTTCCGTCGGCACTGTAGGCCATTGTCGTGCACCACCGCCCAGGAGCATCATAATCAACTCGAGATCCCAAATTGTCATATAACCACGCTTTAATCTTTCCGTCTAGAGCTGTTGAAAATATAAACTGAAAGCAAACAGAGTAACAGGCCACCATTAGCAAATTTGGTTCAGGAATAAACAGATTTTGAAAATAAATAAAAAATTATAAGCTTTAGATATCAATTCTAGCAGCCTGATTAAAATTAATATGAACTACCTGGATATTTTCTTTGAAGTGGGGGCATACTGAATAAACGGGAGCTTCATGACCTTCAAAAGTGTATTGTTTTGCACCAGTATTCGCATCCCAGACCTGAAATCAGTCATGTCAGAGGGAGATACTGCTCTTTCATTACAAGAAATACCAATATAGATGAAACCTTAATTGTGGGTAACAACTTAACATAGATACTGGAGACTAACCTTAATTGTTTTATCATCCCCACAAGTTATCACACATAGCTGCTTATTTGGATGTGAGAATGCAAGATCGTTTACTCCACCAATATGAGCATCAATCTATAATAAAAAAAATTCCTTGTCAATACCTCCTAATTGATTAGAAGATCGAGTAGTATGACAAATTAAGGAAATGGAAGAGAAGAAAGGTTGACAGTTAAGAATGGAAAACTACCTCTAAATGCTGCCTTATATCATCATCCCCGTGATAAGAATACATTTGTACAATGTGTCTTGAATACGCAATTCCTATTTAAAAAAATAATAAATTTACACAAAAGTGATTGCATTATAACATTTTAACCACTGCCAAAGTACAATCAGCAAAAACAAAATCTTACCAAACAAAGAACCATCCGGGCTCCAAATCACACGGTTAACAGAAACACCAGGATCTTTAACTATAGCAGCCTGAATTAGTAAAGAACAATAAATTTAGGTCTCCAGAGTCTAGCAGACTACATAATATACAGGAATCAGTTTCATCTCTACTAATTGCATGAAGGAGCGGACCTGGAGCGTCGTTGAACATGCAGTAACATTCCAAACTACGAAGTTCTTAAGAACCAGTCTCTCCTTGGAACCAGTCTCCCACAATCCTATATCTCCCACATTGGTGCCAACTGGTACACCAGATTAGCGAATTTTAGTATTGACAGTGGCAGGTTAGAATAGTGACACAAAAAAATGTACAATTTGAAGTTCGTAGATTTGTGCTCCAGAAGAAAGCATACCTAAAAGTAATGTCTGTTTTGTTGGATGAAAATCCATGCTCATAGGAGATGAGCCCTGATTCAAATTCCTTGCTACATTTTTGGGCAGGTCATCGGGTGAACTGAAAGCCTGACTAGGACCATGCCCAGGAAATGGCATAGGCAATACATTAATAGGAAGGTTTACCTAAGATAGCACAAAGGAAATATTAAGAACTAGAAGAAACACTAACTTGGAAAATAGGGCCTCGGTGATAATACATACTATTACTGTGGTAAAAGAAATATATATATAAAAATTGAAAACCAGATAATAACCTCATCACATATTCCCATGGGCCTTGTTCTTTTGGTTACATGATCCGAGTCTCCAGAAGGGTAATCTAAAGAAGGGTTCGCTGGTGGTGTTCTTGGATGCTTCAAAGCAGCTGCATGACATGATGAAACAGTAAAATTGATCAAAAACGCAGTCAGGACAAGATATGGCACCTGAGATTAGCAAACCATAACAAGCACAAGAATAACAGGTAGAAATGAAACCTGCCATGGATGGACCGCCAAAACCAATAGCTCCACTCGAGACTGGAAGGTGATTAACTGTAGGTGTGTTAGACATCCAACCGGCAAGAGGAGTTGGAGTTGGTGCTGTTGTATATGTTGTACAAACCCCATGCGCCCCCAGTGGAGGAAACCCTCCAACTTTAGGTAAAGATCCAAGCAATGGACTGTTTGCAGGTGATGGAGCACATGAACCATTTGGTTGCGCACATGAATGATCCACAAAAAGAGTTTTGATATCTGGATTCGGCCTTGGGTTTTTACAAAGTTGATGCTGCCAATTTAGGCTGCAAAAATTGAAATGCCATGTATGCAGCAACTTAGCATAAGTTTCCTTGAATAACATAGCAGACACAAGTTATGACAAGAATAAGTAAAACAGAAAATTATTTAAGCTGACAACAACAACATAACTTTTGTACATGCCAGAAATTGAAAAAAGGCAAAAGATTTTATTTTATTTTATTTTTGTTAATGGAAAGAAGGCAAAATTAGCAGCACAAAATATCACTTCCACTTCATTTCTAGTGGAAATTAAAGCCACAATCAAAGAAACTATTTAGAAGTATATCTGATAAGAACCACACTGTTGCGACACCACAGTTTTTGGAGTTGCCTTCAAATCAATTATGCCAAACTTGACTAATAAAAAGATTATATGTAGACCGTATCATGTTAACTAATTTGAAGACTGTAGCTACGAGTCCAGGAATTGCTTCAACATGAATTACCTTTGATTAATGAGTGTACGTAACCTTGAATTCTTGAGGTTTGGAAATTGCAACTTGTCCCGGAACAGAGGATTCGCCTCAATAAGCTTCTTAAGTTCAACCAACATAATCGCTCTTGCTGACTTTGTATCTCCATACTTGGACAGCTGCTCATTCTCCCTGTTGATATAATACAGAATAAATTTGCGGGTTGAATCAAAAAATCAGTAGCTCTCATATAGCTAATCAATAACATTATTAATATATATACCTGAAATTTTCCAAGGTTAAAAGCTGAGTAATCTCCTTGAAAAGCTCTTCATTGAAGGACGCAAAAACTTTCAGATCCTTAACCAGGACTTCTACAGCTTTGGGACGATCATTTCTAACAAAAAATTGCAATGTTAGAATATTTTCTCAGAAAACAATGAAAATTTATTAAGAACTAAATACGCATACTGAAATAAGAAACAAGTTACACACTTGTCCAAAGCCTCGAGGTACTTCTGCTTCCTTATCTCAAAGAATATTTTCATGGAATACCGATTGTCGTCCACCTTTGTGAAACCCGAGAGGTACTTCTCAACCTCATCCCAATTCCCATTATGCACTTCTTCCTCAAAATATTTCATGTTAAAGTAAAAACTCGATTCCTGTTCAAGCCTATTAAAAAACCCAATTCCGCAAAAAAGGAAAAACATTACAATCAATTAAACAAAAACCGGAAAAAGGCAGACATAGAAATAAATTCACAAAAATGAGAAATCAATGTACGTACTTGTGAACAGTTTCTTTAAATTTTTCCTCATCTAGAAACTGTAAGATCAAGAACACAAGCTCTCTACTGAGAGATGACATTGTCTTCAATCAAGACCTCCTCAAATCCAGAGACCAATAATTAATGAAACTAGTATATAGGCAGATCTGTTCAACCCCAAAACAATATTATTAAAATATATAAAATAAACAGGTCAATATCACTAGTCTCTTTTGACTATTTAAATATAAAAATTCAATCTTTAAATTCAAGCATTGAAATAAAACAAAATATACATACATACACAAGGAAAATAATTTATTGTACCTGTAATTAGACTTGGGTCATCTTGAAGCTCATCTGTAATAAAGAACCCCTCTTTGTTAATACAACATGCACCGACATATATGAATTACAATCAATAATCCAGTAGTGTACATACAAAAATTAGGGTTTTATTTCAGTGGATCAGGCACTAAAAGCAACTTTAAATAAAGGGAATCAAAGATGCTTACAAAGAGAGAGAGTAATGGGCACAAAAAAGCAAGTGAAGTGATATTAATATATACAGAGAGAGAGAGAGAGAGAGAGAGAGAGAGAGAGAGAGAGAGAGAGAGAGAGAGAGATGAAAAGTAAATATTCGAGCACAGAGAAGGGAACTTACCCAAATCCAAGAGATCGATTAAGAAAGACCAGCCTGAAGAACAAACACTATTTTCTCTCCCCCTC
The DNA here is from genome assembly GCA_030848705.1 of Heracleum sosnowskyi. NCBI lineage: Eukaryota > Viridiplantae > Streptophyta > Magnoliopsida > Apiales > Apiaceae > Heracleum > Heracleum sosnowskyi. The sequence goes on along the minus strand of CM061243.1, from coordinate 20,269,985 downwards.
TCTCTCTCTCTGTATGTATCTATGTAAGTATAGATAAGTTGTAGTATGTGTTTGTTAGTTTCTCGCGTTAATATATATAGAGTTTAATATTCTCTCTCTTCTATCGTGCTACGATAATGAAAATTACTTTAAAATACATTATAGTACTTGCCGAAATGGAGATTTTAAGAAAGTGGGGAACAGATAGATGGAGATAAGCAGATCCGCTTATAAACAACATAAGTACAATAGCTTACAGATAAGCAACGTTGCCTATAGTGTGTCAAGTGCATCGGTAGTTGAGCTGTAATTCACACAGATATTATTTTCGGGTACGCCATCTCTTACTTTGCACGTCTATTCTTCACCGTTGGTTTAGTGGGACCACTTGATGAAATAATGATCGTACGGCTGTTATCAGCTGATTTTGAAAGCTCGGACAGCGATTTTTTTGTATCCCCGCGGATATAGTGGTTAACGAACATAGCTTTCCTAAACAAGCTTGAGAGCTCGGTTCGTTAATAACTCGAGTTCGAATATAAAATTGTGTTTGTTAAGCTTAACGAGCTCGAGTTCGACTCGAAATTGTTCTGCTCGAACTCGACTTATTAAGCTCAATTTATTTTTTACATATAGCCTGATTTTTCATAATAATCTTAATAATAATCTTCATAATTTGAGTTCAAAATTACAATTCAAATATCCAATTTGCGAATACTTTGAAAATAATAGATTAAAATTTTAGACCGAGTTGAGTCGAAATTGATAATTAGTTAGCTCAAGTGAGTTTGAACTTTTTTTTTCATTTTTTTCATTTTACTGTTCACGAGTTGTTCGTTAAGAGCTCGAATTCGGTTCGGCTCGTTTTTGTTCGATAAAAACTTCAGTGTGGCTCAATTCGTTAACGAGGTCGAGCTCGAACACACTTTTTGTGTGATAAGAAAGCTCTGCTCGGCTTGATTCGTTAAGAAAAAAAAAATTAAACTCAGTTCGTTTAGATAAAACCTCGACTCGGTTCGGTTCGTTTACGGCCCTGAATCTGATCCACTTTATAATCGACAGCGTTTTCGGATGTTCGTTTAAGTACTTGGCACTGGGTTTCAGTTTATTTACAAGACTGCCACCCAAGTTGTATCACGCTATTGATAGTGACACGTCTTTTGAAAAAGATGACTTGCGCTTTCGAACGAGAAGATAAACTGAACGTGTCAACTGATTTTTATTTTTGTAAAAATTTGAAAAGAAAGTGATGTGTTATCTTATCTCCCACGGGCCAAACAACTGCAGGGCCCTGTGCCGTTTCTGAAAATCGGACTTTTTCTTTAGTTGTCATGTAAAAATAATGCAAATTTCTAATTTATAAAAAAAAAACACAATTCTCAAGGATATAAGAAGATCGGAGAAAAAAGAAGATCGGAGCCTTTGGTCTATATCTCGAATTTTGGATTAAAAAAGTTATTTCTTAACACTAATCTTTTTTTGTTATAATTTACAACTAATACGATCATTTGTATATCGATGAACGTATTTTGGGGTTAACTTTTCTGAGACCCTGTACGGGTCACCTCCCCTCCCCCTGGTTTTGTCTAAAGGTGGTGTGGGGCTAAAATTAAAATTAGTACAGTATATTGTTTCATTTTTCAATTTCTGATATTACTTTAAAAATAATCACGATCAATATTTAGAAAATGATTTAAGCAAAACCTATTGTGAAGTGCTTAATAATTAACTTAATTTCCAAGTTAAATATTTCTTCTCTCTAAAACAAGAAAAATCTCTAATTAAATCAACTCCTTATATATAATAAGCGTAAGGGAGATCTTATCCCAAACTTTGGTTGGTCACTGTACTACCAAAAGTATATGATCCGTTGGATTATAAAATTATAAATATTCAAATAGATGAGGACCGTTAGATATAATATTAAAAATTGTATTTGATTAATAATAGGATAGTACACTAAAAGGTATATTTTAATAATTTAAACCAATTATAAATAGGTTTTCTATATTGAATAGAAATCTTTATGTAAAAAATCGTAATTATCTTTTCTCTTTAGTTTATGGATAGTTCCGGTTAGATAATAATTATTAAACCATCATTAAATTAAAGATAATTTTGTTAGCTTCGCGTGGGCTGTAAAATTGTTAAAATATGTTGTCTAAAACCAGAGATAGAGCCCAAACAGTAAAGTGATTATCTAAATTTTAATAAATTTTTTTTAATTAAAACCAATTATAAATAGGTTTTCTATATTGAATAGAAATCTTAATGTAAAAAATAGTAATTATCTTTTCTCTTTAGTTTATGTCAGTTAGATAATAATTATTAAACCATCATTAAATTAAAGATAATTTTGTTAGCTTCGCGTGGGCTGTACAATTGTTAAAATTTGTTGTTTAAAACTCAAGATAGAGCCCAAACAATAAAGTGAATATCTAAATTTTAATAATTTTTTATTATTATTGTAGCACCAATTTAATTTTTTTCCTAATTCTTTTAAATTTATAAATTCTATGTTTAGTTCAATAAAATATTAAAATCAATTTAAGAAAAAATTAAAATCGATCTGGTCCCTGTACGACCACTATACGACCAAATTAATTATTACAGATAGATCTTAAATAAATCGATGAGAATTGTTAGATCTAATATTAAAAAGTGTATCTGATTAATAATAGAATTATATTTAAATACTAAAAAGTGTATTTTGATAATTTAAAATTTTTCTATGTAAAAATTCTTAAATATCTTTTCTCTTTAATTTAATTTATGTATAGTTCGAGTTAGATAATAATTGTTAAACCAAATATCAGATAACAATTCATATCGATTACAATATTAAAAATTATCAATATAATTCTCATGTATATCATATAACAATGATACATGTGGACCCTGCGTTATAAGAGACTTAGGAGAACTCCTGTACATGAATAAATTTAAACATTTTTTTTCTGAAGGAACATAACAATTTGATTAATCCAAATTATAATTATATTATTTTACATATAACAAACATAAAATGATAATATCAAACTATTATTAAAATATTGAGGGTTTCATATTCATAAACAATAATTTTGAATATAAAATGATAATATCAAAATATAATTTTGAATATAATATGATTATATTTAAATTCTAAAAAGTGTATTTTGATAATTTAAACCAAATCTACCAAATATAAATAAGTTTTCTATATTTAATAGAATTCTTCATGTAAAAAATTAGTGACTTTCGTTCTCTTCCATGGACAATTTCAGTTAGATAAAAATTGTTAAACCGTCTTTTAATTAAAAATAATTTAATTATCTTCACGTGGGGTGTAAAATCATGAAAATCTGATTTTTAAAACACAGGATAAAGCCCAAATCAGTAAAGTGAGTATTTAAATTCTAATAATGATTATTATGTCATCATTATTTTAACGCCAATTTAATTACTTTTTTCTAACTATTTTAAATTTAGAAATCTATGTTCAAAAATTAAAATCAATCTAAGAAAATTCAAATCAACAAAGAATATAATAATACGAGGATAAAATTTTATAAAATTGTGCATATTTTTTATCCTATTTTAATAAGTTATAGATCATAACTAATCAAATATAATTTATTATTAAATAATAAAGTATACGCAAATGGTTATTTTGTTTTATAAGCACTCATACTCATAGAGACCTAATTTCATTGTTAGTGGGCCTATATTCATATTTTAAAAAACCGTATTTTGAAATTGTAGACTCAGCTACAGAACTGTTATGGAATGAAAAGTAGATTTAGATGTTGACGGCTGTATTCAATGAATGATGGTGGACAATCGTGTCTTTATGGCTGCTCTCGTGGTTCGTGACTAAACAGGTCCTCACAAGATGCCTACGTATCTCTGTTATGTAGAGAATCAAGCCAAAAAACGTAGTTCTAGAATGAAGGACGAGGGTCCTTATATAGGCGTCAGGAGCCTTGCATTTAGAGTAGAAGAAGGTGACTTGGGGGCCAAGTAGCCTTCTTAGATCAGGATTGTGAATCATATTTCGTAGGAGGCTGACTCCTAGTTGATTTGTGTATCTTGATTGCTGATTCTTGAAGAGTTTAATATGTGTTGGTCTCATTTAATGAGCTGGTAATTTTCCTTATTTATTAATTACGAAATTAATAAATGATTAGGGTTTCGGGCCTTTTTATCGGGCCTAATTCTTGGACCGAACTAGGTCTAATTAATATATCATTAATTATATATCTAGAGTTATTTTTAGCCCATATCATTTGCCCCCCAATTTCTAGGAAAACTTTTCAAGTTTTCGTAGAAATTATATTGACCTTTTTCGAGATTCGGGGTCTTTTTATCCTTTACCTAGGACTTTATTTACACCAGTGTTTCACAAGTATCGCCTTATTGCAAAGTGTGGAGCGACCTACACATTTACGACGATTGTTGCCTTATTCGAGGCTAATTTGACATTTATATGAAATATTCCTAATATTTAAGAAATTTCCATGTACCCACAGGTATTTTTAATAATTATTCCTAATATTTTAGGAATTTTCATGTACCCACAGGTATTTTTAATAATTATTCCTAATATTTTAGGAATTTGCAGAGTATTTTCGATCAGAAATTAAGCCAATTTCGACCAGGAAGTCAAGTCAATTTCGACCAGGAAGTCAAGTCAATTTCGACCAGGAAGTCAAGTCAATTTCGACCTGAACTGGAATGAGGTCGATCAGTTCGACCAGGAAATTTAGGTCTTTTTCGACCTCAAATTTTCGACCTCATCTCTTTGCATTTTCGAGCAGGAATTTTCGACCTCGTTTCTTTGCATTTTCGAGCAGGAATTTTCGACCAGAAATTAGTATTATTTCGATCTGGATTTTTCGACCAAGAATCCTAGGTCATTTTCGACCAGGATTTTTCGACCAGGACTGGGGTGAGGTCGAATGGTTCGACCAGGAATTTTAATATAAATTCGACCAGGAATTTTCGACCAGGAATCCAGGCTATTTCGACCTGGATTTTTCGACCAGGAATCCTAGGTCATTTTCGACCTGGATTTTTCGACCAGGAATCCTAGGTCATTTTCGACCAGGATTCTCCAGGCTATTTTCGACCAGAAAGGGGGACAAGGTCGAACATGTCGATCAGGAATTACAGTGTATTTTCGAGCTCAAAGTTTCGACCTCAACCTCGTGTAATTTCGACCAGAAACTTTATTCAGTTTTTCGACCTCAAACTGTCTTCAGATCGAACATGTCGAACTCATTTTTTAGTTCGTTTTCGAACAGGTTTGTTCGACCAGGATGCAGTGTAAATTCGACCTGGAATTTGGGTCGTGTGTATACTGATACATGATTTTGCTTGTATTCTGATACATGATTTTGCAAAATTTTCCGCCATCGGGTTGGGGCTTTGTTTTAATTTGTGCTTGTGACATATGCTTTGTTTATTTATTATTCATGATTGGATCATGAAAAGTAATAAACACATTGAGGGGTCTTCATGAACGAAGATAGACATAACATTTCACTCGTTTCTTTAATTTTGAGCTTCCAGTATATCGAATCGAAGCTCGTTCTGAGCTATACTTCCTCGAATTTTCAGGGGTTTCAACCCTTCGGGGTTCGTTGTATTCAACTCTATTTGTGTAGTTGACATGCATATTTTGTATGTTTTCCTTTGCAATAATTTGTAGTTTGTCTTGGCAAAGCTTTTGAGGATGTTTCTACCCATCAAAACGGGCTCAATCCTTCATCTGCTTTCTAGGAAGATCATGATTTCAAGTCTGAGGCATGCCAAGTTTTTGGCACCTCATGCCCTTCGAGGGTTTCTAGCTTTTACGAGCCTCGTTCAAACACGTTCTTAACGTGATATGGTCCTTCCCAATTTGGGGCCAACTTGCCTTTTTGTCCAACTCCGGATGCCTCAATCTTTCGGAGGACTAAGTCTCCTTGACTGAAGAATCTCTCTTTAACCCTTAGGTTGTAATAGAAAGATGCTCGTTTCTGATGCTGAACTATCTTGGCATTTGCCTCGTCTCTAACTTCATCAATTAGATCTAAAGCTAACCTCAAGCCTTCTCCATTTGTCTCTGGTTCGTAATCCTCAACTCTTGGAGACGTGTGGGTAATCTCTACTGGAACCATTGCTTCTGCCCCATATACCAGCAGAAATGGGGTTGCTCCAGTGGTGACTTTACATGTAGTACGATATGCCCAAAGTATGGGGAGTAATTCGTCTACCCAAGTGTTTCTGGAGTGTTTAAACTCTTTTCTTTAGTCCATCTAGGATAATTCGATTTGCAACCTCATCTCGCCCATTTGTTTGAGGATGAGCAACAGGAGTGAAGCGTAATTGGATATCATTCTCTTCATAATACTTCTTGAACTCATCATTGTTAAACTGAGTTCCCTTGTCCGTAACCAGGATTCGTGGGATTCCATATATCATATTACACTTTCCCAGAAGAAGTGCATCACTTGTTTGGTGGTTATCTTGGCTAAAGGTTTAGCCTCAATCCACTTAGTGAAGTAGTCGATTGCCACTATCAAGAACTTTCTTTGAGCACTCGCCATTGGAAATGGCCCAAGTATATCCATTCCCCACATAGCAAAAGGGATAGGAGAGTTAATGGATGTCATCATCTCAGGTGGTTGTCTAACCACTGGTGCATGTTTCTGGCACCGTTCACATTTTCTCACATAGCTTTTAGCATCAGCAAGTATGCTTGGCCAATAGAAACCTAGACGGGTGAATTTATGTGCAAGGGCTCTGCCCCCCAAGTGTTGCCCACAGATTCCTTCATGTACTTCTTTTAGGGCCAATTCTGCCTCTTGGGGTCTCAAACACTTCCTATAAGGAATGATGAAAGACTTTTTGTATAGGATTCCCTCAATTAGGGCATACCTTAGTGCTTTGACGTATAGCTTTCGTGCTTCTGAAGTGTCGTTGGGCAGCCACCCAGTTTCCAGATGAGCTTTGATGGGATCAATCCAACAACTGGAAATACCAATGGGTGCTACCAACTTTTCGTTGATGCTTGGGGTCTTCAAGACTTGGAAGTATACACTCCCTGCATAGTTTTCAATTTCAGAAGAGGCAAACTTAGACAAGGCATCAGCCTTCACGTTTTCCTCCCTCGGAACGTGCTTTACGTAGTATTCATCAAACTGAGTCATGATGGCCTTAACAAGTTTTAAGTACTTGGCCATGACTTTATCTGTGCCCTCAAATTCCCCATTTACTTGGGAAACCACTAGCCTCGAGTCTCCACCTACTTTCAGGGTTTTAACTCTCAATGCTCCAGCCAGCCCTAAGCCAGCTATTAGGGCTTCGTACTCAGCCTCATTGTTTGTCGTTGGGAAGTCAAGTTTTAGTGTATACTCTATGAAAAATCCATCAGGACTTTGTAACACTAAACCTGCTCCGCTTGATTTTGTTTTTGATGGTCCATCAAAATAGAACACCCAACTTCGGGTATTCATGGGGTATTATCTCTTGCCCCCCGACTTCTTGGTTGTTAATGGTAAATTCAACCACGAAGTCAGCTAATGCCTGGGATTTAATAGCCGTTCGAGGGGATGCCCTTGTTCTTGACAAGGACCCGCTGATGACTTAGAGTAGATTTTATTGGCCCTGCGTGGCTCTCTATATCTTGTTTCTATTTAAGGTCCTTTTATGGACTTTAAGATTTTATTTGGCGTTTGTAACATAACTCTTTGGTCTTTCGGGATCTTCCATCCATGCATGCTATTTATGTTATATCTGTTTTGTTTGCTCACTTATATTTATTTAACTTATCTTTTGTAAGGCAATTCCTAGCACTTGGCCTCTTGAATGGGCTGGCACTTTAATCAAATGCTATTGGTACAACTTGCTCTTTAACAAAACGATAAGGAAATGCTCAAACACAGATAAGTAATAAAATAGTGAAAAAGAACTTGAATATTTTCTTTAAAAAAGAGGGTTCAACCCTTACATAGCTTTACTTCCTATTAAGAGCTGAAAAGCTCATAATGGTTTTGTCGACCTTATTGCTACTTGTACTATTAGGAAACAATTAAACATAATAAACTTTCAAATTTGGGGAATGCCATGTTCCTGGCATCTCAGTCCCTTATTTCTTCGTCATCTCTTGAATCCATAACCTCGATTGGGAGAACCTGCCCCCCGACTCTATTAGGCCTTAACGTAGCAGCTGGTCCTCCATATATCATATTGATAACAGGTCCTCGGGGCTTAGGATTATGATCTTGGTCGTCGTCCCTTGTATCATAATTTTTCCTTTCATAGTTTCCATGCTGATTTCCTCGATTCCCATCCTTAGTGAACTTATCGAGTTTTCCTTTTCGGATTAAGAACTCGATCTCATCCTTGAGTTGCCTACAATCATCAGTATCATGGCCCGAGTCTTTATGGTACCTACAGTACTTGTTCTTGTTTCGCTTCTCAGGATCTCCCCTTAGTGGCTTCGGCCATCGAAAGTCCCTATCTTTCTCAATGTCAAAGAGGATTTGACTCCTTGGAGCATTCAACCTTGCATATTCGGTAAATTTCGTGTCTGAATCAGAGTCTCTAGTCGTACGAGGATATTTGTCCTTGACATCATACTCTTGCTCCGTCTTTCGCTTATTCGAGCCACCATTATTTTCACCACCTGTGTCAATTTTCTTCATGCTTTCCTCAGCTTTGATGTACTTTCCAACCCTTTGTTGGAGCTCAGTCATGCTCTCAGGGGGGTGTTTAGCCAATGACATCTTGAAAAAGACATCCGTGGTTCCTTGTTGAAGGGCTATCATAGCTACCTTGTTATCTAGATCAGGTATGTTTAATGTCTCCTTGGTGAAACGTTTGAGGTAATCTCTCAACGTCTCGTTCTTTCCTTGAGTTAAGTTCATGAGTGAAGCAGAGCTTTTTTCATGTACCCGTCCACTAATGAACTGACTGATGAAGGCCGTGCTCAAATCTCTGAAACAACTGATAGAGTTGGGCGGCAAGCGGCTATACCATCTTTGGGCCATGCCAGCCAGGGTTTGAGGAAACGCTCTACATTTAAGAGCATCAGTGACTGGTTGCAGCAACAGTGCATTCGAAAAAGTCCTCACATGGGTTGCGGGATCACCCGTTCCGTCATATGCCTTGATAGTAGGCATCTTAAATTTCCTTGATACATGAGCGTCCATTACTTCTTCAGTGAAGGGTGGAATAGGATCGTCTGGGTCACCCAGTTGTGTTAAAACACGGGGATCTGACTTGGGAATCTCCGTCCTTGGAGCCCTAGCTCCTTCTTGCCTCCTTGAAGGTGTTCCTAAATCAATTATGGGGACATCTCCTGCCCCTTGATTCGAAGGCTGAGTCTGCCTCCTTTGTTGCTCTATCTCTATGTTTTTCTTTAGTTTCTGGATCTCAGCCTCATGAGCCCTTATCCTTTCCATGGCAGTCATAGGTGCCCTTTTAGTTGCCCCCCGATTCCTTCTTCCAAGGGGCTCTTTGCTGGATCTTCTTCTTCCGGGTGCTCGATCTCGTCCTTCATCAGACGAGTAGTCATCAGAGTAGGGCCCAGAATAATCCAAGTATCTTCCTTCAGGGACAGGTCCCAATCCTCGAATGTAGGGTGGTTTGTATGGTTCATGAATTATTGGGGCATGGCCACTCCCTCCGGCTTCAGGGGGATAGTTGGGCAGTCCGTATGCTGGATTGGTGCTTATAGGAAGCACGGTTGTGGAGATCTGTGCTCCATAGGGAAGGTTATGGTCGAGGGGCGAGACAACCATCTGAAGAGGGTTAGTCTCGTTCTGAGGTATGGAAGCTTGGGGATTCGTCCCTTGTGGTTGAGAAACCACCTCTGTGGTGATGGGCAACGTCCCTAGTGGTTGAGAAACCATCTCTGTGGTGAGGGGTAACGACCCTGGTTCCGTGGTGATCGGAACAGTGGTGGTGACAGTTGATCCAGTAGCGGTTGCTGTTCTTCGTGTTATAGCCATGGTTGTTGTAAGCTTCCCACAGACGGCGCCAAATGTTATGGAATGAAAAGTAGATTTAGATGTTGACGGTTGTATTCAATGAATGATGGTGGACAATCGTGTCTTTATGGCTGCTCTCGTGGTTCGTGACTAAACAGGTCCTCACAAGATGCCTACGTATCTCTGTTATGTAGAGAATCAAGCCAAAAAACGTAGTTCTAGAATGAAGGACGAGGGTCCTTATATAGGCGTTAGGAGCCTTGCATTTAGAGTAGAAGAAGGTGACTTGGGGGCCAAGTAGCCTTCTTAGATCAGGATTGTGAATCCTATTTCGTAGGAGGCTGACTCCTAGTTGATTTGTGTATCTTGATTGCTGATTCTTGAAGAGTTTAATATGTGTTGGACTCATTTAATGAGCTGGTAATTTTCCTTATTTATTAATTACGAAATTAATAAATGATTAGGGTTTCGGGCCTTTTTATCGGGCCTAATTCTTGGACCGAACTAGGTCTAATTAATATATCATTAATTATATATCTAGGGTTATTTTTAGCCCATATCAAGAACAAACCTAACTTTTTTAACCTACATGCATTGTAAACTATTAAATTCGAAACTTTAAAAGTTTGTTAATCAATTAGTATAGTACTTTTCTGAAAAATCGTACTTTACAAAAAATATTATCAAATAACCTATGTCTGAAAGAAAAAAATGAAAAAAATTCTTTTTTTTCAAAAAAAAACCTGTAAATTTTAATATGTTGTTGTTAGATTCAAATCTTAGATCATTCTACATGATAATTTTACTGTTATATGTAACGTTTCTCAACAATTTAATTTGAAAGATCCAACGATTATAGATTGAGTGATCAAACAAAGCGACCACACTTCATTATTTAGTCTTTAATATAATAACATAGATATTTACGGGATATACTATAAAAAAAATGAATTTTATACAGAATTTTGATCGTCACGGTGTACTACTTTAAAAGAAGAACTATTACAAAAAAATATATTTTAATTGGTAATTTATTTTCTCAAAAGTTCAAAGTTCCCGCATCATTAACATATTACAAAAAAGAGTATATTATATTTTAGCAATAAATATTTAAAAAATAAATAAATAAATAAATTATAAATATTAAGAAAAATTAATGATGTTATCCTGGTAGTTTGGTCATAAATACCTCCAAAACATTCTCAACCGTTAGATCCAATACTTTTAAAAATAGATGATCAAGATTATATCATATAAAAAGAAATTATTATCTAAAAATGATATAAGTTAAAAGATATTATATTAGGATTGGATTTTCCAAAAAGTTAAAACATAAAAATAGTTGTAATTAAATAAGGAAACCCATTTATAACCAAAAATAATAAAAATCGTTTAATCTTAAATAGATAGGTGAAAACCGTTAGATTTAACATTAAAACCTGTATTTGGTTAATAAAGGTTATTCTAATAATCTAAACTACATATAAGTTAGGTAGATTTCCTAAATCGAATAGAATTCTCAACATTAAATTTCGTCACTTTATTATCTTTTTAGATTTAGAATAGTTTTTAATTGAAAAAGAACTATTAAACCACAACTAAATTAAAGATTATTTTGTGAATTTCATGTGAACCGTAAAATTGGCCAAATCTAAATTTTATAACTCAATATAAACAAATATTAAATTGAGCGTGTAAAATATAATAAATATCAAATTTTTAACTATAATTTTTTTTGACTAAATATTTTTTAACAATAATTTAATCATGTAAACTAATAACTTTTAAATATTAAAATATTCATAAATAAATATAATTATAAATATTAAAAAAATAATCGTGTGTTGCATCGTAATAAAAATATAATTATAAACAAAACAATTATAAATAAAATTTAAATAACCGTGCATCGCACGGGCTATAAGCTAGTATAGAAAATATCTCTAAATGATATCTTTCAAATCAGAAAATTATCGCAACGCTAATATATTTTTAAAAAGATAAAATTAACTAATTTCCAATACATCCATAATAATCAGAGGGATTAAAAATCAATCATATAACAGAACTGTGTTGACTTGATCCATATTAACTCCTTATATATAATAAGCGTAAGAGAGATCTTATCCAAAACTTTGGTTGGTCACTGTACTACCAAAAGTATATGATCCGTTGGATCATTAAACTATAAATCTTCAAATCAATGAGGACCGTCAGATATAATATTAAAAATTGTATTTGATTATTAATAGGATAGTATTTAAATACTAAAAGATGTATTTTGATAATTTAAACCAATTATAAATAGGTTTTCTATATTGAATAGAAATCTTTATGTAAAAATTCGTAATTATCTTTTCTCTTTAGTTTATGGATAGTTCCAGTTAGATAATAATTATTAAACCATCATTAAATTAAAGATAATTTTGTAAGCTTCGCGTGGGCTGTAAAATCGTTAAAATCTGTTGTCTAAAACTCAAGATAGAGCCCAAACAGTAAAGTTATTATCTAAATTTTAATAAATAAAAGATGTATTTTGATAATTTAAACCAATTATAAATAGGTTTTCTATATTGAATAAAAATCTTTATGTAAAAATTCGTAATTATCTTTTCTCTTTAGTTTATGGATAGTTCCAGTTAGATAATAATTATTAAACCATCATTAAATTAAAGATAATTTTGTAAGCTTCGCGTGGGCTGTAAAATCGTTAAAATCTGTTATCTAAAACTCAAGATAGAGCCCAAACAGTAAAGTTATTATCTAAATTTTAATAAATATATTTTTATTATTGTAGCACCAATTTAATTTTTTTTCCTAATTCTTTTAAATTTATAAATTTTATGTTTATTTCAATAAAATATTAAAACCAATTTAAGACAAAATTAAAATCGATCGTTCGTGTACGATTACGACCAAATTAATAATTATAGTTAGATCTTAAATAGGTCGATGAGAATTGTTAGATCTAATATTAAAAAGTGTATCCGATTAATAATAGAATTATATTTAAATACTAAAAAGTGTATTTTGATAATTTAAAATTTTTCTATGTAAAAATTCTTAAATATATTTTCTCTTGAATTTATGTATAGTTCCAGTTAGATAATAATTATTAAATCAAATATTAAGATAACAATGATACACGTGGACCGTACGTGGAGAACTCATGTACATGAATACATTTAAACACTTTTTTTTTTCTGAAGGAACATAACAATTTGATTAATCCAAATTATAATTATATTATTTTACATATAACAAACATAAAATGATAATATCAAAATATTATTAAAATATTGAGGGTTTCATATTCATAAACGATAATTTTGAATATAATACTTATATTAAAATGTGTATTTGATTAAAGGTAGGATTATATTTAAATATTAAGAAGTGTGCTTTGATAATTTAAACCAATTATGAATTGAGTTTCTATATTGAATTGAATTCTTTATGTAAAACTTCTTAACCATCTTTTCTTTTCAGTTTATTTTATGAGTAGGTCAACTGGTCAAGTTAGGTAATAATTATTAAACCATCATTAAATTAAAGATAATTTCGTTAGTTTCGCATGGGTTGTAAAATCGTCAAAATTCAATTTCTAAAACTCAGGATAGAACCCAAATAGTAAAGGGCGTATCTAAATTTTAATAAATATTTTTTTTATTATTGTAGCACCAATTTATTTATTTTTCCACTAATTCTTTTAAATATAGAGAAATTTTATGTTTCTTTCAAAAAAGTATCAAAATTAATTAATAACAAATTCAAATCGATAAAAAATATAATAATATGAGAATAAAATTTTATATAATCATAACATAATTTTTATTTAGTTTAATAATTTTTAAGTAATAATGTATTTTAAAATTTTATATACACTGTAAATAAAACCGAAACACTAAAAGTAAAAGCAGTAATTAAGATACCTATATCAGTATATACTTGATATTCTTATTATATTAAATTCTTATATATAATAATCATAATAAGGATATTATCCAAAATTTTGGTCGTAGATAACCAAATTAATAAGGACCATTAGATCTTAACTAGATAAATGAAAATCGTTAGATCAAATATTTAAAAAGTGTATTTTATTAATAATAGGATTATATTTAAATTCTAAAAGGTGTATTTTGATAATTTAAACCAAATATACCAAATATAAATAAGTTTTCTATATTGAATAGAATTCTCCATATAAAAAATTTGTGATTTTCTTTTATCTTCCATGGATAATTACGGTTAGATAAAAATTGTTAAACCATATTTTAATTAAATATAATTTAGTTATCTTCATGTGGGGTATAAAATTGTCAAAATCTAATTTTTAAAACACAAGATAAAGCCCAAATTAATAAAGTGAATATTTAAATTCTAATAATAATTATTATGTCATCATTATTTTAATACCAATTTAATTAATTTTTTCTAACTATTTTAAATTTAGAAATCTATGTTCAAAAATTAAAATCAATCTAAGAAAAATTCAAATCAACAAAGAATATAATAACACGAAGATAAAATTTTAATTGTGCATATTTTTAATCCTATTTTATTAAGTTTTAGATCACAACTAATCAAATATTATTTATTATTAAATAATAAATTATACGTAAATGGTGATTTTGTTTTATAAGAACTCATAGATACCTAATTTCATTGTTAGCAGGACTATATTCATATTAAAAAAACCGTATTTTGAAATTTTAGACTCGAGGCCAAACTTTTTTAACATATATACATTGTAAATTATTAAATTCGAAACTTTAAAAGTTTCTTAATCAATTAGTATAATACTTTTCTGAAAAATCGTACTTTACAAAAAATATTATCAAATAACCTATGTATGCAAGAAAAAAAATGAAAAAATTCTTTATTTAAAAAAAAACCTATAAATTTTAATATTTTGTTGGTAGATTCAAAACTTAGATCATTCTACATGATAATTTTACTGTTAAATCTAACGTTTTTCAACAATTTAATTTGAAACATCCAACGATTATAGATAGAGTGATCAAACAAAGCGACCAAACTTATAAGGAAGCTTTTATTATTTAGTTTTTAATATAATAACATAGATATTTATAGGATATACTATAAAAAATGAAATTTATACAGAATTTTGATCGTACTACTTTAAAAAAAGAACTATTACAAAAAAAATTATATTTTAATTGATAATTTATTTTCTCAAAATTTCAAAGTTCCCGCATCTTTAACATATTAAAAAAAAAGAGTATATTATATTTTAGCAATAAATAATTAAAAAAATTAAAAATTAAAAAAAATATAAATATTAAGAAAAATTAATGATGTTATCATGGTAGTTTGTTTCTAAATACCGCTAAAACATTCTCAACCGTTAGATCCAATACTTTTAAAAATAGATGATCAAGATTATATCATATAAAAAGAAGTTATTGTCTAAAAATGATATAAGTTAAAAGATATTATATTAGGATTGGATTTTCTAAAAAGTTAAAACATAAAAATAGTTGTAATTAAATAAGGAAACTCATTTAATACCAAAACAATCAAAATCGTTTAATGTTAAATAGATAGGTGAAAACCGTTAGATTTAACATTAAAAATTGTATTTGGTTAATAAAGGGTATTCTAATAATCTAAACTACATATAAGTAGATTTCCTAAATCGGATAGAATTCTCAACATTAAATTTCGTCACTTTATTCTCTTTTTAGTTTTAGAATAGTTTAGCGTGTAAAATATAATAAATATTAAATTTTTAACTATAATTTTTTGGCTAAATCTTTTTTAACAATAATTTAATCATGTAAACTAATAACTTTTAAATATTAAAATATTCATAAATAAATATAATTATAAATATTTAAAAACAATCGTGTGTTGCATGGATAATAAAAATATAATTATAAACAGAATAATTATAAATAAAATTTAAGTAACCGTGCAGCGCACGGGCTATAAGCTAGTTTTATATCAATGGTCACAAACTGTGTAAGTATTCAGTATGGAGAGAAATTGACCCAAACACCATTATCGTTCCCAATCTGAGTGATGCGGATAGGGCTGATTATGTTGAGTTATGCAAGCCCCAGGATCCCAACTACATATCTTTGGTTATAAGTCGAGACCAAGTTTGGCTTCGGGCTTTATGGGGTAACGGTAACATAATTTTCCTTCGTCATTCCCCTTTAATTGTTTTGACTTACTTTATATTGTTGGCTAATTCTTTTCCTCCTTGGTTTTTTTTATTCAGTGTCTACCAAGTCCGATATGTTGAGGCGCCTTCAGGCGAAGAAGGTCCACAAGCAGACCGATCTGAATATCGAGGTTGTCCCTGAGGTTCGACAAGAAAAACTTCCTTCTCCCTCCTTGAATGATGACTTAGAGATTCTCGACACTACGGTCGATAAGTCTGACGTTGAGGGCCATTGGACAGAGGATGAACGAAACTCAACGCAGAAACGGCCCCGAGGGCCTAAATGGGAGGTTGTTTTGACTTACCGACCTGATTGGTCGGTAATGTCTATTGACCAATTTGCCGCTCCTGCTTCTGTACAGGCTAAGGAAATTGGCACCAATCTGTGTCGAGCATTCATCCTTCCCAGGGATTGCCCGATGTACGATGGTGTTGATGCCCTTTCGGCCTATTCCGAGCTCACCGGACATGTTGCCGTGGTAAGGTCTTCTGTCTCTTTTTCCTCTTAAACTTAGATCTTATTTGCCTTTGAGACTAATTTGCCTTTTTTATTTTTCTGGTTGCTCCCTCGGAGACGACGATCGAGCAAAAGGTAAAATATTTGGACGTCCAGCTGAAAGTGTTGGAGATAACAAGTACTACAGCAACATGGAGGCAGTTATATAATAGATATAGCAATGACAGGCCAAGACCAAAGTTAAAAAAACAAAGCATGAAGGTCGAAAGCATGCATATCAAAAACTGATAAATAACCAGGGAGACAGAAACAGTACCTGTAGCCATAGCTTAACAGTGTATATAAGAACAGAAATTACGAAGCAAACAGCTGAGTCGTCAGGAATTCGAGAAATCCTGACTGTTCTTGAAGAGTTATTCGCCCCCACTTACTGTGTCAGGTTGTCGGCGAGATACTACTTCCAGGATAAAACAGCTCCGAGCAAGGTGTTCACAGCAACAGCAGCGCTCAACTACGACCAGC
Source organism: Heracleum sosnowskyi (assembly GCA_030848705.1). Classification (NCBI taxonomy): domain Eukaryota; kingdom Viridiplantae; phylum Streptophyta; class Magnoliopsida; order Apiales; family Apiaceae; genus Heracleum; species Heracleum sosnowskyi. Next base: position 20,252,875 of record CM061243.1, on the reverse strand, counting down.
ACCTCAGTCGTCGGAGAACCAGAAAACTACAGAGAATACTATATAGAGAGGGAGGGCAGAGAGAGTTTTTGAGAGAAGTGTGTTTTGCAAACTTCTGTGTGTTTCAACTGAGCTACAAGGGCCACTATTTATAGTGGTTCCTTTCTGTAACTGAATCACAATTCAATTTCGTAACTGCAGCACACACATTAATTTTTCCGTAACCTGAGCTGTTACATCTTTTTCATGTTTATCCACATATACAGATTTAATATTTATTTTAAACATATCCATCAAATCATGTCCAGGTTCATATCAGTTTCTGTTGCCCATCAGAGTTTAGTTTCTGTTGTCCATCAGAGTTTAGTTTCTGTTGTCCATCAGAGTTTAACTAGTTGTCCATCAGAGTTTACTGACAAACCAACTCCATCAGAGTTTACTAGTTAAATACTGATAAACCAACTCCATCAGAGTTTAGTAGTTAAATACTGATAAACCAACTTCATCAGAGTTTACTAGTTAAATACTGATAACCCAACCCAATTTGACAACTGATAACCCAACCCAATTTGATAAATAATTCTAATAAAATATTAAATCACATAAATAAAAACTCTCGCCTCGCGTACGCGAGACGCCGAGACATTCGCCCAAATCGCCCTTCGACCCGACACGACCCGGTCCGGTGTGGTGCGGTGCGTGGTGTGGCGTGGCGAGGCGGGCGGCGGCGCGCGTGTGTGTGTGTGTGCGCGTGAAGCACACACCAACACCATGCACCATCACACACCTTAGTAGTTGTATACTACTCATGTGTGTAATGCTATATAAAGCCACCAAGTCCCCTTATTGTTTTCTATGTGGGATAAATGAAACATCATTATAACAAGTTTTTTCAAGCTACTACCTTCATCTCAATTTCTCTTATGGATTTAAACAAGAAAATTATTAAACCCATACATGAAAGTTTAAGTTCCCATAGCAAGGAACAACTTCCAATCATTAGAAATTTGAATTAACATCAAGAATATACTTAATTATATCCTTAAACTATCAATTTTCTAACAATCCCCCACAAATCCATATAGAATTGTAGACAGGTTCTTAACATGACTTGGTTTTTCAGAGTCGGTACCCTTCCGGGTTTGAACCCTCCTAAGTCCCCTACTTCGATGGCTACCGGATTCAGATGGAATTATTTCACCTTGAATCTTAATCCGTTAAGTGTAACCATTCTCCATAGACGACGACAAGTCAAAGGCTATGGTGCCAATCTACGGCTTTGAGACATTAATGGTCTTGTCTCGATCCTGTTCGTCGAATGCTTCAAGGAATAACCCTTTCCTCTAATTGCGACCTCACAATCACATTCGCTTAGCTGGGCATCTCCGGAGATGTACTGCAACCATCTCGTCAAATGACTTGACCCCATTCAGAGTTCTTAAACTCTTACTATTCAGCAGTTTCAGTACCTTATAGGTTTACAGGGGATAGACTCAGATACTAAGTATCATCTATGTATCAAGGTACTCCCAACTCATCCTTACAGCTTGTTATTACCACATTGAATACACTTCGAGGGATCTCCTCTCATGTGTATTGGGTTCCCACTGTTGATGAGTCGTGATGGGTTGTCAGTCCCATCCCCAACCTCGACTTAAGGACCACTGCAGGTTCCAGTCCTTTAGTCAAAGGATCAGCTATATTTTCCTGAGTTCCAATGAACTCTACAGCTATAATCCTATTAGACACTAATCCCCTTATAGACTTAAGTCTAACTTGGACGTGTCTCTTTGTTTTAGCATTGTACTTTTTACTGCTAATCTTGTCGATAGTTGTTCGACTATCACAATGAATAGCAATAGCAGGAAGCGGGCTGCTTACTACAGGTATCACGGACATCAGTCCGTGTAACCATTCAGCCTCCGTCCCAGTGGCATCAAGTGCACACAACTCAGCCTCAAAAGTAGACCGAGTTACTATAGTCTGTTTTGTCGACTTCCAGGATATTGCTCCACCCCCTAGGGTGAACACGTATCCAGTCACTCCATTGGAACCAGACTTCTTAGCTATCCAACTTGCATCACTGTACCCTTCAAGTACACCAGGAAATCTCCTATAGTGTAATCCAAGGTACATTGTGCCTTTCAGATATCTAAGCACTCTATCAAGAGCATCCCAATGAGTTCTGTTCGGACAGCTTGTATATCTAGCTAGCTTAGACACAGAATATGATATATCTGGTCTAGTACAGTTAGCAAGATACTGCAAGCTTCCAATAATCTGAGAATACCTTAACTGAGACACAGGGACTCCTGAACTATTCTTGACAAGGGCAACTTTAGGATCATAGGGTGTACTAGCGATTCTACATTGTGAATAACCATATTTCTCAAGTATAGATTTCTCTATATAATGAGATTGCGATAGGGTTATTCCATCAGCTGACTGAGTCAGCTTGATACCAAGAATCACGCTAGCTTCACCCATATCCTTCATCTCAAAGTGCCTTTTCAAGAAATCCTTTGTCTCGTTAATAATCTCAATATTGGTTCCAAACAGTAGTATGTCATCCACATATAAGCATAATACGACACATTCACTACCTTTAACTTTTGAGTAGACACACTTATCGCTATCATTACTAACAAAACTGAATGTCACAATCGTTTCATCGAACTTCTTGTGCCAGTCCCTGGGACCTTGTCTTAAGCCATAAATAGATTTGATTAACTTACATACTTTCCTTTCGTTGCCAGATGCAACAAACCCCTCAGGCTGATCCATATAAATCTCTTCTTCAAGTTCACCATGAAGAAAAGCTGTCTTTACATCCATTTGATGGATGATCAGACCATGTACGGAAGCCAATGCTACAAGCATTCGGATTGTTATCATTTTGGCAACAGGAGAGTATGTATCAAAGAAATCAATTCCTTCCATTTGCTTAAAACCCTTAGCCACCAGTCTAGCCTTGTACTTCTCTATTGAGCCATCAGGGTTCAACTTCCTTTTAAAGATCCACTTGCACCCAATAGTAGAACACCCAGGAGGGAGATCAACTAACTCCCATGTTCCGTTAGAAACAATAGAGTCAATTTCACTCTTTACAGCGCCCTTCCAGTGCCTAGACTCCGAGGAGTCCATAGCCTGTCGGAAAGTTAAAGGTTCATTAGACGTACTACCATCTATAGTAACTCCAGTTTCATTAACCATAATGCTAAATATTATATAACAGAATAACTCTTCAAGAATGTTGGAGATAACAAGTACTACAGCAACATGGAGGCAGTTATATAATAGATATAGCAATGACAGGCCAAGACCAAAGTTAACAAAACAAAGCATGAAGGTCGAAAGCATGCATATCAGAAACTGATAAATAACCAGGGAGACAGAAACAGTACCTGTAGCCATAGCTTAACAGTGTATATAAGAACAGAAATTACGAAGCAAACAGCTGAGTCGTCAGGAATTCGAGAAATCCTGACTGTTCTTGAAGAGTTATTCGCCCCCACTTACTGTGTCAGGTTGTCGGCGAGATACTACTTCCAGGATAAAACAGCTCCGAGCAAGGTGTTCACAGCAACAGCAGCGCTCAACTACGACCAGCACCTCAGTCGTCGGAGAACCAGAAAACTACAGAGAATACTATATAGAGAGGGAGGGCAGAGAGAGTTTTTGAGAGAAGTGTGTTTTGCAAACTTCTGTGTGTTTCAACTGAGCTACAAGGGCCACTATTTATAGTGGTTCCTTTCTGTAACTGAATCACAATTCAATTTCGTAACTGCAGCACACACATTAATTTTTCCGTAACAGCTGATCATATTAAATAAAAAATCAAAACTGACCATTTAATGAATAAACGTTTTTGATTTAAATTTAATAACCTGAGCTGTTACATCTTTTTCATGTTTATCCACATATACAGATTTAATATTTATTTTAAACATATCCATCAAATCATGTCCAGGTTCATATCAGTTTCTGTTGCCCATCAGAGTTTAGTTTCTGTTGTCCATCAGAGTTTAGTTTCTGTTGTCCATCAGAGTTTAACTAGTTGTCCATCAGAGTTTACTGATAAACCAACTTCATCAGAGTTTACTAGTTAAATACTGATAACCCAACCCAATTTGACAACTGATAACCCAACCCAATTTGATAAATAATTCTAATAAAATATTAAATCACATAAATAAAAACTCTCGCCTCGCGTACGCGAGACGCCGAGACATTCGCCCAAATCGCCCTTCGACCCGACCCGACCCGACCCGACCCGGTCCGGTGCGGTGCGTGGCGTGGCGAGGCGGGCGGCGGCGCGCGCGTGTGTGTGTGTGCGCGTGAAGCACACACCAACACCATGCACCATCACACACCTTAGTAGTTGTATACTACTCATGTGTGTAATGCTATATAAAGCCACCAAGTCCCCTTATTCTTTTCTATGTGGGATAAATGAAACATCATTATAACAAGTTTTTTCAAGCTACTACCTTCATCTCAATTTCTCTTATGGATTTAAACAAGAAAATTATTAAACCCATACATGAAAGTTTAAGTTCCCATAGCAAGGAACAACTTCCAATCATTAGAAATTTGAATTAACATCAAGAATATACTTAATTATATCCTTAAACTATCAATTTTCTAACAGAAAGGACTTAGGTTGGTTGGAGAAAGAGCTGATACTGCGGAGATTCAGGTGGAGACTTTGAATAAATAGGTTTCTACTTTGAAACAGAATCTGTCCAACCTGTAGATAAATCGGAATTCTATCCAGACGGACATGGATGCCTTTATCAACCAATGTTGAAGGAGGACCGCTCTGTTGTGGGCTTCCCGGAAGGCTGAGAAGAAGGCTCAAAAGCTGGTCGTTCTGTCTGAAGACCGTGCCTTTTCGGCCGGCTTTGAGGAGGCCATTCGCAGGGCACATGTCGCAAGCTTTGATTATAATCGGCTTTTGGATGAAGGCATGGAGGACCCGGTCACTCGGCCTAAGGAGCCCGATGTTCCTCTCATAGTTAGCTCAGACCCCGAATCAGAGTTTTCTGACTAAATTGCAACTTTATTTGAAACTATTGTAATAGCCTTCGGGGTTAACTCTGCCTTCGGGCTTAACTTTGCCTTCGGGCTTAACTTTGCCTTCGGGCTTATTTATTAAAATGTTTTTTGTTTAGTTCTAATTTTCTTTCAGACTCGTTTGTTTGCCTTAGCTTAATTAGCACTTCTTTTTGTTTTGCTTTCAGGCTTATTTATTTGCCTTAGCTAGATATTCATACATTTTCAGGCTTTGTTTGTTGCCTTAGCATTTTGTTTTTGAAATTTACAATGCCTCTTCGGCATAATTGATTTTGCCTTATCATTTTTTGTTTGCCTTTAGCATGAATGTTCTTTCATCATGCCTCTTCGGTATTAAAGGGGGTTGATAATTTATTTAAGATGTTCTGTTCGGTCCAATTCTGGCCTACAACTTAAATTAATTGTCAAGTACTTTAAATACCAAAACCCATTTGTGAAAACACATAATTTAATCTGATCGTCCCCAAGTATGTGTTGATCTGATTCATGCAATTAATTATGCTTTTAATTAAATCATGATATACGTTCAACTTGGGAAATAAGCGATTTTATTAACATGTCTCGCGACACATGGTCGTCATACAAATTGATTACTTAAAGCAAATGACTAAGTAAAAACATGATGATAGTATAGAATTAAATTGTTGGAACGAAATAAAGATTGCCAGTAAGCTTACTGGTAAAACCTGCGAAGGCGAGAAGCATGCCAAGTATTTTTAATAGAGCTCATGTTCGATCCACATAGCTAATACGTCCTCGGTCGAACCACTTCTATTACAGTGTAGGGGCCTTCCCAATTCAGCATCAGTTTCCCCTGTTTGGTCGGCATAGAGGTCTCCAGCTCTCTGAGTACTAAATCCCCCACCCGGAACGATCTTTTCTTTATCCCCGCATCATAGTACTGGGCCGCTTGAAGCTGATATCGGACGTTGCGTTGATGAGCATATTCCCTTTCTTCGTCCACCAGATCAATGTTGGCCCGAAGTCCGAACTCGTTGCTTTCCACATTAAACACTTGTGTTCGGTTGAATTCAAGACCTACTTCGGCAGGCATCGATGCGTCTGTCCCAAATGCTAGCCTGAATGGGGTTTCCTCTGTGGACGATCGAGGAGTGGTTCGGTAGGCCCAGAGAACATAAGGTAGTTCTTCAGCCCACAACCCTTTGGCATCCCCCAGTCGTTTCTTGATACCATCGAAAATGATCTTATTGGCTGCTTCTATAGCTCCATTTCCCTGAGGATGACTGATTGAGCTGAATTTCTGCTTGATTCCGAACTTAGCCAAGAATTTCCTAAATTTACTCCCGATGAATTGGGTTCCATTATCTGATACACACACCATCGGAATACCGAACCTCAAGATCACCTGTTCTGGCATGAATTTCTTAGCTGCTTCTTCGGTAATAGCAGATAGCGGTCGTGCTTCCACTCACTTAGTCATGTAGTCAATGGACACAATGCAGTATTTGGCATGTTAAGTACTGGTTGGTAGAATTCCCACAATGTCTACAACCCACATAGCAAAAGGAATAGGGTTAAGGACGAATGCCATTTTTTCTGGTAGTTGCTTCGGCACAGTGCTGAATAACTGGAACTACTTGCATTTCTTGGAGTAGTTTGTTGCATCTTCCCTTACGGTTGGCCAAAATAATCCTTGCCGGAGGATTTTAAAAGCAAGTGACCGTCCATCTAAATGCTCACCGCATATTCCTTCATGTACTGTTTCCAAAGCTAGCCGCTGCTCTTCTGGATCTAGGCATTTCAGAAGAGGTAGTGTGGTTGATCGCCTGAATAGTCGTCCTTCGACCAGTGTGTAGCTGGCCGATCGATACTTCACCTTCTGTGTTTCCTTGATGTCTAGTGGTAAGATTCTTTTTTCCAGAAAAACTCTAATGGGAGTCATCCAGTTGACCCTTTGATGAATTTTCAAACATTGTCTTTTGTCAATTGAGGCCACATTCACTTCGGTCAGATAGATCTATCACGTTAGGTTCTGTGTCTCAGCCTAAGCTAGCCTATACAAAGCATCTGCTCAACTGTTGTTTTCCCTTACAACCTGACTTAACTCAAAAGATTCAAACAGAAGCGCATTTTCACGTACCTTAGTGGTGTATGCCTTCGTTCGGGGATCCTTCTGCCCATATTCTCCAAAAATTTGCTTTACCACAAACATAGAATCGATGAAAACCCTTATATGTTTGACCTCTAGGCTTCGTGCCAAGGCTAAGCCTGCCAGTAGTGCCTCATATCCGGCCTCGTTGTTGGTCAAAGAAAATGTGAACCTGATGGCTTGGCGAATTTCAAAACCGTTCGGGCTAGTCAGAATCATGCCCGCTCTGTACTTCGTCTTAGTGACTGATCCATCCACAAAAAGTTTCCATTTTTCGGGCGACCGAATGAGCTGTTCCTCTGGCATCAAATCCTTCGTCCCAGAGAACGAGCACTCCACTATAAAGTCAGCCAGCGTCTGGGCTTTTATGGAAGTTCTGGGAATATACTCCAAGTCATATTCTCCTAGCTCGACCGACCAAGCGACAACTCTTCCCGAAGCTTCTGGCCTTTGGAGTATTTTTTTGAAAGGCTGGTCGGTCACCACTTGCACAGTTCTTCCCTGAAAATAATGACACAGCTTCCTCGAGGCTATTACCAGCACAAATGTGAACTTCTCTGCGTTCGGATATCTTGTCTCTGCGTCTTTGAGCATGTGTGAGACATAAAATACTGGCTGTTGGTTCTTCTCATGCTCCTTAACCAATACGGCCCCTAGTGTTCGGTCATTCACTGCTAAATAAAGCTGTAGGGTTTCTTTTGGGCAAGGTCTCATAAGGAGTGGGGTTTTGACCAAGTACTCTTTAACCTCCTCAAATGCTTTCTGACAGTTCGGTCCCACTCGAAATTCTTGGACCCCCGAAGCACTTCAAAGAACGGTAGTGCTTTCTCTGTCGACCGAGATATGAATCTCCTGAGCACAACCAATCTTCCTGTTAGTTTCTGAACATCTCGGATCGTCTTCGGCGCATCCATGTCAATCACATCCTTATTTTTTTCAGGATTTGCCTCGATCCCTCTAGCACTCACCTTGTACCCTAAGAACTTGCCACTAGAAACGCCAAACATGCACTTGTTCGGGTTGATCCTCATGTTATTTTTCCTCAACATTTTAAAACATTCTTTCATGTGTTCTGCATGGTCTTTGAACATGGATTTTGTTATTCCCAGACAATGAATCAAGATTGTAGAAAGGGGGTTGAATACAATCTTTAAAATTTCTTTGATTCTTGATATTGAAGATATGAAATTAAAACAAGAACAGAAAAGTAAACAAGATAAATTCACAAGAATTAAAAATCCAGGTGGATTATTTTTGTCCACATGAGAGATTTTATTTGAAGAAATCTCTGTGATGTTTATGAATAAACACACAGCTGTAAATACACAATTCTAGCTTCAATAATTTACAAAGGATATTGCTTTGTGCTCTCTAAATTGCCTAACTGATTTCTCTGTTCTAGAATTATGCTTCTACTTGGTTATATATCCCAAGTTTTCAAAGATATTTGAATAGTCAATAATACAAAAAGTAAATTTATTCAAGATCCTTGTTTCTCCATTCTGAGTAGTGGTCCATGTGTTAGTAGCTTGTCCTTCTTGGTTGATTGACTTTTATAGAAATGCTACTTTTGACCATACAAACAGAATGTTACTTCTTCTCGTGACCTTTCCAGAAAAACTGGTTCCCATGCTTTATGTAGTATGTCAACCCATGTGTTCTTCCTGAACTGTCCCTTTCACAAGTACAGTGTGTATCCGTAGAAGCTTCTTGAGTTGTATCCGTTGAAAGTATCTTGATCACATGCGTAGACAGCTAGTACTGCTATCCGTAGACAGTACATTGTCCTCATCCATAGAAGGCTAATTAAGCTATCCGTAGATAGTCAATTTCACTAATGAAAAATTACAAGGCATCAACTATTTACAATTAGCCTCCCTATTCTACATATCTATTAATAGTCAACATGACTTATTCAGCCTTACAAGATTACTTCAACTTCAACATCAGAAATACAACATGTTACATAGAGTCTTATCCATAGAGAAGCTACCCATCTACGGATACTGCATAAGCATGCTATCCGTTGATGGCTACACTTTACTTGTACAATTTTTACTAAGTTAATTTAGTTATCATCAAGAAACAACATAGTTCCTAACAATCTCCCCCAATTTATGCCTGGTTGAGAATCAGACATAAATTAAGAGTCTTGATGATAACAAAACCACTTCTAATAGATAAATAGTAAGCAGTAAAAATTGTATTAAGCTACAAAAATGAAAAACTGAATAGTAGATATAGTTACATAGAGAGTGCTCCTCTAGACTGAGCAGATTCAATTCCTTGTCTTCTCTCTTGGAGGTTGAATCTTCCCGTTTCCCTTCCTTAGCATAATTTGCCTTGATTTGATCTTGAAGCTTTCTGTAGAATGTATCTTCTTCAGCAATTTTTGGATCTAGTTTGTCTTGAAACCATCTAAGGTACTTGGTGCTGGCCTTAGACAGTTGATCTTCAATTCTAAAGAATCTTCTACAGCCCTTGTCATCCTTGAATTCCATCATCCAGTAAGGTTGGAGATGGATTCTTTGTCCATTAAAAACGATCTTCAGCTTCTTTGGCAAACTATCAGGAGAATTCCAGCTGCTCATGATTTCCTCAATTTTCTTCAACACAGCACTCCTGGAAACCTCAGAAAATCCCCTTGTGTTTTTGAAGCATGAGAAGACTTTCACTAAGGTAGAATATCCTTCATTCAACACTTGTTACAGGGGCCATGCTCTCACATTTCCTCCTTTGTAGACAAAAGTCAGTCTTTCAGGCAAATCTCTAAACTTGTCTGTGTCTCAGATTTCACTAACTTCATCCAGGAATATCCATAGTTGAGTACTCCTGAATTTCTGCAATGTACAAAAAGTTTGCCTTCTTCTCAACTGGCTTGGCAACTTTTGGTGCAACATTCAGCTTGATTGGTCCTTGTTGAGCTCTCTTGACCTGTTCCCTTTTCTTTGACATCTTTTCTGCTTCAATTATAAACTTAGGGAATACCAAGTTTTCAAACTCAATAGGTTCTTCTTTAAGCTCTACAGGAGTCTCATGGAAGGTGGTTTGAGATTGAGTTGAGGCTATGATAGGGTCTTCAAAAATAATCATCCTCCATGTATCTCTCTTCTCTTTTACTTTCTCAGGAGATACAGGCCTATGTGATCTTTTCTTCCATCTGGTTGGCTTGTATTTAGGCACTGTCTTCCTTTTCTTCAATCTCTTCATAGTAGGGGCCTCTTCCTCTACAGTCTCACTACTTTCTTCCTCCATTTCCCTCAATAGTTCTTGGGCTAATCTAGCATGTTTTTCAGGTGTAGATTCATAACCTCGGGGATTGGTTTCTCTCCTTATCCTTGAAATCTCTTCTGTTTTTGCTTCATTGAACCTATGATGGCTGCTTGTGATGTGAATTTTTTTGCCATTTTTGTAGATGACAGTCAATCCTTGCCTCAGCATAACATCATTGGTATTCTTGAGATTTGAGATAAGAGTTGCTAACACCTTAGACTCATCAGGCTTGGGGAATGGATAGTCCACTTCTAGTTTGTTCTTGCCATGATGTCTAGGTGGTGATCCAGTCCTGCCACTGAAGATAGGTTCAAACTCCTTGATACTAGAATGTTCAGCATCAAAGTTTCTTTGCAGAACAATGGTGTCAGGAGTGAGGACCCTCGGAATTGTTGTGTGGACAAGATGGCTACTTGAGGATGAAGTCACAGCCTGGAAGATGGATTCCTTGATCAGCTTCTCTGAGTTGAGAAAGACTTGGACATCCTTAGCTTGAAGAGAGACCACCTTTGTGAGTTGAAACTCACTTGGATTGGCTACTATTTGAGGTGACTCCCCTTGGCTTAATGGCACACCTTTGGTTACTGGTACACAGACCACTAGTGCACTCTCCCCCTTTTTGTTATCATCAAGGGTTGGAGTGACACCAGTAGCATGCAGTAACTGTTGCAGAAGCTGAGTCTGTAAATTCTGGTTGGCCAGGAAGGTGTCCATTTGCTTCTCCATTTTATCCATCCTCACAGTGAGAGCATCCACATCCTTCACCAACTTGTCTTGCTTATACCTCTGAGATGTGGAAGGAGCAACAACATCAACTCTTCTTGCCAAAGCATCATTCACCTCATCCAGATGGTTCTTGATATCATCAGTGTTGGCTCTTTGCTGAAGGATGTGGGCTTGATGAAGCTGAAGTGATGCCACAAAGTTTTGAACTGTGGTGGCATGCTGTGAATTTGATGTCTGAGCTTCACCATGTGCCCTTTGATAATTCCTGAGAATGACTACCTTGGTGTCATTGTGGACATAAGAGTTGGAAAAAAACCAAGGAGGCATCTCTTGGAGAGTGGAAGGGCCTTCACCTCCTCCTTCACCACTCTCAGAATCATCACTGTCTTCATCATAGCTGAAATCTTCACCAGCTCATGGAGGCAGATTCTGAATAGCTTCCTTTTCCATAAACATTGATTCAGTTGTGTGTACCAAATTTAACATCCTTTATGCCTCCATATTGCCCTGTCCAACCAAGACTTGATAGGATGGATCAGGATGAGTAAATGTCTCAGCATTCAGGTTGACTTGATCCAACTCATTTTGATATTCAAGTTGGAACAGTCTCTCCATGTCTGCATCACTAACATTCATTGACTCACTTGCAATGGCTGAGTCTTCCATCCTTATATCTCATGTACCTGTTTTTCTCTCATTTTCTCTCTCTTCTTGCATCAGGGGCTCCCCCTGGCTCACACCTCTCACACCCTCACCTTCACCTACTAAGGTGAAACTCTCAGTGCTCACTTTTACCAAACTGGAAGAAATAGTCTATCTCTCTTTCTCTCCCTCTCTTTTTGCCTGGTTGCAAACCAGCCTCTCACTCTCAGTGTCTTCACTCCCTTCCCTCAAGCCTAGAAGTGTTTGAACTACTACTAACTCATCCACACTTGAAGTAGAAATACTTGAAGTTTGAAGTGCAAGTGTGGAAGGAGTATCCGTTGAGGTAGTAGAAGTATATGTCAACGGATAGCTGATTTGGGGCATATCCGTAGACAGACAAACACTTGTCAACGAATGAGAAATATCTGTTGATGAAGAGAAAGGAGTAGCTCTAGAAGTAGAGACTAAGTCTGAATCTGTGGAGATTGATTTTAGATTTAAAGCCACAAATGGATCCAAAGTCGGAGAAATGATAGAATGGTGATCCAACAAATCATCAATCAGATGATGACCACCAATTTCAGAGTGGGGCTTCTCCAAGAAGGTTAAAGATGGAGAATCAGAGATTGATATGTGAATCATATCCACGTCCAAAGAGAGAGTGGGTGAGCTTAGAGTTTCTGTTTCAGTTTGAATAATTAGAGATTGGGGTTGTGACTCCACATTTACTGGAGCCACATCAAACTGAATTTGAGATGGTGCTATAGGCACTGTGTGTGATCCCTGTACAACCCCAGATTGTTTAGACCTCTTTCTCCATGTATAGGCCATGGTTGTATCTGTGGGGCTTCTGGTGTCCCTATCCCTCTTGTGATGTGTCCCTGGTTGGGGACTCTTTTCAATAGCAACATCCTTTTGGGAGGATGCCACTAGGGATGTGGTAGTTTCCTTTTCAACCACTGCATCTTTTTGAAAAGATACAGGGTGGCTAGGCTGGGACACATTTATCTCACCCTCCTTGTTCTTGGGGTTTCTTTGATGTTCACCCCTTCCCTCACCACTCACTACCCCCTTCACACTCCCCTCAAGGGCTTGTGTAGTTTTTGCAACAGGTGCCTTTTGAGAAGCACCTGAGGTTGGCTTTCTGGATTTGGATTTGGGAATTCTAGAGGTGGCCACTTGGGTAGGAGGCTGTTGGACAGTTCCAGCCTCCATTATGGCACTGGAAATCAAAGAAATAACAACAAAGGTAGGAACAGTTGAGGAGATTACCTGACTCACCTGTGCCTCTTGAGCTGCATTGAAAATTGGTGGATACACCAATTGAACCTCCTTGTTGTGGTTCAGCCTATTCAAGTCCTCAAGGACTCTCTTATTCTGAACCCAACACTCCTTGGAGTTTCAAGGGAATTGGATCACCAAGTCACGATCTACATGGTTAGCCAGCAACATAAAGAATCTAGCATAATAGATATTCTTACTTCTAGATGCTTTATTCCCTAATTTAGCACCTAGTTCATAAAGAATTAGGGATCCTAGGTTATAAAAGCTATCACTAAGAAGCATATAAGCAATATCTAGCATGGAGAAAGTAACAACATCATAGTTGCTAATCTTACCAAAAAATACTTTAAGAATGGCATCAAAGGAAAAGCTCCATTCTTTGACCATGCCTTTCCTTTGAATCTTGCTCAAGTTGTCAGTAGGTAAAGCATAGTTAATTAAATTCAGCATGTTAACTATATCAGTATCACTATGCTTTTCTAACCTACTATTATCAGGCAAATTCAAGCAGGCAGAGATAATGTCACTATTAATCACATGTTCCTTACCTTGAAGAACAAAAGTAATGGTAGCATTCACATAATCAAAAACAGATGATTCCCAGATAGCTTCAATTACCTCAAAATAAAGAGTGGGGGCTTCGAACATAGCCTTGGATAGCTTGCATTTCTGGAAAAACCTCATCAAAGTGTGATATGATGCGTTCTTCTCCTCGAAGTCCACCAAAGCTGTGAAATTGTAGTTTTCGTATGTGAAACCAGTGAGTGACATTATTTTGTTGGTTGGTGCCATTGATGAAAGCTTTGAACTTACAGAGCGAATTTAGCTTTTGAGAGAGAAGAAGTTTTCTTGCCTTAGAGAATTTTTGGAAAATGATAGAAAATGATTAACTGAGAGTAAAATTGAATTTATACTCCCCCAAAATAATTCACTAATAAAATCAGAATAATTGAAAGAAATTATCTGATTGGACAAGAAAGTAACCGTTTAAAAGTAATGGATTGAAAAGTAAAGCCACGAATTTACTGTAATTACATACATGTATTGTACGCAGGTAACTACGAATACGATTGTGACTTTAACGGTTACGATTAAACTAAACTATCTACGGATAGGATTTTACCTTTTGGGATTCGATATTCGTAGAGGTGTAAAAATGGTATCCGTAGACAAAGAAAATCCAGTGTCAGAAATGACCATCAACGGACAGGGGTATCCGTAGAAGGAGAAATTTTGACTTAGACAAAATTCTTTTTTTTTCAGAGAGATTTAATTCTCATGAAAATCATGTTGACACTGGCTGCATTACAAATCATCAGACATTTAAATAAATCAAGAGTAGTTAAGCATACCTAGCTCACTTACCAACCTTGAGAATGTTGATTCATCAAGTGGCTTGGTAAAAATGTCTGCAATTTGCTGCTCACTTGGAACAAAATGAAGTTCCACAGTACCATTCATCACATGTTCCCTGATGAAGTGATACTTTAGGTCAATGTGCTTGGTTCTTGAGTGTTGCACTGGATTCTCAGTTATGGCAATTGCACTAGTGTTGTCACAGAATATTGGAATCTTATTAACTGTTAGACCATAGTCTATTAGTTGATTTTTCATCCAAAGTATCTGTGCACAACAACTTCCAGCAGCAATGTATTCTGCCTCAGCTGTAGAGGTAGAGACATAATTTTGCTTCTTACTGAACCATGAGACAAGCTTGTTTCCGAGAAATTGACAGGTGCCTGTTGTACTTTTTCTATCAATCTTGCAATCTTGCAACCTGCATAGTCTGCATCTGAATAACCAATTAGATCAAAACCAGATTCTCTAGGGTACCAAATGCCAAGGTTTGGTGTTCTCTTGAGATATCTAAAAATCCTCTTGATAACAATTAAGCGAGACTCTGTAGGATCAGCCTGAAATCTAGCACAAAGACATGTAACAAACATAATATCAGGTCTACTAACTGTTAAATATAGAAGTGAGCCTACCATGCCTCTATAACTTGAAATGTCCACAGATTTTTCCTTAGTATTCAATTCAAGCTTAGTGGCAGTTGGCATGGGTGTTTTAGCAGGAGAGCAATCCATTAGATCAAACTTCTTTAATAAATCAAAGATATATTTAGTTTGACTAATAAAGATTCCTTCTTTCACTTGCTTAACTTGTAAGCCAAGGAAATAGGTAAGTTCACCCATCATGCTCATTTCATATTTACTTTGCATAAGTTTGGCAAACCTTTTGCAAAGCTTCTCATCTGTAGACCCAAAAATTCTGTCATCTACATAAATTTGAACAAGTATGCTAGAGCCATTAACATTTCTAAAGAAAAGAGTGTTGTCAACAGTACCTCTAGTGAAGTGATTCTCTAAAAGAAACTGTGACAGAGTGTCATACCAGGCTCTAGGTGCTTGTTTCAGTCCATAGAGTGCCTTGAGTAGGAAGTAGACAAATTCTGGATGGTCTGGATCTTCAAAACCAGGAGGTTGACTGACATACACCTCCTCTTCCAGTTCCCTATTTAAGAAGGCACTCTTGACATCCATTTGATAGACTTTGAAGTTGGCATGGGCTGCATAGGCTAGAAATATACTTATTTCTTCCAACCTAGCAACAGGGGCAAATGTTTCATCATAATCTATTCCTTCTTCTTGAGAATAGCCCTTAGCAACCAGTCTAGCTTTGTTCCTTGTGACAATGTCATTCTCATCCATCTTGTTTCTGAATACCCACTTTGTACCTATAACACTTCCGTCCTTAGGTTTGGGTACCAGCTTCCATACTTTGTTTCTTTCAAATTGGTTTAGCTCTTCTTGCATAGCTAATACCCAATCTGGATCTAAAAGAGCATCCTCAACTTTCTTTGGTTCTTCTTGAGAAAGAAAGCTGTTGTATAGACATTCATCCTGAGTAGCTCTTCTAGTTTGGACATTTTAGGATGCATCACCAATGATCAGTTCAAATGGATGATCAGTTCAAATGGTTGATCCCTTGTCCATTTTCTTCTTGTAGCAGGTGTAGGTCTTGAAGATGCAACATCATTCTCATCAGCATGATCATGTGAGGTTGATCCTTGACTCAGAGAAACTCCCCCTGAGTTTATTGGGGTGGTAACTCTATGTTGTGATCCACCTAAGAATGCTCCATTTTGGCTTCCTACGGATGCTCCATTTGTCCCTTCTATAGATGTCTCATTTGAACTTGAGTTATCCATATTTGAGACAACCATTCTTGGAGGTACTGATTCATCCACATAAGCATCATCTTCATCATCATAATAGAGACCTTCCACCTCATTCTCAAACCCGAGAGTTTCATGAAAACCCTCATTAGTAAGACCTTGTATTTTAACATCATCAAAAACAACATGTACAGATCCCATAACAATGTTGATTCTGTGATTAAAAACCCTGTAGGCTTTTCCAGCTGCATATCCCACAAAAGTGGCTTCATCTTCCTTTGACTCAAATTTTCCAAAATTTTCACTTTGATTTCTCAATACAAAACACTTGCATCCAAAGGCATGTAGAAAATTAAAGGATGGTTTTTTTATTTTGAGCAGTTGATATGGAGTCATTCCTTTTGCTTGATTGATCAAAGAAATATTCTGAGTGAAACATGCAGTGTTAACTGCTTCAGCCCAGAAATAAGTAGGTAACTTTGATTCTCCTAGCATTGTTCTTGCAGCCTCAATTAGAGTCATATTTTTCCTTTCCACCACTCAATTTTTTTGTGGTGTTCTTGCTGCAGAAAACTCATGGATGATTCCATTCTCATCACAAAACAGCCTCATTGTGATCATTGTCACTCCTGATTCTTCTTACTTTGAGATCATGATGATTGTTAGAAACCTTGATGTGATTGATTATGATTTCACTTGCCTCATATTTGGAGTGCAGAAAATATGTCCATGTAAATTTAGAAAAATCATCCACAATCACAAGGCAGTATCTTTTCTTTGAAATTGACATGCCATTTACTGGTCCAAACAAATCCATGTGTAACAGCTGTAGAGGTTGCTCAATTGATAAGTCCAACTTGCTTCTGAAAGAAATCTTCTTTTGCTTTCCTTTTTGGCAAGCATCACAAAGTCCATCCTTGGAAAATTCCAACCGAGGGAGTCCTCTTACTAGGTCTCTTCTTACCAAATCATTCATTGACTTGAAGTTCAAATGTGACAGTCTTTTGTGCCATAGCCAACTTTCATCCTTGCTTTCTTTACTCAGAAGACAAGTGATAGAATCTAAACTTGTTGAGTTGAAGTCAGCTATATACACATTACCTTTTCTATATCCTGTCAACACCACATTGTTGTCTTCTTTGTTGGAAACAACACAGGCTCCTTGATTGAATGAAACTGAGAAACCTTTATCACACAGTTGACTAATACTTAGCAAATTATGCTTAAGTCCATTAATTAGTGCTACTTCATCAATGATGACATTCTCCTTTGAAATCAAGCCATATCTCTTAGTATAACCTTTGCTGTCATCTCCAAAAGTAATGTTAGGGCCAGCTTTCTCCACAAACTCTGTGATCGGGGTAGAATCTCCAGTCATGTGTCTAGAACATCCACTGTCTAAGTACCATAGATTCTTTCTGTATCCCTGCACATAACAAAACCAAATCAAGTTGATTTTGGTACCCAAGTTTCCTTGGGTCATCTCCTGTTAGCTTTAACTTTGTCTTTCTTGTCATTTTGCACCTTAATCTCAGGTTGAGTTAAATCAACCTTGACCCTGGGTGTTTGATAAGTGGATTTCATATCCACTTGGATCGTCCTAAATTGGCTTAAATTGATCGTTTGTTCTCAAGTGTGTGGTGTTTGTGATGTATTTTGTGTTAGTATTTGCATAGTTGAATTGTTAGCAGAGTAGTGGAGTTCTTGTGGTTTGCAGTGGTGTTTTGAGCATTTCTGTGAAAGCCAAGTGGTTGCGGAGCAAGAGAGCGCAAGGAAAAGTCAAAGAAAAGCAAAATGGAGTTTCCTGGCAGAAACCAGGCGCGCACGCGCCCTCTATAGCGCGCCCGCGCTCCTCAAATGCTGAATAAGGCAATTCTGATTCTGAAAAGGAAACTTGCTGAAGACCAGTCAACCCTGCAGCCTATTTAAGCACTTGGTGGACGATTTCTGAGATATATATATTGAGTTACAATCATACATATCCATCCACTGGTGAGGAGAACAAGAAGACGGCTGATTACGAAGATCTACTTTTCATCTTTTCTTTGTATTCTTCTAATTACGCGATACTTTGGATTCTCGTTTGTTCTTTCATAAACCCTAGCACTTTTATTCAGTATTCTAGACTTATTATTATCATGTTTTCATCAGAACCCACGATGATGAACGGTTCGATTATGAACTAATCGTCGTCGTGGGATTCTAACGGATTTATTTATGGATTTTAGTAGTTAATTGTTTTAAAGATGTGTGTGTGATGGCTAATTGATATCCTAGTTTGGTTGTGCTTACTCTTCTTGGATGCGTAGCTAACATCTAAGTTGTTTGTTAATCTCTATTGATTGCGAAAGTGGATATAGAGGTTTAGAACTTGCCATGCTAGCATAGGTTTATGTATGTTTGTCATGCATGATTCGTAGGTAATTTTAACCATCTTACATGCCCTATGTAATCTGAATGGATAACTTGCTCGTTAAACCGTTATGTTTTCAAATCTTATAGACATATAGGGTCTAAGCATAATTGGTGTCTGCTTAACTTCTATCTATTTTGTGGATGTTTGAGTGGTTTGGTATACGTATACTGAAAGGTAGCGTGTACTGATTTCGTGTTATCCGATTAGTTGTCACAACCGTCACATGCATTGATTAAAGACAAAAGACTCTATATGAAGTACTTAATGAAGTTAGGATCCCATGTTTATTCTCATAAGTAAATAATCAGCAATCTCTTTAGTTAATTATAATCTTGTTAAGTCGATTAGTTAATTTAGTTAATCAAAACACAACTTTGATACTTGTCTTAGAATTGAACAATAGCCATACATTGTTGCATAAGTGCATAACTATAGTAACCAAAGCAGTCTCTGTGGGAACGAACTCTACTTTCATATATTACTTGTTGACCGCGTACGCTTGCGTGATTTTGTGAGAACAAGTTTTTGGCGCCGCTGCCGGGGATTCGGTGTTATATATATAGTTTATGTGCTTGTCATCAGTGGTCGTTAACGTTCACTGACTCGGATTATTCTTTCATCAATTTTACTTTGTTTGGTGAGTTTCAGGTACTCTAGTGAGCGTGTATGCGAAGACGTTCTCAATCTCGTAAGGAATCACTTGAATTGAATCTAGTTATGGGAGAACCAGCCGCAGAAACGAAGGCTTTGAAGGATTATTCTCAGCCGAAAATCAATGACATTCAATCTAGCATTGTCAGGCCAGCCATTGCAGCTAATACTTTTGAAATCAAGCCTGGCACGATTCAGATGGTGCAGAACTCAGTTCAGTTTGGGGGTTCTCCAATGGAAGACCCTAATATGCATATTAGGGATTTCATTGAGATTTGTGACACCTTCAAGTTCAACGGAGTGTCAGAAGATGCTGTGAAGCTGAGAATTTTCCCATTTTCTCTGAGGGATAAAGCTAAGGGCTGGTTGCACTCTCTACCAGCAGGTTCTATTACTACATGGGAGGATCTTGCTCAGAAGTTTCTCACTAAATTCTTCCCGATTGCTAAAATAGCAGCAATCAGGAATGCTCTTACTCAGTTTGCACAACATTCTGGAGAAACTTTATGTGAAGCTTGGGAGCGTTACCAGGAGATGCTTAGGAATTGTCCTCATCATGGAATGCCTGATTGGATGGTGATCAATTGTTTCTATAATGGTCTGGGAGGTCAATCTCGACCAATGCTTGATGCGGCATCAGGTGGAGCTCTTTGGGCCAAAAGCTACGATGAAGCTTATAAACTTATTGAGATGATGGCTGCTAATGAATACCAGAATCCAACTCAGAGGTTATCACAAGGCAAGGTAGCAGGAATTCTGGAAGTGGATGCAGCTACTGCTATTGCTGCACAGCTAAATGCTTTGTCTATGAAGATAGATTCTCTGACTAACTATGGAGTTCAGCAGGTGGCTAGTGTTTGTGAGCTATGTGCAGGTGCACATGATACGAATCAGTATGCCATATCTAGTGAATCGGCGTAGTTCGTGAGCAATTTCCAGAGATCACAACAGCCAGTGCCTAATGCCTATCATCCGAATAACAGGAACCATCAGAATTTCAGTTGGAGTAACAATCAAGGTGGCCAGCAACAACAGCCACAACAGTCGTATCAACAGTATCAAGGTCAGCAATTTGAAGCTAAACCATTTAACTCTTCTGGTTTTCAACAACAGTATGCTCCAAGGCAACCGTATCAACCACCAGGTTTTCAACAACCGTCTCAAGGCAACGTTGGTCAGTCGTCTAATGAAAAATCTGAATTGGAGGAATTGAGGCTAATGTGCAAGAGCCAAGCTGTTTCAATCAAGACTCTGGAAAATCAAATCGGTCAGATTGCCAACGCCTTGATTAATAGACCACATGGAACTCTCCCTAGTGATACGGAAGCTAATCCTGGCAAAAGAGAGGTCAAGGAACATGTAAAAGCAGTTACCTTGCGATCTGGAAGGGTTACAAGTGACTAGAACTCAGAAACAGAGCAAAACGAAAACATTTCTGGATTTCCAGCAGAAGGTGAGCGTGCCCGCGCCCTAGGGAGCGCGCCCGCGCCTGATGTTTTGCCAGAAGATGAAGAAAAAGTGGAAAAATCAAGTTTGGGGGGAAACGAAACGGAAAAGCGTGACCTTTCTACTGAGAAATCTGTTTTGAAGCAGAATACAGAGAGCAAGGAGGTCTATCCTCCTCTGCCATTCCCTAGAAGTCTTCAAAAACAAAAGTTGGATAAGCAGTTTGCTAAGTTTCTGGAGGTTTTCAAGAAGTTGCATATCAATATACCTTTTGCGGAAGCTCTAGAACAAATGCCGAGCTACGCAAAGTTCATGAAGGGTATTCTATCTCGGAAGTTGAAACTCGAGGAGTTGGAGACCGTCGCTCTAACTGAAGAGTGCAGTGCTATTCTACAGCAGAAGTTACCTCCAAAACTCAAGGATCCAGGGAGTTTCACCATACCGTGTACTATCGGCAATCTATCTTTCAACAAGTGCTTGTGTGACTTGGGAGCTAGTATTAATCTGATGCCGTTGTCTGTGTTCATGCAACTTGGACTTCCTGAGCCTAAACCTACAAACATGTCTTTACAGTTGGCTGATCGGTCGATCACATATCCAAGGGGTATAGTGGATGATGTTTTGGTTAAAGTGGATAAGCTCATTTTTCCTGCTGATTTTGTTATTCTGGACTATGAGGAAGACAAGAAGATTCCGATTATCTTGGGAAGACCGTTCTTAGCTACAGGCCAAACTTTGATCGATGTTCAGAAAGGAGAGCTCACAATGAGGGTTCAAAATCAGAAGGTCACTTTTAACGTGTTCAAGGCAATGAAATTTCCAACTGAGGAAGAAGAGTGCTTTAAATTGGAGATGGTCGATTCTGTCGTTAATACAAAGATTGAACAACCGCTGAAGTCAGATACAGTGGAGAGAGTCTTGATAGGGGATTCTGATATCGAAGACGAAGAAAGAGCAGAGCAACTTCAGTTGTTGAATGCACCTCCGTGGAAAAGAAAAATTGATGCGCCATTCGAATCTCTTGGATTAGCAGAGCTGAACAATTCTCAGGAGCGACGTAAACCATCTATGAAAGAAGCTCCTACACTTGAACTCCAACCACTGCAGGATCAATTGAGGTATGGTAAAGTCCACGAGACCAACAGGCTATATAAGGAGAAGGTTAAGGACTGGCATGAAAGAGGGGTGTTGAAACATTCATTTGTGCTTGGTCAGCTAGTTCTGCGTTTCAAGTCTAGTTTCAGATTTTTTTTCAGGAAAGCGTAAGTCGAGGTGGTTGGAGCCTATCACGGTTAAATCAGCATTTTCGCATGATGCAATAGAGATTTTCCATAAGTTTCCGGACGAAGCGTTCAAGGTTAATGGTCAGTGGCTGAATTATGACGTTGGTAATACGGTGAACCGTGAGTCGACGTTCACCGTTCTTGCGACTGGATGAAAACGGATTCACGTGAAGCTATTGACGTAAAACAAGCGCTTCGTGGGAGGCAACCCACGCAAATATGCAGTATTAGTATTCTGTGTGAAAAAAAAATCATGAATAGTAGAAGAGCGCGCCCGCGCAGGGTTACTGTTCACAGAACCAAAAAAAAAGACAAAAAAAAGTTTGTGTTGTTTCCCTCTAGGATCCATCTGGGATTCAGAGTGAAGTTGATAGGTCCTTTGGGTACTACTTTCAGAGCCACTGGAGTTGATGTTGCTTGGCCTGATTTTGGAGTGGATTCTGTTTATCCACCACCGGATACACCACCCGAGGAGGGTGGTCCTGCTGATGATTAGGTATTCTCTGCATCTTTCCTTGTTATTACCTTCAATGAGGACATTGAATATTGTAAGTTTGGGGGTGGTAATTAGGGAAGGTTAGTGTGTGTGTCATATAGGTTTCATATTGCATATGCAGTTAGTTTATGTCATATAGAGCATTCTGTTTGCATTAGTGTTTATATTTATCATGTGAGTCCATTTAGTTGCATTTGCATAGCATATGTCATGATCCCGTAGGACTTGAATGTTTCCGTTGGTGAGTCGATATTGAGAGGAGTGTGGTTATGATGAATAGAGGGCTGATTAACTTTCTATGGAATTGACTTGCATGCCAGAAACAAATCATTTTCATAAGTCTCATTGGTTGCTTTTAGATTTGATCAGACCATGTTTTGTTTGGATGTTAGAATTTAACCGCTTGCTTATATTTAGAATGTCTTCTATTCTCTTGAAATTAAAGGAGCACTAAAGAATAAGTTTGGGGGAAAACAGGGATTTCATGCTAGTTGTCAATAAAGGCTAGGTGTCAAATGGCTAGTAGCCGGCTCATTGAAAAGATGAGTAGTCTAGGGTGGGATGAGAAAAAGCAAAGCGCACTCATTCCGAAATTGTTGAAAAAAAAAAGAAAAAAAAGGAGTTGTGTTAGTTGATTATGCAGAATTGATCAGGTTGAGCTCTTTAATACTCGAGCAATTAAGTTCTAGGGGACTTTGTGCCTAGTGACCTAAGACTTTTCCGGTCTGGGATCCACTAACCTAACGCTCGCTACATGGGTATTATTGTATAAGCCTTTTGGGGTCTCAACCACTGCACGGTCAAATAAGCGTGTGTTGTAATAAAGCATGAATTCCTGTCTAGCTCAAGCGGATTTTGAGGTGTCTTTAAGTGGTTTCTTGTGTCTAGAGTTCATTTTGTTTATAAGCTTGTGGTTGTTTCGGTGAAGAATAGGATATGGTCTTGATTTAGTTTGGGAGTATATTGATGAGCATAGCACACACGCACGTTTCTGTGTTTGTATGGTTAGTATACGGGAATTTGGTCAAACTCTGTTTGAAAGATTGCATTCTTTGAGATGTTTGCTTGTTGATTGGTTTTGGTTAGTCTGAGGGGATCACTTGCATTATCATATTAGTTGCATTCATGCATTGCATTATAGTTAGTAGAGTCTGTTTATGCTTGAGGACAATCATCGGTTTAAGTTTGGGGGTGTGATAAGTGGATTTCATATCCACTTGGATCGTCCTAAATTGGCTTAAATTGATCGTTTGTTCTCAAGTGTGTGGTGTTTGTGATGTATTTTCTGTTAGTATTCGCATAGTTGAATTGTTAGCAGAGTAGTGGAGTTCTTGTGGTTTGCAGTGGTGTTTTGAGCATTTCTGTGAAAGCCAAGTGGTTGCGGAGCAAGAGAACGCAAGGAAAAGTCAAAGAAAAGCAAAGTGGAGTTTCCTGGCAGAAACCAGGCGCGCCCGCGCCCTCTATAGCGCGCCCGCGCTCCTCAAATGCTGAATAAGGC
Source organism: Heracleum sosnowskyi (assembly GCA_030848705.1). NCBI lineage: Eukaryota > Viridiplantae > Streptophyta > Magnoliopsida > Apiales > Apiaceae > Heracleum > Heracleum sosnowskyi. Next base: position 20,228,814 of record CM061243.1, on the reverse strand, counting down.
AATTCTGATTCTGAAAAGGAAACTTGCTGAAGACCAGTCAACCCTGCAGCCTATTTAAGCACTTGGTGGACGATTTCTGAGATATATATTGAGTTACAATCATACATATCCATCCACCGGTGAGGAGAACAAGAAGACGGCTGATTACGAAGATCTACTTTTCATCTTTTCTTTGTATTCTTCTAATTAGGCGATATTTTGGATTCTCGTTTGTTCTTTCATAAACCCTAGCATTTTTATTCAGTATTCTAGACTTATTATTATCATGTTTTCATCAGAACCCACGATGATGAACGGTTCGATTATGAACTAATCGTCGTCGTGGGATTCTAACGGATTTATTTATGGATTTTAGTAGTTAATTGTTTTAAAGATGCGTGTGTGATGGCTAATTGATATCCTAGTTTGGTTGTGCTTATTCTTCTTGGATGCGTAGCTAACATCTAAGTTGTTTGTTAATCTCTATTGATTGCGAAAGTGGATATAGAGGTTTAGAACTTGCCATGCTAGCATAGGTTTATGTATGTTTGTCATGCATGATTCGTAGGTAATTTTAACCATCTTACATGCCCTATGTAATCTGAATGGATAACTTGCTCGTTAAACCGTTATGTTTTCAAATCTTATAGACATATAGGGTCTAAGCATAATTGGTGTCTGCTTAACTTCTATCTATTTTGTGGATGTTTGAGTGGTTTGGTATACGTATACTGAAAGGTAGCGTGTACTGATTTCGTGTTATCCGATTAGTTGTCACAACCGTCACATGCATTGATTAAAGACAAAAGACTCTAGATGAAGTACTTAATGAAGTTAGGATCCCATGTTTATTCTCATAAGTAAATAATCATCAATCTCTTTAGTTAATTATAATCTTGTTAAGTCGACTAGTTAATTTAGTTAATCAAAACACAACTTTGATTCTTGTTTTAGCATTGAACACTAGCCATACATTGTTGCATAAGTTCATAACTATAGTAACCAAAGCAGTCTCTGTGGGAACGAACTCTACTTTCATATATTACTTGTTGACCGCGTACGCTTGCGTGATTTTGTGCGAACAGTGTTGACCTCTAAGAGACAACATGCTGAGGATGTTCATATGCATACTTGTTTGATGCATACATTTGAGAATTTTGTGCATACATAGCATTCATGTGTGGCATGCTCCATATCATTTGTGGCATTGAGAATGCATTCATATAAGGATTTGAAACAAATGGCATGTTGGCATACAAATTTGATGCTTGATCAGTATGTGCAAACATGTTATGCATAATAGGCATAGACATATTGGGTACATGCATTGGCATTTGAACATATGGAATTTTAACAGTTTTGCAATTGGTAGATAAATGATTAACACTGCCACACTTTACACAAGTTTTCCTAGGAGCATACTTGTCATGTGTATAGTTGTTATTTTTGTTAATCCCTACCTTACCATTTCTGTTCTTTTTCTTTTTCACCTCAGCCTTGACCTCTATGTTCTCAACCATGTCCTTCAGTTGCTTGTTGGACAAGTGACCTATGTTGACATCCTTAGTCTTGGTTTTGCTACCTTCTCCCTGAACAAAATTTTTGCTGGTTGGACCATACTTTTTGTTCAGCTTCTCAAGTTTCTCTTGACTAACACTAGATGTACACTTCTTTAGACAAGTCACTTCTGTAGAGGTGTTGTCCATCAACGGATGCTCATTATCCGTAGAGGTATTACCCATCAACGGATGCTCACTATCCGTAGAGGTGTCATCTCCTAGACTCTCAACATCTAGTTTCTTTTTATCTCTTCTTGTTGATTCCTTGTAGAATGTATCCACACCTTGAGCCTTAATGATGTTTGTGGCAACATTCCTGGAATCAGTCCATCTAGCTTTTGTTTCTTGTTCTTTAGCTAACTGTGCTTTGAGAATTTCTTCTCTTTTAAGCACAATCAACAAATCATCCTTGGCAACTTGACACTCTACTCTCATTTTCTCAAACTCAATAAACTGAGTTTCCAGAACTGCATTCCTATCACTTAAAAACTGATTAGCATATTTAATCATGGTGTTTTCATTAGTAAGTGATTTAAGAGAAATACACATATGATACAATTCAGTGGACATGTCATTAATTGCACTATTGCATTCCTCAGTAGAAAGCTCAGAGAGATTGGTGGTAATTACCTGATTGGGTGATGAACTGGCCTCCTGCTCACTTGAATCAGCCATCAGTGCAAGGTTCACAAACTCAGTGTCCTCCTCAGAATCATTCCCATCTTCAGCCCAGTCATAGTCCTGAGTTATGAATGCTCTACCCTTTTGCTTGAGAAGATCAAAGTATTTCTTTTTGTAATCAACAGGCTCAAACTTCCTGTCACTCTTCTTAGCCTTTGGTTTTCTACACTCATTGGCAAAGTGACCTCCCATTCCATAATTGAAACATTTAAACTTGGACCTCTCAACAAAATTCTTGTTTGAATGAGAGTCCTTTCTGAATGGTTTGGACACACCAGGGTTTCTCTTGAACTTGAGCTTTGAGAATTTTCTTGACATAAAAGCTAAATGTTCATCTAGCTCATCCATCTCCTCTTGATTGGAGGGCTCACTTTCTTCAATCATCTTTCCTTTGCACTTCCTTGATTCAACTCTACCTCCACAAGCACTTTGGCTTGGTGTAGTTTCAGTAGCTTCTTCTTTCATGTCCTCGGCCTTTTCAACACTTGCTACTAAAGCAACATATCCATTTTTCTTTTGGACCTTCTCAATTTCTTCATCCTGCTCCATTTTCAGCTCATATGTTTTTAGGGTTCCATACAGCCTCTCAAGAGTAAAGTCCTTATACTCTTGAGTGTTTCTCAAGGAAACAGTCACAGACTTCCACTCCTTTGGCAAGGTTCTGAGAAATTTAAGATTTGAATCCTTGACTTGATACACTCTTCCATACAACTTCAATCCATTCAACAATTTTTGAAATCTACTAAAACTCTAAAAGTATCATTCAAAGATTCTCCACTCTTGAAGTGAAAGTGTTCATACTGTTGTATGAGAAGCTGCATCTTATTTTCCCTTACCTGCTCAGTTCCTTCACATATGGTTTGGACAGTGTCCCAAATCTCCTTTGTTGTTGAATAGTTAATAACATTGTCAAACATATCAGAATCAAGACCATTGAACAAAATATTCATGGCCTTCTTTTCTTTATGAACCGCAATGGCATCCTTAGGAGTCCATTCTGAAGGTAACTTTAGAATTGTGCTTGGAGCCCCTGCAGGTTCCTGAACTATTGAGGTGTTTGGCTTCATTGGTACATGAGGGCCATGATCTATACACTCTACATAACCTTCATCCATAGACATTAGATGTAGTCGCATTTTTACTTTCCAGTGAAAGTAGTTTTCTCTATCAAGAACTGGTATTTTGACTCATTGATCCTTCTGACCCATGATTCAGATGTCTTTAGATCTTTAAACTTCTTGTTTGTTAGAAGCTTGCTCTGATACCAATTGTTATTTCTAGACAATGAATCAAGATTGTAGAAGGGGGGGGGGGGGTTGAATACAATCTTTAAAATTTCTTTGATTCTTGATAGTGATGATATGAAATTAAAACAAGAACAGAAAAGTAAACAAGATAAATTCACAAGAATTAAAAATTCAGGTGGATTGTTTTTGTCCACCTGAGAGATTTTATTTGAAGAAATCTCTATGATGTTTATGAATAAACACACAGCTGTAAATACAAAAATCTAGCTTCAGCAATTTACAAAGGATATTGTTTTGTGCTCTCTAAATTGCCTAACTGATTTCTCTGTTCTAGAATTATGCTTCTACTTGGTTATATATCCCATGTTTTCAAAGATATTTGAATAGTCAATAATACAAAAAGTAAATCTATTGAAGATCCTTGTTTCTCCATTCTGAGTAGTGGTCCATGTGTTGGTAGCTTGCCCTTCTTGGCTGATTGTCTTTTATAGAAATGCTACTTTTGACCATACAAACAGAATGCTACTTCTTCTTGTGACCTTTCCAGAAAAACTGGCTTTCATGCTTTATGTAGTCTGTCAACCCATGTGCTCTTCCTGAACTGTCCCTTTCACAAGTACAGTGTGTATCCATAGAAGCTTCTTGAGTTGTATCTGTTGACAGTTTCTTGATCACATCCGTAGACATCTAGTACTGCTATCCGTAGACAGTACATTGTCCACATCCGTAGAAGGCTAATTAAGCTATCCGTAGACAGTCAATTTCACTTATGCAAAATTACAATGCATCAACTATTTACAATTAGCCTCCCTATTCTACATATCTATTAATAGTCAACATGACTTATTCAGCCTTACAAGATTACTTCAAGTTCAACATCAGAAATACAATAGCATGTTACATAGAGTCTTATCCGTAGATAAGCTACCCATCTACGGATACTGCATAAGCATGTTATACGTTGATGGCTACACTTTACTTGTACAATTTTTACTAAGTTAATTTAGTTATCATCAAGAAACAACATAGTTCCTAACAGATTTAACTATCATATCGTCGACATAACATTCCATGTTTCAGCCGATCTGTTCCTTGAAAACTTTGTTGAACATCTTTTGGAAGGTTGCCCCTGCGTTCTTTAGTCCGAAGGGCATTTTAATGTAAGCATAGGTGTAACAGCCTGACTTTTCGGACTATTAATTCTAAATACAAAACTTAAATAAAATAGATTCTTTATTCAATAAATCCAAAATTTTCAAAAAAGTCAAAGCAATGGTCAAAGTCAATAATTCGAAAACACAAAATCGGAGACGCAGCTCCATAATTCAACAATAAAGTCTAACATATAAGCAATTTATTTTCATAAATCTTCAAACAAAATCACATAGCAGCACGAAATTGCAAAAGTCCACAGTCTTATTCTTACTTAGCTTCCTTAACGAATGAACCTGAAATGTTAGGAAATGGGTGAGCTACACAGCTCAGCAAGTAACAGATTGACTTACGGGTATTCTTAAAATCAGTGGGCGTTTTAGCAAAACAGATTTTCTCAAAACAATAATAATTTAAAAGCCTTTGCGAAAATAGATCCAACCCAAAGTTTATATTTAAAAATCCAGAATTTAAAACAGAAGCAGAATTTAAAAAACAGAAACGAAATTCTTATAAATAACCACAGTCTTGCGCTACGCCCACACTTTCCCAGTAACCGGGATCTTATTCTTATTCTTATACCCCACACTTTGCCAGTGACCGGCATCTAAAGTTCAATAATTATGCGCCCTTAATAGGTATCTAAAGTTGCACACTTGTGCGCCTACTAAGGGTATCTAAGGCTAGTTCCGGAACTATAGCGTAAATTACGAATGGGTTCGAAACGTAGAGACTGTGTTCTAAAATTCAAATACTTATATCTTATAAAATTCGAAACACAATTCTTATATCTTATACGAAAATCTGAAGATCACAATATAAATATATTTTTCAAAAATGAAAAGTAAGTCAAAAGTACTTACCTCGAAATCGACTGAAAACTGAAAGCAATTGCGCGAATAAAATCCTGAATCACATTATAAATAATAGCTAATTAGAAATTGTTGGGATTTATGGGTGATAGCATAGGAACAACTTAACTTTGTATATACTTAATTTTTTAATTAAGTAGAACATACTGTCACAGCCAAAGTATGTTCTTGTAATCAGTATGCAATGTTATTTTAATTGTGTAATTTGGAAGAAGTTCACTTTCTGTGTTCAAGCCTCAAAGAATGCATATTAGATGACATCATGAATAAAGGTTACTGTCATAAGCATTGACAGTAAGATTACAATAAGACAGAATGTTGCAAGTCAAGACAGCATATTCACTCTGACAGCAACATTGGCGGAAGACTACGCGACAGCAACTTTAGCCCTCGACAGCAAGTTTGGAAACCTCGACAGCACACTATGCGGGGAACTCCTACTGTCACCAAAAGCACATTCCTGTGACAGCAAGCTTTGCGGCAAAAGTAACTGTCTCGAGAAAGATCCTTGTTCTAGGTATCTTTCTCAGTCAAATCCCGTGACAGTTTCAATGTTCAAGAAACAGGCGTGTTGCAGTATCCCTAAGCTGCACCAAGTCTGCAAGACTACGACAGAAGCTTCAAGCACTGCAAACAAAAGCGAATCAATTCAAGAGCAAGGTCAAGTCTCTATTTGCTGAATTGTTTTAGCTAGAAATAGAATGAATCTAGGTTGCTTTCTTTGTAATGTATATCTGACATTGTTAGCAATTTAGGAAAGTCACATGGGTAGACACTTGGTAAGAAGCTGCCACTTGATAATGACAGCAGCTTCACAGACCCATGTTGATAGTGATAGGATTAGTTTTATACTTAGACTATCAATTCATTCTAGGCATGTAACGAAGACAAGCAAGTGTCTTGAAGAAAAACCGAAGCTCAAGAATTCTCTCTTGAGCTTGTAGCAACACTTTGCAAAATAAATAAAACATTTATTTTGTGAATCCTGTCTTCTCGATTATACTGTTTGTGAATGCATACATATTATTGAAAACATTAAATCTTAGTTTTGGTTGTTGAAACTGAGATTGAATTTTATCAGTATTGCATTCATCCCCCTTCTGCAATACACGAGGACCAACAGAAATTAAAAGCACGTCATATATTCGTTGATTTGTAATTAATAGTTAACAAACAACTACTCAAAATCATATAACATGGACAAAGACTAAAACATGTTTTCCGTATTAAATCAAATAAACTAATAACATACCAGGATTACAACCAACAAATTATAATTACAAGAGAGGTAAATGGGCCTTAAAACCCAACTAGTACACACGGCCAAAATGCAATATATTACTTTATCTTATAAATCAAATGGACTAAACATCCAAAAAAGCACATAATGTAGACACTGGTAAAACTTGGCATGCATATATTATCATTTAACTAAAATATTAACTCGCGACCAAATTGTTAACTTAAAACACACACATTTTGTTAACTAACATGTTATTGAACATTTAATCTAAACTTAGGTTATACTGTACAAGCATGCAAACCTTAAACAAATAGCCAAAGAGCACGTAAATTAATAACAAAGAAAGTAAGTAGACAAACCAAAGTAATGGCATGAAAATAAATATTAACTAATAAAATACTACTTAACAATTTTATAGAACTAAGCCCATAATTAAGAAAAAGTGGCAGGCAGCTTTATACAATCGTAATATGATAAGTAAACAAGTAACAAGTTGACCACTTCACACTTTAACATGTTGTACAATTTAAGCATAAAAACTAATCATTTTAATCTACTATACCTGAATGACAAAATTAAATAAAATAAGAGTAAAATATTTGGAATTTAAAATAAAGTGATAAATCGATAACTATTTTTATTTTCTTGAAATTCATACATAAAAATATAATATAAGATACAATATTTTTAAACCTAAACTTCACTATATAATAATTGACTTTATAAACACAATTAGCACATAGAATACAATGAGTAACACATATAAGATCACATTATAGTCTATTTTTAATCTATATAAAATAATACTCAAATCGTGCATATTATGAAATAAATCAATAGCATCAGATTATACACATAGCACTGACGTTAAGTTGTACCGTAAATTACACATATTGAATATCTTGTTATCCTAACCTTCAATTAGCATGACAACCTTCTTAACCAATTAATATCCCCAAACAAGTAACATATAAGGATGCATGAATCACTGGTTACTGTTTAGCATACAAATAAAAGATAAACACCTAGTATTAAAATCACCAAATTATCGAAATAAGAGCAAGACAAAATATCATACCTGGTGGTGAGAAATTTGTACGAGTCTCTTGTTAATCGAATAGGTTTATTTTATAGGCCGTTCCTAAACCCTATTTTTTTTATATAAGATAATCGTAATTTTTATTCTTAATAATTTAACCACTCCTCCAAGTAATTTCTAAATTTAAAAAATATTCCACACACACAAATATTCTAATTGATTTTCTAAATTATTCTAACTCTTATTTCCGCAAATAATGAATCTTATCCTTAATCAAATAACTTGTACAAAAAAAATATTTCTAAAATATTTCTATATAATAAATATCTAAATATAAATTACATTCAAATTAAAATAAATTAAAATAACGGAATTTTACAGTCTTACCTCCTTAAAAGAATTTGGTCCCCAAATTCTAAAAATTTAAAAGAAAATAAGTAACACGTGAAAAGAAATGGTACTTTAGTTACGATTATTGGTGCGACTTCCCGTGAGCATAAATACACGTTGAGGACCGGTGTTTTTATCTGCTCCCTTCCTTGGTGGTGGATTGTATGGGCACTCAGAAATCTTGTGTCCTACTTCTCCGCAGTGAAACCAGGCACCCGTGTTCCATCGACAGTCCTTGTCTGAATGGTTCTTACCGCACCTTGAACACTTCTCTTGATCACCCTGTCCTCCAATTCGATCATACTCATGTTGCTTCTTGAAGGGTCCTCTTTGAGACGAAAATCCACTAGTTGGAGCGAACCTCTTCTTGTTCTAGTTGCCCGTTGCCTTCTCAGATTCTGCCAAGCCCCTCTCGATCACTAGAGCCTTGTTGAGGAAAGCCTCGTAGGTCTGAAGTTTAAATGACGCTACAACATTCCTGATGTCGCTCTGAAGTCCCTCTTCCAATCTCCTTGCTTTGCTGGTTTCATCCGAGATCAAAGTAGGTGCATACTTTGAAAGCTTCGCGAATTCTGCTTTATATTCGATGACAGTCTTCCTACCTTGCTCGAGTCGAATGAAGTCCCTCTCTTTCTGCAGATGAATGGTTCTAGGAAAGTACTTGTCTTCTAGCGCCTTCTTGAACTTTGCCCATGTATACGGTTCGGGTTCTTCTTCAGTAGTTGCATTCTCGTTCTTCTTTTTCTCCATGAGCCACCAGTCATAAGCGCTCCCTTGAAGTTGATACACAGCTAAGGTGACCTTCTGTTCCTCATTGTTGCCGAGAAGTCCGAAAGCTTTTTCCATCTCCTGTATCCACATCTCGACTATGGCCGGATCAGTTGCTCCATCGAAAGTCGGTGGGTTCAAACGCTTAAACTGAGAGACGATACTTTGTTGCCTAATTGGCTGCTGATTTACGAGCACAGTGAGAGTTTCAGCTAGTTGATCAAAGACGTTTCCATCTTCATTGTTTTTGCCACCTCCATTGTTATTGCCACCCTGATTGCCCGAGTTTCCATTGTTGTTCTGATTGCTGTTCTCTACGTCCATATTTTATAAAACAATAAAGTAATTCTTCTTACACTCAAATAATAAACTTAAAACGATATTTAAAGAGGTAAAACACAATCTTAAATCAAATACTTAATTTATTCCAACAAAATTCAAATATCAAATAAAACCAAATCACGAGGTTTCTCGTAGCTAAGCAATCATAGTAGCTAAGGTCTTATTCAAAAACTATCTATCACGCTCTCGTAACTAACGACGTTGCAATAAAGTCAAGCATAGAAGCATTCTAGCTTCTTCTCCACGTCCTTCTGTGTCTTCTTGACCCATCTTCGGGTCTCCATAAAAATGCTCTTCATTTCCTTTTCTTGTCCTGGGCGACACCACTTCCTTAATGACATTTCGTAGACCTTGTTGACGACCCTTTCCACTGTTGCTGTCCAGGCTTGCAACGTATCTAATGCGTCAATTATATTTTTATCATCGAGCGCCATCCTTTCCTCGTAGAGCTCGATCAGCTTCCTCAAATATTGAATTTCGGCGTCTCTTGGATCTTCCTCTAAGGACTCATCAACGGCTTCATCGGGGTGAGGTCGGTTCACATAATCGTCACTCTCGTAGCCATGCTCGCTAGGGTCCTCCTCGGTACTATAAGACACCTTCTTGCTAAACGAATCATTTCCTGACATCTACAAAATTTCGAGATAACAAAATAATATTATATCATTAAACATAAAGTCAAGCTCACAGGTCAAAATTAATTCACTAATCCCAAGGTCGAATCCTAGATGACAGTCTAAAGGATCGCGCCATAGGGAATACACTAGTCCCATACCTAGTACATTCTGAAGGAAAGCCTGCTCTCTGATACCAACTGTAATAGCCCGACTTTTCGGACTATTAATTCTAAATACAAAACGTAAATAAAATAGCTTCTTTATTCAATAAATCCAAAATTTTCACAAAAGTCAAAGCAGCGGTCAAAGCCAATAATTCGAAAACACAAAATCGGAGACGCGGCTCCACAATTCAACAATAAAGTCTAACATATAAGCAATTTATTTTCATAAATCTTTAAACAAAATCACATAGCAGCACGAAATTGCAAAAGTCCACAATTTTATTCTTACGCTAACCATAACGAATGAACCTGAAATGTTAGGAAATGGGTGAGCTACACAGCTCGGCAAGTAACAGATTGACTTACGGATATTCTTAAAATCAGTGGGCGTTTTAGTAAAACAGATTTTCTCAAAACAATAATAATTTAAAAGCCTTTGCGAAAATAGATCCAACCCAAAGTTTATATTTAAAAATCCAGAATTTAAAACAGAAGCAGAATTTAAAAAAAAGAAACAAAATTCTTATAAATAACCACAGTCTTGCTCTACGGCCACACTTTCCCAGTAGCCGGGATCTTATTCTTATTCTTATACGCCACACTTTGCCAGTGACGGCGGTCTAAAGTTCAATAATTACGCGCCCTTAATAGGTATCTAAAGTTGCACACTTGTGCGCCTACTAAGGGTATCTAAGGCTAGTTCCGGAACTATAGCGTAAATTACGAACGGGTTCGAAACGTAGAGACTGTGTTCTAAAATTCAAATACTTATATCTTATAAAATTCGAAACACAATTCTTATATCTTATACGAAAATATGAAGATCACAATATAAATATATTTTTCAAAAACGAAAAGTAAGTCAAAAGTACTTACCTCGAAATCGACTGAAAACTGAAAGCAATTGCGCGAATAAAATCCTGAATCACATTATAAATTACAGCTAATTAGAAATTAAAAGCACGTCATATATTCGTTGATTTGTAATTAACAGTTAACAAACAACTACTCAAAATCATATAACATGGACAAAGACTAAAACATGTTTTCCGTATTAAATCAAATAAACTTATAACATACCAGGATTACAACCAACAAATTATAATTACAAGAGAAGTAAATGGGCCTTAAAACCCAACTAGTACACACGGCCAAAATGCAATATATTACTTTATCTTATAAATCAAATGGACTAAACATCCAACAAAGCACATAATGTAGACACTGGTAAAACTTGGCATGCATATATTATTATTTAACTAAAATATTAACTCGCGGCCAAATTGTTAACTTAAAACACACACATTTTGTTAACTAACATGTTATTGAACATTTAATCTAAACTTAGGTTATACTGTACAAGCATGCAAACCTTAAACAAATAGCCAAAGAACACATAAATTAATAACAAAGAAAGTAAGTAGACAAACCAAAGTAATGGCATTAAAATAAATATTAACTAATAAAATACTACTTAACAATTTTATAGAACTAAGCCCATAATTAAGAAAAAGTGGCAGGCAACTTTATACAGTCATAATATGATAAGTAAACAAGTAACAAGTTGACCACTTCACACTTTAACATGTTGTACAATTTAAGCATAAAAACTAATCATTTTAATCTACTACACCTGAATGACAAAATTAAATAAAATAAGAGTAAAATATTTGGAATTTAAAATAAAGTGATAAATCGATAACTATTTTTATTTTCTTGAAATTCATACATAAAAATATAATATAAGATACAATATTTTTAAACCAAAACTTCACTATATAATAATTGACTTTATAAACACAATTAGCACATAGAATACAATGAGTAGCACATATAAGATCACATTATAGTCTATTTTTAATCTATATAAAATAATACTCAGATCGTGCATATAATGAAATAAATCAATAGCATCAGATTCATACACATAGCACTGACGTTAAGTTGTACCGTAAATTACACATATTGAATATCTTGTTATCCTAACCTTCAATTAGCATGGCAACCTTCTTAACCAATTAATATCCCCAAACAGGTAACATATAAGGATGCATGAAATCATAAATAATGGACACACATGAATTACTGGTTACTGTTTAGCATGCAAATAAAAGATAAACACCTAGCATTAAAATCACCAAATTATCGAAATAAGAGCAAGACGAAATATCATACATGGTGGTGAGAAATCTGTACGAGTCACTTGCTAATCGAATAGGTTTGTTTTATAGGTCGTTCCTAAACCCTATTTTTTTTATATAAGATAATCGTAATTTTTATTCTTAATAATTTAACGACTCCTCCAAGTAATTTCTAAATTTAAAAATATTCCACACACACAAATATTCTAATTGATTTTCTAAATTATTCTAACTCTTCTTTCCGCAAATAATGAATCTTATTCTTAATCAAATAACTTGTACAAAAAAAATATTTCTAAAATTTTATATATAATAAATATTTAAATATAAATTACATTCAAATTAAAATAACGGAATTTTACAGTCATATATGTGACAACCCGGGTCAAATCCCGAGTCTTTTTTCGAAAATCGGGTCAAATCTCAATTTCGAGTCCGAATAAGCCGAAGCCTACTGGCCCAAATGTAGCACCCAACTTGGGTAACGACAAGGCCACCACATGCCCCCAAAAAGATCATGATTTGTTGGTGCCAATTAGTAGTAGTACTTTGCCTTATAAACTGAACAGAAGTCCCAAATCTACTCGATGTGGGACTGGGGTGTTACAAACTCCCCCACTTAAACTTTTGACGTCCTCGTCAAGTCTGAACGGATAGCCCATAGGTTCCAAGATCGTTCCTCTCTAGCCATTGTGGGATAACATCGGCTGGCTTCGTGTCCCCACCTCCGGACCTCTGTCCATTGTGGGATAATACCACCAGCCTTCGTGTCCCCACCTCCGGCAACTTGCCTCGACAAGCTTTCGAGAGTCGGCTCTGATACCATATGTGACAACCCGGGTCAAATCACGAGCCTTTTTTCGAAAATCGGGTCAAGTCCCAATTTCGAGTCTGAATAAGCCGAAGCCTACTGGCCCAAATGCAGCACCCAACTTGGGTAACGACAAGCCCACCACAGGCCCCCAAAAGATCATGATTTGTTGGTGCTAATTAGTAGTAGTACTTTGCCTTATAAACTGAACAGAAGTCCCAAATCTACTCGATGTGGGACTGGGGTGTTACAATAGGTGCCTTTCGGTGTGATGAATGTTGTCTTGGGAATGTCCTCGACATTCATGGCAATTTGATGGTACCCTGAGAAGGCATCCAAAAAGATGAGTATTTGATGGCCCGAAGTGGCATCTATCAGTTGATCGATGTTGGGCAAGGGATAGTGATCCTTCAGATAAGCTTTATTCAGATCGGTATAATCAACGCACATTCTCCATTTATTGTTGGACTTTTTTAACCACCACCACATTCGCTAACCAGTCCGGATATTCAAGCTCTTCGATAAACTTGGCCTCCAGCGGTTTCTCCACTTCGGTTTGTATTACATGTTGTCTCTCCATGGCGAAATTTCTTTTCTTTTGCTTGACTGGCTTTGCATCGGGGTTCACGCAAAGATAATGTTTTACCATCGAGGGGTCCAACCCTGGCATGTCTCTGAGTCCCTAGGCAAATACATCATGGTATTGCCTGATCACTTTGATAACCGCCTCTTTCAGTTCAGAATCCATGTTCTTCCCTATCTGAATAATTTTCCCCGACTGTCCAGCGTATAATTCCACATCTTCAGTTTTCGTGGCCGGCTCAGCTATGGGGTTGGACAGGTCAGCTCCAAACTTTTCCAACTCAATATTCATGGTCTGATGGCTGCCTTCTACATCATGCTCTCCTCATTTTCTTTTTCCTCCTTCGGACCTTTCAACATCTTGATCATTCTCAAGGTCTTCTAGCATAATAATTCGGGCAGCTTTCTGATCTCCTCTTATTTCTCCGATACCGTGTTCGGTTGGAAATTTAAGCTTTAGGTGAGGAACGAAGGCCACAGCTTGGAAGGCCATGAGGGTTGGCCTCTTTCTCCACAGTGTAAGGTGTTTTTCCAAGTAAGATGGGAAAAGTAATTGTCCATTCGATCGTAACGAGCTGATTTCCAAAGCCATATAAGGGAGCCTCATGGCTGGGCTCCATTTGTTCGCCTCCTAAGTTCATCTTGCAGTACGTCATGTGGTAAAGGATATTGACCGAACTACCACCATCCACCAGAACTTTCCATATTGTGTTCTCCCCTATGACAGGGTTGATGATGAGTGAATCTTCGTGCGGCCATACCACGTCCTCATAATCATCCTCCGTAAAAGTGATGGGAAGAGCCTATTTGTCCGTGTTGGCCTGATACAAGTTATAGACCTGTCGGGCATATTTCTTTATGGCAGTCTTACTACATCGGTCCATAACTCTTCCTTCAGAGATCGTTCGGACTTCGCCCCGATATTTTTCTTTTTCCTCGGGATCCTTTTCTCTCCTTTTTTCTTTGGACACAAGCTTATCCCTTAAGTCACTTACGAACTGGCGTAACTCTCCTCCCTTAATCATCTTCTCAATCAGCTTCTTTAAGTGGTAACATTCATCAGTGTTATGCCCTTTGTCTTTGTGGTAATCACAATACTTATCTCCGTTCTTTTTATAATTTGGTCTTCAGCCTAGCCGACCGAACGAAGCCTAGCTTCCCTTTTATCTCATGGAGAATTTTTGATATAGGTGCATTAAGGGGGTGAACACTGTATTATCTCTATCTCGCCTTCTTTCAGCTTCACGATCGGGCCTAGTGTCTATGAGCCTGCTTTTAATGTCTCATCGCCCTCTTCGGTCCTCTCTTCCTGAACTTTCATGTCTTCGGCTTTCCTTATGACCCCCAATAGATTCCAGTTTCCTTCGTATAGCTTCTCCCCTCAAGTATATATCATTCAAAGACTTAGGAGGTACATCATTAAGAGAATATCAGAGTTTTGTTTTTACCTTTAATAGGGTCTAGACTAGCAGCGAGGAATCCTGTAGCCTTCACTTTGTCCAGATTTGTGACCATTCATGCTTCCTCTTTAAATTGGGCTAAGTAATCGCCCAATTCTTCGTTCGACTGCTGCCTGCAGTGAATCAAGGCTTCTGTATCCTTCTCCCTTTGGCACAAGTGGGAGTAATGTCTTAAGAATTTCCTCTCCAGTTGGTCATATGAATGGATCGATCGGGGTCTTTGCGAACAATACCATATCGTCGTTGGTCCCTTCAGTTATATTTTGAACATCTTACATAACATAATATCACAATGCTCCATACATGTCATTAATTACTCATACTTCTCACAGTGGTCTTCAGGGTCACCCTTTCCATTGAACTCGTGCATCTTTGGAAACTGCCTCCCGGGAGGAGGCCTATACTGATCGATCTCTTCGGTAATCACCGGTTCATGGTTAATCTTCCTCTCTCCAAACATGGCCTTTTACATCCTATGAATTCGACTCCGAACGCGGGGGTCGTCTTCGTCTTTCGAACCCGATGATGTCATAGTTTTCGATCGAGTTCTCCTATGGTGCGATTCGGAGTTCGTAGACTCATCTTCATCGTTGTGTGGCCTTTTTTCCTTCCGGGCATCGGTGACTATTAGCGGGACTTCGTCCTCTGCGACTGAATCCCTCAAGGCCTTCTCCTTCATCTCTATTTCCTCCCTCCGAAGTCTGAGGGCCTGTAATTTAGGAGATCAACCTCTCTCTTCTTCTTCCGTATTTGGGCCTCTTTTTTCGCCTGTTCATTCTCCTTTTGTTTCCCCTTCTTTGTGGCATGTTTCTCTCTCCATTTAAGGAACAACTCCTTCTCTTATTCCGGATTCGGTAGGGGTCCGTCCTCCCCTTCAGATTCAAAATTCAGGATTCGATTCAAAGGCGGCATAGAGGTGGATCCACCGGGCCGCAGCGGATCCGTAAAACTAGGTGGTCGATCAGATGACATGATTGTGTGTGATTTGTTAACAACTAATTCGTACGTTCCCACAGACGGCGCCAAATGTTGAAACTAGTTTTCTGCGCTTGAATGCTCGGTCGGACCTGCAAAGAGAAGAATGCGAGGAATGACCCCCCCGATTCACCTCCAACGTGAGAATAAGTTAAACTGGTCTTTTGTGAGTAAGAGTGGAACGTACAAATATTGTAATTGTGTATGAATGAATGAATAATCGTCAAACTTCCTTTCTTATTCCAGTTACCAACTCGTCTGATCCCTTTGTTTCAGGGACGTGAGTCATGCCGAAGTGGGCGTCAACCGTTTGATTGGTGGGTTGTGGGATCTTTACCCTAATGGGCCTTGATATTGGGCTTTCTGTACTGGACCTCTACGGTTAGCACATTAAGACGACAAGCCTCCAACATCTGAGTAAGCACCCATTGGACCATTTTTTCTACTTCAAATCCGTTAGATAATACTACTGTGTTATCATTTCAAAAGGAAAATTGCTAGATATTATAAAACAAAATCCAATTTTGTTTGAAAAATTAACGTGTTCCTTGTATAATTAGTATTTTTTTTCTAATATTAATATGAAATCACGTTTGCGTATGTATGTGTTTACGGTTTATAACTCAATATTTAGTGTGCAACATCATTTGAGATGAATTATTGGAATGATTTTGAAACGTAGCAGTACTTTCCCAAAAAAGTAATATAATTAAAACATTGGTGTAACTAAACTAAATATTTTACAGTATTATTATGATTTTAGTTTTTTCATTAGTTCATTTTTTAATAGTATTACTGTTTTCAGATGAAGCCCTTTCACTCCCTCTTCCAATTTTTCTCTCAAATTGTTTCCCTCCCTTTTTTCTCAAGTAGGGTCATCTATAATTCTATGACACAATATATTATGATGGTGTTATGTTTCTTTACTATGTATATATAAACCTATTATAAAATAGTTTTAATACTTTATAGGAATATACAAATTTCTCGAAATAAATTGGATTCTGAAAGTGAAATTCGTAGTCTAAATTGCAGACTACTAGGCTGTTCTAGATGGAATCTTGATGTTGGATCATTTTTGAATTGCAGATAATTCGGTCATCTTCGCGTGGGATGTAAGATTGTCCAATTAACTCAAGTTAAGGCCCAAAAAATGATGTATGCATATGCTTCCTACTTAATCCAAATTTCCTTAGTAATTTAACCCAAATAAGCCCAATTCCTTCTAAGTTTGGGTATTTTTTATTTTTAATCATAAAACATTAAACTCTAATTAATAATATCTAGTTATCTATAAAATACTATAAATACGAGAATAAAATCATATAATTTATATATATAAATATACACTCTATCAAATATACCCATACCTAGCACTTTGCACATACTCGTGCAAATTAATATTAACTAATACCACTTCTGTAAGTGATCATTGTTGTATTTGGCATATACAATAAGTGTTTTAAATCTTGAATAGTCTTAGTGGACGAGTGAGGTCTCGTGAGAGCCTATAGACTGTAGTGAATGTATCCACAAAATCTATGTAGCTCATGTAAAATATTTGCAGTGGTCAAAGTTTGTTTGACATAAATTGAAAATTTACAAATATGTGTTCTCAAAAAGGGTAGCATGTCATGGAAGACCACCCACTAAGGTAAGGTTCATTTGGTTTGTTTGTGTTACAAATATCGAATGTCCCTTCTGCATTGTTGGTGTAGATACAACAAACCATATATACTGTTTTTTCTTTCTTTATTTATTTATATATTTTTTTTTTGTCAAAGATAGAGCAGATTTCATTAATACTTTGAAAAAAAAAATTAATTATACTATCAAAGTGTCAAATATTAAAAAACATAGAGAGTAATAAATATCTAGTAGATTATTTTAAAAGATAAAAACCCGTACAAAAATAACTCTAAAATATAGAATATTTTCAAAAATTGAAATTTATAATTTTTTAATTGTTTAATTTTCCTTTTTATTTTAATATTTATATTAGGAATTCACTAAAAAAATTCCTGGGTCTGCCGCTGTCTGTCACATAAATTTCTCCTTATGCTCTGAGTCTTACTCGTAGAGTCTCCTTCTCTACCTTTGATATGGGCTTTCTATATAAAGTTATTCCAAACAATATCAGGTGTAAAGTCTCGTTCTCCACTTGAATTTCCAAACTCCGATCAACTCACTTCTTATGTTCAAGGATGGTTATGTAATTAACTTATATTTGTTGTACTTATTAAGGCGAGATGCAGTTACTCGCCGTGTAATCTAGTTTGACCAATCTTGAATTTCGCTTGCATTTTTTTTAACCCCATTTTTTGAGAGTCGATTATCTTGCACTTAAAGAAAATGCTTCTTGATATACAATATTATCAGCCTAGCAAAAAAAAAAAGGGTATGAACTCCTTTAATTTTGTACTCCCTCCATTCTGTTCATTTAATTATAATTGAATTAGGGACAAAATGTGTAAAATAGTAGGGAAAAAGTAACAAAAGTAATAGTACAAATTAATATTTAATATATAAAGTGAGTATAGTAGAGAAAAATAACAAATATAATTAATTTATGTATTGTAAAATTTTATTGATTTTGGAAATTTAAAAAAAGAGTCCTGATTGCTCTAACAAATGTATGCCGGAGACAAAAAAAATGATACTGTTCCCCAGCCATTTAAATAGAAGAAAGGTTTATTAGGTAGAACGTGTAAACTCTCTCCACTACGCTCTTTTTTATACTGATGGTGTATTGGGTTTTCATTTTGTGAATATATCTTTATAAACTAATTTTATATTAATTAAATCTTTATCAATACTATTATATAATAGACGAAACATTAAAAGTTTGATCGGTCGGTATGGTACGTTATGATTTTACTTAATTGCACTTTCTTAAATTCGTGTTTTTTCTTAATTAACCTTACTTATTTATAGAAATATATTATTAAATAATAATATTACCTATTTATAACTAATTACCTTTTTCACCTAAAATACATTTTTTTTTTATTTTTTCTAACAAATTCCCCTACTTTTTCAAATATATCACGGCCAATTACCTTTTTTAACTAAAACATGTTAGTTTTTCTATTTTTCCTTACTAAAACCCCTCCTTTTCCAAAAATATCACGGACAAACCTTTAGTTATTTATTTTTAAACATAATATTATAATTATTTTTTTAAAAGTTTACATATTTTAACATGTCTACTTATTTTTCTTAACAAATGCAATTACTAAAAATATTAAAATATAAATAATCAAAAACCTATGTTAGGTCCAAAGTATCGTAGAAGGGGGGTTGAATACGATACTCACAAATAATTCAATTTCGTTCGCGGATAATTCATTCAGTTCTATAACGAAATCAAACACACCAAACCAAACCAAGATTCAGGGAATATATCTTTTTATAAATATAAACCTCGAGGGGTGCTACAATTTTTAATCCGTAGATTAGCTTCAACGAGTTTAAGGTTACACAAATTCAATACACTGATAGAATTCTGAGCACTATTAATTTCTATGATAATTTTCTCCGGCTCAAGCTTCTCTCTTAGTAATGTCTTTGCGTTCTGCCTTAACTGAAGAAGACACTTCTTCATCTCTGTATTAATTGTAGTATTGATTTGAAAAACCATCGAACCAAAAGTAATGAATATTCTTGGCCGTTGGATCTTCATCAACCTGACAACAAAGTCACATCTTCCACCTGCTTTCTAAATTGAAAACTATCGAATGAATAAAGTTAATATTCCATTCGATGGTTTTTAATAAAAACTATCGAATGAAACATTAACTTATTTTAGTTTCCTTTATCTTTCATTCGATGGTTTTCTAAATAGAAAAACCATCGAAATCTTTTCTTGTCCTTGACCTTTTAGAAAAGCTTCTGTACTCCAGGGTGTTTCAGTTTTAGACTGTATCAATTTCTTCTGAGACGATAAAACAACTTGATCTTTTTAAGTGTCGTCAACTAGTGCAACTGGTCTGGTTCACAGATGAATAACACTTGATCAATTCTTCTTCTATGTCTTCAATTCAATGCTGCTGATAAGTCCTTTGTCGTTTTGGTTGCTTCATTTAAATCACTGGAATCCTGTGGTACTTAACCCTAAATCATTCACATACTTCTGTCATCTTGAAAGTCTTGTTTCTTTTGATGTCACTGAGGCTTGAACATTTTCATGAACTTCTTTCCGTGACCTGTTTACGGACTTCAAGAATACATACCGTATTTTGATTTTTTGAGTTTACCTTTTCTTCTTTGATTCTGGATTCTTGTGCTTCTGTTAATATTATTGTATGTCTTGTCCTTTGTTGAGTTTTAGTTATCTCTTTTACATCTTATGTTACATTATGCTTTACAATCTCCCCCTATTTGATTGGATAGAGTTTGACAAGCAAATACTTCGAGGATAACTCAACTAACTAAGGAAACATGAAACTAAATAAAGTAAGACAGCGTATTAATATTAAATGCATTCTGGATCAGATATATATACATTTCCAGATTTCATAAATAAAAAAAAACAATAAAACTTTCTACATAGAAGTTGCTCCTCTAGTCTGAGCTGATAGTTCTTTTGTTCTTTGTTTCTTTTCTTCAGCCCATTCCGATCTCACTTTCTTCAATCATTGGATCGGAGTTAGCAGCTTGATAATCAATCACAGAAGGATAATGCAGTGGTTCCCCAGGTTTAAGGATTGCTCATTGGATGTGTCTTCCAATGTACTCTCCCTCTTGACCCACTCCAGCCCACAACCATGCAATGTTAACATCTTTCTTGTTTAGCTTTGGCATGTTTGGTAGTCTGGGATGCACTTCCAATCCTCTTTCCACTCTCTTCCTATAGTAAGGAACATTCTCCATTAGAAATCTTCTTATAGTGTCTGCTGCTTTGTCCTTCTCCATTGATGAGAATCCAGTGGATCTAAGATAATTCTCAGCTGATATCAGATAATTACTTGGATAGTCTCTCAGTTTGTCCTCAGCCAAATAGCAGATTCTGAACAAGTCATTCGTCATGAATCTAACCATTGGAGGATCTTCAGTAATCTCTGGACCGACTTTCATCAAGATCTCTTTAACATGCTCACGGAGCAGTTCATTTAGCCTTGTAGTCCTTTGTATCTTGATGAGCATAACCTGCAATTCTGTGTATGTCCTCTGTTTAAAAAACTTAGTGGAAATCACAAAGGTACCTTTCTCAAGAAAATTGATTACTATGTTCCAGGCACCGTTTGCTTTAACCCCAGCTTTCAGAAAGATCATAGAGTTTCTCAATGCTGTGAAGTAGATCTGATCTTCAAGATTGGCACTTCTGATGTTCTGAATGATAACCTCCACCTCAGCATTGTCGTTGACTTCTAATCCGTCTTCAACTCCGCAAAAGGTTTTATAAGCCATCTCTCAGTCACTTCCTTCTTTTTTTGCCAGATCCATCATCTTCTTCTTCCTCACTTCACTGTACATCTTTAACCTCTTCAGTTTTTCACTTCGCAGAACTGCTTGTTGTTTCTCTTTCTCAGCTTGCCTGGCATCTATTGCAGCTCTTTGAGCTCTCACCACTTCCAAGGCAGCTTCTTCTTCTTGTGATAGAGAATTTGCTTCTTCTTCCATATTATCCTCCCAGATTGGATATTCAACAGGCTCTGGATAATATGGCTCATGCTCCTCCTGAATCGGTTGCTCTTGCATGAATTCAAATTCCTCTTCACTTTCCTCTTCTTGTACCATGTCCCCAATCCAGTACTGTCTAACTGGAATAGCTTCAACCGTTTCCCAAACTCCCCATCCATCCAGACCTTTCTCCCCATCTCCAACTTTCTCCCCCTTAGTTGAGGAATCCTCGACAAAAGCATCCTCATCATAAAAGGTAGTAGAAGGGTCAGGTTGTTGATTTGAAGGTCCAGGTTGTCCAGTTTGTTGGTTCCTTAGCATAGTCCAGATTGACTGTACCCCGTCGCTTTGGTTGTCCAAGAAATCCATAATCTGCTTATTCATATCATTCATAGAAGCTAGCTTCAGGTCAATGTTATCCAATCTTGAGTTGGTAGTCTTTTCCATATGATCCAGTCTCTTGGTCAGTTTAGACTCCACTCTTGAAAGTGTGTTCATTGCATCTTTTACCCGCGCTTGACCATCCCGAATAACCAGAACGTCTTCTCTTAAAGCTTCCTGTCCTTGCGACAAAGCAAATACTTCATTCATGAATCCGTCTTTTAATTCCTTGACGTCCGTCCTCAATTCGACCAGTTCCTCCATTGCTTCCTTCTTCAAGGAGTCCACTGCCTGCTTAGTACCTGTTATAGTGCCAGATGCACTGCCAATGACCCTGAATGTTCTTCTGGAATCAGCTGCAGCCAAGTCAACCTTCTCTTGAATAGACTTTAAAGAAGCATTGCCTTGACTAGAGGAGATCCCTTGGTCAAAGGAAGGTCGCAGTGGAACCTTGAATAATGGATTTCCTTCTTTATCACGAACTGTCATCTCCTTGAGTGTTGATTGAACATGTAACTCTTGTTCTGTAGGCAGTAGCTGATCATCTATGTTTGGTAGGGTTAGGGTGTCACTCCACACATTTGGCTCTGGGTGTACACTCAACGTTTCTGTCGGTGTTTCACTCATTTTTCCTTTCCCACTCAGGCCTGGTGTAAGTGTTTTTGTTTCACTCAATCCTTTTGTGCTAGTTGTACCTGCAGAATAAAACACCGTAGCCGTCCTTAAGGAGGTCACCGGTGGTGCAATGGGGCTTCGCAAGTCCCCGTCCTTGGTTAAACCAAGTTGCTGATCATCCGTAGATGATATATCCTTTGAAGGATCTAGAGTTTGAATCTCTAGGGGGTTAGAAACATGCTCTATTATCAGCAGAGATCCTGAACCTTCCCCTTGAGTCTGTGAAGACTTTACCTCAGTTAACTCCTCAATAGTAATTGATTCATTGTCACCGAGTTGCCGATCTGCACCTACGTCAGACCCTTTACCCGCAGGATCCAGATATGTTCCATCTGGGGAGCTAGGCAATGACCCTTTAGATTTTGCATTTAGGTCAGAGCCTTCTCTCGACGTCTGTGAAGACCCTTGGTTCTTAGAACCTTCAACCAGTGAACCTGACGGTAATATGGTCGGAACACCAGTTGCTTCCGTCAATTCTTCCTTACTTGATTGAGCTATTGGTCCAGATATAGCTTTTGTTAGCATTGCCCAATCAAAATCAGAAAAATCTGTGAAGGGTTCTTTGGATGAGAGAAATGAACTATCAACAGTTGCCTCGGTTTCTGTTCTTCTCCTTTTAGAGGTAGGCAGAGCTGCTGTTGAAGGGTGTATCTCCTTATGTGGTGCTGTTATGGCACTATCTCCCTCTACACTCACGGATGTCTGAATGTTTGGTATAGTAGGGGAAGGAGGTTCGTTTACGGTTTCATTTGGCTCTTCCAAAGGCTCTTCGACCATGGTTAGAGATTGTGGGTTTGCAATCTCATGGTCAGTGATGGACACTGAGGGCTCTGGATCAACATCCATTGGTTGTGGTTCAGGAGCCAGTTCAGGTTCAGGAATGTTACCTTCATTTACCTGTTCCCCTGGGGGTAGAATTGGTAGGGGCACCGTTCTTAGATATTCAGTGAGAACAGTGGGTACCCCTGGAAGATGAGTCTTTCTTATCAGAGCGGTTATTGCATTGCTCTTCATCCTCATGCACTCCATGGTCTCCTCGCCTTTAAATGTCTCCCGTTCATCATCTGTTAAGATATCATTGAGAATTAGCTGTAGGAACCTAGGATAGAAACAAAGTACATCATCAATGCATGTCCTTTCATCCAGTGGTCCCATGCACAGAATGACTTGATCAATCACTAGCCTTCCTATGTTAATATGCCTATTGTTAGCAATGGCAAACCCTATCTTTTGAAGGAATAAGGGAATACCATGCAAATTTGTTAGCTTGGCAGTAAAAACATGGATTAGGGTATGAAAGAAAAAGTTCCATGGCTTTGTCAGGTAATGCTTAAGAAACTCTCCCACAAAGAAGTTTGGTTGTTGACTTCTAATGAGAGTGAAGAAAACATGTATCTCCTCAGCCGTGGGATCCGGAACAAGGTTTTCTGTTGGAAAATGTAGTATTCTATTAAAATCATGTTCCGTCACCCTTATTGTTCTGCCCCCTGGCACAACAAAACTGAAGGACCTTATGTTATTCTCACTTGTATCCGTGGCGGTTGTGTACAACGCAGTCAATTGATCGATGCAAAGGACTACGGGAGTACTCAAGGCATATGCCACTAATGAACGTGTGTTCAGAAACTCTGCCCATGCACGAAACTGTAAGTTCGTAATAGCTTGCAAGTTCTGAAACGAGACATGATTAGTTTTGGTTACGATAAATTCTCCGGCCATTGTATTCCAAATTTTCAGAAAATTAAATTAAACCAAAACTAATTTTCACTTAAATTTAATTAATTAGACCTAATTAATCAAACTTGTCACAATATACCCCTTTTCTTTTCGAATGCAAACACCTAAACCAAAAACAAATTCCTAATATTAGAACTGTTAAAATAACTTGATAATTTCCAAGTAAAATTAACCCTTAAGAAACCTATTGATGAACCAACAGGATATCCAAATGGTTTTGAATTATCAAAGTATTCAAAGTTCAACTCTCTTTCTCGATGGTTTTCTCTCTAAACCAATTAGAAACTTAACAGAACACACATACACAGTGATTTCTCGGTAAAAAGAAGTGACTATAGTAAAATGGACTGTTGAAGTTTAAAAAATCAGTAGAAGATCAAGAAACTATCGAGTATGATTTTGTTCTTGGCTGTGTATATATTGTAAGTATTATAACCATCCTTTTGCTTTCTTAGATCTGTGAAAAAGTGAAGAAAAAAAAATTACTTAGGAAGTTATTTATACTTTGAGAAACTGTTAGGGGTATAAATGTCATTCTATGTTCGATAGATTTTAAATGATCGTTCGATGGTTTTTACATAGGGGCAAACCTGTCAACTGTACTTCGATAGTTTTTGGAAAACTATCGAAGTTTTTGAAAAACAGAATTTAAAAAGGTTTTTATAAAAACTATCGAACTATTTTTCTGTGAAATCAAGAAACTATCGAACACATTTTATGAGAAAAATATCGAGAATTTTTAAATATTGAATAGATTAAATTCACTTCGATACTTTTCAAATTCTTTTTCAAAATCTATCGAGAATTTACATATAGAAATTGATAAATTCACTTCGATATATTTTAAAACTATTCTAAAAAACTATCGAGAAATGTTTTCGATGGTTTTTCTTTTCCTAATTGAAAACTATCGAATTTATGTTCGATGGTTTGTATTTAGTACTTAGAAAAACTATCAAATTTCCTAAAATTCAATATTTTTTGCTTCTTTTCAAATTTTAAAACCTGTTCATGTTCTAAAATTCAAATTTTTGTATTTCCTGTCAAGTTTTATTTTGAATAAATCTTTTAAAATTTACCAAAATCAATTGTTAACAGAAAATTCACAATTTTCTTAGAATAAAATCAACTAAATATCATTGTATGATATTAATTAATTAAAATCCAATAAATTATGCTGCATTAATCTACAATGTTAAAAACAAAGCAAATTAATTCAAATTAAATAGATGCTTTAATATTTAGAACAAATATTAGCACCTAAATAATTTTTAGAATTAATAACCAATTAAATGCCAGAAGATATATAATCCATAATTATGACATAAAATTAGTACAATAATCCTAACTACGAAAATTGCTCCAGAAAATAAATTCACGAGTCCTAAGGATATAGAAATTCTTAAACTCATGTATTCACTAGGACTATTTGCAGTTATTGACTTCTAATCAAAATCAATTAGAAAGATTTAACATCCCAAGTTCACCAACCAGTCTTGAAAAAGTGGATTCATCAAGCGGTTTAGTAAAGATGTCTGCAATTTGTTCCTCTGTGGGTACAAAATGTAACTCCACAGTTCCATTCATGACATGCTCTCGGATAAAATGATACCTGATGTCGATGTGCTTCGTCCTCGAGTGTTGCACTGGGTTGTTAGAGATTGCTATGGCACTTGTGTTGTCGCAAAATATTGGAATCTTTGTCAACAAAAGCCCATAGTCACGGAGTTGGTTTCTCATCCACAAGATCTGAGCACAGCAGCTACCAGCAGCAATGTATTCAGCCTCAGATGTTGATGTGGACACTGAATGCTGCTTCTTGCTATACCAGGAAACTAACCTTCTTCTAAGAAAATGACAGCTTTCTGAAGTACTCTTCCGATCAATTTTACAACCTGCAAAATCAGAGTTTGTGTATCTGATAAGATCAAATCCTGTATCTTTAGGGTACAAAATTCCAAGATTTGGAGTCCCCTTAAGATATCTAAATATTCGTTTAACAGCTATTAGATGAGATTCTTTAGGATCAGACTGAAACCTAGCACACAAACATGTTGCAAACATTATATCTGGTCTACTTGCAGTGAGATAAAGTAATGAGCCTATCATACCTCTGTAGCATGTGATGTCAACCTTCTTACCAGTTTCATCCTTATCAAGCTTAGTGGCAGTTGGCATAGGAGTCTTTGTTGTAGATGAGTCTTCCATTTGATACTTCTTAAGAAGATCTTCGATGTACTTGGACTGACAAATGAATATACCATCTTGTCTTTGGTATACTTGCAGTCCAAGAAAGAATGACAATTCACCCATCATGCTCATTTCATAACGACTCTGCATTAACTTAGCAAATCTCTTGCATAGATCATCATTAGTAGAACCAAATATTATGTCATCAACATATACTTGCACCAATATCAAATCATTTTTGTGCTTTTTGTAAAAGAGAGTCTTGTCTACAACACCTCTTGTAAAATCATTTTCAAGTAAAAATTCAGAGAGAGTGTCATACCATGTCCTTGGAGCTTGTTCGAGTCCATAGAGAGCTTTGAATAGAAAGTACGCAAAGTCTGCCAGTTTTGAATCCTCAAAACCTGGAGGTTGTTCCACGTACACTTCTTCTTCTAACTCCCTGTTCAGAAAAGCACTCTTCACATCCATCTGATATACCTTGTAATTGGAATGTGCTGCGAATGCCAGAAATATTCTGATGGCCTCAAGTCTTGCTACTGGTGCATAGGTTTCATCATAATCTATACCCTCTTCTTGAGAGTAACCTTTAGCAACCAGTCTGGCTTTGTTTCTCATTACAATGCCATCTTCGTCCAACTTATTTCTGAATACCCATCTTGTTCCAATAACAGATTTTCCCTTAGGCCTGGGTACCAGCTTCCAAACTTTCTGCCTTTCAAACTGATTGAGTTCCTCTTGCATAGCAATCACCCAATCTGGATCATCTAGAGCATCTTCAACTTTCTTAGGTTCTGTTTCTGAAAGAAACCCAGAATAGTGACATTCATTTTGTGATGTTCTCCTAGTTCTCACTCCTGTGTCCAGATCACCAATGATCAAGTGAAAGGGATGATCTCTATTCCATACCCTTTGTCTTGGCAGATGCGATCTTGATGATTCTCCTTGTTCTAGATGTTGTGGAGTGTGACTAGTTGATCCTTCTCCTGCTCCCCCTGAGTTGTTGACGGTATGATCTGTTGACCCTGTTGATTGACTAGTGGATCCAGTAGTAGTTTGAGTATGTCCACCACTATCACCACTTGGTCCAGAATCATTATCATCATGATTATTATTAATAACCGTAACAACTTCATGTTCTTCTTCATTGTCAGAGAGATCTCCTGATAGATTTTCAAATACCAAGGATTCAGAGTTCTCTCCAGTTTGCAGGCCTGGTCTTTTTGTGTCGTCAAATGTTACATTAAAGCTTTCCAACACCTTCTTATCTTCAATCGCATATACCCTGTAAGCCTTAGATTCCAGAGAATAGCCCAGAAAAATGCCTTCATCTGCTTTGGCATCAAACTTGCCAAGATGTTCTCCATCTTTAAGTACAAAGCACTTTGCACCAAACACATGAAAGTACTTCAGTGTTTGTTTCTTGTTGGCCATTAACTCATACGGAGTCTTTTCATGATCTTTGTTGATCAGGGTACGATTCTGAGTGTAGCAAGCTGTATTCACTGCTTCAGCCCAAAAGTAAGTGGGAAGTTTTGATTCACTTAACATGGTCCTTGCTGCTTCAACCAAGGTCCTGTTCTTCCTTTCCACTACTCCATTCTGTTGAGGAGTTCTTGGTGCTGAAAACTGTCTTGATATTCCTTTCTCTGAGCAGAAATCATTAAGAACTGCATTCTTGAATTCAGTTCCATTGTCTGATCTGATTGTCCACACAGGTAGCTTAGCTTCCACTTCTATCTTCTTGATGTGATCAATGATTAGTTGTGTTGCTTCATCCTTTGATTGTATGAACAACACCCACGTGTACTTAGAGTAGTCATCCACCATCACCAATGCATATCTTTTTCTTGAAAGTGACATAACATTGACTGGACCAAATAAATCCATATGAATCAGCTGTAATGGCTCAGCAATGTTTGTCATTCATTTGTTTCTATGTGATGCTTTCTTCGACTTCCCTTTTTCACATGCTTCACATAGTCCCTCCTGATTGAATTCCATCAGGGGCAACCCTCTCACTAACTCTCTCTTTACCAAAGAGTTCATAGTTTTGAAGTTCAAATATGAGAGCTTCTTGTGCCATAGCCAACTTTGTTCTGAAGATGCCTTTCCATAGAAACATGTAACTTCTCCTTCACTGGTAGAACTTAAGTCAGCTATAAACAAATTTCCTTTTCTCACTCCCAGTAGATTAAGCTTCTCATCCTTCCTGTTGGTGATCAAGCACTTGTCCTTTCTGAAATCTACATTGTAGCCTTTATCACAGAACTGACTGATACTTTGAAGATTGTGGTTCAATCCTTCAACAAGAGAGATGTTTTCAATGATGACATTTCCAGCTTTCAATTTACCATATCCCGTAGTGAATCCTTTGTTGTCATCTCCAAAGGTTACAATCGGGCCGGTCTTCTTAACCACCTCTGTAAGCAGGGACTCTTCACCTGTCATGTGTCTAGAACAGCCATTATCCAGAATCCACACAACCTTTGAGCTTTTAACCTTACCCTGCAATCACAGATTGATTAAGCGGACTTTGGTACCCAAAATTGTTTGGGTCCTGAAGGTTTAGATACTTTAACAAGAGTAACATTCAATTTAGTCTTACCCTGTTTGATATTCATAGTATCTATGGATTTAAAATTAACAGTGCTTTTGCTACTATCATTCATCAACTTAAAATAAGCATGCATGATGTTGTACTTACATAGCAAACACTCTTTCTTTCCACAGGGTTCATGAAGATCAGGCATGTCAGACATGTTATGCATTTCAGAAGTATTAGCAGTTTCTACTTTAACCTTTTTACATGCATGTGTAAGGTGTCCAGCAGAATTAAAAATAGTGCACAACTTCCTAGATGCAATGGGAGAATATGGAACCATTTCCTGATTAACAATCTTCTTTTTCCCATTCCTGTTCTTTTTAGCATTACTAACTAAGTCACCTACTTCAGTTTTAGGTAATTCAGCTTTTACTGATTTCCTAGGCAACTTAGTCTTTACCTCTTTAACCTTCAACAAATCCTCCTCAAGCAATTCTTGTCTTATGAAAAGATCATCCTCATGAAAGAGTGGTGGAAAAGGCTTAACAAAAACTGGACAATCAACATTCTTAAGAACATGTGGAGTATTCCATTTGACAATTGAAGGTGTCACAGGGAATTCCACTATCTTCTTACCAGCTTTCTTGTTATAGTCAAATCTTATTGCAGTTTTAGTCCCTATGGCCTGAGTATCAATGATCTCCTTAGCAATTAGGGCGGAATTCTTAAAAGCATTTAGTTTCAAATCTAACTCTGAAATCTGCTTCCTGAGGATAGTCTCTATCTCATCATTACACCTGACCTTGTTCTCTAAGTACTCATTCTTTTGCTTAAGATCTTCTAATGTGACAGCTACAAGCTCTAGTTCTTCATTTTTAGATTCTAGATTTTTAATCTTAAGAACTAGTTTAGCATTTTCCATTTCAGATGCTAGCATGCTTGTGTGTACATTAAACAATTCTACACTTAGATCTTGCACAGTTTTCTTGTACTCAGAGTTAGACATATCAATTGTAGTTAAGATAGGTACCTGAGATGATTGTGGTGATTCCTCTGAAGAGTCGGCCATTAGGGCAACATTCACATACTCTTCCTCTTCATTCGAATCAGTATCATCTCAGTGTTTTCCCTCTGCTATATAAGCTTTCCCTTTATGCTTTCCAGAGAATGCCTCCAATTGCTGTTTAAGCTTGGCATTCTCTTTCTTCAACTCATCATAAGAATCCTTCTTCTCATAGACATCTTTCTTGTCTCTTGCTTGACGAGGCTTCCAGTATTCAGTGGCGAAATGCCCTAACTCATTGCAGTTGTAGCATCTTGATTTGCTTCTATCAATCATGCCAGTCTTGTAGCCTCCCTTAAAGCCTGTACTAGGTGCATACTTTCTCTTCTGGAATCTGTTGGTTGAGCCCTTGAACTTGTACTTGGGGTTTCTCTTGAAATGAATATGACTAAACTTTGCAGCTAAGTACGCCATGGTTTTGTCTTCCATTTGCTCAAGCTCTTCTAGGGTGTAGTAATCACTTTCATCAACACCCAGATTCACAGAATCCATCTCAACTTCTATGATCACCTCCTTTCCAGCTCTAGGGGTTTGAACCTGAATATCAGAAGTTGTTGGTTCATCCACTACAAGTGCTGCTGATCTCACAAGTGCATTGTGCTTGTTATCCACTGTCCCTGGTCCGTAGATTATCACTCGTTGTTCTTGCTCCATCTCATAAGTCTTCAACTTGCCATAGATCATCTCTAATGACATCTTTGTGAAGTCAATTCTTTCCCTTATGGATGAGGACTTGTGTTCTACATGATGGGGCAACATCATCATGAACTTCCTGTTGGTTTCTCTTAGTGGATAGGTCTTCCCTTTCATTGCCAATTCATTTAGAAGCTTAGTATATTTCTCAAAGACCTGAGTTATACTTTCTCCTGGAAGAGACCTAAAAGCTTCGTACTGAGAAGTCAGGATGTCCAATCTGTTTTCCTGCACGTCTTCAGTTCCTTCCATTATCAAGTTAATGGTATCCCACATATGTTTCCCGCTTGTACAGTTCATCAACTGATAGCTCATTTCTTTGTTTGCGGAGTCTGCTAATATCAACATCAAACCTGTGTCCAATCGAATCAGTTCTTTGTCAGAATCTGTATACTCAGTAATATCCTTAGGTTGGGTGCCTTGAGGAATCCTGCTACCATCAGGAGTTGTAGATTCACTAACTGGTTTCATTGGTACAAACAGTCTGTTCTCTAATATGCCAATATACAACGGATTAGATGCCTTGATAAATAACAGCATCTTCATCTTCCACAAACCGAAATCATCTCTAGTAAACGGGGGAACTTTAATACCAGCGGTTGTCTTTGGAGCACTCATGGTTTCTGAAAATTTCAAATTGTTTAAAATTCAAGAAATTCCAATTAAATGAAAATTTTTGAAAGTTAAAAAATTTGCTTCGAATTTTCACGCTACGTTCAATTTTGGTCTCATTCACCGGATCTGATTTGCACGTCAATCAAGTAGCTCTGATACCAATTGTTAGGTCCAAAGTATCGTAGAAGGGGGGGTTGAATACGATACTCACAAATAATTCAATTTCGTTCGCGGATAATTCATTCAGTTCTATAACGAAATCAAACACACCAAACCAAACCAAGATTCGGGGAATATATCTTTTTATAAATATAAACCTCGAGGGGTGCTACAATTTCTAATCCGTAGATTAGATTCAATGAGTTTAAGGTTACACAAATTCAATACACTGATAGAATTCTGAGCACTATTAATTTCTATGATAATTTTCTCCGGCTTAAGCTTCTCTCTTAGTAATGTCTCTGCGTTCTGCCTTAACTGAAGAAGACACTTCTTCATCTCTGTATTAATTGTAGTCTTGATTTGAAAAACCATCGAACCAAAAGTAATGAATATTCTTGGCCGTTGGATCTTCATCAACCTGACAACAAAGTCACATCTTCCACCTGCTTTCTAAATTGAAAACTATCGAATGAATAAAGTTAATATTCCATTCGATGGTTTTTAATAAAAACTATCAAATGAAACATTAACTTATTTTAGTTTCCTTTATCTTTCATTCGATGGTTTTCTAAATAGAAAAACCATCGAAATCTTTTCTTGTCCTTGACCTTTTAGAAAAGCTTTTGTACTCCAGGGTGTTTCAGTTTTAGACTGTATCAATTTCTTCTAAGACGATAAAACAACTTGATCTTTTTAAGGGTCGTCAACTAGTGCAACTGGTCTGGTTCACAGATGAATAACACTTGATCAATTCTTCTTCTATGTCTTCAATTCAATGCTGCTGATAAGTCCTTTGTCGTTCTGGTTGCTTCATTTAAATCACTGAAATCCTGTGGTACTTAACCCTAAATCATTCACATACTTCTGTCATCTTGAAAGTCTTGTTTCTTTTGATGTCACTGAGGCTTGAACATTTTCATGAACTTCTTTCCGTGACCTGTTTACGGACTTCAAGAATACATACCGTATTTTGATTTTTTGAGTTTACCTTTTCTTCTTTGATTCTGGATTCCTGTGCTTCTGTTAATATTATTGTTTGTCTTGTCATTTGTTGAGTTGTAGTTATCTCTTTTACATCTTATGTTACATTATGCTTTACAATCTCCCCCTATTTGATTGGATAATGTTTGACAAGCAAATACTTCGAGGATAACTCAACTAACTAAGGAAACATGAAACTAATTAAAGTAAGACAGCGTAATAATATTAAATGCATTCTGGATCAGATATATATACATTTCCAGATTTCATAAATCAAAAAAAAACTTTCTACATAGAAGTTGTTGCTCTAGTATGAGCTGATAGCTCTTTTGTTCTTTGCTTCTTTTCTTCAGTCCATTCCGATCTCACCTTCTTCAATCATTGGATCGGAGTTAGCAGCTTGATAATCAATCACAGAAGGATAGTGCAGTGGTTCTCAAGGTTTAAGGATTGCTCCTTGGATGTATCTTCCAATGTACTCTACCTCTTGACCCACTCCAGCCTACAACCATGCAATGTTAACATCTTTCTTGTTTAGCTTTGGCATGTTTGGTAGTCTGGGATGCACTTCCAATCCTCTTTCCACTCTCTTCCTATATTAAGGAACATTCTCCATTAGAAATCTTCTTAGAGTGTCCGCTGCTTTGTCCTTCTCCGTTGATGAGAATCCACTGGATCTAAGATACTTCTCAGCTGATATAAGATAATTACTTGGATAGTCTCTCAGTTTGTCCTCAGCCAAATAACAGATTCTGAACAAGTCATTCGTCATGAATCTAACCATTGGAGGATCTTCAGTAATCTCTGGACCGACTTTCATCAAGATCTCTTTAACATGCTCACGGAGAAGTTCATTTAGCCTTGTAGTCCTTTGTATCTTGATGAGCATAACCTGCAATTCTGTGTATGTACTCTGTTCAAAAAACTTAGTGGAAATCACAAATGTACCTTTCTCAAGAAAATTGATTACTATGTTCCAGGCACCGTTTGCTTTAACCCCAGCTTTCAGAAAGATCATAGAGTTTCTCAACGTTGTGAAGTAGGTCTGATCTTCAAGATTGGCACTTCAAGATTTAGCTATTTTAACATGCCTACTTATTTTTTTAACAAATACAATTAATAAAATATTAAAAATATAATAATAAAATAACAATTAACAATCTGTGCATCACACGGGTTTTAAGCTAGTATATAATAAGCGTAAGAGATATTTTATCCAAAATTTGTGTCATGTACTACCAAATCAATAAGGACCGTTGATCTTAAATTATATGAATGAAAAACATTAGATCTAATATTAAAAAAAAATATTTTTAATAATATAAATTAAATATGAGTAGGTTTTCTAAGTTGACTATAATTCTCAATATAAAAATTCGTATGCTCAAATTCTAAGTTGAATATGTTTATTTGATTTTTGATCTATACTTTAATTCTAAGTAGGTTTTCTTTATTTTGATTCTATTCCTAAATTGAATAAAACTATTGTTAAAATTCATCATTTTATTTGTTCTTCAGTTTCAAGGTAGTTTTAATTGTGATTTTTTGTAAACCATCACTAAGTTAATAATTATTTTGTGTGTTTTGTGGGTTGTAAAATCGTTTAGATCTTATGTTTAGAACTCAAAACACAACATAAGTAATGTATTAAGCGAATGAAACGTAATAAATAAAGTCTAAAAATTAATAACATAAAATTATTAAAAAATTACAAATTAATGTAATTATAAATATTAAAAAAAACATGCATTGTATTGGTTTATAAGATACTAATATTAAAAGCCTTAAGCAACCAAACTACTCTAAATTGTCTACGAATGAGAGATGACTGAGGAAATTTGTGTGTTGAAAAGTACGGTCATGGAAAATTAATACAACAATTTTGTGAAAGCAATGACTATTAGTATTTCTGTAAATAATATTATTTGTCAAATCTCAATCGAATAAATTATATCATTATATATAATAATCGTAAAAGAATCTTATTCAAAACTTTGGTTGTCCGGTTCCTGTACGACCATTGTACAATCAAATTAATAAGGACCGTTAGATCTTAAATGATAGATGATAATAGTTAGATCTCATATAAAAAGGATTTGATTAATTGTAGATTATATTTAAAAACTAAAAAGTGTATTTGATTAATAGTAGAATTATATTTAAAAACAAAAAAGTGTATTTTGCTAATCTAAATCAAATATAATTGGGATTTCTGTATTGGATAGGATTCTCTATGTAAAAATGGGTAACTTTCTTTTCTCTTTACTTTATGAGTAGTTCTAGTTTAATAATAATTGGTAAACTAAATTTTGAGATATTGATTTATATCTTATTAAAAATTTCTTAATATAATGCTCATATATACCATGACCAAAAATCAAATTAATTACCTTATTAAAAAATTCTCAATATAATGCTCATGTATACCATGGCTAACAATAATACACATGCACTTATGTTAGACGAAAGAGAAATGATGTACATGAATTTATGTTGCAAATTTTTCTCTAGAATTTACAAGCGAAATGACTTAGTTAATTAATATTAACATAACACTTTTTTAAGTGACATACAATTTAATTCATCCAAATTATATTATATTATTTTACATATAAAAAATATAAAAGGACAATATTAAATAAAAAATAAAGTTCCAGAGGTAACCTCGGGGAACTTACCTGTGACAATGCAATGAAATCCAATGTGAATGTGACACGTGTAATATATATATACACAAAGAAATATTTAATATTTGCATAGATGTGATATATAAGGCAAGTAAATGATATTAAAATCTTATATACATGCACAAGTGCATAGAACTAGGATATTTAATTGTTAAATATTATTAAAAATTGAGAGCTTCATATTTATTAACGACAATTTTTAATATAATACTTATAGAGAAAAAAGATCATGAGGTTAATCTCACCGTATTTTTCCTAAAATCACAATACATGTAAACAAATAAGTCTAATAATCTATTGTTAAATATTTACCTAACATATATTTTAATTTATTTATAAATTAGAAAAGTGAAGTAATTAGATAGTTGATATAATACGCTCAAATGATCAATTACCACCTCATGAGTCGGGATCTTTATTCTCATATTCATAACATACTAACAAAAATTTAAGTTTCGAATCACCTTAATAACATATTAAAATTACTTATTTCAAAAATTAATAAATAAACTAAAATTTTGAATAACATAAATTTGAATAAATACACATAAAATATATGTATTTTGTAGAGCGTAAATATAACACGGAATAATTTATCCAAAATATATCCTTACATCCTCTCCGTCCCATTCAATTGTTAACATTTTGGCGGGGTACTAACGTTGTGCTCCAGAGTTTTTTTGGTGTAGAAGAGAAAAGAAGGTGAAAGAAGAGAACAAAAAAAAAAATCTTTTATGTGTTCCCAAGTTTTTGAAGAAAGAAGAGAAAATTTTGAAAAAAAGAACAATGAGGGAATTATTTAAATGGTTGTATAAGAGCTTATCTCCTAATCATCCCACTTTTGAGAAGAAAATTATGGAGAGAAAGTTGGTAGAATTTTCTTTCTGGGTCTTTTCTCTTCTCTTCCAAAAAAACTCGGGAACACGATTTGGGAAGAAAATTTTGAAATTTTCTTTTCTATTCTCTTCTATTCTCTCAACAAACTAACTCGGGAGCACAGTGTAAAAGAAAATGGGAAGAAAGAGTGGGTAAGTTTGTGGGACTTGCTAAAATTAATGTATAAAAATATACTATTTTATGAAATGTTAATAACTGGATGAGACATCTTAAAAAGGAAAGTGTTGACAATCTGTTGGGACGTATATTTTATCTATAATTTTGGTCATCACGGTACAATAGCATAAAAAAAAAAGAATATTTCAACTTTAAAATAAATATATGATAATCGTGAGGTGTTCGAACTACATAACGACTTATGAAATATAAAGATTAAATTTTTTTTATCTCTAAATATATTAAAAAAGAAAGTCCAGAATTTTGATCGTTAAGGTACGATAATACTACAAAAAAGTAAGCATAATTGGATCTTAAAATAAATAGATTAGAACCGTTTAATATCATCTCAAGTAATATTTTATACATTAATAGATAAATTATTTTGTAAAAGTCCAAGGTTCGAAATTCGTCAACAATATATTAAAAAAAATTATATTTTAGTATTATAAATATTAAAAAGTTAAAAAATTAAAAAGAATATGAATATTAATAAAATTGTGAATTAATATAATACAAAATATTAAAAAAAATAACCGTGCATTGCACGGGTTATAAGATAGTAATAATAATTTTTATAGTATAATATTTTCATATTATATTTAGAATACTATTATATCTTTTTATAAATTTCATTCAAAAAATCTAAATTCTAGTTATTTATTAATTTGAACTAAGATATAGCTAAGTGATAAAAATTAAAATAAAAAAGCAAGAGTGATTAGTTAAATTATTTCTGATATAATAAGACTAAAATAAAAACACATAACCATTGTATTTTATTATTAAAATTTAAAACTAAAAGAAATTGAAAGTGAAAAAAATTGAACTTTTTCGAGATTAAACCAAAATAAAAGAAAATGAATTTTTTTTTATCATAATCATGATATATGTATCCATTCTTTTTGGGAATACTTGGAATATAGAACAAGGAAAGAAGATTTAATGCGGAAAAAGATTGAAAAAAAATCCTGTGATCTAAAAAAGTTTCAATATCTTAAAAGGATTTGAATAAAATTTGAATTTAAGGTACAAAATATAAAAAGTAAATTCACATTGAATTCTTTTCTTGTTCTATATCAAGTTTTTCTTAAAAAGAATGGATACATGTATAATGATTTGATTTTTTTATATATAATTTTAGTTAGATATTATTTTTTTCATTTTAAATTTTAAATTTATTACATTTTATTTCTTCAATATTTAGAAACTTTAATAGTTATAACTTGAGCTTGAATTTTAGTAATGATATATAATGGTTCTGCATTTTAATTTTACTGTGTTTCAAGTAATTCAATTTATCTCTCTTTCAATTTTATTTATTTTTTTGACTTTTTTATCATTCAACTATGTCGCGATTATAAAAATAATGCAACATTATAAAATTTTGAAATATGTATTCAAAATGAAAACCCAATACACCTATACTATACGGCTCTACACCTACTATGAAAGAGATTACTACGATGTGTGATCAAACTATCTTTTAATCCTGATGGTTTAAAAAGCCAATCCAAGAGCCGAAAACAATACAGTATGCCATATTTTGTGTTCATGGCATTAGGGGTGTTCATGGTGGGGTTGACCCGGTCGAATGTGTTTTTTTTCCAACCAGATCCATTTAGATCGGTTTGTAAGTTTTTAATCCAGCTCATAAAATTTAAATTCATAATCCAACCCTACCCGTTGTACATCGATTTGGGTCGGTTTGGGTTGGTTTGAATGAGTTGAATGTTTTATAATTTTTTTAATATTATATAAAATTGCTTATTTCGAAAATTTAAATGAAAATAAAGTAGGTATAACTTATGATTTTGATGTTAATATTTAATTTTAATTAGTGTTATAATTTTATGGGAAATTTCTAATGGTACCACTGTACTATTAGTTTTTCCAAATAGTGTCAATTGAAGTTTTGGTGTTCCAAGTGGAACCATTGAACTCATGGCTTCATCCAAGCGGAACCACTATATTTAACAAACGTTAATTAAACCGTGAAGTGCTAATTAAACATAATTTACCATTTAATTAAATCTCAAACATAATTAATTTAAAAGTAAATACATCTATCTATTATCTATCTATTATATATATAATAGAGCAACTAGGTAGTTGGATGAGACAATTTATTCAATGTATAATTATCAAATTACCCCTATTAAATATTAATGATTTTTTTATTTAATATGTAAGCATTAATTGTTTCCGATCTTTATTTCATAATAATGAGTAGTAAGTAATGATTTTTTTAATTTAATATGCATGTATTAATTGTGTCTACTCATTATTACACAATAGTCTATAATTAAATCAATTCATTGGCATTTTTACACTAATCATCGAGCAAAAATAACATAATAATTTAATTTTTAAACACATAATATACAAAAAAATTCAAATAAAGCAATCTTGTATGAAACTATTTTCATTACTCGTAAACGTAAATAGTGCATACCCGAATTTATACAAGTATGCTTGTATTATACAGGTTAAGAAAGTAAATCTGTTACATGTGATTTTAAAAATCGATTGACTCGTCCAAGTACACAGATGAGTACTCGGAACTCGATTGTCAACCAATTTGAATTTGAGCTCGTACTTAAATGTTGAAAACGAGTACTCGGATTTTGAAGACAAAATTAAGCGGAACCAATTTTTGAGTTTTTGAACCTTATCTATTACATATTTAATATATATTTACTATAACAATTAGGAGGTTTTTGAGTCATTTAGTTCAATGTAAAAGGACAATTATAGAAATTACTATAGCAATTAAGAGGTTTGTGAGTCATAAATAAAAAAATTGATATTGAAACAATTAGAAAAATTACATGATTTCATGACTTTAATTCTTAATAATTAATGTGACATAATTTCATGTCATGTTAACTGTGATATAATTATAAGAAAGGAAATTTTTTCATCCTCAATTAATTTAGAATATACACGAAAAATCATAACGAGTAATAATTCTTTTAAGTTTATCAATGTATAGTATAAGTATTTGTGTTTTTTAAAGAACATATCATGCATCATCAAATATTTACCGGTAAATTATACAAAATTATAGAAAAAATAGGAACCTTAATCTCATAACAATTGTCACTAACTTAAAAATATATTACAAATACACCAAAATTAATCACAAATTACATAATTTTTTAGAGTATATCCGTGCCTCGCAACTAGGGAGTTTATTGGGTGAATTT
Source organism: Heracleum sosnowskyi (assembly GCA_030848705.1). NCBI lineage: Eukaryota > Viridiplantae > Streptophyta > Magnoliopsida > Apiales > Apiaceae > Heracleum > Heracleum sosnowskyi. The sequence goes on along the minus strand of CM061243.1, from coordinate 20,189,179 downwards.
ATTCACCGTTAAAAGACAATTATACCCTTCAAGGTGTAAAATTACTTTTCAACCCCTATTCTATTTACTTCATATTAATATCTCTATTGTTAATACATCTTGATATCTCTAATCATTAATAACTAATCTTTATTAAGTACACTAATTATTTTGTATTTAATATTTGCATACAAATGTACATATGTTATTTTTTGTAATATGCATAATTTAAAATATTAATAAAATATAATTAAAAAGATAGTGATATTGAGATAATTATAAATATGAAATGAATTTGTAATATCAAATTTTTAGTAACTTAACATGATTTCATGTCATGTTAATTATTTTTTAAAGGATTGACGAAATATAGTTATTCATCATTAACTAAATTAGAGTACGCGCGCAAAATCATATCGAGTAATATTTTTATAAATTTGATACCATGTAACATGATCATCCATGTATCTTAAAAAACATAATATGCAGCATCAAGTACTTATACAAAATTAAGAGGGAAAAATTACATACTAGATATTACATGAAAGAGAATACAAAGCCTTAGACCATATGATAATCTAAAAATATATCGAATCGAACATATTAATCACCAAGACGCAAGTGAGGGAAACAATGCAGTGATGTCGATTTCTAATCGATATAATTTTTAGAAAACAGAAATCTGGATTAGTGAACGCAATAACTAAGTACACCAACTTTCAGGGAAACTAACAAAATCTAAACTAAATCTAAAAAATAATTCTACAATCGTAACATGTCTTGAAATCCATCTTCATCCATGAAAAGTACGAGTGATCTGCCACAAAGTCCTGGAACGAACATCAATTAGAAGATATATAGTTAGAATGAACCGATCAAAATACAGATCGAAAACAAAAGTTGAGAAGAAAATGTGGAGAAAACGGGGAGGAAAGAGAAAGGGCGGACGGGGGAGGAAGGAAAGAAAAGCTGAAGAGACTAAAAGAATGATAAGATGGATAAGAGAGGGATCTCCGGGAAGTGGCACCGAAGAAATCTCTGGATGAGGGGAAGAGAATGAGGCTAAAGTTTTGACACAGAAACCGAGTGAGAGACACTAGAGGAGGGGAAGATAATGAGGCTAAAGTTTTGGCATGGAAACCGAGAGAGAGAGAGAGAGAGAGAGAGAGAGAGAGAGAGAGAGAGAGAGAGAGAGAGAGAGAGAGAGAGAGAGAGAGAGAGAGAGAGAGAGAGAGAGAGAGAGACCGGAGGAGGGGAAGAGAATGAGGCTAAAATTTTGGCACAGAAACCGAGAGAGAGAGAAGGGGGGGGGGGACGGGGAAAGGAGAGGAGAGCAGAGAGATATTTCGGGGGGGGGGGATACAATAATTTTTCAATGAATTAGGGAGTTCAATGAGTCAATTTATTCAATGCGAAATGACAATCATACTCTCAAATTACAAAATTAAATTTTAATCTATATTATAATTATCTCATATAAATATCTCTATTATTAGTTCATCTTAATATCTCTACCCATTTGATAACTAATCTTCATTAATGTATACTAATTATTTTGTAATTAATATATATATATATATATATATATATATATATATATATTGTATGTGTTATTTTAAGTTATTTAAAAAAACAAAAAGTATATATAATTAACATGTTAATGATGTTGAAATAGTTATAAATATGATATAATTTTGTGTCATGGACTTCTTATTAATATGATATGAAATATGTTACTTGTTTTTCAAGTGAGTGATGAAAGATAGTTATTAATCACCAAATAATTTTAAATATGCATGCAAAATCATATCGAGTAATAATTTTATTAACATGTAATATGGTCATTCATTTTTGTTAAAAAGTATACTATTGATATGGTCAGAAAAGTAATTATAGAAATATAATTGACTGGTCAAACAAAAGGCCGATATTTAAGGCCCGACACCCTAATTATTCATTAATTTCGTAATTAATGAATGGGGAAAATATACAACTCATAAAAAGAGTCCAAATTATGGCAAATTGGTCAAAGAAGGATCCAGAATCCCAATTAAAGGCAATTAATGAGTCATAGCCTTTATCGACAAGGAAAAGACTTATCCTGCAAGCAATACAATACTTATCCAATATCAAAAAGGAGACTTATTCGCTAAGACTCCTAAACATACCATAAATACTAGGCTCCAGACGCCTATATAAGGTCCCTGATCCTACAATCAGAACTACGTCTTTGGCTTGATTCTCAATAACGATTTGAGATACGTAGGCATCTTGTGAGGACCGATTTAGTCTGGAAACACGAGTGCAGCCATTAAAGCTCGAAGCTCATTAATCCTAGCATTAAATTCACAAGCACGTTTTTTAATCCATAACATTTGGCACCGTCTGTGGGAAAACAACATCAACCATGGAAAACACACGAAGAACAGCTCGGGATAATCAAACTCCTGAGGATCGCCCTATCACCTCTGAGGCTGATCAGCCACCGCCGACTACTGGCGCTGAAGGGGCGAATATCCCCACCAACACTCAAGGACCGGAAATCCCGATTTTGGTTGAAGGGACGAATCCCCTGCAGATGGTCATTCATGGATCTAATCCACAAGAGACCGTCCACCAGCAACCAATCACGACCTCGCCGCTGCTCATGAGTGCACCAAGGAGCCTTCAACTCCATACTACTGATCTCCCTCAATACGCGAATCAGACTTTGGGGATGCCAAGCTACGACATGCCCCCTCGACCCATGGCGGGCGGTAGTGGAACCAATCCAAATCTACCATGAGGCATATGTGCCCCCTTATATTCAAGGTCTGGGACCCCAACAACAACAAACTCGTCAGACCCCTCTTATTCAAGATTACTCTGGCCCATACACCGAGGATGAGGGTTATACAACTGGAGAGGATGTCGCCCCAAGAAGGAGACGTTCTTCCCAGACAAATCGGGAGCCACCCCAAACTACTAGGGAGAAACTTGCAGCCCATGAGGCAGAGACTGCAAGGCTCAAAAAACTCCTTGCTGAAGAAGAGGCCGCTCAATCTCGGGGCCGAACGACTGAGGGAATCCCGATAATCAACTTGGATCCACCAAGAAGAACCAAGAGGGCTGAAGCCCCAAGGGGTGATCCTAGTATTCTGCTGCCCCTAGGAGATCCTGATGATCCTACACCACCGTTTACTCAAGACATCATGAAAACGGCTATATCCAGAAAGTTTAAGATGCATTCGATCAAAGCCTATGATGGAACGGGAGATCCCGCAAATCATGTAAGGACCTTCTCCAATGCACTGCTGTTGCAGCCAACCAACGATGCGGTCAAGTGTAGGGCGTTTCCACAAACCTTGGCAGGCATGGCCCAACGTTGGTATAGCCGTCTACCTCCCAACTCTATTGGGTCATTCAAGGAACTAAGCAAGGCTTTCATCAATCAGTTCATTAGTGGAAGGGTGCATGATAAAAGTTCTGCATCACTCATGGCAATCCGGCAAGGACAGAATGAGGCCCTAAGGGACTACATCAATCGATTCACTCGAGAGGCTTTAAAAGTCCCGGACTTAGAGGACAGAGTGGCTATGATAGCCCTGCAACAAGGAACCACTGATGACCACTTCAAACGGTCGTTAGCTAAACATCCCCCCGAGAGCATGCTGAAGCTCCAAGATAGGGCCGGAAAGTATATCAAGGCTGAAGAAAGTATGCGAAAATATGAACCCACTACTGGCGGTAGTGGAAACTCAAAGAAAAGAAAAGAAACTCAGGAGTACGACGTCAAGGAAAAGTTTCCCCGAACATCAAAGAACTCCGATTCTCCTCCCAAGAGAAACAATTTTGGGCCAAAATTCACAGAATATGCAAGATTGAATACTCCCAGGAGTCAAATTCTGATGGAGATAGCCAAGGAAGAAGATATCAAATGGCCAAAGCCAATGAGGGCTGATTCGTCCAAACGGAACCAAAATCAGTTTTGTCGGTTCCACAAAGAAATCGGTCATGACACCGACGATTGTAGGCAGTTGAAAGATGAGATTGAGTTTCTGATACGAAGAGGAAAACTCAGCAAGTTCACTAAGGATGGAAGCCAAGGGAGCCAAAGGGGGAACTATGAAAGGAAGGATTATGATAGAAGGGACAACAATCAAGATCGGAATCCCAAGCCCCGAGGGCCAGTGATCAACATGATATTCGGAGGGCCAACTGATGATGGGTCCTCCCGAAACTCAAGAAAGGCTTATGCCCGAGAGGTAATGACTGTGGTTGGAGAAGCACCGAAACGTGCCAGGACAGAAGTGTCAATAGGTTTTGACGATTCAGACTTAGAAGGGGTGAAGTTCCCCCACGATGATCCTTTAGTCATCGTACCTGTAATAGGTAATTACGAAACCAAGAGAGTCTTAGTTGACAATGGGGCTTCAGTGGATATCTTGTTCCATGATGCCTTTATCAAGATGGGTTACACTGATTCTCAGTTGACACCCTCGAATATGCCCATATACGGGTTTAATGGAGTGGAATCAAAGGTGGAAGGCACCATCCTACTCCCAATGACCATGGGACAAGGAATGAGTACATCTACTCAAATGCTGAACTTTGTAGTCATAAAGGCAACTTTAACCTACAACGTGATCCTCGGAAGGACTGGTCTTCATGCGTTTAAGGCCGTTGCCTCATCTTATCATCTGAAAGTCAAGTTCCCAACGAGAAATGGGATTGGAGAAGAGAGAGGAGACCAAAAGATGGCTAGAAGTTGTTATGTAGCCGCGTTAAGGCCTGATGGAATCGGGGGGCAGGTTCTCCCCATTGATAAAGGAAGAATTGAAAGTGCAGAAGCCCGTCTACTATGTGAGTAAGATTCTTCATGGGGCATAAATAAACTACTCAACGATTGAGAAGTTTGCCTTAGCCTTGATAATGGCCTCAAGAAAGCTACGCCCGTACTTCCAGGCTCACAAGATAGAGGTCTTGACTGATCAACCTCTAAGAAACATCTTGCATAGCCCTCAAGTTAGTGGAAGATTGATCAAATGGGCCATTGAATTGGGCGAATTCGACATCAAGTATAAGCCTCGAACGGCCATAAAAGCTCAAGAACTTGCTGACTTCATGGTTGAATGTACCATTGACAACCAAGAAGTCGGGGGCAGGAAGTAATAATGGAAGACAAGAAAGATCAAGAAATGGACTTCAAAGAATATTGGGTGCTCTATTTTGATGGAGCATCAAAAACAAAATCAAGTGGAGCTGGTTTAGTGCTACAAAGTCCTGATGGATTCCTCATTGAGTATGCACTAAAACTTGACTTCCCAACGACAAACAACGAGGCTGAGTATGAAGCTCTGATAGCTGACTTAGGGCTGGCTGGAGCCTTGAGGGTCAAAACTCTGAAAGTATGTGGAGACTCGAGGCTAGTGGTTTCCCAAGTAAATGGGGAATTTGAGGCCAGAGATGAAGTCATGGCCAAGTACTTGAAACTTGTCAAGGCCATCATGACTCAGTTCGACGAATGCTATGTGGAACACATTCCAAGGGAAGAAAACATAAAGGCTGATGCCCTGTCAAAGTTGGCTTCTTCTGAAATTGAAAACTATGCAGGGAGTGTATACTTCCAAGTCTTGAAGACCCCAAGCATCAACGGAAAGTTGGTAGCACCCATTGATGTTGGCAGCTGTTGGATGGATCTCATCAAAGCTCATCTGGAAACTGGGTGGCTACCCAACGATACTTCAGAAGCACGAAAGCTATACGTCAGAGCACTAAGGTATACCCTGATTGAGGGGTTCCTATACAAGAAGTCTTTCATCATTCCATATCTGAAATGTTTGAGACCCCAAGAGGCAGAATTGGCCCTAAAGGAAGTGCATGAAGGAATCTGTGGGCAACACTTGGGGGGCAGAGCCCTTGCTCATAAAGTCACCCGTCTAGGTTTCTATTGGCCAAGCATACTTGCTGATGCTAAAAGCTATGTGAAGAAATGTGAACGGTGCCAGAAACATGCACCTGTGGTTAGACAACCACCAGAGATGATGACATCCATTAACTCACCTATCCCCTTTGCCATGTGGGGAATGGATATACTCGGGCCATTTCCAATGGCAAGTGCTCAAAGAAAGTTCTTGATAGTAGCAATCGACTACTTCACCAAGTGGATTGAGGCTAAACCCTTAGCCAAGATAACCACCAAGCAAGTAATGCAATTCTTCTGGGAAAACGTGATATGTAGATATGGAATTCCACGAATCCTGGTCACGGACAATGGAACTCAGTTTAACAACGATGAGTTCAAGAAGTATTATGATGAGAACGATATCAAGTTGCGCTTCACTTCTGTTGCCCATCCTCAAGCGAATGGGCAAGCTGAGGTTGCAAATCGAATTATCCTGGATGGACTAAAGAAAAGAGTTGAACGCTCCAGAAACACTTGGGTAAACGAATTACTCCCCATACTTTGGGCATATCGTACTACTTGTAAAGTCACCACCGGGGCAACTCCATTTCTATTGGCTTATGGAGCAGAGGCAGTGGTCCCGGTGGAGATTACTCACACCTCCCCAAGAGTTGAGGCTTATGAACCAGAAGAAAATGAAGAAGGCTTGAGGCTAGCTTTGGATCTAATTGACGAAGTTAGAGATGAAGCAAACGCCAAGATAGTTGAACATCAAAAGAAAGCCTCTTTCTACTACAACCTAAGGGTTAAAGAAAGGTTCTTTCGTCAAGGAGACTTGGTTCTCAGAAAGATTGAAGCATCCGGAGTTGGACAAAAAGGCAAACTGGCCCCAAATTGGGAAGGACCATATCGCGTCAAGAACGTATTTGGTCGAGGCTCATACAAGCTAGAAACCCTTGAAGGGCATGAGGTGCCAAGGACTTGGCATGCCTCCAATTTAAAAGTTTATTATGTTTAAAGTGTTTCCTAAACGGACTCACTACTAGAAATAAGGTTTGATAAAACCAACCCAAGTTCTTAAACTTGGATACTATGTAAGGGTTGACCCCATTTTTAATCTATGAATAAATTTAGCATTTTCATGTTTTAAAGCTTATCTACTATGAGTGTTCACAAACATTCAAGAAGTAAGAAAAACAATACAAAGCCAAGAATGGCCACAAGATATAAATAAAAACTTAAATAAGAGTTAAGTTAAGCCCGTAGGCCAAAAGTACATCAATAAATAAAAGCCACAGTTGGCCATAAAAATCTACAACTAGCTACGACTAAGCATCACCCCCTCCATCCTCTTCCTCAGAGCCAGACTCCTCCCCAGACTCCTCCCCAGACTCTTCCTCCTCACCGGAGCTGGATTCTTCAGACTCTTCACCAGGATGAGAGGCATGTTCGGGATTGAGAATCCTGTTATCCTCATCCATATCACCCTCCCCCGCCAAAGCCATCTCCAAACGAGTGGGAGCGTGGGGACTGGGAAAGTCAGATATAGTGAGGGATCCAGGAAGTCTCCTCGAAACCTCCGCCAAAGCATCATCCCATCCTTTTGTATACTGGACAGGGAAGAGGAGGTCATCGTGCTGACTGATTAAGTCCTTGTACTCGTTAGAGTCAAGGTACTCATCAATATAGCTCTCCTTCTCCTTCTTGAGCTCTACCAACTCCGCTTGAGCATCAATCAGCTCCTTCTCCCTTTGGTCCAAGGAAGCCCTAAGAGAACCCACCTCCAGCTGGGCCTTATCAAACTTAGCCTTGTTGGCCTCCGAGGATGCACACCAAGCTTTGGCTTGGAATAAAGCCCCTTGAAAGCTGGCATTAGCCTACAAACAGATCACAAGTTAGAATGATAACTTAATATTTACTAAGCACTACAAATAAAAAGGGAATAATGACTTACAGCAGCAAAGGCTTGTGAGCCCGCACTTTCTGACCCTCGATGGTGGAGTTGGCCACAAAATCCTTGTAGTCACAAGGAGTTAAAGAATGATGTGACCACTCAACAGCATGCTTGGCCACCCCTACTATGGTGTCCTTCTTTCTAATCCCCCAGTTGGGGCGCCACACTGAGCTCTTAGCTGAGGAAGAGCCCTCGACCTCTTCAACCTCAGCTACATGAGGCCTCGGAATAGAAGGGCCTTTAGCAGCCAACCTGGGGTCCTTCAAACAAGCCCTCTTGATTCTGGCTGTCTCCCCGTCTTCCGGTTCATTTTGCTTGTTAATGAACTCCGCAGCTGCAAACAAAAAATCCAGGAAAACAAAATCGGTATAAGGCAATCTTAATACAAATACAAGGAAATAGAATAAAAGTAATTACCCTGGTCAGAAACTTTTGAAAGTTTCAGAGACTTAAGTACAAACTCGTCCAGGAGCTCCCAGGCCATGGTGGCATAATCATCCTTGATGAGTTCAGCATAAGCATGAGCTTCCTCTTCAGTCAAGACTATGTCATCTGGGCTACCATCTAACACTCTACTAAACGAGCTCTGAAAAAGGGTGCCCCAATCCCCTTCATCCCACATCAAATACATAAATTCATCCTTCCATTTGGGGTTATTGTCAGGGATGGATTTCGGATGGAAAATGGGGGGTGTCGAAGAACGATGACTAATGTACACCCAACCCAAGGTGTTGGAGGAACTATTCTTAAATTGAAAGACCTTTCTAAAAAGAGCAACAGAAAGGGGGAATTTGTTTTTCAAACATAAAACAATGAAACACATAATCAACCTCCAGGCAGTTGGGGAATGAAAGGATGAAATGGGAATCGAACTCCTGCAGCAAGGACCCCCTTATAAATGCAAAGAGCATTTGGGCGCCAATGGCAGGAACGATCCCCAGGACCAGCTGGGACTAACCTAAAAGGAATCTAAATGTGATACAGAGGGATACTCATCACTATGTTCTAGAATCATATCTTGTAAAGACATAGTAGGAGAACGGATAGTGATACCTCTTTTCGACGCTTGGTTCATTTTCTGCAAACGTTGAGTAGAACGATCAGCCATCTTCAAATCTTCAAAGAATATGCAGAAAATCTTCAACAAAAACTCAGAAAACCTTCAAGGGATGAAGGTGAAAGCCCAGAAATTCAAAGAAGTTCCAGAAAAACTTCAACAATTGAAGATAAAACCCAGAAATCTTCAAGTCTTCAAAAAGATATTCCCAGAAACCTTCAAGGGATGAAGGTGAAAGCCCAGAAACCTTCAAGGGATGAAGATCAATCCCAGAAAATCAAGAACACCACCGCACAAGAACTCGCCGGAAATCGCCTTACCACGGAATAAAAGAGAGAAAAACTAGAGAGAAATTTTCGGAGATTTGAAGATATAAAGTGAAGAATAAAGTGGAAATTCCACTCTTTTATAAGCAAAGTGACTGGAAACCCTACCGGTTAAGGAAGGGCAACCATCAATAGCCAGTAAGGCCCATAAAATCCATTTTTGGGTTACAAAGGCAAAAGCCCAAATAAATTAAGTCTCAGGCAAAATCAAAGCCCAAACTATTAAGGCCCATTAAGGCCCAAGGCTGGAAAAGTTTAAAGCCCGAATAAAAGATAAATCTTGGAATAAAAACCAAGGCAAAAAATCAAGATCGAAAAAGACCTTTGATCGACATCGAAGGCTCCAGATCGAAAATATACGAGAAAACGAGGTCGTATCAAACGACCTCACTCCCAAATAAAACGAAACAATTAAAGGTTTGAGGTCGAAAAGACCCTAAATCGAGGTCGTATGACCCTAGTCGAAAGTAAACACGAAACTGAGGTCGTGTCCATCGACTTCGCACCAAAAACAAAGTCAAAAATTTGGCAAAATGAGGTCGCAAAGACCCTGGGTCGAGATCGAACGAATAAGATCGAAAATATACTATTAATCGAGTTCGTATCACTCGACCTCACACTGAAACGAGGTCGAAAACAGGAGGTTTCCAGGTCGAAAGAATGAGGTCGAGAATGACCCAGAAATTAATTCTATTTTGACCTAAAAATCGAGGTCGAAAACACATGTAATTCCTGGTCGACCAATCGAGGTCGAAAATAGCCTTTGAATCGAAGTCGACAACTTCGACCTCGCGACCAATCGAGGTCGAAGGTATATGAAAATGAGGTCGAACATGTGAGGTCGAAAAAGAACTGGAATTCCTGGTCGACAGCTTCGACCTCACAGTCGTTTGAGCTCGAATTCCTGGTCGAAATTCCAGGTCGAAATTATACTGGTTTCCTGGTCGAACCAGTGAGGTCGAAAAAGAGCTAGGATTCCTGGTCGACAGATTCGACCTCACAGCTGTTCGAGGTCGAATTCCTGGTCGATTTTATACTAAATTCCTGGTCGAATTTATACTAAATTCCTGGTCGAATTTGTACTAAATTCCTGGTCGAAATTGTATTATTTCCAGGTCGAATTCCTGGTCGAAAATGACCTAATTTGAGGTCAAAAATACCCTAAAAATAGGAAATTTTGGGGGAAAACACGCTATAACTTCTACGAAAACCCCGAGGAGATTTTCCCAGAAGTTGGGGGGCAAATGATATGGTCAGAAAAGTAATTATAGAAATATAATTGACTGGTCAAACAAAAGGCCGATATTTAAGGTCCGACACCCTAATTATTCATTACTTTCGTAATTAATGAATGGGGAAAATATACAACTCATAAAAAGAGTCCAAATTATGGCAAATTGGTCAAAGAAGGATCCAGAATCCCAATTAAAGGCAATTAATGAGTCATAGCCTTTATCGACAAGGAAAAGACTTATCCTGCAAGCAATACAATACTTATCCAATTTCAAAAAGGAGACTTATTCGCTAAGACTCCTAAACATACCATAAATACTAGGCTCCAGACGCCTATATAAGGTCCCTGATCCTACAATCAGAACTACGTCTTTGGCTTGATTCTCAATAACGATTTGAGATACGTAGGCATCTTGTGAGGACCGATTTAGTCCGGAAACACGAGTGCAGCCATTAAAGCTCGAAACTCATTAATCCTAGCATTAAATTCACAAGCACGTTTTTTAATCCATAACAACTATGCAACAACAAATTATTATGAAATGGATAACAATTTACTAATATCTAAATATTACCCGTGTTTACGCGAACTTTCTACTAAATAAATACAACATATATAAAATAGGGGATTTAGTCTCGCAACAAATATTGCTAACTTAAATTTTCAAATAATTCATAAAATACGTCAAAATTAATAAAAAAAAATACGCAATATTCTAGAGTATGCCCGTGCCTCGCACGGGCTATAAAGCTAGTTTAAAAATAACAAGTCAATTCTTTACTCGGGCATAACGTTCAAAAACACTATCTTCAAACTCTCTCAATTAGGTCAAAAATGAAAGGGCGATTTGGGGCGATTTCTGCAAATTGACACTATTGCCACTCAATTCGATACTAATCTGCATCAAATGTATGTATTTGAAAGCCTGTATTTGAACTATATGCATGCCTCTCTGTTGAACATAGTCGAATTTTAGGGTTTGTACAATATGTGTATAATTATGTATATTTATGTATGTGTATGTATTTGCTATTATTGTATGTGTGTATTTTTCGAAAGTATGGTTGTATATGTGCGGATGGGTGGTGTAGAGGTTGTATATGTGCGGATGGGTGGTGTAGAGAAAGTGCTAAACTTTCACCGGAGAGATAAATGTGTTGATGTTAAGGTTGATACGGAGAAGACCACGTTGCTAGATATTGTGATAGAATATTAATATGAAGCATCTGAAAACCAACCTCATACACAGAAGGGAGGAAAGAAGGTCAAAGCATCACAACCAATTGAGATCAAACTTTCTCAGATTCCAACATCTCAATCCCAGCCTCAGATTTGAATTTATAGTCTAAAAAACTACTAAATTTGCAATTCATGTCTTAAATTTGATGTTTAGAACATGTATGGATGCTTTTTATGCTTGGTTATTGGTATTGCACTATTAGAAACTCTCGGTTAATTTTGGTCTGCTGGTAAAAATATTTTGGAGGGAAGATTATGTTTAGTTAGCACTTAACCGTTTAATTAACGTTTGTTGGATATAATGGTACCACTTGGATGAAGCCAAGAGTTTCAGTGGTTCCACTTGGAAGACCAAAATTTCAATTACTACAATTTGGAAAAGCCAATAGTACGGTGGTACCATTAGGAATTTCCCTAATTTTATTAATGTAAACTAGCTTATAGCCCGTGCGATGCACGGTTACTTAAATTTTATTTATAATTATTTTGTTTATAATTATATTTTTATTACCCATGCAACACACGATTGTTTTTTAATATTTATAATTATATTTATTTATGAATATTTTAATATTTAAAAGTTATTAGTTTACATGATTAAATTATTGTTAAAAAAAATTAGCCAAAAAAATTATAGTTAAAAATTTGATATTTATTATATTTGACACGCTCAATTTAATATTTGTTTATATTGAGTTATAAAAATTAGATTTTGCCAATTTTATAGTCCACATGAAATTCACAAAATAATCTTTAATTTAGTTGTAGTTTAATAGTTCTTTTTCAATTAAAAACTATTCTAAAACTAAAAAGAGAATAAAGTGACGAAATTTAATGTTGAGAATTCTATTCGATTTAGGAAATCTACTTATATGTAGTTTAGATTATTAGAATACCATTTATTAACCAAATACAGTTTTTAATGTTAAATTTAACGGTTTTCACCTATCTATTTAACATTAAACGATTTTTATTGTTTTGGTATTAAATGAGTTTCCTTATTTAATTACAACTATTTTTATGTTTTGACTTTTTAGAAAATCCAATCCTAATATAATATCTTTTAACTTATATCATTTTTAGATAATAACTTCTTTTTATATGATATAATCTTGATCATGTATTTTTAAAAGTATTGAATGTAACGGTTGAGAATGTTTTGGCGGTATTTAGAACCAAACTACCATGATAACATCATTAATTTTTCTTAATATTTATAATTTTTTTAATTTATAATTCTTTTAAATATTTATTTCTAAAATATAATATACTCTTTTTTGTAATATGTTAAAGATGCGGGAACTTTGAACTTTTGAGAAAATAAATTATCAATTAAAATATAATTTTTTTTGTAATAGTTCTTCTTTTAAAATAGTACAGCGTGATCAAAATTCTGTATAAATTTCATTTTTTTATAGTATATCCGGTAAATATCTATGTTATTATATTAAAGACTAAATAATGAAAGCTTCCTTATAAGTTAAGTTTGGTCGCTTTGTTTGATCACTCAATCCATAATCGTTGAATCTTTCAAATTAAATTGTTGAAAAACGTTAGATATAACAGTAAAATTATCATGTAGAATGATCTAAGGTTTGAATCTACCAACAACATATTAAAATTTATAGGTTTTTTTGAAAAATAAGAATTTTTTTCTTGCTGACATATCTTATTTGATAATATTTTTTGTAAAGTACGATTTTTCAGAAAAGTACTATACTAATTGATTAGCAAACTTTTAAAGTTTCGAATTTAATAATTTACAATGTATATAGGTTTAAAAAGTTTGGCCTCTTTTGTAGCTGAGTCTAAAATTTCAAAATAAGGTTTTTTTTAATATGAGTCTAAAATTTCAAAATAAGGTTTTTTTTAATATGAATATAGTCCTGCTAACAATGAAATTAGGTCTCTATAAGTTCTTATAAAACAAAATCATCATTTATGTATAATTTATTATTTAATAATTAATAATATTTGATTAGTTATGATATAAAACTTAATAAAATAGGATTAAAAATATGCACAATTTTATAAAATTTTATCCTCGTATTATTATATTCTTTGTTGATTTGAATTTTTCTTAGATTGATTTTAATTTTTGAACATAGATTTCTAAATTTAAAATAGTTAGAAAAAAGTAATTAAATTGGTGTTAAAATAATGATGACATAATAATTATTATTAGAATTTAAATATTCACTTTATTAATTTGGGCTTTATCTTGTGTTTTAAAAATCAGATTTTGACGATTTTACACCCCACATGAAGATAACTAAATTATCTTTAATTAAAAGATGGTTTAACAATTTTTATCTAGGTGGAATTGTCCATGGAAGAGAAAAGAAGGTCACGAATTTTTTACATGGGGAATTCTATTCAATATAGAAAACTTATTTATATTTGGTATATTTGGTTTAAATTATCAAAATACACCTTTTAGAATTTAAATATAATCCTATTATTAATAAAATAAATTTTTTTAATACTTGATCTAACGATTTTCATTTATCTAGTTAAGATCTAATGGTCCTTATTAATTTGTTTGTCTACGACCAAAATTTGGGATAAGATCCCTTTTATTATTATTATATATAAAGATTTAATATAATAAGGATATCAAGTATATACTGATATAAGTATCTTACTAACTGCTTTTACTTTTAATGTTTCGGTTTTATTTACAGTGTAAATAAAATTTTAAAATACATTATTACTTAAAAATTATTAAATAGAATAAAAATTATGTTAGGATTATATAAAATTTTATTCTCATATTATTATATTGTTTATCGATTTGAATTTGTTCTTAATTAATTTTGATACTTTATTAAAATAAACATAAAATTTCTATATTTAAAAGAATTAGTGGAAAAATAAATAAATTGGCGCTACAATAATAAAAAAATATTTATTAAAATTTAGATACTCACTTTAATATTTGGGTTTTATCATGAGTTTTAGAAATTGAATTTTGACGATTTTACAACTCATGCGAAACTAACGAAATTATATTTAATTTAATGATGGTTTAATAATCAATATACTTATATAAAGGAGAAGACGGGGGCGGTGAGGTGGCGCCTCTAGAATCGCTCCGTTCTATTTTTCTATTTTTCTCAATTTTTCATAATTTTTAATTTTAATAATTACAACTTCCTTTATTATTTTCGATTTTGTAGGAAGAAAATTAAAAATTACACTTTTATTATTTTCGGGGCGGTGAGGTGGCGCCTCTAGAATCGCTCTGTTCTATTTTTTCTATTTTTCTCAATTTTTTACAATTTTTAATTTTAATAATTACAACTTCCTTTATTATTTTTGATTTTGTAGGAAGAAAATTAAAAATTACACTTTTATTATTTTCAAACTTGATAGAACTTTCTTTTATTATTTTCAAACTTGATAGAACTTTCTTTGATTTAGAAAATTACAACTTCCTTATTATTTTCGAATTTGTAGGACTTGATAGAACGTTCTTTGATTTAGAAAATTACAACTTCCTTATTATTTTCGAATTTGTAGGCTTGATAGAACTTTCTTTTATTATTTTCAAACTTGATAGAACTTTCTTTGATTTAGAAAATTACAATTTCCTTATTATTTTCGAATTTGTAGGACTTGATAGAACTTTCTTTGATTTAGAAAATTACAACTTCCTTATTATTTTCGAATTTGTAGGACTTGATAGAACTTTCTTTGATTTGGAAAATTATAACGTACTTATTATTTTCGAATTTGTAGACTTGATAGAACTTTCTTTTATTATTTTCAAACTTGATAGAATTTTTTTTGATTTAGAAAATTACAACTTCCTTATTATTTTCGAATTTGTAGGACTTGATAGAACTTTCTTTGATTTAGAAAATTACAACTTCCTTATTATTTTATTGATTCTTCCCTCACCTTCTCCCCAAACACATCGATTATGTTTTCATCTCTTACCCTGACTATTTTAATATTTGATTTCAGGGTTTCTTTTTGCAGGTTTAGATACATTATTTTTGTGAATGGGGAGAGCGAAACTGATCTTTAGGGATGTCAAACGGATAATTCGGATACGGATCTGTCAGTATCCGAATCCGAATCCGAAAATCCGCATCCGTATCCGAATCCGTATCCGAATCCGAAATTTTTTAAATAAAAATATCTGAATCCGAATCCGACGGATAGTATCCGGATCCGGATAATATCCGTATCCGAATCCGATTTTCAGTCAGAATTTTAATTTTATTATTAAAATTCAAAAAAATTGTAAAAAATTATTAAAAATTATTTTTTTTAATATTTAAATAAAACTTAAATTTATCTAAGATTTTTTTATTACATTTTCAAAATTCTATTTATCTATATTTTTAAGGATAGTTTTCTTATCCTTAAAATAATATATTTATATTATAAATATAATTATCTAATATTTATTACAATCACAAATAAATTATGCATATAAAATATTTGATGAAAAATGATATATATAAATATATATACTATAAAAATAATATAATATTTTTAATATATATATATAATATATAATTAATTTCGGATTCGGATATTTTCGGATACGGATGTGTCTATATCCGTATCCGTATCCGAAATATTCGGATTCAGATACGGATAATATCCGGTTCATGTCGGATACGGATAATATCCGCTTTTTTCCGGATACAAATACAGATATTTCGAACGGATATCGGATTTTTCGGATTTTGTTGACATCCCTACTGATCTTTTCTTTTTCTATTTTTTGCAACGTAGGATGTCTTTGCACGGCTTTTATTTAGGTGCACTGTTACGCTGGGTTTAATTATTTGTAAGTGCATAATTATCTTTTTAGGTGTCTTCATGTTGTGGTTGATATTTTTAATTTTCTACCAGAATCTTTTTTTGCAGGAAATTACTTGGTTACTTTAATTTGTGTAATTTGGCATGCTTTGTAGTTTGCCGCTAAATTTGCTTGGAACCTACCAACTGATAACCAACTTGATTGCTTTTAAGAGACATGAGTACCAGTTTTGTCATGGGTACTAACATTCTTATGCTCCCTTTTTGTAAATATCACTACAAGTCTAATTACATTTTAATATCATCAGATTTGTTCATATGCTAAATAATTGATTGTGTCCAGTCATTTGGTAAAGTTGGATGAAACTCATCAACAGAGAGCAATAGAGCAGTTAAGCAACCCTTAACTCAAGTTAATTGGAAGAAATTCTCCAAGTTGAGCTCTCTTTTTTTAGTATAAAAGTTGGTTCGTTATAGTCACCACAACAAATTGATTAGAGTATGTGTCCGTAAACATCTTCTGTTGAGTTAATTATTATTGTCATATGTATTTATATTTATTGTTTATGGCACTCTTAATCCATTTATCTTATTCATTCAATGTCACAGGTTACTGTAATAGATTTATTATTTCAAGTCAGGCCCAGAATTAAAGAAAATATTGTATACAACGGAGGAGTTACGATCACCTATATCCAATCTTTATTCATAGAAAGTGGAAGTGCATGGTTATGGAGCATATGGTGTCTACTGAAAAACGTTCTTCAGGAAGTTTTTAAGTGGGTAAAATTTAACACATCTTTGTTTTACTTTTATCCTCAGAATTGGTTAGTAGTATCCAACATTCTCTAGAAATTATGAAAACTTTAATCATGTATTCATGTTACGAGACGTCTACATTGTGGGGTTGGAATCATGTTTTACAAGAGAAACAACATCATGATTGCTATAGTCAACGGTCCGTAAATAGGTAAATTCGTAATACCTACTTATATTGGAGTTCAAATAGTTATAATCTATAATAGCCATCAAAATTATAATTAAATCAATTTAATTTTTATTTTTCTGATTTGCTTTGATCTTCTGTATGTAAATATCATATTTAATCGAAATTAAAATCGGATTGAAATTATAAATAAGTCATTATTATACAAAAAGTAAGTGTCGAAAAATAGGATATTTCAAATTTATTTGAAAAAGACATTTAATTGAAACTTTCTTTAACATATTTAAAAAATATTTAATAAGTAGAAAAAGTATCCAAAATTATAACTACCACACACCATTAGATTTCCAAGATGGACATTCTTCTATGTTATCTTGATTTAAATTAGAATTTTTGTGATAATAAAAATGATCGAAGTTTGAGTCGGTAGTTAGTAGTTAAATTTTTATTATTGCAGTTTGTTAGTGTTTCCTTTGTTTATATATGGTATCGGTCTAAGAAAACGTGACACAAAATCAATATAAAAAATATTTAAATAGTTTATTTTAATGTCAATGTATATTTAATTTGTACAATGCTATATTCACTTATTTATATAATATTATAGATATTTTCTCTTGATTTTTTCTTGAATAGAATCGCTCCATTTCATATTTATTTATTTTTCTATAACTCCTCTATTTTAAATAAATTAAAATTAAAACTTATTTTCTAGAGAAAAAACCGAAAACTTTTAATATACCTTTTATAAATATTATTATAAAAGATAAGTGCTCTAAATATTATAAACTAAATCAAATAATATAACTCGAACTCCTCAATTTTAATTAAATAAAATTGAATTTTTTTATTTACATTCGAATTTATAAAAAAGATAATAAATGTATAAAAATCAATCATGTTTAGAATTTAATTAAACAAATATTTATTTTAAACGTTAAAATAATTTTTTAAGTGTTAATTTATTAAAAGATGATATTGAATAATAATTGTTTTCTAAAATAGATTTTAATGAAGGAAAGAATTCTACGTATATTTATCTATTTTTCTAGAGCTCTTTTATTTTTTTTGTCCAAAGAGCTCCGCTATTTTAAATAATTAAAATCAAAACTTTCTTATTTAGGTTTTATTTTTTAGAGAAAAAAAATCGAAAACTTTTAATATTTCTTTTTATACTCTTATTATAAAACACAAGTCCTCTAAAAATTATAAAAATCAAATCATCAATATCTTTATATATATAAAGGAAAACCTCAAGGAGCTCTCAGATCGTCCGAAAGTTATTTATCTATTTTTCTAGAGTTTCTGAATTTTAATTCAATAAAATTAAATTTCCTTATTTAAAGTCGAATTCATAGGATAGAAAAAATAGCAATTGCCTTTTAAATATTTACTAATGAAGGAAACTAAATATACAATTTTTATATTCTTTCCTTTCTCAATTTTAATTCAATAAAATTAAAGTTGCTGATTTAAATTTGATTTTATAGAATAGAAAAAATCTCAATTGCCTTTTAAATCTTTACTAACGGATGAAACTAAATATACAATTTTAATATTCTTTCCTTTAAAATATTTAATAATGGAAGAAAATATATATACTATTTTGATATTCAACATCTTTATCTTTTTATCTTATCAATCTTTATCTTTTTTCTCCTTTTATTTATCTTCTTCTTTATATCTTTATCTTTATTTTATCTTTTTATCTTTATCTTTTATTATATATATATATATATATATATATATATATATATATCTTTTATATATATAAAGGAAAACCCCCAGGAGCTCTCAGATCGTCCGAAAGCTATTTATCTATTTTTCTAGAGCTTCTGAATTTTAATTCAATAAAATTAAATTTCCTTATTTAAAGTTGAATTCATAGGATAGAAAAAATAGCAATTGCCTTTTAAATATTTACTAATGGATAAAACTAAATATACAATTTTTATATTCTTTCCTTTCTCAATTTTAATTCAATAAAATTAAAGTTGCTGATTTAAATTTGATTTTATAGAATAGAAAAAATCTCAATTGCCTTTTAAATCTTTACTAATGGAGAAAACTAAATATATAATTTTAATATTATTTCCTTTAAAATATTTAATAATGGAAGAAAGTATATATACTATTTTAATATTCAACATCTTTATCTTTTTATCTTATCAATCTTTATCTTCTTTCTCCTTTTATTTATCTTCTTCGTTATATCCTTATCTTTATTTTATCTTTATATCTTTATCTTTATCTCTATCTTTATCTTTATTTATTTATTTATATATATAAAGGAAAACCCCAGGAGCTCTAGAATCGCTCGATTCATATTTATCTATTTTTCTAGAGCTCCTATATTTTAAATATTAAAAATTAAAATTTCCTTTTTAGCTCCTAAATTATAGAAAAGATAATCCTTATTACTAAAGACAAGTCAACTTAAAATTATAGACCTAAAGACAAGTCAACTTAAATAAATAAATCTTTTATATATATAAAGGAAAACCCCAGGAGCTCTAGAATCGCTCGATTCATATTTTTCTAATTTTCTAGAGCTCCTCAATTTTTAAATACTTAAAATTAAACTTCCTTTTTTAAGTCCAATTTTTTAGGAAAAAAAGTCAAAACCTTTTTTGAGTTGTATAAAATAAACCATTGTATAAAAGGTAAGGATAACCTCTAATTTATAAAATTACCTTCTTTAATTCCTATTTTTTAGAAAATAAAGTCAAAACTTTTTTTAAGTTGTATAAAACAAACCATTGTATAAAATAAACCATTGCATAAAAGGTAAGTATAACCTTTAATTTATAAAATTACCTTCTTTAAGTCCTATTTTTTAGAAAAGAAAGTCAAAATCTTTTTTAAGTTGTATAAAATAAACCATTGTATAAAAGGTAAGTATAACCTCTAATTTATATTGTATCATATTTTTCTATTTCTCTAGAACGTCTCTATTTTAAATTAGAATTTTGAATTTGCTTTTATAACATCTAGAAATTTACTCTAGAATCGCTCGATTCATATTTATCTATTTTTCCAGGTAATTAAAATAAAAACTTCCTTACTTAGCTCCTAATTTTTATCTTTATATATATAAAGGAAACCACAGGAGATCGTCCAAAAAATATTTATCTAGAGCTCCTCAATTTTAAATATTTAAAACTAAAACTTCCTTCTTTATATCCTATTTTTTAGAACAAAAAATTGAAACTTTTTTTAAGTTAGATTAAGGTTTTTAATATATTAGAAATAGAAAAAGTTTTCAAAAAAAATCTCACCTATATATTTGATCTGAACCCTCTTAGTTTTTTCATCTCTCTTTTGCTCCTTTTCGTTTTTGCATTGTTTTTTTCTTTTGGTCTATCTTGATTGTTATGCAATTGATCTTGATTGTGGATGCAATTGTTCATAATTTAGATTTGTTTTTTCTATTAATTCTAAATATTTTAATTGTATGTTGCAGGTTGTGCATCAATATCTCCTTTGACTCCATTCAAAGTGGTTCATCAATTTTTTGGATCTGTTGTGGTTATTCTGCATCGGTAAGAATTTTCTTCACTATTATTATCTAAAACCAATCACAAGATACTTAATAGTGTTACTTGCATCTTAATTTGATTATTCAATTAGCTTCTCTTCCATAATTTTTTTGTACATTGTAACTTTTACGTTGGCTTGATGTTCAATTTTACAATTCAATTTTTATGTGTTGTTGGTTAAAGCCGGGGCAAAGTTCATGTCAACACAAATCAATAGAGGAATTTGTTTGGACAGGACAGAGGACAAGATCTTTATTAACAAATATTACGTTAGTTTCTCAATTAACTTAAATTCTATTTAAAATTTAAAATTATTTTTTTCCTCCTTTTTAAAGATATATGCATGTCTAGATAAACTAATCAAGAGGACTTGCACTAACGTGTTATTATTGTTGGTCATGTTATTGAGTTCTTTTTATGCTTTCGTTTTTGTTTATGTGATTGAAAAATCACCCAAAATTTACATACAGTTTATAGTTAATATATGCTTTGGTCGGTTATGATGAGTTTGATTATTAATTTTGTTTGTAGGTGTCCAACTTTTTGGCATGATGCAGGAGAGAAGAAGATGTATCAAGATTCAAGGTGATATTATTTTTGCAGATTGGAAAGAAGTGGCGCTTTGAATCCTTTTTCAAACTTGATTTTTGGTATATTTTTATTAGATTAACATTTTGTCATCTATTTTATGCAATAATTGCCTTCTCAATATTGTTTATGTGTTATTGAATTGCAAGATTATGTGTTATGTTGTGCTACTGCAGTTAAGCTCTCACAATCCATCAAGTGTAAGGGTGAAGACCGAGGATCGAAACTTGCATGACTACAATGCTTCCCAGTACATAAATCAATATGAATTTTATGTATAAATTATAACTAGCTTATAACATGCACAGATTGTTATTAATAATTATTATATTTATTATTTATATTTTAATATTTTATTAACTACATTTGCTAAAAAAATTAAATAGGCATGTCAAACTTTTTTTAAATAATTAAAAGTATTAAAATAAATTTTAAAATAAATAAGTAACTATTTGTCCGTGATATTTTTGGAAAAGGAGGGGTTTTAGTAAGAAAAAATAGAAAAAGTAATATGTTTTGGCTGAAAAGATAATTGTCCGTAATTTAAAGTATTAAAATATGATTTAAAATAAATAAGAAAAAGGGTTTATCCGTGATATAATAGATTTTAAAATAAATAAGTAAGGGTTTGCCCGTGATATTTTTGGAAAATGAGAGGTTTTTGTGAGGCAAAAATAGAAAGAGTAACTTGTTTTAGTTGAAAAGGTAAATTGCAAATGATTTTTTTACAAAAAGATCGAAAGAATTTTGTTATAAAAAATAGAAAATGTAACATATTTAAGTTAATTGATTATATATAATGTTATTATTTAATAATAGTTTTTTTTTAAAAATAAGTAAGGTTAATTCAGTAAAAATCACGAAATACCGACCGACCGATCAAAACTTTTAATGATTAGTCTATTATAAGATAGTATAGTTAAAAAATATGTAAGTGTAATTAAGTAAACGATGTATCGACAAATCAAATTTTTTAATATAGTATAGACAAAT
Source organism: Heracleum sosnowskyi (assembly GCA_030848705.1). Taxonomy (NCBI): domain Eukaryota; kingdom Viridiplantae; phylum Streptophyta; class Magnoliopsida; order Apiales; family Apiaceae; genus Heracleum; species Heracleum sosnowskyi. The sequence goes on along the minus strand of CM061243.1, from coordinate 20,166,661 downwards.
GTATAAGTATCGAAAAAAATAGACTTGATAAATTATAAAGTACATTCTTTATTTTCCTGGCCAAGTCATTTATATCGCAATATAAGTATTGACATATTTTTTGTTTAATTTATAATTTTAAATTATATATGTATATAATTTCATCAGATCCTTGCCGCTAACCTATAGCTTCGTTTCAATTCTTTACTTCGTTTCCATGAAAATTTGAAGACAGATAAAAGTATGAAACTATACGGAAAATTTGTGGGGGTGTGATGCACGAATTATTTTTAATAATTGTTAATTTTATTATTTATATTTTATTAATTCCGTTTGTTAAAAAAATAAGTTGGAGTGTTGAACTTTTTTAAATAATTAAAAGTATTAAAATATATTTTAAAATAAATAAGTAACGGTTTGCCCGTGATATTTTGGAAAAAGAGGGGTTTTAGTAAGTAAAAATAGAAAAAATAACATGTTTTCATTGAATTTTAAAATATAAAAGTAACGGTTTGTCCGTGATATTTTTGGAAAAAAACGGGGTTTTAGAAAGAAAAAATAGAAAAAATGACATGTTTTACCTGAAAAAGGTAATTGCTCGTGATATTTTTGGGAAAAGAAAAGATTTTTAATAGTTGTTGTTTGATTATTTACATCATAATATTTAATTAATTGCATTTGCTAAAAAAATAAGCATGCATGTTAAAATATATAAACTTTTAAAAAAATTAAAAGCATTAGAATATGTTTTAAAATAAAGAATTATGGGTTTACCCGTGATATTTTTGGAAAATGATGGGTTTTAGTAAGTAAAAATAGAAAATATAACATGTTTTAGTTAAAAAAAAGGTAATTGCACGTGATATTTTTGGAAAATGAGCTGAAAAAGAAATTTAAGTTAAGAAATTTGTAATTTTTGTTATAATACTAATGGTTGAAGTTTGAAGCAGTGGTCAATCCTTAAATTTTATTATTGCATATTTTTAGTATTTTTTATTTATATGTATTCAGACGCCGGCTCAAGAAAAAACAATACACAAAATTGACATATAAAGTTTAGGGATATTTAAAAAATTTGTAATTTTTGTGATAATACGAATCGTTGAATTTTGAAGTGGTGGTTAATACTTAAATTTATATTATTGCATATTTTAGTATTTTTTTTATTTATATGTATTTAATGTAACAGATGTCGGCTCAAGAAAATATGACAGAAATTTCGCATAAAAAATATGTAAGTAGTTTATTTTATCATTTTTCTAGCATAAAAAAATATGTAAATAGTTAATTTTATTAAATTTAAATAGTTTATTACATAAAAATTATGTAAAATATGAAAATTGTTATATTATTATTCACGTTTTAAAATTTTATTAATTGTATATGTTAAAACAAATAAGTAGGCATGTTAAAATAGATAAATTTTTTTAATAATTAAAAGTTTTAAAATTGATTTTAAAATAAATTTATTATGGCTTTCCGTGATATTTTTGAAAAAGGAGGGGGTTTAGTAATGAAAAATAGAAAATGTAACATTTTTTAGTTGAAAAATGTAATTGTCTTGATATAGTAGGCATGTCAAGATTGTAAAAATCGGAACTCGACTCGACTCGGTTTTGTTTCCGAGAAACAAGTACTCGGAACTCGGAGAATACTCGGAATGAGTGCTCATAGAATAAATCGGATATTTTATTTTATTTTATTCTCATATATTAAATTCATTCATTTAAATTTGTGTATATGTGTTAAAACTTAACGATATTATATATTATATATATGTACTAATTATATTTATCTAATAATATTAATACCAATAAATAAATATTAAAGATCTAAGTAAGTCAAACTCGATTTGACTCCAAAACTCGGAACTTGGATCGGAACAGTGGTTAAAATAGGTTAACTTTTTCTAAATATTAAAAACATTAATTTTTTTTAAATAAATAGAAAAATGTAATGTGTTTTAGTTGAAAAATGTAATTGCACGTGATATTTTATGAAAAGAAGGGATTCTGTTAGAAAGATTGAAAAAGAAGATGAAAAAAAAATTAGTTATTATAAATAGGAACATGTTTTAGTTGAAAAGTTTTATTGTCGGTGATATTATTGAAAAAGGAGGAGATTTTGTTAGAAAAATAGAAAAAGTAATGTATTTTAGCTGAAAAGGTAATTGGTTATAAATAAGTAATGTTATTATTTAATAATATTTTCTACAAATAAGTAAGGATAATTACGTAAAAACATGAAAAACCAAAAAATTGTACCGACCAACCGACTGATCAAACTTTTAATGTTTAATTTTTTATAATACTAGCTTATGCCCCATGCGAGACGATTACTTTTAAATATTTTTGTTATTCCAATAATTTTAACATCCTGTGCAATGCATGAATTACTTTTAATATATTTATATTTATATTTTAATAAAATATTTAATTATTATAAATTCTTAAAATAATTGAATCCATTAAAATAATTTTTATTCGACTTTAGGCTCAAGTAACGAAAACTAAGTAATAAAACCTGATTTTAATACGTAAATTTTAGTATTGTGCCTTATTATGCATATCTATAAGTAAAAATAATTAAACAAGGATAATTAAGTAAGAGCAATTAAGTAAAGATAATTAAGTAAACCAATTAAATAAAGGCACATCAAAAAATAAAAGTAATTAAGTAAAAAAAGTAAATAATGTAAGTAGCGTACCATACCAGAAAACAGGTACCAAAAGTCAAGTACCAAAACTTTTAATATTTCGTCTTTAATAAGATAATATATATATCATAGATAGATGTATGTTTACTTTGTAAAATATTTTTTTCACTTTTATATGATATTTTATATAATTGTTTCTCGATTTTTTTCTTAAGTAGTTAATATTTAAAATTTTACAAAAAATATTATAGGGCCGCAGCGAAGCGCGGCTTAGTCGACTATCTCGATTCATATTTATCTATTTTTCTAGAGCTCCTATATTTTAAATATTAAAAATTAAAATTTCCTTTTTAGCTCCTAAATTATAGAAAAGATAATCCTTATTACTAAAGACAAGTCAACTTAAAATTATAGACCTAATCAAATTTTATTATAAACATTACCTTCTTATACTCCAAATACTTGAGAATCAACACCTAGAGGGGAGGGGTGAATAGGTGTTATGACTAACAATGACCGATTTTAAATATTACCAAGTTATGTGACTGAAAAAGCAAAAATCAGTCTGTTTTGCTGTCTGGCAGCTTACTGAGTTCACAGAATATAAAGTGGCAGCTAGCTACGTTGTTCACAGCAGTATAGAAAATGTGCAGAAAATAAAGAACACACAGCAATTTTAGCCAGGTTCGACCCCTATCTCCTATAGGTCTACGTCCTGGTCCTTTACCAACACGACAAAGGAATATATTATTGATCAAAGTGAATTACAACTACACAATACAATAATATATCTCCCTGAACTCCCTGTTACTGTTAGCAGCTTGCTGAAACACCTTGTTCCTTGAACACAGCTCTCTAAGTACTATACTAATCCAAGTATAAACTCCTCTAGCTATCAAGTTCCTTGAACCCTTGTTTCCCAAGCTCACAAAACCAGCAACAACCAACTTACAAGTTGAACAATACAAGTATAATCAATTACAATTGAAACTATGAACTCTAATTCAAGATATAAGATGTAATATATATTAGAGCTCAAAAGTATATGAAAGATATATCAAATCAGTTTGTAAAACACTTGTGTTTTCTTTTGAATGTAGTCCAACAGCTAGAATGAAAACAGCACAAGTCTTTTTATAATGAAACAATGATTTTGAATTAATCGATCAACAACTAACGGTCTTGACTACCAAGTCTCGCGTATTGTGTTCCTTGATTAATTCAAACCAACGTTCAGAAACCAGAAACCAGATGAGTTAGAGAAGGAACGTTAAGAAAGACAAATTCAATCTGGTTTGAAAAGCCCATAAAATAATAGAAGTTGTTAGATAATAAACAACGTATATCAACTTCCTTTATTTTAGGAACTATATATATATATATAATATATTTGAAAATATTTGAGCCCATATATATATATATACCTTATATAACTGATAGAGTCCTTACAAAACGTTTCTAAGAAGGTTTCCTAAAAAATAGGACTGAAACTCTATCTGCTGGAAGTGTTGCCAGCTTGCTGCCTGTAGACAAAGTTTCTCTACCAGCTTGCTACCTGCATAGAAAATTAGTCTGCCAGCTAGCTGCTACAACATGTTTTGTTAGAAAAATACATAGCTTTTATTTCCTGCAAAACCATGTTAGTATAATACACTTAACCCAGCTTGTTGTTAGTGTTATCATCAAAATATCAGGGTTTCAATACTCTCATGTTAAATTGATCGATGATCTGCCTGACTAGACTTCTTATAATCAACTGATCTTTTCAAAGTTTAATATCAACTGTTGACGTAAATTTATTTTCTCTGTGCAGGAGTTTTGATAACCAGATTTGGGAGCATCGTTAATACTCATAATACTCATCGGTAAACTGCTTATATATTCTCAGCTTTCATAATACTCATCGGTAAGACGTGTGTGATTTGTTATAATTTTTAGAGTTTTAGGTTGCAGGGTATGTATTTTAGAGTTAACAGAATGATAGATGGTGTAACTTTGTTGTTCGATTTTGTTTATCTTTTATTGGTAGTGGTACAACGTACAAGGTTCATAATCATCTTTAAAATCTTTATTGTTTCACATCTACAGTAATGATCTTTACTTTTTCTTAAACTTTTAACTGGTTTTCATGCTAAATAGGAACTATTGGATTGTATGAGCAAGTATATATAATATACTCATGCATTGGTTGGTCTGTAATTGTATATTGTGTATCTGTCATGCGAACATGATATTATGTTTTTAATTTTCCAAAAAATTATATTATATCTTCTATTTTCTTCCGTTAACTGTGTTTTAAGATCTCAATCTCAGTATCTTAAAAGCTAATATATTTCTTTACCGGGTCTCACATCAAAAACCCAATTTTTCTGTTTTTCTAATATATTTTTATTCTTAGAAACTCAATTTCTTCTATTTTTCTAGGGCTACTCAATTTTAATACAATAAAATTAAATTTTCTTTTTTACATTAGAATTTTTAGGGAAGACATTTCTTATTTACACTCAAATTTTTAGGAAAGACAATAAATATATAAAAGACAATCCTATTTAAAATTTAATTAAATAATTATTACCTTTTTTTCTCAACTTACTTAAATCCTATATAAGTTTTAATATTTTTTCTAGAATTTCACAATTTTAATTCAATTCGAATTTTTAGGCAAGTCAATAAATATATAAAAGTCAATCTTATTTAAAATTTAATTAAACAAAATTAATTTATTTCCTCAACTAAATTAAAAAAATATTTATCTATTAATCTAGAACTTCTCAATTTTAATTCAACAAAATTAAATTTTCTTATTTACATTCGAATTTTTGGGGAAGACAATCATTATTTATACTCGAATTTTTAGGGAAGATAATAAATACATAAAAGTCAATCATATTTAAAATTTTATTAAACAAATATTATCTTTTTTTTCTCAACTAACTTAAATCCTTATTTAAGTTAATCTATTTTTATAGGGTTTCACTATTTTAATTAAATTCGAATTTTTAGAAAAGACAATAAATATATAAAATCAATCTTATTTAAATTTAAGTTTTAATATATTTTTCTAGATTTTTCTTAATTTTAATTCAATAAAATGAAATTATCTTACTTAGATTCGAATTTATAGGTAAGACAATAAATATATAAAAATCAATATTTTTTAGAATATAATCTTTATCTAAACGTTATATATTCTTTATGAAATCTTTACATTAAAATTGTATTTGGAATTTAATCTTTAATGTATCTTTATATTATATCTTAAATTGCCTATAAAAGCATGACATACTGATTAATTTTTCTCACGTCACAAATTTGAGGAATTTATGATAATTCGTGTGCATTAATAACATTGATAATAACTGTTTGTATATTTTAATTTATTTTCTTCTTTGTAACACATCCGTGACTTGCCGGTTATATATGTGCACAACAACACAAACTAACAACACAAACTATTGTTAATCAATTTTTTGGATTTGGATTCAAACAACATACGTGTATACAATTTTTTCTAATTTTTTTAGTTGATTTCTATATCTAATAATAATTATATTGAATGTTAGTTTTTGATATATTCTTTTTTATGATTTTGGGATTTAATTAAAGTTATTCAGTACGATTATCTCATAAATTTTTTAATCAATCATGTTTAGAGAATTAAATTTCTTTATTTACAGTAAAATTCATTATAAGAACAATAAATATATAAAAGTCAATCATGTTCAGAATTCAATTTAACAAATGTTAATCTTTTTTCTTAACTAAACTATAATTGAAATCCTTTATTTACATTCAATTTCACAGGAAAAACAATGATTATATAAAAATCGATTATGTTTTCAAAAAAGTTTTATTCTACAATGATTATGCACTAAAAGTTTTTATTATAACGTCTAAGAATATTTAAGAAATTTGAAATTTTTATGATAATAAATAAAGTTGAATTTTGAAGCGGTGGTTAATACTTAAAATTTTATTATTGCTTAATTTTAGTATTTTTAATTTATATGTATTTAGTGTAATGGGCCTCGACTCAAAAAAGAATGACACAAAATTGGCATATAAAGTTTAGGGATATTTAAGAAATTTGTAATTTTTGTTATGATACTAATAGTTGAAATTTGAAGTGGTGGTTTATACTTAAATTTTTATTATTGCATATTTTTAATACTTTTTATTTATATATATTTATGCAACGGGCGTCGACTCAAAAAAATGACACAAAATTGGTATATAAAATCTATAGATATTTAAAAAAATTGTAATTTTTGTGATAATACGGATTGAAGTTTGAAGTGGTGGTTAATACTTAAATTTATATTACTACATATTTTTAGTATTTTTGCTTATATGCATTTAGTGTAACGGTATCGGCTCAAGAAAATATGATACAAAATTGGCATAAATATATGTCAATAACTTATTTTATTGTTTATGTATGTATTATTTTATTTTACTTTGTAAAATATTGTGTTCAACATTTATATATACTAGCTTAAAACACTTGCGATGCACGGATTGTTTTTAATAATAATAATAACAATAATAATTATAATAATTATTATTATTATTATTATTATTATTATTATTCATGTTTTAAAATTTTGCTAATTGTATTTGTTAAAAAAAATAAGTAGGTGTGTTAAACTTTTTTAAATAATTAAAAGTAATAAAATAGGTTTTAAAATAAATAAGTAATGGTTTACCCATGATTTTTTTGGAAAAAAGAGTGGATTTAGTATGGAAAATAGAAAAAGTAACATGTTTTAGTTGAAAAATGTAATTGTCCGTGATTAAAAGTAATAAATTAGGTTTAAAATTAAATAATTAAAAGTTTACCCGTGATATTTTTGGAAAACGAGGAGTTTTAGTAAGGAAAAATAGAAAAAGTAACATGTTTTAGTTGAAAAAAGTAATTACCCGTGATTTTTTTTGAAAAAAAAAAGATTTTTAGAAAAAATAGAAAAAGTGATGTACTTTAGCTGAAAAGGTAATTGGTTATAAATAATGTTATTACTTAATATATTTTTTTTAAAAATAAGAAAGGATAATTAAGTAAAATCACAAAGTACCAACGACCGACAAAACTTTTAATGTTTCGTCTATTATAAGATAGAGTATTAAAATAGGTTTTAAAATAAATAAATAACGGTTTTCCCGTGATATTTTTGGAAAATTAGGGGTTTTAGTAAGGAAAAATAGAAAAAGTAACATGTTTTAGTTAAAAAGGGTAATTGCCCGTAATTAAAAGTATTAAAATATGTTTTAAAATAAATAAGTAATGGTTGCCCGTGATATTTTTGAAAAAAGAGGGGGTTTAGTAAGAAAAAAATAGAAAGAGTAGATAGATAGATTATACATATGTTTTTTTCTTGATTTTTTTCTTAAATAGTTAATATTTAAAATTTTACAAGAATATTATAGGGCCGCTGCGAAGCGCGGCTTAGTTGACTAGTACTTATATAAAGGAGAAGACGAGGGCGGTGAGGTGGCGCCTCTAGAATCGCTCCGTTCTATTTTTCTAATTTTCTCAATTTTTCACAATTTTTAATTTGAATAATTACAACTTCCTTTATTATTTTCGATTTTGTAGGAAGGAAATTGAAAATTACACTTTTATTATTTTCATTATTATTTTCGAAGTTGATAGAACTTTCTTTGATTTAGAAAATTACAACTTCCTTATTATTTTCGAATTTGTAGGACTTGATAGAACTTTCTTTGATTTAGAAAATTACAACTTCCTTATTATTTTCGAATTTGTAGGACGTGATAGAACTTTCTTTGATTTAGAAAATTATAACTTCCTTATTATTTTCGAATTTGTAGGCTTGATAGAACTTTTTTTTATTATTTTCAAATTTGATAGAACTTTCTTTGATTTAGAAAATTACAACTTCCTTATTATTTTCGAATGTGTAGGCTTGATAGAACTTTTTTTATTATTTTCAAACTTGATAGAACTTTCTTTGATTTAAAAAATTACAACTTCTTTATTATTTTCGGATTTGTAGGACTTGATAGAACTTTATTTGATTTAGAAAATTACAACTTCCTTATTATTTTTGAATTTATAGGCTCTTATGTTAATAATTACAATTTTCTTTTTTATTATTTTCAATCTTGATATAACTTTCTTTTATTATTTTCAAACTTAATAGAACTTTTTTTGATTTAGAAAATTACAACTTTCTTATTATTTTCGAATTTTTAGGATCTTATGTTAATAATTGCAATTTTCTCTTTTATTATTTTCAATCTTGATAGAACTTTCTTTTATTATTTTCAAACTTGATAAAACTTTCTTTTATTATTTTCAAACTTTATAGAACTTTTCTTTTATAATACTTCTTGACTTTTAAACGTAACGAATTTCCATATTATTCACCTTACAAACACCTATAAATTAAAGTACATTCATAACAAAAAAATCTATACCGAAATTTTTTTACATAGCTTCAAATTTTTACAACCATATTTACAATCAATAAAACTATGGTCTACACCATGTTGGATGCTTTGAACGACAGCAACTATACTTGGATGATAAGAGTATGAGTGTGTAGAATGTGGGAATCTGTCAATCCAAATACTGAAGAACTGATCAATCTTGACATGATTTTAATCGATGAAAAGGTTAATAAATCAATATACTTATAACTTAATAATTTGTCAAATTGTATGATGTTATTAACTTTTCTAAGATATGTTGTATGACATGAAAATTTGATCCATGCTACGATCCCGAAGATTCTGGTCTCTCGGTTCAAAAATCTTTTATAGGAAGACTCCGTGTACAACATCAAAAATCTGAAAGGTGTTTCAAGTACATGGAAATATAGACCATTATCACATGGGCCTAAATTGCTATTCATACGCATAACGTTGCCTAAGAGATTGCAAGAAGGCATCGTCAACATATCACTGCATGGATTTCAGTTCATATGACTGGATATGATTGATGCACGTATTAATGACACCAACATACTCTCAGGTTTTTGATGCAGTAATATATTAGAGTAATATATAAATAATACTATTATATAAGTTATAATTCAAACTATCATATTATAATATTATTTTTTATATGTTGATTTAGATGTTGTGGACTGCTTGACCTACTTGAGTGACATTGAAATTGTCAAAGACGGTTGAGAATAAAAAAATCTTCAAATTACAATAATTTTAAATTCTCGCAAACAGCCTCTTAGTTTCGGTGAGAAATTGAAATTCGAGAATTCTATTAAGATTAGGCTGAAGTTAGAGACATAACATAATGCTTTGATTTGACAGTGATTTTGACTAAAAGAAATCAAGAAGAGTCCAATGTCTCTTATATTACTTTTACCGTATTTTTGAAATGAAAATTGGAAACATAAATTTTTTCGAAAATTTCCCTCAAGTTTAAGCAAAGCTGGTCATTATATGAGGTTACTGTACCAGAAGGTTAATGTACCACAACTCAGTATTTGCATTGAGTTATTAAATTTATTTCCATTGGAGTTTTACAAGTTTAAAGAATTGCAATTACGAGATGGACGAAAAAATGAAAGACGAGTTAAATGGCTCATCAACAAGATAAAAAAACAAAAAACAAATTACAAAGTTAATGTTAAAATGTGAATGTCTTATTTTCAGATTAATCCTTTTTATTGAAAACAAATATTCTAGAAAATATTAATTTTTATCTTCAAATTTCCAAAAAGGAATAACTTTATAAAAATTATAGATAATACTAAAATGAAATGTAAGAACAATAAGATGATGGAAATTAATTTGGTCTTACAATAGATTAATAGGCTACCGATGTGAAATCTAATTGACTTCAAAAAATAACGGAAAGAAGCTTATTACAACGATTTTTTTTAACAAAAGCGACTTAGTAGGGAGAATAGTTTCGATTGTTCAAGTTATAAATTTTGTTTACATATGATTTCGAAAAGCATGTTGACACTTTAATTTTGAAAAAGTATGTCTCGTACTTGAGACTTGACTACTTAGGCTCAATTTGATCAAATTTTCTAATTTTAACTAGGGGTGTACACGGTTCGGGTTGGGCGGGTTAAGAGAATTTAACAACCCAACCCAATTAAATCGGGTTTGCAAATTTTCAAACCAACCCATAAAAATAAAATTCGTAATCCAACCCATTTAGTGTATTTCGGTTTGGATTGGTTCGGATCGAAGTGATCGGGTTAATAAATATTAATATTTTCAGTAGTATCCCTTTTTTGCTGATGCAAGTAACTTTCCAATAAGCTCTTATTTGTTTCATTACAAACATTTGTTGTCGGTTGGCTTTGATAAGCCTATTTGAGACAAAACTAGTATAACATCATATAACAGAAAAGATACCAAATGCATTAAACAGGTGTTTAGATGCTAATTAAACAAACGTAAAATATCAAACTTAAAAGATACAACAGCACCGTTATTTCAGCTGCTTCACCATGGGGAATTCAGGAAAATGACTAGGAGAAAATCAACATAAGAAGCATGTAGGTGTATGAATCTACTATCTATTCTGTGTAGTTCCTTTCAGATTCATAGAAAAACCTGATTTAACCATACAAAAACTAGAGAAACAACATGTCTGAAACAAAAACCAACAGAAATGCATCTGAGAGCAACCTAAGTTCAACAATCCATATTTTTTAGTTAAACTTTATTATTTTTAATCGGGTTGGGTTGGTTCGGCTAAAAAAACTCGAAACCCATACCCAACCCATTTAAATCGGGTTTATAGTTTTTCAATCCAAATGCTTATCGGTTTAAAAAAATTCGGTTTGGATCAGACGAAAAAAGGTCGGTTTGGATTGGGTTGGTCGGTTTTAACAACCCGTGTACACCCCTAATTTTAACCTTTGTGCAGTGTCTAAAACAAAGAATAACAGCACGTAGCTCAGTGACTCGCTAGAGAGAGTTGAGTAAACAGTTAAAAATGTAAACTTTTTACATTATTGTACATGAAAAAAGATTATTCATTCATTTAATAATTAATTTAAAATTATTATTTTGGTTAATTTATATAATATTATAATTATTTGTCCATTAGAATTATCAAATTAATTCATATATTTTTCAGATTTTTATAAAGACAATATTTCAAATTTTCTCAAAATTTTAAAGTAAGAAATTTCAATTACCTAATATTTCCTTAAAAATTCTCTACAATTTAAATTAAATATTAGATAGTCTCATAAACTTCTTTTAAATTGACATCTTAATCGCCTTTTATATTTTTATTTAGAATTTCAATGAATAACCAAGTCAAAATAAAGAATTCAAAAAAACAATTTAGGTTGAATATATCATTATCTATTTTATTAAGAAATATAATTTTTATAATAGTCGGTTTTCAACCAAGTTCAATTCCATCGAATTTGATCCACTTAAAACTTTTTGTGTAGTCCTGGTGTAACGATAAAAATAAAGACAAATATGTAAAAAATTTACTTTTTATTATACTATTTTTAATTTATTTAATAATTAATTTAAAAATACTAGATTATAAACTGTACTACGCGCATAGGTATTTAAAGAAATTATTTAATCATAAATTAAAGAGAACATGAACATACATCTTGGTTTTCGTGAGATACAGTATCTTAGGAAAATTATTTGAAATTCTTTTTTCTCCGAAATAAATTAATCTATATTTATGATTGAACAATATAATTTTGAAAAAATAAATATTAATATAATAATTGTGTTGTTTTTATTTATTAAATAATATATTTAAAAATTATTATAATATATTAAGGGATAATTTGCATTAATGAATTTATCAAAACTTAAAGATTATTTCAAATTTTTATTAATAAGCTTAATTTAAATAAAATAAGTCGTATTAATGATATTCAAAATTGGAATTTTCATGATTAAACTTGGGTGAGGATGTTTTACGAACCTAAATAAGGATATAAAATTTAAAAATGTATAATATATTGTAGTAATTTATAATACATGGATAACTTAAGACAGTATATTTGTTCGTTAAATACTTCAATAAAAATCAAATAATTTAAAGGAGTTTAGAAAAATATTATATCACCGTCGCGAAGCGTACTTACATAAAGGAGAAGACGAGTGCAGCCTCTGAAATCGCTTTGATCTATTTTTCTATTTTTCTAATTTTCTCAAATTTTCAAATTATTAATATTAAATATTCAAAAATATTTCAATTGTCTTCAAAATATTTATTAATAAAGGAAACTAAATATTCAATTCTAATATTCTTGCCCTTAAAATCTTTACTAAACTAAATTTACAAATTTAGTATTCTTCTAAATTTTTTTATTAGAAAATATTTAAATTTTCTTTTAAATTTTTACTAATGGAAGGAATTATTCTCAATTATAGAAAATATCTCAATTTTTAATATTTTCCTAAACATTCTGTACTAATCCTATTTATTTACTAATATCTTTTTTACTAAGAAAGGAAGTTAAATATGTCATGTTAATATTCTTCTAAACTTTTTATACAAGTCCAGTTTATTTACTAATTGCTTCCTACAATCTTCTAACGGAATAAACCAAATATATTATTTTAATTTTCTTCTATACTTACTCTACAAGTCCAATTTATTTACTATTTTTTTATTATCTTTTAAGTGAGGGGAATAATAAAGGAGATGATAATTTTCTCAAATTTTTTAATTAATTATATTAAAGGTTAGGAAAAATATATAAATTGCATTTTAAATTTTTAGTAAGGTAAATCTTAATTAACTTATATTCTCCTAAAATTCATTATTAAGTCAAATTAATTAAAATTACCATCGTAATATTCTTAAGTCAAATTGTTATTTTAACATTCTTCTAAAATTTATCTTCAAGTCAATTACCATTTTGATTTTCTTTAAACTTTATCTAAAACTCAAAATTACAATCATAATATTCTCATATATTTATTCTTGAAATCAGATTATCGTCTTAATATTCTTCTAAGAAAACTATTAGAAATTATGTTATCATAATGTTTTTTGTAAAATAACACACTTTTAATTTATATATATGTTTTACATGTATATTAAAAATTATATTTTAAAGTTTTACCTTCTAATTTACTCCATATAGAAGATAATACTTACTAAAAATGCAAGTTTCTATAAAATCAAATCAAATATTGATGTCTTATTTTCTTTTCTTTTGTTTTCTCGTGTAACTATATTTTGAACAATAAAAATTAGAATTTTAAAAAATATTTAAACTAAATTTTATGATAAAATAAAATTGATTAGTAGATGATGTAATATATTAATTAAATTAGTTTGTTATATGTTTAGATTTGATAAAAAAAATGAGAAAGCGGGTCATTTTGAGGAAACGTATTTAACGAGCGCTATTCTTGGAGAATATTATATGCTAGAATTTAATATTTATGATATATTATATATATTAAAATAGAAGTTGGAATATGAATTTTAAGAAAAATAAAAATGATGATAAATATACTAATATTTGATATAATATTAAATTAATTAATATATTAAACAATTACCCTTTTTATATATATTCAAAATTTCGGTAAATGACCAAGACAAAACGAAAAATTCAAAAGAAATCTTAATTTTATGTAAGAAATATTATTTTATCTAAAAATATATTTTATAGAATATTTTTTAGAAAACTTAAGAGAAATTATTACAAAACCGCCGCGAAGCGCGGCTTAGTAAACTAGTTATTACCTAACTTGACCAGTTGACCTACCCATAAAATAAACTGAAAAGAAAAGATGGTTAATAAGTTTTACACAAAGATTTCAATTCAATATAGAAAACCAATTTATAATTGGTTTAAATTATCAAACCACACTTCTTAGTATTTAAATATAATCCTACATTTAATCAAATACACATCAATATACTTATATAAAGGAGAAGACGGGGGCGGTGAGGTGGCGCTCTCAAATCGCTTCGTTCTATTTTTCTAATTTTCTCATTTTTTTGAATTATTAATATTAAAAATTCGAAAATATCTCATTTGCCTTTAAAATCTTTACTAATGAAAGAAACTAAATATACAATTCTAATATTACTGCCTTAAAAAATCTTTGCAGATATAGGAAACTAAATCTTGAATTTTAATATTCTCCTAAAATTTTTATTATAAAATATCTTAATTGTTTTTAAAATCTTTAGTAATGGAGGAAACTAAATATACAATTTTAATATTCTTGTCTTTAAAATCAAAATATACTTATATAAAGGAGAAGACGGGGGCGGTGAGGTGGCGCCTCTGGAATCGCTCCGTTCTATTTTTCTAATTTTCTCAATTTTTCACAATTTTTAATTTTAATAATTACAATTTCCTTTATTATTTTCGATTTTGTAGGAAGGATATTGAAAATTACATTTTTATTATTTTCAAACTTGATAGAACTTTCTTTTATTATTTTCAAACTTGATAGAACTTTCTTTGATTTAGAAAATTACAACTTCCTTATTATTTTCGAATTTGTAGGACTTGATAGAACTTTCTTTTATTATTTTCAAATTTGATAGAACTTTCTTTGATTTAGAAAATTACAACTTTCTTATTATTTTTGAATTTGTAGGCTTGATAGAACTTTCTTTAATTATTTTCAAACTTGATAGAACTTTCTTTGATTTAGAAAATTACAACTTCCTTATTATTTTCGAATTTGTAGGACTTGATAGAACTTTCTTTCATTTAAAAAATTACAACTTCCTTATTATTTTCGAATTTGTAGGCTCTTATGTTAATAATTGCAATTTTCTTTTTTATTATTTTCAATCTTGATAGAACTTTCTTTTATTATTTTCAAACTTGATAGAACTTTCTTTGATTTAGAAAATTACAACTTCCTTATTATTTTCGAATTGTTAGGATCTTATGTTAATAATTGCAATTTTCTCTTTTATTATTTTTAAACTTGATAGAACTTTCTTTTATTATTTTCAAACTTGATAAAACTTTCTTTTATTATTTTTAAACTTGATAGAAATTTCTTTTATTATTTTCAAACTTTATAGAACTTTTCTTTTATAATACTTCTTGACTTTTAAATATAATGGATTTCCATGTTATTCACCTTACAAACACCTATAAATTAAAGGTCATTCATAACCAAAAATCTACACCGAAACTTTTTTACATAACTTCAAATTTTTACAACCATATTTACAATCAATACAACTATGGCCTACACCATGTTGGATGCTTTGAACGGCAGCAACTATACCTGGATGATAAGAGTACGCGTGTGTAAAATGTGGGAATCTGTCAATCCAAATACTGAAGAACTGATCAGTCTTGACATGATTTTGATCGATGAAAAGGTTAATAAATCAATATACTTATGACTTATTAGTTTTTCAAATTGTATGATGTTATTAACTTTTCTAAGATATGTTGTATGACAGGAAAATTTGATCCATGCTACGATCCCGAAGATTCTGGTCTCTCGGTTCAAAAATCTTTTAGAGGAAGGCTCCGTGTACAGCATCAAAAATCTGAAAGTTGTTTCAAGTACAAGAAAATATAGACCACTATCACATGGGTCTAAATTGCTCTTCATACGCATAACGTTACCTAAGAGATTGGAAGAAGGTATCTGTTAGGTCCCGAAGTATCGTAGAAGGAGGGGTTGAATACGATACTCACAAATAATTCAATTTCGTTCGCGGATAATTCATTCAGTTCTATAACGAAATCAAACACACCAAACCAAACCAAGAGTCGGGGAATATATCTTTTTATAAATATAAACCTCGAGGGGTGCTACAATTTCTAATCCGTAGATTAGCTTCAATGAGTTCTAGGCTATTCATAATCAATACATTGATCGAATTCTGAGCACTATAAATTTTCTGATCTTCTCCGGCTCAAAACTCTCTCTCCGTAGTTGCTACTATGAACTAACCTCGACTAAAAAAGACACACTCTTCTCTCTGTTAATTGTAGACTTCTGTTTTTGAAAACTATCGAACCTTAATTGTTAAAACAATCTTGGCCGTCCAATTCTCATCAACCTGTCAGACAAACAAACTTTTCACCCACTTTCTAATTTGAAAAGTATCGAATGAATAAAGTAATTATTCAATTCGATAGTTTTTAAATAAAAACTATCGAATGTAATACTTACTTTATTAAAGTATTCATGTACTTTATGCTTTTCATTCGATGGTTTTCTAATTTAGAAAACTATCGAATCCTTTTCTTTTGATTTTCTTTATGTCACCTTCGATGGTTTTCTTAAAAGAAAAACCATCGAACTCTTTTCCTTGTCCTTGACTTTTTAGAAAATCCATTCAGCTCCAGGGTGTTTCAGTTTTAGATTGTATCAATTTCTTCTGAGACGATAAAACAACTTGATCTTTTAGTGCCGTCACCTAGTGCAACTGGTCTGGTTCACAGATGAATAACACTTGATCAATTCTTCTTTTATGTCTTCAATTCAATGCTGCTGATAAGTCCCTTGTCGTTCTGGTTGCTTCATCACTGGAATCCCGTGGTACTGAACCCTAAATCATTCACATACTTCTGTCGTCTTGAAAGTCTTGTTTCTTTTGTTGTCACTGAGGCTTGAACATTTTCATGAACTTCTTTCCGTGACCTGTTTACGGACTTCAAGAATACATAACGTATTTTGATTTTTTGAGTTTACCTTTTCTTCTTTGATTCTGGATTCCTGTGCTTCTGTTAATATTATTGTCTGTCTTGTCCTTTGTTGAGTTGTAGTTGTCTCTTTTACATCTTATGTTACATTATGCTTTACAATCTCCCCCTATTTGATTGGATAGAGTTCGACAAGCAAATACTTCGAGGATAACTCAACTAACTAAGGAAACATGAAACTACTTAAAGTAAGACAGCGTAATAATATTAACTGCATTCTGGATAAGATATTTATACATTTCCAGATTTCATAAATCAAAGAACAATAAAACTTTTCACTTTGAAGTTGCTCCTCTTGATTGAGCTGATAGTTCTTTTGTTCTTTGCTTCAATCTTCAGTCCATTCCAATCTCACCTTCTTCACTCATTGGATCGGAGTTAGCAGCTTGATAATCAATCACTGATAGATAGTGCAGTGGTTCTCCAGGTTTAAGGATTGCTCCTTGGATGTGTCTTCCAATATATTCAACCTTTTGACCCACTCCAGCCCATAACCATGCAATGTTAACATCTTTCTTGTTTAGCTTTGGCATGTTTGGCAATCTGGTATGCACTTCCAATCCTTTCTCCACTCTCTTCCTATAGTAGGGAACATTCTCCATAAGATATTTTCTTAGAGTGTCGGCTGCTTTGTCCTTCTCCGTTGATGTGAATCCAGTGGATCTAAGATACTTCTCAACTGATATTAGATATTCGTTTGGGTAATCTCTCAGTTTGTCCTCCGTCATGTAGCAGATTCTGAA
Organism: Heracleum sosnowskyi; assembly: GCA_030848705.1. Taxonomy (NCBI): domain Eukaryota; kingdom Viridiplantae; phylum Streptophyta; class Magnoliopsida; order Apiales; family Apiaceae; genus Heracleum; species Heracleum sosnowskyi. The sequence goes on along the minus strand of CM061243.1, from coordinate 20,148,638 downwards.
CAAGTCATTCGTCATGAATCTAACCATAGGAGGGTTTTTAGTAATCTCTGGACTGACTTTCATCAAGATCTTCTTAACATGCTCTTGGAGCAGTTCATTTAGCCTTGTAGTCCTTTGTATCTTGATGAGAATCACCTGCAGTTTTGAGCTGCTTGGTGTCTTTCTTCCAGTGATAGAGAATTTGCTTCTTTGGCTCATGCTCCTCCTGATTCGGTTGCTCTTGCATGAATTCAAATCCCTCTTCACTTTCTTCTTCTAGTACTATGTCCTCAATCCAGTACTGTCTAACTTGAATAGCTTCATTGGTTTCCCAAACTCCCCATCCAGTTGTTTGCCAACCTTCATTAGTCACTTCATTTGTTTCCCCTTCTCCAACTTTCTCCCCCTTAGTTGAGGAATCCTCGACGAAGTTATCCTCATTCCAAAAGGTAGTAGAAGGATCAGGTTGTTTTTGTGAAGGTCCGGGTTGTTGGTTCCTCAGCATATTCCAAATAGACTGTACCCCGTCACATTGATTCTCTTTGACATCAGTCCTCAATTCGACCAGTTCTTCCATAGTGGATTTCCTTGTTTGTTGTGAACTGTCATCTCCTTGAGGGTGGATTGAACATGTACCTCTCGGTAATAGCAAATCATCAATATTTGAAAGGGTTAGGGTGTCACTCCTCACGTTTGGCTCTGGGTGTACACTCAACGTTTCTGTCGGTGTTTCACTCATTTTTCCTTTCCCACTCAGGCCAGGTGTAAGTGTTTTTGTTTCACTCATTCCCTTTTGCTCAATGTACCTGCAGAAGAAAACACCGTAGCCGTCCTTAAGGAGGTCACCGGTGGTGCAATGGGGCTTCGCAAGTCCCCGTCCTTGGATAAACCAAGTTGCTGATCATCCTTAGATGATATATCCTTTGTAGGATCTAGAGTTTGAATCTCTAGGGGGTTAGAAACAGGCTCTTTTAACATCAGAGATCCCGAATCTTCCCCGTGAGTCTGTAAATACTTCACCTCAGTTGACTCCTCAATAGTAATTGATTCACTGTCAACGAGTTGCCGATCTGCACCTACGTCAGACCCTTTACCCGCAGGATCCAGATATGTTCCATCTGGGGAGTTAGACAATGACCTTTTAGATTGTGCATTTAGGTCAAAGCCTTCTCTCGACGTCTGTGAAGACCCTTGGTTCTTAGAACCTTCAACCAGTGAACCTGACCGTAATATGGTCGGAACACCAGTTGCTTCCGTCAATTCTTCCTTACTTGATTGAGCTATTGGTTCAGATATTGCTTTCGTTAGTTTAGCCCAATCAGTATCAGAAAAATCAATAAAGGGCGCTTTGGATGAGAGAAATGAAGTATCAACAGTTGCCTCGGTTTCTGTTCTTCTCCTTTTAGAGGAAGGCAGAGCTGTTGTTGAATGGCGTATCTCCTTATGTGGTGCTGCTTTGGCACTATCTCCCTCTACACTCATGGATGTCTGAATATTGGGTATAGGAGGGTAAGGAGGTTCGTTTGTGGTTTCATTTGGCTCTTCCAAAGGCTCTTCGACCGTGGTTAGAGATTGTGGGTTGCAATCTCATGGTCTGGATGGCCACTGAGGGCTCTGGATCAACATCCATTGTTGTGGTTCAGGAGCCAGTTCAGGTTGAGGAATGTTACCTTCATTTACCTGTTCCCCTGGGGGTAGAAGTGGTAGGGGCACCGTTCTTAGATATTCAAGTAGAACAGTGGGTACCCCTGGAAGATATTCTTTCTTATCAGAGCGGTTATTGCATTGCTCTTCATCTTCATGCACTCCATGGTCTCCTCTTCAGCGAATGTCTCACGCTCATCATCTGTTAAGATATCATTGAGAATTAGCTGTAGGAACCTAGGATAGAAACAAAGCACATCATCTATGCATGTTCTTTCATCCAGTGGTCCCATGTCAGGTAATGCTTAAGGAACTCTCCCACAAAGAAGTTAGGTTGTTGACTTCTTATGAGAGTGAAGAAAGCATGTATCTCCTCAGTTGTGGGATCCAGAACATGGTTTTCTGTAAGAAGATGTAGTATTCTATTAAAGTCATGTTCCGTCACCCTTATTGTTCTGCTCCCTGGCACAACAAAACTGAAGGATCTTACGTTATTCTCACTTGTATCCGTGGCGGTTGTGTACAACGCAGTCAATTGATCGATGCAAAGGACTACGGGAGTACTCAAGGCATATGCCACTAATGAACGTGTGTTCAGAAACTCTGCCCATGCACGAAACTGTAAATTCGTAATGGCTTGCAAGTTTTGAAACGAGACATGATTAGTCTTGGTTACTTTTAAACCAAAACTAAAACCAATTAAATTTAATTAATTATTACTAATTAATCAAACTTAACACAAAATACCCTTAAAACAAAATTACCCCTTTTTCTTAAAAAAACACAACTTCGAATCACTATTATCAAGAACCCTACTTTTGGTAACACAAATAATCAGAATTATCTGAAGAAATCAATTGAAAACAATTAACTTCTAAAGAACAATAGTGAAAATAGTTTTCTTAGAAACAAGTTCTTGAGGCAGTGATGTTCTTGGTTATATGTATTCTAGTAAGTATAAACAAAAGCCCTTAGATCTAATAATAAGAAAAAAAAACGTAAGGGGTTGTTAAATACTTATTGAATTGACAGGGGCAATATTGTCTTTACAGTGTTCGATGTTTTTTAATAGTATGTTCGATGGTTTTCAGTTGGGGGTAAAACTGTCAACTTTACTTCGATAAATTTTGAAAAATAACGAAGAGTTTGAAAATCAGAATTTAAAAAGTTTTTCTGAAAAACTATCGAACTTGTTACCTTTTAAAGCTTGAAAAACTATCGAGGGATCCTTTGTGGAAAAACTATCGAGAATTAAAATAAAGAAAAAATTAATTCTCTCAGATAGATTTTCATTTTAATTCAAAAACCATCGAGAATTTAGATAAAGAATAATGAAATTCAATTCGATGCTTTTTCAAAATTTCCTCAAAAAGTATCGAGAAATGTTTTCAATAGTTTTTCTTTTTTCCTTTTCAAAAACTATCGAAAATTTGTTTCGATAGATTTATCTATGTACTTGAAAAACTATCGAATTTCCTAAATTCGATATTTTTTGCTTCTGTCTTCATTTTAAAACCTGTTCTTGTTTTAAAATTTAGACTGTTTTATTTCCTATCAAGTTTTAATTCTAATAAATCTTTTCAAATTTACCAAAATCAATTGTCAACAGAAAATTCACAATTTTCTCAGAATAAAATCGACTAAATATCATTGAATGATATTAACCAATTAAAATCCAATAAATTATGCTGCATATTTATTTTATGTATTTTAAATTATGGAGCAAATAAGATATTGAACTGCTTCAATTTCCATAATTCAAATTTCATTAAATAAATAATAATAAATTAATACTAAATATCTATGAGTTAGATATTAGCACTAAATTATTAAGATGAGGACTGGATGTTAAATAAATTCACAAGTCCTTAAAATATGAACAATTTTATACTTGTGAACTTATTCAAGAGTTTCTTGCAGATGAGATTTTCAAATCAGGTGCGTGTCTGCAAGTTACTCTATGAATTGAAGACATGCTCTCGAAAGAAATGATACCTGTTGTCAAGGTGCATTGTCGTGGATTGTTCCACAGAGTTGTTGGAGATAAAGTTATTTCCTGAAATAATAACAAGAAATCAATCTTCCTCCACGAAGTTGACAGCTTCTAGAGATGCTCCTCCTGTCATTCAGAGATGCTTCTCCTGTCTTTCTTACAACCTGCGTATTTTATATCTAAATAGCTAAACATGTTAACAAGTATCTTTAGGGTACCATATACTGAGATTTGGTATTCCCTTAAGATATCTCAAAATCATGTTGATAACTATAAGACTAGATTTTTGAAATCCACTTGGAACCTTGCACATTGGCAACTTGAGAATAAAATATGTGTTGTCAATTTGCAGCTAATAACTTAATGAGACGCATACCTCTCTAGCTTGTCATTTCTGTCTTTTACCTGATTTGTCCTGATCAAGCTTTAGTGGCTGCTGTTGGTAGGGAGTCTTGGCATGTCTAGAATCTTCTCAATTGTGCACATTCAAAAGATTCTTGACTTACTTTTATTGCCATCACTCTTTTGGCTTACTTGTGCTCCTAAAAGAATTAATCTTCTGTCTTGATCAACGTAAATCCAAAAAGAATTGCAACTTTCCCAACATACTCATCTTGTACATTCTCTGCAATGACTTGGCAAATTTCTTGCACAAGTTTTCGTTAGTAGACCAACATATAATATAATCATGATATCACTGCACATATATGACATTATGTTTGTGCCTTATGACAACTCTAATAAATTCATATTCTGTAAAAGTTTAGTTAGAGTGTCATACCATGTCTTTGACGATTGCTTGAGTATTGATACCGGTTCATACCAATCTGTAGTGATCTTGTGAAGAGAAGTTATACAACGTCCAATTGATCTGCAACAGCAAATGCCAGGATCTGTTGTACATTGACTTCTTCTACTATCTCACCAATCAGGAGAGCACTTGATCACATTCACCATACAGATATATCCTGATATCCTCAAGTCTCGTCACTGGTGCTTCTTGTTAGATACTGCTTCCTAATAGTAACCTAGCATCCAGTTTGGCCTTGTCCCTCATAACAATGCCAATTTCATCCAGTATTCTGGATACCCATCTTGTTCCAATAACAGATTTTCCCTTAGGCCTGGGTACCAGCTTCCAAACTTTCTGCCTTTCAGATTGATTGAGTTCATTTTGATTTGCAATCACCCAATCTGGATCCATCAGAGCTTCTTTACCTTTCTTTGTTTCTTCTTCAGAAAGAAAACCAAGAAAATAATCATTCATACTCTATAGCTCCAGTCTTCACTCCACCACTAGGATCACTAAGAACTAGACATCAGGAATGATATTGAATCTAAACCCTTTGTCTTGACAGATACATTCTTGAAGTGTCCTCTAGATATTCATTGTGGTGTTGATCTGACTAATTGATCCTTCTTTTGCTCCCCCTAAGCTGTTGCTGGGATTTCCTGAGAATCCTCATCCTCGCTGAGTGGTTCTGTTGAAGTACTGAGCTGTGTAGTTAAACTACCATTACCACTGCTTGGATTTGAATCATCATTACCATTAATTTCACACATAACAGCTGAGAGCTTGGAGTTGTTGAACATCATATTCAGACTTTCAATCACCTCTTGTTGATTAATCAAATTTACCTCGTAGGCTTTAGATTCCACTGATTAGCCGAGGAAAATATCCTTAAGAGCCTTAGCTGCCAATCTTGCCAAGATGCTTACTTGTAAAACATTTTCCTCCAAACCCCTGAAAGAAATTCAGAGTTTGCTTCTATTGGCCATTACAGGGTCTTCCTGTATTTGTTACTGATCATGGAAATGTGATTAATCTCATCTGTGATGTCCTGTCCTTCAGATTGAACAAACAACACCAGTTTGTATTAAGAGTAGACATCAACCATCACTGAAGTATATCTTTACTTTGTTGTAGATAAGACATTAACTAGTCCGTAGAGTTCCATACGTATCATCTGAAGCGGCTCAGTAATGCTTATCACATTATAGCTTTTCTGTGATGTTTCTTTGACTTCCCTTAATGACATGCCTCATATATTTCATCTAGCTTGAATCCCAGATGAGGCAGTCCTCTCACCAATACCATCTTTAGAAAAGAGTTCCTTGTATTGTCATGCAAGGGTGAGAGCTTCTCAACCTTCCTGTTTGAGATAAAACACTGTTCCTTCATTGAATAAAAAGATTTGTGCTTTGAATCTTCAGCAAGAGAGTTGCTTCTAATTGTTATCCTTGACTCCAATTATTAGTTGTTATCAATGATACCAATTATTGTAAACATGATGACATTCCATTTCAAACGTAGCCATGTCCCGTGATGAAAACCTTTGCTGTCATCTCCAAAGATTATTAACGGAACAGCTTTCTCAATCACATTTGATGGCAAGATCTTTCTTCGATCATATGTCTTCAGTAGTAAAGACCAAGAAAGCATATAAATCGATTAACCTGATTTGCCTGCACTCACAAATGGATTGACAGTTCTTGGTACCCAACTTATTTGCTTGGGTCCAGATGGATTAGAGATTTTGCTTTTAAAAGTGGTAACAACAGCTTCAACCTATACATGCTTATTCTTATCTCTGACTGACCTTGCAGTCGTTGCTCTAATGTAATTCTTAAACATGCTTTTTCTATGATTAATGCAGGTTCTAAGAGATGCATTCATAATATTTAAATAAGCAAACATGTTAATGAGAATAAATGGCATACATTGAGCATTTTGACATTGCAGATAAGAGATGTGCAAATTAGGCATGTTCTGCATTTTAGAAAATTCAGTACTTTCTACTTTAACCAATATACACAAGTGTAACAGGTAGCAAGCAGATTTACAGATATTCAATAATTTTCTAAGCACACATGGAATAAAAGAATTAACAATTAAATCACTAATTCTATCTAATCCATTCTGTTGTTTTATGGCATCTAACTTTCTCTATTACCTAAGTCAGTTTTAGATACAGCTTGGTGTTCTACAAATTCTACTGACTCTAAAGGTAATTCCTCCATCCTTCAAACTGATTATCCCTTAACAAACAATTCAGAATAAATGAGCAAATCTTGTTCTACTAGGGATACTGAAACTTAGCTTTACTAAGATCTTATGTGCCAGAAACTTAACCCCTAAAACTAAGAGTTGTTTCTTAAGAAAGCTTCTATCTCACATGCAAATCTTATTCTACAAATATTCTTACACACATATATAAGATCTCCTATGTACATGCTTTGAATATTGAGGATTAAATACTGCATTGGTTCAAGGAAAAGATACCTGAGATATGTGAGGTGAATCATCTTCAGAGATTGCTATGAAAGCAAGATATCCATGATCTTCTCGTCATCTGATCCATCCCAACTCTTTCCTTAAGCAACATAAGTTTTGTGCTGATGCTTCTTCAACAAAGCATTCCACTTCTGTTTCAGCTCATTAACTGAGTCCCTATTCTTCTTTGTTTGTTAGGCTTCTTCATTGTGTAGCACACCCTGATAGTTTCTCGTTATATAGTTCTTATCAAAGTTGAAACTATCACTCTTGTTTTTGTTACCATCTCAGTCTGTAACTACCTCTTGAACTGAATCCTGAAGAATATTTGCTTCGTAATAAATAAGCCTGATCCATGGATGTGGCTTTTGTACTCCTTCTGAATCTGATGTGACTAAACTTCCTTGACAAGTGAAACACTGATCTTTAGTCTAGTCTCTCGAGGTTTTCTACCTGAGCTTCTTCTGATTCAGCTACTAGTAATTCTTCTATTCTGTTCTGAGGTTCCAACATTAATAAACGTTACTGAGATGTTGGTTTGTCCGTTCAATTCTCTAACACCCTTTATTCCTCCCTTCATAATCTCTTTTGATTTAATTAAATCTCCTTAGAAAAAAAATATATCCGTAGAAACTTCTTCCTGAAATCAGCTTCATGGTCATCTTTTTCTTCGAAAGATAAAAATCAGTTTAACACCCGGAGGAATCTTCTTCTACAAGCCCTTGAGCACCCTCAATTTAATACTTAAGAAAAATTTAAATATTCAGAATTTTTAAATTTCCTTAAAAATAAATTAATCAAAAATAAATATTTACAAAACATTTAATTTTCAAGAATTTCGAATTCTTAAAAATTAAATCATGTAAATTAATATTTAAGAAAAATTAGAATTTAAGAAAAATTTTAACAAAAATTCGAAATAAATAAATAACTCAGAAATATATTAATTCGGGGTGTTTTTGTAAAGCTGGCCAATTCAAGAAAAAGCTGGCCATTTTTGAATAAATTAAGAGCATTACTACTTCGATGGTTTTTTAAAAAAAAACTATCGAAGTCATACTACTCAGACTAAAAAAAAACTGGCCACCTAAATTGACTACAATTCACAAATTCTAAGGGGTCTCTTTAGCACACTACAAATTGCTCTGTGCCGCACCTCTAAAATAAATTCATAACATAAATTAAATTTACTTAAGTTTAAAATATAAATTTATTTAACTTGAATTTATAAAATAAATTTATTTAAATTAAGTTAATCAAATAAACTTATTCAAGTTTAAATAATGAACTTATTTAAATTAAATTTATAAGATAAATTCATTTTAACTTAAATTTATAAAATAAACTTATTAAAATATAAATTCATAAAATAAATTTATTTAGAAGTTGGCCTCCTCAGAATTCTTGTCTGACTGGTCTGAAAAACCCGGATCTAATCTGTATGTCGATTAACAAGCTCTGATACCAATTGTTAGGTCCCGAAGTATCGTAGAAGGGGGGGGTTGAATACGATACTCACAAATAATTCAATTTCGTTCGCGGATAATTCATTCAGTTCTATAACGAAATCAAACACACCAAACCAAACCAAGAGTCGGGGAATATATCTTTTTATAAATATAAACCTCGAGGGGTGCTACAATTTCTAATCCGTAGATTAGCTTCAATGAGTTCTAGGTTATTCATAATCAATACATTGATCGAATTCTGAGCACTATAAATTTTCTGATCTTCTCCGGCTCAAAACTCTCTCTCCGTAGTTGCTACTATGAACTAACCTCGACTAAAGAAGACACACTCTTCTATCTGTTAATTGTAGACTTCTGTTTTTGAAAACTATCGAACCTTAATTGTTAAAACAATCTTGGTCGTCCAATTCTCATCAACCTGTCAGACAAACAAACTTTTCACCCACTTTCTAATTTGAAAAGTATCGAATGAATAAAGTAATTATTCAATTCGATAGTTTTTAAATAAAAACTATCGAATGTAATACTTACTTTATTAAAGTATTCATGTACTTTATGCTTTTCATTCGATGGTTTTCTAATTTAGAAAACTATCGAATCCTTTTCTTTTGATTTTCTTTATGTCACCTTCGATGGTTTTCTTAAAAGAAAAACCATCGAACTCTTTTCCTTGTCCTTGACTTTTTAGAAAATCCATTCAGCTCCAGGGTGTTTCAGTTTTAGACTGTATCAATTTCTTCTGAGACGATAAAACAACTTGATCTTTTAGTGCCGTCACCTAGTGCAACTGGTCTGGTTCACAGATGAATAACACTTGATCAATTCTTCTTTTATGTCTTCAATTCAATGCTGCTGATAAGTCCCTTGTCGTTCTGGTTGCTTCATCACTGGAATCCCGTGGTACTGAACCCTAAATCATTCACATACTTCTGTCGTCTTGAAAGTCTTGTTTCTTTTGTTGTCACTGAGGCTTGAACATTTTCATGAACTTCTTTCCGTGACCTGTTTACGGACTTCAAGAATACATAACGTATTTTGATTTTTTGAGTTTACCTTTTCTTCTTTGATTCTGGATTCCTGTGCTTCTGTTAATATTATTGTCTGTCTTGTCCTTTGTTGAGTTGTAGTTATCTCTTTTACATCTTATGTTACATTATGCTTTACAGTATCGTCAACATATCACTGCATGGATTTCAGTTCATATGTCCGGATATGATTGATGCACGTATTAATGACACCAACATACTCTCATGTTTTTGATGCAATAATATATTAGAGTAATATATAAGTAATATTATTATATAAGTTATAATTCAAACTATCATGTTCTAATATTATTTTTTCTATGTTGATTTAGATGTTGTGGGATGCTTGACTTACTTGGGTGGCATTGAAGTTGTCAAAGAAGGTTGAAAAAAAAGAGATCTGAAAATTGTCAGAAATTAGTAAGTTATGCATTATATTACTTTTAATATAACTGTTAATTGCTTTTTATTGTTTTTGTAATTTTATATTACTTCTTTGGTTACCCCAATTTATTTGTTTTACTTATTTAATTTGTTCTAATTTTTTTCTTAAACAGCTAAATCACCAGTACTATAACTTTGTGGGAAAAGTTGACCGAGATGGTTGATACATATTTATACAAGGAGGATGGTGGACCCTATATAATAATTTTCACATCTACCCAGATTAAAAAATTTAAAAGTAATTATCTTCATTAATGTTTTTATAATATATAGTTTTAGAAATTGCACATATAAAACAAAAGGAATATGTAAATACTTTATAATATTACCTACCCAAATAGAAATTTATAGAATATATTTTATTTGATAATTTAAATAATTTTGTAGATATTTATTGTTAATTATTATTTTATTATTATATTTTTAATATTTTATTAATTGTATTTGTTAAAAAAAATAAGTAGGCATATTAAAATAACTAAATACTTTTAATTAATTAAAAACATTAAAACAGATTTTAAAATAAATAAGTAAGGGTTTGCCCGTTATATTTTTGGAAAATGAGGGGTTTTAGTAAGAAAAAATAAAAAATGTAATATATATTTAGTTTAAAAAAGTAAATGCCCGTGATATTTTTGGAAAATGAGGTTTTAAAATTTAATAATTAAAAGTATTTAAATTCGTTTTAAAATAAATAAGTAAAGGGGTTGTTATGATATTTTTGGAAAAAATGATTTTTAGTGAGAAAAATAGAAAAAGTAAATTGAAAAAGACAATTTTTCGTGATATATTTAGAAAAGAAGGGAATTTGTTAGAAAAAATCTATAATGTGTTTTAGAGTAATTGGTTATAAATAGGCATTTGATTATTTATATTTTAATATTCTTAGTGATTGCATTTGTTAAGAAAAATAATTAGATATGTTAAAATAGGTAAACTTTTAAAAAATAATTATAATATTATAGGTTTAAAAATAAATAACTAAAGGTTTGTCCATTATATTTTTGGAAAATGAGGGATTTTAGTAAGGAAAAATATAAAAACTAACATGTTTTAGTTAAAAAAGGTAATTGCCATGTTTGAAAAAGTAGGGGAATTTGTTAGAAAAAAATAATGTATTTTAAGGAAAAGAGGTAATTGGTTAAAAATAGGTAATATTATTATTTAATAATATATTTCTATAAATAAGTAAGGTTAATTAAGTAAAAACACAAAATACAGTTAAGGGCAATTAAGTAAAATCACAACGTACTATACCGACCAACCAAACTTTTAATGTTTCGTATATTATATAATAGTATCGATTCTTTTTCTTAACAAATATATTCTAATACCGCTATTTTATACAATATATTTTATTTGATAATTTAAATAATTTTGTAGATATTAATTTCAGAATTTTTATTCTAATATTCTTTTTCTTAACAAATATATTATAATGCCGCTGCGAAGCGCGGCTTAGTAACCTAGTTTTAATATAAGTATTATATTCAAAATTATCGTTTATGAATATGAAACCCTCAACATTTTAATAATATTTTGATATTATACTTTTATGTTTGTTATATGTAAAATAATATAATTATAATTTGGATTAATCGAATTGTTATGTTTCTTCAAAAAAAAAGTGTTTAAATTTATTCTCCTAAGTCTCTTATAACGTAGGGTATCATTGTAATCGATATGAATTGTTATTTTGATATTTGGTTTAACAATTATTATCTAACTGAAACTATACATAAATTCAAGAGAAAAGATATTTAAGAATTTTTACATAGAAAAATTTTAAATTATCAAAATACACTTTTTAGTATTTAAATATAATTCTATTATTAATCAGATACACTTTTTAATATTAGATCTAACAATTCTCATCGATCTATTTAAGATCTAACTATAATTATTAATTTGGTCGTATACTGATCGTACACGGACCTGATCGATTTTAATTTTTTCTTAAATTGATTTTAATATTTTATTGAAATAAACAAAGAATTTATAAATTTAAAATAATTAGGGAAAAAAATTAAATTGGTGCTACAATAAAAAAAATATTTATTAAAATTTAGATAATAACTTTACTGTTTGGGCTCTTGGGCTCTATCTTGAGTTTTAGACAACAGATTTTAACGATTTTACAGCCCACGCGAAGCTTACAAAATTATCTTTAATTTAATTATGGTTTAATAATTATTATCTAACTGGAACTATCCATAAAATAAAGAGAAAAGATAATTACGAATTTTTACATAAAGATTTCTATTCAATATAGAAAACTCATTTATAATAGGTTTAAATTATCAAAATACAGCTTTTAGTATTTAAATACTATCATATTATTAATCAAATACAATTTTTAATATTATATCTGACGGTACACATCGATTTGAATGTCTATAATTTTATAATCCAACGGATCATATACTTTTGGTAGTACAGTGACCGACCAAAGTTTTGGATAAGATCTCCCTTACGCTTATTATATATAAGGAGTTAATTATGTCGCATGTCATACGTATATTCACAAAAGATAATCATATATCAATAAAATATAAGTATGACATTGTGTAATGTATAATTATATGTATAATATAAATATATTATTAAATTATCGAACAAAATTTGTAATTTAAATCGGGTTGGGTTGGCCGAAAAAACATAGAACCCATACCCAATCTATTTAATTCAGGTTAATTTTTTTAATCCAGTCAAATATTTTTTTTTATCGATTTAAACGATCGAAAATAAGATCGGGTTGATTCAATTTGATCGGATTGACTAATCCATGCACGGACGAGTCCCTTGTGAAATATTTAAAAAATTTAGATATTACCTTATTGGGCCCGTTGTTTGTTGGATCGATTGATCCTAATATTTACTACTCCCCTCCCACTAGATTATATATATATTGAGTAACGGGGTTCGACACACATTTTAGTACTCTTATAAAATATAATTATATAAATTAATTTTTTTAATTTTTTTTCTTCTGAATTAAAATTTAACAGTTAAATTTGTATTCAAAAAAATAAATTAAAAATAAGTTATAAAACTATAGTTTATATACATCTTAAAATGTGTATCAAATAATGAAAACAAAATTGTATATAAATGAGTGAGATGGAGGGAGTACTTAGATATCGCATGTATCTAGGTGTGTACACTTATCCACAAGGCCATTTTAGTCAACAACTACAACCAAATCTGCAAGGGAGACAAAATATTAATGGTCCCACAATATTAATTTCAGTTTTTTAAAGGTTGTCCCTACTACAATATTAAATATTTAATTGTATTGTGAAAAACGTTTTACTTCCCCTCTCGATGATTTCTGAAAATGGCCTGGAAAATAAAACTTATTAATAAACTATTTTTATCATAGATGAGATTTCATAATTGATTAAAAAAAATGCTAAAAATCGACATTTTTAATTAACTTCATTTTTACTAAAAATACTATATCCGTTCCTCTCATTTCTTTATATTTTCTTTTTGAGATTTCTCTCTCAATTTTTTACATTTCAATTTTTTTCTAAAATAGTAAAATTTTATAATATAAAAATTAACTACATACATTACTTCCGCTACTATCTCCACTTTAGAGCATTCACATTGGAATTCTCAAATCATTCCATATCCCTATAATTTGAAAAATGTATAAGTTTTAGTATAAAAATTGACCATTCATCCGGTTCCCCATTGGGGAAAGTTGTGGGGTTTAAAAAATGAGTCCCAAAATTTGGGGATTTACTATTCATCCCCCATTTTATATTTTATGCAAGTTTAATATGTAAGTAGAGTATGAAATGATAAAATAATAGTTAGTAGTTTAAGTTGTAAAAGTAGGTGAAAAAAAGAAGTAATAAAAGAAATGGGGATTGAGATGTAATAAATTTTTAGATAACAAATAAATTTGAGAAATAACATTTTTGGTAAATATATGAGAATGCTCTTATACATTAAATATTGATTGGTACCACCACTTTATTCATTTCCTGATTTAATAAATAATATGAGTAGTTATTTTCAAACACCCCAATAACCGAATGCATATCTCTAACAACATTGGTAAAAAAGTTAGATTATGTGTACATAAATAAGATATTTATCTATCTATCTATAATAAAACCCAAATACACATCTCTAACAGATATCTAAAATTTTGAAATATCTGTCCGTGCGTGATCGTATATTTTAATAATATCACATCTCCTTATTTTTATAAGAAAATTGCAACACAACAGAAACAAACGAGATAATTGAGTAGGCAGATGAATTAAATATGATATCCTTTCAAACTTGAAATCTGTAATTAGGTGAGAATTAATTAAAACTTGTCCACAAAAGCCAAAGTTATTAAATTCCATTACTAATCTTTTAGATGAATTCAAAATTATAGTATTAAATTTTTAATAATTTTTTAATAAATATTGGTACATGCGGACTCGGTTGATAAAAAGTAAAAAGGTTGGAATTTGTAAATTGTAGTTTGACCTCTGTACGTTTTGTTGAAAACAACAGGCTGAATAAAATAATAATAAAAGTAATAAAAAAATAGACAAAAATGCTGCTAGGCAGGCGCTATATAAAAGAGACTACAAGTCGTATATACTAGGTGGTGTCGCTGCGATAAAATCTATCACTATTCTATTGTATGTTCTCCCCCGTGTTTATCTCCTCTTCATTTGGATTTCAATATCCGTTCTTGGGTAAGTCATTTCTCTCTCTCTCTCTCTCTCTCTCTCTCTCTCTCTCTCTCTCTCGCGTCACAGACAACAGAATTTCACTCACACACAACACAAAAAGCAAAAGGATATACTCAAAAACGTTTTCTTTTTTCCCCAAAAAGATCACTCTTCTATACAATCACATCACCGATTTCACCTTTTCTTTTTATTGTTACACACACAGCAACAACCGTTTCACACACACTTAAACAATTGAGGTGAATTTTGGATGTTGAATTGTGTATAGGTAGCAGCTTGTTTTGATGGAGGAGAATAGTTCGATTAGCTCATCGGAATCCAGTAGCGATCGGAGTGTACCTGCCGATCCGACGGCGATCGGAGAAGATGTCTGGGAAACAGCTGAACAAGTGGCCTGGGATGAGGTCTTAGCGTCTATTCATCCTACTCTTGACTCTGAGGAGAAGCGCAAAGACGTTATTGAATATGTCCACAAGCTTATTAAGCGTTCTATTGGCGTTGAGGTTGTTTATTTCTCCTCATTTATCTGCTGTGTGTGTGTGTGTGTGTGTTTATCAATGTGTGTGTCTGGTTATGTGTGTGAGAATGATAGGGATTTATGCTTGTATGTGTGTTTTTGAATGTGCATATATGTGAATGATAGTGATTAATACTTGTTTGTGTGTGATAGGGTTTATAATTGTTTTTGATTTGTGGTTTTTATTATGAGTACGATTATGTTTTGTGATCAAGTTTGAACATTTAATGTGTTTGATCTTAGCTGTTGTAGTTTTAATTGGAGATATGTAGGCAGGGTTATGAATTGTTAGTTCTATAAGTTTGTGTTTGTATGTGTGATAGGGTTTATAACTGTTTTATTGATTTGTGGTTTTAATATGAGTTTGATTACGTTTTTGTGATCAAGTGTGAACTTTTATGTGTTTGATTGTGATCCAAGCATTTGTAATTTTAATTGGATATATATAGGAGGCAGGGTTATGAGTTGTTGATTTTTAAGTTTGATTATTTTGGCTTGGTGTATGTTTGGGAGTGGCACGAGTATAACCTAATTGCTAATCTAAAGCACATTTTCAAATGTACATCATCCGATTTTTAAAATTTACGTAAATGTAACCCTTGTTTGCAAAGAATGTTAATTTAATGTGCAGTATTACATGGTGGAGAAATCTGTATTACCTGAAATTTCCGTGCTTTAAATACTTTTTGTTACTGGAAGACGATACCATTTAACCACAAAGATCACTTAATACTTTCAAGAAATAACCTTTTGCCACTGTTGATCTCTTCAACATCAAGGGATGCCAGCCTTATTTAAAGTCAAAAGTAAATTTGCTCAACCTCCTTTAACTACTGAAACAGTCTCGGAAAAGTAGGTTGCATTAATACATTTAACATTCTCCGCTGCTTGATCAGCAAGTCTTGTACCCGTGATGCTTTTCAGTCGTTGGCGTCTTGCATATTATAAGAATATCAAAGGTACCTACTTGTTTTTGTTGTGTTTTTTAAATTTCCCTTTGTGGATATAGAGATATATCTGGTTACTACATCAGGTTAAACTGCCAAATTGACACGTCTGTAAAGTCTTCGTGGACCGAATCAGTTGTACGATTTCTTGGAGCTGTATTTATGGTCTTTATCTAGTTTTACGTGTTTTATATTAATTACTTGGCAAAGGAATGTTTTGTAGTTGTTATGTGGAACTTGGAGTTTTATTGTCCGTATGCATTTATCTTGTGTAGAACTTGTGTTTGCCTGCCTTATTAGTTTTAATAATTTATTTGTTGCACTGTTCATCAGTTTTGGCCTATGAAAATCTGTCCAAGATTGAATCTTTTGGTGTTCTTATAATTGTTTTTTCCACTTTAGCAGTTCAGTATTATACACACCTCTAGAATTATAATTTTCTTATTGGATTATATGTTACTGATAGAAGTATTTGTATTTTGGAAGATGATCTCTTGTACTGAATTAACTTACATAAATTTTTACTCTTACAGGTTTTCCCGTATGGTTCAGTTCCGCTGAAGACTTACTTACCAGATGGAGATATTGACTTGACTGCCCTGAGTACTCCTAAATCTGATGATTCTTTGTGCTGTGATGTACTTGCGGTCATGCATGCTGAACAGTTAAATGCAAATGCCGAATTTGAAGTGAGAGATACTCAATTTATTGATGCTGAGGTTCTTTCTTACTCCTGGTTCACTTAAAGTTTCCAATGGTTCTTGAGTTGTGCTACTTATTATAATTGTAAACTACTTACTGCGACAAGTTCAGGATTTTCTTGAATTGATGAACCCAAAGTTGTAGCAAGTAGTAATTTTTTCAAGTGCATATCAACTGTAGTGGTCTTTGTAATATCATGTTACAAAATAAGTGTTTCTTATGGGTCTGGTTTAAATAGAAACCAAACAGAATATTAACGTTAGAGCCTGATGTTTAACATGGAGTAAAACCTTGGTTATGTATCATGTTAAACCATGGTGGTTCTATACCTAATTATGCAATGGTGAACCCTAGATGGGGTGATGGACTATTGTTATTAAATAGAATTTGTCCACTTGATATTTCTATACCCAAATTTTTGAACAGTAAACCCCAAGAGGACCGTTGCCATTAAATGAAACTTACATGTATTATACACATGTATGTGAACCTTGGTTACATACGTGTTGACGCATAGTGGTTCCTGTTGTACTAAAATAGGAAATAATTTACTTTTGATCCAAACCCTACTAGCTTTTCTTACCTCCAATTGTATGTGTAATTAACTCACCAGCATTTAAGTTACAATGTTTTAAGCGCTTAAGAGTATATAAGATTCAAGATAGCTCAGACGTAATAGTACCTCTTAACGCGTTAAACTAAATTTTAAATCTTATTTAGGGCTTCCTTCTTTCTGTCTTGTTATGCCTGCATTAAATGCTAGTTCGCTCTAATCTATTTGGCCGTAGGTAACTAGTGTCAGTAATTTTTTTCTTTATATATTATCAAGCAATGATATTTCAAAGAGAAGAACAATCTCATAACTTGATATAACTCTTTTCCCTTTTAAGCTGTTATGTATGTGCTGTTGAGAAAGTTATGTTTCTCCCTTGCTTTTTCTCCTTTGTCTCTTGAGTGACTGTTTCTCTGGTTGCAGGTCAAGCTGGTAAAGTGCCTAGTAGATAATATTGTAATAGATATGTCCTTTAATCAGCTGGGAGGACTCTCTACACTCTGTTTTCTTGAACAGGTATAGTTTAGGCTTTCCTGTACATTTAAAACATTATGAATGGGTTTCATCTGCTTCTTAACACTATTATCCAGCAAGTAATTTTTATTTTGTTTTATGAATGGGATTGATTTTGGCAATTACTAATTTATTATGGTTTTACTTTTTCAGTATTCTTTCTATCAAAAAATTGATATTGCCTTTTTGAAAGCCAAACTCCTTAATAGTAATAATTAATTTTTAAATCACAATAATATTTTTACTAGACTAGTATCTTATTTTTCACTGTTTATATATATATATATATATTGAATTTCAGTTATATAGATATACCTACCAGGAACGGAGCCAGGTTTTATCCGATGAGTGGGTGAATTTTTTAAGACGTTTATAGTAAAAATATCTAGGAAGCACGGGCTCTTCATTTTGGCTGCCGTATGCGATTCCGACTCGGCCCCGACTCGGCTGAGTGCGTATCGGACTCGCCAGGTGGAGAGTCGGCATAAAAACTTCGTTGGACTCTGCACCGACTCGGGGGCGACACGCCTCTGACTCGGCCCAACTTGAAATAATCCAGCCTAACTAAAAAAAGCCCATCCCATTACCCTTTTTAACCTAATTTGAAGGAAGAAGGTGTTCTAGCTATTGCAAGTCTCTCCCTCAATGAACCAGAAATGGAGTCTGTTCATTTTACCCAAGATGAACAACAGAATGTTAATAATGTTGACTGAGCTTTTATTAGTTTTTCAGTTATTTTGAAGAATGAAACTCTTACTACTTGTTATGAATGACAATGTTAAGTATTTTGCATATATAAATCTTATCATGAATATATTTATAAATATTTTTATTATTATGTTATTTGCCGAGTCCTGTATCCAAGACTCTTCGATGATTGACGAATCCCCGAGTCCCCGTACCCGTGTCCCGTGTCGCCGTATCCGAGTCCGTGCTTCTTAGAAAAATATACATATTATGAATTATATGTCCTTAAATTTCCAAATTTATTACAAAAAAGTATTTTTAATAACTAATTTGTGTCAATTTTGGAGCCGTTCGCCACCTCTTCGCTCCGTCCCTGGCGCCTACTATTACAATAAGAAACGTTCAATGTCAAGTAATCCAGGTGGATAAAAATATTAACATACTGTTTTTATGGTAAATGGTAAATTATATTACATATTGAAGTGGTTCTGTATATAAGTACAGTGAATTCATGTCAAACTGGATTTTTGAAAATAATCTGAAAAGGTATAGATAATATTCATTTCCCTTATTTAGAAGCCACAGGTGCTGCCTCCTTAAAAAACTCTATTTTTTCTTCTGTATCCATCTTCATTCCCCTTTGGTACCAATATAAAATAGTATTTATGCCTTTGAACAGATTGTACAGACCTAAATGCAGCCTTGAGGTACCGGTTTCACTTAAGTGGCTGCTTAAACCATTTTCATTTAACACAGAAATAGTTCCCACTTCCGTTGATTTGTAGTGAAGGGTTATGACATATGCCTCAGACCACAAACTTTCCATTCTTATTTTTGTTTTTTTAATTCATTTAATGCAGGTGGATCGTCTCATTGCAAAGGATCATCTATTTAAGCATAGTATTATTCTGATTAAAGCTTGGTGTTACTACGAAAGTAGAATTCTGGGCGCCCATCATGGTCTTATTTCTACATATGCTTTGGAATCATTGATTCTATACATATTCCATATGTTCAATTCTTCCTTAAATGGACCTCTGGCGGTAATTACCTGTGGCCATGTTAGATGTCTTAAGATCGCAGTGTACACAATACACAAACAAGTCTAATGAAATTCGCTTTTCCCAATTGCAGGCTCTTCATCGATTTTTGGTCTATTATAGCAAATTTGATTGGGAGAACTATACTATCAGTTTGAATGGTCCAGTTTGCACTTCATATCTGCCTGATCTAGTAGGTAAGCAATACTATCTTGGGAAGTTGCGGCATGATGTATTTCATCCTCTTTCTTCTGCCTGTATTCGAGCAATTATGGAAGAAGATTGATTCTGTGAGTTCTGAGAATGTGCTTCTGTGTTTGTTTTAGTTGATAATCCAGATAATGAAGAAGAGCCAGTGCTCAGCGAAGAATTTCTAAGAAACTGTGTGGACATGTTCTCAGTTTCACCAAAATCATCTGAGTCCAATTTGCGTGCGTTTATGAAGAAGAATCTAAACATCATTGATCCTTTGAAAGAAAACAATAACCTTGGGCGCAGTGTTAATAGAGGTAGGTAACTTTCTTTCTTCATATCCTTTAATCGTAATTGCACATCTTTTCTGGCGGCATCATTTATAAGTTGCATGATTAATGTTTGTTTTTCGTTTATTCGATGAAATATATAAGGAAATGTACCTATGCTTTTATTATAAAACATTTGGTCTGAACTCTGAAATACTATGAAACTTTGACTTGAAGCAAATATAGAAAAATGTAGTTGGCTGCATATCTGTACATTTAAATTCATTTGTTTTCGGCTTGTATCATACTTTTTTCTTGTGATTGATGAGTCACTCTGCACAGAAACCTACATTTCCTGCTGCAAGAAGGCAGAATGGGTGCACTAAACTTGAGTAACTTAGAAGTGCCATTTAGTAATGGATATATTCTATTTGGACTTGCCAAAATAAATGAACTTTCTTTAGAAAATTTGTGTGTTTTTTTTCCTTTACTTCAATTAAAAAAATTAGTTAAATCATTTGGTACCGGCATGAATTTTTCTCAGTGGAGACCATGAAGATAACACCATGAATATTTGTAAATTCAGCTCTCTGCCATTTGTTTCCTACTTTCCTTTAATCTGTGTGTCTATATTATAAATGATGTTATGAAATGTGAAGATCACAGTACAAGCACATTAGTAGCACTGATGAGTTAATTATATCTAGTTCACTTGTTGCATAATCTCAATGAATCCCCACCCTGGGAATTTTTTTGAAGTTTTAAGCACCACTTCTGTTTTGAGAATTGAGGAAATGAACAGCTTTAGTTGGTATATCTATGAAAGTATCAAACTTGGATGTTTTTGTTGCTGTTCCGGTTTCAAAAATGAAATTGTATATGCTTGTTTCTTTCAGGAAACTTTTTTCGGATACGCAGTGCCTTTAAGTTTGGGGCCCGAAAACTTGGTAACATCCTTAGGTTACCCAGGGACAGACTTGCTGAAGAGATCAAGAATTTCTTTGAGAACACTCTAGAGAGGCATGGGCGCCAAAATGCCTCACATATATGTGGTGATGAGCTTGCAAGGTTACCATTTACGGTATATCCTTATGATGACTTCCATCTGAACCAATTCAATGGAAATTTTGATCACCATATGTTGGGTTTGGAAGATAATATTAGGTCTGCATCCACAAATGAGCCGGGCAGGTACTCAAACAGCACAGTTTCACCACAGGTGGTGGTACAAACATGCTACACCCCAGAGGGAACTGTTAGCTTTGTGGATCACTTTGAAAAGGAATATGATGATCATGTTATGAATAGGTCTCTGCGCTCGGGAAACACTAATGTAGAACCTGATTTTTCATTGCCTGGGGGTGGTGATAGCGATTCTTTCGTAACAAACTTCAATGCAGGACGTTTTGGTGATTCAGCAATCTCTATTCCAGAGGATACTTTCTCAGAGAGTATATCTGTTGATTTTAGAAAGAAACCCTTGGATGGCAATTCTGATGATACTGAAAGTTTAAATCTGGCAGACCTTAGTGGGGATTATGATAGTCACATAAGAAGTCTTCTCTATGGTCAATGTTGCCATGGAATTCCATTATCTGCACCTGCAAAGTGTAGTACTCTCTTATCGTCCCCTACTCATTTCCAGAACAAGCCCTGGGATACTGTCCGCCAGTACTTGCCAGTGATCTGGAAAATGAACTCGAATGATGCAGGTTTTGGGCATCCTCCTTATGCTGTTGACAATTCAAATCCATCCACAGCTGATTTTGGTCTGGTTGAAAGGAGAATAGTACGAGGAACCGGGACATACATTCCTCATCAGGTGTCTTTTTGACTCTGTCAATATTTATGATTTTGTGGAACACAGATTTTGTCAAGTACCATCCTTATCTACACGGCAAGTCAGAAATCTAATAATTTTAGTCTTGTAATGTGCAGAAGCGTAATTCATCGAGGGAGAGAACCTTTCAGGCTAGGAGGAATCAACCACAAAACAATCGCTGCCAGGTGCAGAAAAACACCTCCAACTACATTGTGGATTCTACTTCGCCCAGAACATCAGATGCGAATTCTATTAGAATAAATACATTTGAAGGAGGCGACCACCAGCTTGTGAAAGAACAGTCTTTGGTTTCAAGTTCTGAAAAGCAAGATTCACACAACCAGCCGATTAACTCTCATGGCAACGGAATCACAACCCCAAAATGGGAACTTAAATTTGGATCTTTTGGGTCTTTGGCAGAAGGCAACTGTTCGTTGGGTCTAAAGGATGCTATTGCAGGGACATCTGTTTCAAGCCCTGCGTCAGTGCAGAATTCTGAAGGAAGGTGGGTGATTATTAAGTCTAATACTTTGAGATTTGTAGTTTAAATGCAGATTATTTAGATATTCTGGTGTGTGCCTAAAGCTATGTACATATGTTTTGGGTTTTTATTTCAGGGATGCGGAGAATTTTCTAAACCTCGAGAACGATGATGACTTCCCCCCTCTTTCTTCTTGAATCCCTTGTAGAGGGTATATTTGTGCATGTGTTAACTTGAGAGTTGGATAAGTTATAGGGTTCTAACATTGAGAATGATCTTTAGAGGTTTTTTGAGTTGAACACAGTTTAAACTTTTGTCTTTTTGGTTCTAGAAAAAAAACTGAAAAAGAAATGTAGAAGATGGATTAAAAGTTTTTGTAGTTTGTACAATCTCTTGGTTCAATTTTTTCCCTTGCATCTCCATTTTTTTGATTTTGATACTTAACAAGAATATATAAATGAAGGACGACGATCTGGAAGTAAAAAAAATTAAATTTGATAGTAGAGTCTTTGTTTTTGGTCTTTGCTGTTATGTTAGTTTTCTTTAGCTGTTAAGAGTTTTTTTGCAGTGACGTATCCTGCTGAAACACTAATTCTTCCCAGAGTTTAGTGCAAGTTCTGGAAAAGATTAGTGATAAATTTGTACAACCAAGGAAACTGCTCTTGGTGCTAGTATAGTGCGTTCCTGGTGCTAGTATATTGCAAGATGCTATGTTTTTTGTGCTAGATGCAGTTTACATTGACGCTTCGTCTCCTGACCTATTGTAGTCGTCCTTGTGTTTACAGTTTGCACTTCCATGCACAATAAGAATCACAGTGAAATTATTTGTTTGAATATATGGACCGGTTATCTAGAGTTGAAACAAGTTCGCGTCCATTTCTCCGTTTTAGTGTGCTTAAAAGTTAAAACTAATGTTAGGATGTTTCCAAAACCTTGGCATCCAATTGTTTTCTCAAACACTTTTGACCATCAATCAGTTGCTCCAAAATGCTTTGCATAATTGTCTAAGAAATCCCTGGTAGGTAAACTATTGCTTTTTAAAGTCACTAATGAAATCATATGATCAGAGTACAAATGTGCATTAAAAACAATAAATGTATGCTTTTAAAAAAAAAATACTTATTTACTTGGTGCCATATATGCATAATCTAAAAGATTAATAAGATTTAAAGTATTCTGAATTTGCATATTATTTGATATACATTTGTTAACACAGGCAAGTTATTTATATTATAAAAGTATTTTTGAACGGTTCAGCTTTATTTAAGTCATATTGTACTCTCTTTTTTTTGTCACCAAGTCATGTTGTACTTAAAATACTAAGAAAATTTTAAAAATCAAAATGGAGTTGTGAATTATGATTATAATATTTAATATATTATTTTTATGTAGAACGGAAGTTTACTCAATAAAAATTTCAAAATGTGATAATAGTGTATGCCAGTCCTCACGGGAGGCCAGGGAAGGCTACTACTGTAAGGGACCCTAAAATTTTGAAAAAGATTATTAAGTATGGGTCCCGGTCTATGGCAAACGTATGCCATAGACCGGTTTTGTAACACAAGGTTCCTGGGCCGTTGGATGAGCCATCCAACGGCTGTGATTTAAAAAAAATGGACATCGTACCGCAGAAACTTTCTGCGGTACGGAGGATTTACAAAAATGCCCCCGCCTCCCGTACCGCAGAAACTTTCCGCGATACGGTCCTGTCGATTTTGTTCCCAGAAGACACAGTAGCAGTTCACAAACAAAAAAACAAAACCGAGGGAGAGAGAGAGGCGATTTCAAGGCGATTTGAAGGCGATTTCAAGGGGAAATCTACACTAACAAGCACGTTAATAGCTATTTCATAGGTATGTGTTTGAATCATACTCTATGAATATCATTTTATTCACGATTTATGCTATATTATGTGTATATTTTTTGTATATTTTGTGTATGAATGTGTGATATATTCGGTTTAAATTGTGCTATGACTGCAATTGTTTTGAATGTGGGTATGTATGAATGTGTATATTCGAATTATTTTGATGTTTCTATAATTTGAATTGTTATTTAGGGTTTATGAATTATGATTTAGGGTTTATGAATTATGATTTAAGAATTTTCTGTATAAATTTAAATTTGAGGTATATTCGAATGTAGTGCTTTGTTTTAGAGGAATTAAATTCGAATGTAGTGCTTTGTTTTAGAGGAATTTTTTTTGTTCTTAATTTAATTAAAATTTTTAGGAAATTTTTTGAGAAATGGTTTTTTGGTGTAATTTGCAGATATGGACCATTTCCATGATGATTTGATTGATATTTTGCCGGGCCCTAGTAGAAGGAATATTATCTGGGATAATCGCTATCATGTTAGCGAGGATGTGTGGGATGGTAGTGGAAGAGAGGAGTTGGAGTGTGTTTGTGGTAATAGGGCGATGCGAGATTGGAAGTTAAGAAGACCACAGAGGGAGCTTCTACATATGCTGGGGTTTGGGATTTTTAGCAACCCCCATGTTGTGTTGAGTAATGATGCGAGGCTCATTTCTGCTTTGATTGAGCGCTGGAGGCCAGAGACCAACACCTTCTTCATGAGGCAGGGGGAGATGACAGTTACCTTGGAGGATGTTGGTTATATCTTAGGATTGCCGGTTGTGGGTGAGGCAGTGACATGTGGGCTGATAGAGAACCGGAGAGAGTTCTTTGTTCGTAACTGGTTTGAGCCTTTGAGCCTAAAAAAATTGCCCGCTTGTTCTAAAGTATGAAACAATTGACGCATATATGGAACACCATTTCCATCCACATTTTCATACAAATTTTCACACTCAATATTTTCCTCGTTTTGAGCATCTAAATCATCATCTAAATCATCATCTAAATCACCATCTTCCTCAACACTACCAAATTCATCATTTTCATCAACATTAATGCACTCATCATTAGAAACAAATTTGGGGGTGCTAGGCTCATCACTACTTGAATCGAAAACATCATTCATACTTAAATCATCAAGATGCAATGAATTTTCAAGTTTTTCTTTTTTTTTCCCATTATCTATTTTTTTTGAGGATCCAAACATACGAGCAAATAATCTATCCGCCATGACAAGTAACAAATTTATTAGAGAGAAATATTACCTCAAAGAGCTTGGCAATTTTCGGAGCAGAGAGAGAGATCTTGGCAATTTTCAGCAGCTGATTAATTTGTTTTTGTGTGAATGACATAAATCGAAGCAGCTGTTGGGGATAAGGGAACAGGACCGTACCGCGGAAAGTTTCTGCGGTACGGGAGGCGGGGGCATTTTTGTAAATCCTCCGTACCGCAGAAAGTTTCTGCGGTACGATGTCCATTTTTTTTAAATCACAGCCGTTGGATGGCTCATCCAACGGCCCAGGAACCTTGTGTTACAAAACCGGTCTATGGCATACGTTTGCCATAGACCGGGAGCCATTAAGTATATATATTCATGTGTGATTTTAGGAATGTCGTGCATGTTGAATAAAGCAATTCGATGAAAATGATCAGTGAGGTACAATGAGCTGAGTAACCTTCTAAACTTAATACACTTTGTTATAGTGGGTATTACCATTTCTTCATTGAATAATAGATTCTAACAATTACAAAAATTTGAAAACATTTTGAGAGTTTATTTTTGATGTCACAAGAAAGATTGAACGGTCTTGTTATACTGCTCATTGTGAAATATATATCGAAAAATGTCAACTATGTGTATCTAGAAATACACCAAAAAATTGTTTATAATGATCTTATTTCCACGGTGTTTAGTTGTTTTTCTCCAAAACATTAATATTTTGACATCACTATTATTTAATGATAATAAATAATTCTAATTCATTTGCTTCTTAGATTTTTTGTCATATTAATAAATTTGTCTAAAATTTCATTAAAAACTCATATACTTGTCTAGATGTTAAAAATTTATTGTCACTATTATTATTAAGGACTCATTTTTCAATTTCGCCCATAGACCTCCAAAATCTAGGGCCCTGAGTATAAACGTTCGCATTATTTAAAAATTTACTAGTCTTTTGAATCAAATATCTCTCCTTATACTTTTGGAACTTTAGTAGCATGATATTATAGTTTCTAGAGTTTTAAAAATTGAAGTTCACAAAACGAAGGTCTATCAAGTGATGGTAATTATTCCCTCGTCTCATTAGTCATTATTATTCATGTTTATTTTGAAAAATGAATTTGTCTTATATTAAATGTTTCTCTCTTTTTTCATTACAAATTTAATTGTAGTTTTTCAAAATTATTTCCAAAATAATTATTTTTAAGGTTTGATTTTTTCCAAACTTAACACTATTATCATTTTTTAATGTATTAATTAAAGATATTAGTTGAAATATTCTTCTTATGTGATTTTTGTAAAAGAAACCTGTAAAATGGAACGGAGACGAGTATATTAGAAAGTATGGGTATTGGTTAGGTCGTCTAGGAAAGTGCGAGGATGGGTACAACAGTTTGGGGGTGAAAGTAGTGCAACCTGGAAAACAATTTGGAGCCTAGGAGGTCGGCCAAAACTAAGCCACTTCCTATGGCGTGCTTGTACGAATAGCTTGGTCACTAGTAAGTGTCCATATGATCGTCATGTCATTGGGAGTGGGTTGTGCAGATTATGTGATCTTGAAAATGAATCTATTATTCATGCTCTTTTTGATCGTAGAGAGGTGTGAAATTTTTGGGAGAACTCGCCATTTTTCACGTATATGCAAGATGCTCCGAAACCTGGTATATTTTCTTGGTTGACATCTAAACTTAGCAAAACTGAACTTCTATCTTGTATGGCGATAGCCCGGGCAGCCTGGGAGCATCGAAATTCAATGATTTTCAACGAACAACGGGGTGGGGGAGCTGTTAGCAGCAGGAGTAGAGAGGTTTAAGGCTAGATGGAAAGTGGAACTGGCAGAGGCAGCAGCTGCACGAATGGAGTAGAATATGTGTATTTTAAATTCTTTTCCTCACGACATCACTGCCTTGAGGCCCTTGACAGTGCTTGATAATTTTAGTGCATAAATAGTTTTCTGGGTTATAAAAAGAAAAGCAAAAAAATGATTTTTAAAATATTTGTGTCGGAGTGTCGGTTAAGTAAAAGTTGAATTTCTAATCTTTATTTCTAGTCAAAATATAATAGGTCTCGACTCTCGATAAATTAATATTAGATAAATTAATAATTTCTATAAATTAATAAAAAAATTTAATTTAATCATCATATAATAGAGTTAGTGTATATTTTATTTTGATAAATTAATAATCTCGATAAATTAATAAAATTTATCGGTCCCAAAATTATTAATTTATCGAGGTTTACTGTACTTTCCACAATCAAATATACCCATAATATGGTTTCCATCAATTTAAAGTAATTTTATAAACATTATTATACACTACACCAAAAATGACTTTTTCCTACCATATAAATTTTATCAAAAAAACTTGGTAGCAATTGACTCCCCATTTCCTACCAACGACGAATATGGTAGGGCCCGATTTCTGTAAAAGCGAGGACCAATTCCTACCGATTGTTGGTAACCGATTGTTGGTAGGAAAATAAAACCTACCAACATCGGTAGGTTTTTCCTGCATTTTCACAAAGATAAGACTCCATCATCCTAATCATCAGTCTTGTCATATTTTTAAGTAATAAACAATTTTTATAAAATAAAAAATATTTTCAATATGTTGTGGTCATTTCCTACCATATATGGTAGGAAACTAAAACCTACCAAATCCGGTAGGTTTTATTCGTGATGGTACCCCACCATCCACATCATCATCCATATCATAATTTAAGTAATAAATAATTTTTTTAAAATAAGAAATTTTTTCATTCTGTCAGGGTCATTTCCTACCATATATGGTAGGAAAATAAAACCTACAAAATCTGGTAGGTCTAAATAAATAATCTAGGATCATCTTATGCGATATTATCAAGGTTACGTAATAAACTGTAGCGCGAAAGCGTACCTGATTCCATGACGGTAGATATGAATACGGATTATGGGACTTGATCTTCCACAGACTTGATTCGCCTCTAGCCGTATCTCGCTCAACTTGATGAAAATAGAGGAGTAGAGGTTATGAATAGCCTTGGGGACCAAAACCCTATTATCGTTCTTTATATAGTCATCCAATTAGACCCCATTAACCCTAATCAGATTACTATTGGGT
This sequence comes from Heracleum sosnowskyi, assembly GCA_030848705.1. NCBI lineage: Eukaryota > Viridiplantae > Streptophyta > Magnoliopsida > Apiales > Apiaceae > Heracleum > Heracleum sosnowskyi. The sequence continues at coordinate 20,120,205 of CM061243.1, read as the reverse complement.
ATTACACATTACAAAGCCCATACATTATAAGATGTTATTGGACCCTTTATTTTAGACCACTTAATTAGTCCAAATATAGAATAAACATTAAATATAATTGTCTTTAATTTGTAAGCCCATATATTGTGATTATTAATAAAACAATCTAACAATCTCCCACTTGAGCTACAAATTATACCAAACAACAATTACATTCAATAACCTTAAGTGCACACAAAATTATTTATTCTTTACAAACATCTTCTTTAATCAATCTGGTCCATCTCATATATAAACATGAAACCAAAGCGACCTTCGTCACTTCACCGTAACTCAATCCTCAATGATCACCACATAAATATACTCAATGACATAGATCAAGTATGGATGTGTAACTGGAAATTACATGCAATGTGATCTCAATCATGCCTATTTCCAATTGATCCTTAATACCTTAGTGAGATCAATCTTTATTCTTTCAACTTTATGTCAAAACCACAATTGAAAAACAATAACTCATTTAGAGCAATAGAGAAAGTAAAATAAAAGAAATTAACTTTATTCTGCAGAAAACTCAAAATATATAATATATCACAATAATGTCAATATAAACTGAATACTAAATACAAGAACAAAACAAACTCCCACTAGAACTGAATATCCTCCAAAGAGACAACACCCATTTGAGCAGTATGCCCAAGAAAGACTTTAGGTGTCAAAGCTTTAGTAAGTGGGTCTGCTAGCATAAAATTTGTTCCTATATGCTCAATAGACACTATCTGATTTTGCACTCTCTCTATAACAACTAGATATTTAATGTCTATATCGTTTAGACAAAAAAAATATAACCAGATGTAGATTATTCTTTATCTACGCAACTATTAAGATCAGAATCGGAATACCTGATGATCTCCGAAATTTCCGACTTTCTATAAACGAGCATGCAATATTTTTGTTCCTTACAAGTACCTCACAACCCGTTTAGTAGCAATCTAATGATTCATTCTGGATATACTCGTATATCTGCTTAACATACCCATAATAAATGTCAAATCCGGCCGGGTACAAATTTGAGCATACATGAGACTCTCAATAGCTGAAGCATAGGGAATGTTCTGCATCTCCTTTCCTTCAAAATCATTCTTAGGGCACTGTTTGAGACTAAACTTGTCTCCTTATGTTGTTGAGTTTGTTCTTGTTGAGCATCGTCTTGATTTTCAGTAGGAAGCTGTATAGGTATATCCACATTGTTGTCTTGAACAATATGAGGTAAAGAAACTGATTATTCCTCAAAGACAACATCCCTAACTATATTTTCCCCCTAAAACTCAACATCTTCATAATGTACTCCCGAATATTTCCTTTAGCTTTATACCTTATCTGAACAAGATTAGCTAAAATCTTACTTGTCTCAGCCTTTTCGTTTTTTGCAAAACGCTTTTCAATCATAAAACTAAATGATTCGTCAGAAAAGGGAATGATAGCTACTTTTTTATGTATAACCATATTATTAGTCACTCGTTGGATTTATTCGGGGCATTTCCCACTAAGTGATTTATATGAATCATTAATCTTTCTTTCTTGGAGTTTATCAGTTATTCATATAGTTCCATATTTTAAAAAAAAAGTTTAAGCACAATAACTGCATCAAGTGTTATTTTTACACAAGGCTTTGCTACTTCGGGTCTTTTAACTGAAATACATCTATCCGAAATATTAGTACCCGCTCTCCAATCCGAGTGGTTAATAATGCACGTAAGTATGATGATATTGGGCTATGCAGCTCTTTTATGTGGATCATTATTACCAGTAGCACTTCTGGTCCTTACATTTCGAAAAAACATAAAAAAATTTTGTAAGAGGAATACTTTTTTATTAAAACTAAACGAGGAACTTTCCTTTGGTGAAATACAATACATAAATGAATGAAACAATTTTTTAGGAAATGCTTCTTTTTTTTCTGCTAACAATTATTACAGGTCCCAATTGATTCACCAGTTGGATTATTGGAGTTATCGTGTGATTAGTCTAGGTTTTCTCTTTTTAATTATAGGTATTCTTTCAGGAGCAGTATGGGCTAATGAAGCATGGGGGTCCTATTGGAATTGGGACCCAAAGGAAACTTGGGCATTTATTACTTGGATAGTATTTGCGGTTTATTTACATACTAGAACCAATATAAATTTACAGGTTGAAATTTCCGCAATTGTGGCGTCTATGGGCTTTCTTATAATTTGGATATGCTATTTTGGGGTCAATCTATTAGGAATAGGGCTACATAGTTATGGTTCATTTATGTTAACATCTAATTGAATTCAAGAAAAGTTCTTGCGAATTTTAAAATATCAATAGAATATGTTTGTTGTTTGTATATAAAAAAACTTTATATGAACCAGTGAGAACCATGTGAATCCAGTAGTGCGGGGATTTTCATGGTTCTCACAAAGATCAAATATATTGGGTGAATTTTATTTTTAACTTAAGAGAGGAAAAAGGCTTCTTTTTTTAATTATCCAAATCCTATGATTTTTTTATGAAAACTATCTATAAACAAAATTAGATAAAAGAACCTCGACCTTGTCAACTGATAGGGAAAGAACAAAATCAGGGTACATACCAATACCTATTACAGGTATAAAGATAGCGATCGAAACAAATAACTCTCGCGGTCCAGAATAAAAAACATAAGAGTTTGGAGCATTAAATAGCTTGTATCCATAGAACATCTGGCGTAACATAGATAATGAATAAATATGAGTTAATATCATCCCAATTTCCATTACAAAAGTAATTCCTAATTTTGATATTAAAAGATATTTTTGGCTGGTAATGATTCCAAAAAAAACTATCAATTCTGCAACAAAACCACTCATACCCGGTAATGCAAGAGAAGCCATTGAAAAGCTGCTGAACATCGTGAATATTTTTGGCATTGGGATAGCTATTCCGCCCATTTCGTCGAGATAAACAAGACGTATTCTATCATAACTCGTTCCTGCCAAGAAAAAAAGCGCAGCACCAATAAATCCATGAGAAATTATTTATAAAATGGCTCCATTGAGTCCCGTATCGTTTATAGAACCAATTCCTATAAGTATGAAACCCATATGAGATACAGAGGAATAGACTATTCTTTTTTTTAAATTACGTTGGTCGAGAGATGTTGAAGTTGCATATATTATTTGTATTGTGCCTACTATCACCAACCACAGAGAAAATATAGAATGGGCATGAGATAATAATTCCATATTAATCCGAATCAATCCATACGCTCCCATTTTTAATAAGATTCCGGCTAAAAGCATACAAGTACTGTAATGTGCTTCTCCATGGGTATCTGGTAACCATGTATGTAGAGGTATAATCGGCGATTTGACAGCAAAAGCAATAAAAAATCCAATATATAATATTATTTCCAACGCCGCAGGATATGACTGATTAACTAATGTTGCAAAGTTTAATGTCGGCTCAGTAGAACCATATAAACCGACACCCAGAACTCCCATTAAGAGAAAAACGGAACCCCCCGCCGTATATAAAATAAATTTTGTAGCCGAGTAAAGACGTTTCTTTCCCCCCACATGGATAAAAGTAGATAAACCGGAATTAATTCTAACTCCCACATGATGAAAAAAAGTAAAAGGTCTCGAGAAGCAAATAATCCTATTTGCCCGCTGTACATTGCTAACATCAGGAAATGGAATAATCGAGAATCTCGAGTAACTGGCCAAGCCACTAAGGTAGCTAAAGTAGTGATGAATCCCGTTAGTAATATGAGTCCTATAGAAAGTCCATCTATTCCTAATCTCCAATGGAAATAAAAAAAATGATCAATTTAAAGTCCTCGACTAGTTGGATTAATGGATCATCCAATTGAAAGTGATAACAGAATGCATAAGTCGTCAGAAGGAGTTCTAAAATACATATACATATAGTATACCACCTAATGACTCTATTTCCCCTATGGGGAAGAAAGAAAATTACGGAGCCTGCGAATATTGGCAAAATTACAATTATTGTTAACCAAGGAAAAAAAATCGTTGTAAAGACAAGATACGCTTGGACCAGAAAAACCCGTGCTCAAAATAACATATATTTTTCGAGCACGGTCGATAAAAAAAATCAAATGGATTCAAGTAGAGCTTTCTGGAACATATCAATAAGCTAGACCCATACTACGAGTTGTTTCATTCCATAAAGAAACCCGAACGCTCAAGAAATCGGTTGGACAGGCGGATTCACATCTCTTACAACCAACACAATCTTCTATTCTTGGAGCAGAAGCAATTTGTTTAGCTTTACATCCTTCCCAAGGTATCATTTCTAATACGTCGGTGGGGCAGGCTCGGACACATTGAGTGCACCCTATACATGTATCATAAATCTTTACTGAATGTGACATTTGATCTATATATTTTTGAATGTCATAAAGTTTCGATATAGTAAACTTATAAATGAAGGGTATATTTAGATACTAGATGAATCAATGAGTTATCAGAAAAATATTAATCTACTTCTGCAGTGGCTTATAAGATAGGGCTAAAATACTTTGATTTCTTATGTTTGTGTAAACCCGATTAAACCTCACGTAGCAGACATGCGGATTTTAATTTATTTATCTTTATGAATAGAATTATGAATATAATCTTTGTATTTATATAATTAATACTATTTATTCAACAAATTAGATTGATTGATAGGAGTTGATTTTCTGTTACGATAAATTGATGAAACAATAGCTAGTCCAATAGCGGCTTCAGCGGCTGCAATAACTATAACAAAAATAGAGAAAATTGCTCCTTTTAATTGACGACTATCAAAAAAATCAGAAAATGTTACAAAATTTATATTAACTGCATTCAAAATAAGTTCAAGACACATAAGGGCCCTAGCCATATTTCGACTCATAATCAATCCATAGAGACCAACAGAAAATAAATAGGCACTCAAAACAAGTACATGTTCGAGCATCATTAAAAAACCCCTTATCAACCTCGATTCATTTCAATATGAACAAAAATTAAACTATTTTCCTTTAATAGAATATAACAAATACATAACAAAAAAATATATTGGTAATAGATCGAACTAAAAGAATTCTCTTTGATATATTAATTCAAAGAAAAGAAGGGAAATTAATGTGATAACCCCCAACAAAGTTTGATTTGGATTTCGAATTCGAAAGATTTATTATTGACGAGCTACAACAATCACACCTATTAACGCAACTAACAGAATTATTAAAATGAGTTCAAATGGAAGAAAGAAATCTGTTGATAAATGAATCCCAATTTGTTGACTATTACTTAGCAAATCTTGCTCTACAACCTGGTTTGATTTTGTAGTCCAAATAATCCCGTACCATGACGTATCTGGAATAGTAGTAATTAGTGAAACAAAAATACTTGTATAAACAATCGACGTAACTCCGTCCTCAACGGTCCAAAGATGAAAATCTTTGTAATATTCGGAACCATTCATGAACATCACAGCAAAAACGATTAAAACATTTATGGCTCCTACGTAAATAAGAAGTTGTGCAGCAGCTACAAAATGGGAGTTTGATAGAATATAGAATAAGGATGTACAAACAAGAACCAATCCGAACGAAAAGGCAGAATAAATTGTATTGGGGAGTAATACCACTCCCAGACCTCCTAATATAAGACCCGATCCCAGAAAGACTAAAAGAAAATCATGTATTGGTCCGGGTAAATCCATTATATATATATAAATAGATAAATAAATCGAAATCTTTCATAACTTTAATTGACCTGACCAGGAAAAAAGAAGTCATTTTATCATACTTCTTAATTATTAATTACATTATTAATTAATTGAATTCAATTTGAATAGATGTAGATGTGGATTGATCTAGATATAGTTATTGCACCTATTTCGTTCTTTATCCGATTTTTTTTTAAAACTAATATATATATATTTCAAATCAAATCCAAATTTACCATGATTCTCATCAACAAACAAAACCAATCAATCAATAGTTTGGAGTTGTAATTATTCACCAAGCAAGAGCCTCATTCTTTTACATCAAAATGGGGTCTTATTAATTGGGAGTTGCTCTTGAATTAAGTCTTTCAGGCAAATTCAAAATTGTTCGAGTCGTGTAATCGTTAATTATTGACATTGGTAAACGCCCTAAATCAATTTGATTATAATTCAATTCGTGACGATCATATGTAGAAAGTTCATATTCTTCAGTCATTGATAAACAATTTGTTGGACAATACTCAACACAATTACCACAAAATATACAGATTCCGAAATCAATACTGTAATTGAGCAATCGTTTCTTTCTAATATCCGTTTCCAATTTCCAATCTACAACAGGTAGATCTATAGGACATACACGAACACATACTTCACAAGCAATGCATTTATCAAATTCAAAGTGGATTCGGCCGCAGAAACGCTCCGATGTAATCAATTTTTCGCAGGGATATTAAATAGTTACAGGTAAACGACTCGCATGTGATAAGGTAATCATGAAACCTTGACCGATGTACCTTGCAGCTCGTACTGTTTGTTGACCATAATTCATGAACTCAGTTACCATAGAGAACATATCGTGAATATCTATAAAAAAAAATTATACTTGTTTTGTTTCTTTCTCTTGTTCTTGTTTAAGACAAGTCGTGAAGATAGAATATCGTATTCTTTTACAGTGAAAGAAGTTGGGAAGAAGTTGTTAATAATAGATTGCCGAGAGATATAGGTAAAAGAAATTTCCACCCAAGATTTAAGAGTTGGTCCATTCTTAGCCTTGGTAAAGTCCATCTTGTTGTGATAGCAATGAATAAGAACAAATAAGTTTTAGCTAATGTAATCAAGATACCAATTATTGTTCCAAAGACTCTACCCGCTTTATTTATTTCAAAAAAATAAGGAACGACTATGTACGGAAGAGAAAGATTCCAACCCCCAAAGTAAAGAACCGTTACAAATAATGAAGAAACTAGTAAATTCATATACGAGGCAACGTAAAATAAACCAAATTTTATACCTGAATATTCGGTTTGATAACCTGCTACCAATTCTTCTTCTGCTTTTGGTAAATCAAAAGGTAATCTTTCACACTCGGCTAAGTATAATACTACTAGAAATGAATACTACTAGAAACCATATTTTGACTGCGCTTCAACTATATCAACTGTGTTAGAAATGAATACTACTAGAAACTAGACAGAGGGGGGGGGGGTGAATGGATAGTTTGATATATTTTTCGATTCTTGAAACTAAGTATAAGCTGTATATGATTATGATATGTAATATGCGGAATGTAAATAACACACACAATCACTTTAATCTACTTTGTATAAGCAAATTAAATACTACAGCTTTCCAAGAAATTCACAATCGAATTTCTGGCTTCTAAACAAGAACAGTTTGAACTTGCTTGCTTACAGAGAAAAGAGCTTAGCAAATAACTATGTGTATCTCTCTTACAGCTTACAGTTGTGTGTGCACAATATATATATTCACCTATACAAACTAGGCACACTCAATAATACACAGCTACCCCTTCTGAAAGTCCAACTTGTCCTGCCATAAGAAGTTCACTGTGTCAGGAAGGACCACCTGCTTTTCAGAGTCTTTCCCGTTTCTGTAGCTGCTTGTCTCTTATCTTTCTCTCCAAGTTTAGCTGTAGATTTGCCATCTGTTCTTTGGACCACCTTGCCAGAACAAATGCTCCAGTATTTGTCTCCTTTGATTCTTGGTTCTGTACCTTGATTTGTCTTGTTATAAACGGCTAAGTGTTGATATCGTGAACTCCACTTTATCCCTGACTTCGCGATCTCCCTTGTGAGGACTACGCGATATAGCCTTTGAAGACTTTGCGACATAGGTCATTTGATGACTATGCGACATAGGTCATTTGATGACTATGCGACATAGGTCATTTGATGACTATGCGACATAGGTCATTTGATGACTATGCGACATAGGTCATTTGATGACTATGCGACATAGGGCTTCTGAGGACTTCACGATCTAGGCTCTTTTGACTTTGCTGACTTCAACACTTCACGACATGTGTCTTGAGGACTTCTCGACATAGTGCAAAATGGACTATGCGATATAGTACTTCACGACATGGATATTGGTGACTTCACGACATAGCTTTCTTTTGACTTTGCTATATAATGCCTTAGACAAATTCCTGCAACTTATTTCTTCATAGCCTTATTCAACTCTATCCTGCTGCATGAACACTTCTGAACTTCTACCAGGATAATTATTCAATGACCTATATACAATCTAGATGCAAGAAACTTCACTAAGCTCATTATAAATTTGAGCATACATGATCAAGCTAATGTTCATGAGAACAAGACAAGTACATTTAGAGACCTATACTATATCCCAGTGATAGAAATCACTAGGTCATGTAATGTGACATAGTCACATAGTGTAGGCTTGTTAATAGTGGTATTCAGACATGTCTTGAGCCTAACAATCTCCCCCAAATTGTGAGTAAGACCCTTAGGCACAATTTCATGTCTGATAACAAGCCTAACTAACATAAAAAGAATAGATATAAGGAAGATACAGTTAAGCACAGAATTTGATAACAACTTGAAAATTTAAGCTTACAGAATTCTTCCTTGAGCTACATAGCTTCTGTTTCCAATTGTTTCTCTAAGAAGTCATCATAGATCTTCTTCTTCCTCATTTCTTCATTCTTCTTTATCTCAGAGATGGCCATTAGAATATCATCTCTAGCAGTCATTTCTTCAATGAGAGGAGAGTCCTTTAGATCTTCAGCTGCTGTTCTGAGGGCACTCTCCACATATGAGTGTATAAACTCCATCCTTATCTTGCTTTTTCCTCCATAATGATTTTTGTACTCCACAGTATAAGGATTTTGTTTTACCCTGCACAGCCCTTTCTTTCTTAGCTCCCTTGCTCTTTCTTCTATCTCGGCCAACTCCTTCTCTTTCTTCCATCTCCTTTCTTCATTCTCTCTCCTCAGGTCTTCTTCATGATCAGCATGCATTTTCAAGAACCTGGCAATATCTATCTTCCATGTCCTTTCTTCCTTGTCTTCAAAGTTCAGCAAGGCATTTATCCTTTCAAGCTCATATTTATAGAAATGTTGCCAGCCTCCTTGCTTCATTATCTTCTCTCTTCCATCAGTGTACTTAATCTCTAGATGATCTAGCTTCAGTTTGACTTCAAAGATCCTTTGAGCTCTCAAAAATGCTAGGGCATCTTCATCATAGTCTTCATCAAGTGGAAACACATGGATGCCAACAACATTTGTGAGTTTTCCAGTTTTCTTTGTTATCCTTATTCTTTTGGGTACACTCTTGATCTTCATATGCCTCACAAGAGGTACCTTTCTGGAACAAGGTGACTTTGTCTTTACTGCCACATCATTTGGAAGAAGCTTCATTCCTTTGCCCTTAATCCACTGCAACACTCCACTGGCTGTGACCTTGTGGAGGTGTTTTCTTGATTTTTCTTTTGTGGCTTCACCCTTCTTCTGTGGCAACTCAGGTTCAGAAGTCTTAGATACTGATTTTGGAGGATCATTACTAACAGTACTCACCCTAGACTCAGAGTCTTGTGATTTGGTTAAAGTACTGCCAGCAATGTCCTTGACTTGCTGAGTTCCACTCCTAGTTCTCTTTACTGTCTCCTTTGCCCCCTTTGTGTCATGAGATCTCCTCCTGTGGGTTTTCTCCTCATCATCATCCTCCCCATCCTTCTTCTTGTTCTTTTCTTTGACAGATTCTGGCAAAACACCATGAATCAGAAAAGATTGTAGAATGTTAATCATCTCTAATTCCTCTGCTTTCTTGACTCCTTTCTTTGCTCTCAGCATTTGCAGCACCTGATTGATCTTTGTATTATTCTTCATTTGCAGATCTTTGGGAATGACTAGTTGGTCAATACTTCTGACTTTGGATAGACTTTGAAAAATTACTGTCCTTGGCTTGGGTATGACCTCAGGCAGTCTTTGATTTTGATCCATCTCCAAGTCATTATAAAAACTTTCATTGTTAGCCCCACTCTTTTCAATCAACTCCAGAATTATTGACACTTCAGTAAACCTCAGTTTCTCTAGAGTTTGAAATGCTAAGTGCCACAAGCAGTTGTCCTTGCACACCATGATTATTTCTCTCAGATAAACATCCCTGATTTTCTTTACTGCAACTGTGAAGTACTTGATACTTTCCCTGAGCTTCTTTCTGTACACTTGTGCATCTCCTTGAGAATTCTTGTAGGTGGCTTTCAGAAACTCCAGGAATGCCTCATCATGATAGATGTTAGAGTTGGCAACTTCCTGTAGCTTGGCCTCAGTGATAAGTGTAGCTTGGGTAGGTTTAGCAACTGGAGTAGGTATAGCAGGTTGAGGGGTTGAGATGTCTTTAGGCATTGTGGATGGATAGAATGTTGTGGTGACTGTGCTTTTCTGACCTTGTGCATTGATGACCTCTACAGGGGGAAGATTGATTGGCTTTATTGTCTCTTCAATGAGCTTGCCCTTAAGTTTTGACTGCTTGGCAGGTGCTCCCCCTTTTGTTTTCACATTGACCTCCTTTCCTTTCTCCCCCTTAGGCTTGGGATCAGACAAAATGTCTTGAGCTTCCCCAGGAATAGGCAGGTTCATGGATCTCATCATTGAAGTCATCATTTGTTGCTGCACCAGCAAAATGTTTGTTGTGTTGGTGCCTTGATCATCTAGTTTGTCATTGAGTTGGCTTAGAGATGTAGATAGCATTCTGTTTTCATCCTTGAGAGAGGCCACTTCTCTTTCTAAGCCATCCACCTTGGAGAATAGTTGTTGAGACCTAAATGAGTTGAGGGATTGATCTTTGACCCTGGCAAAGTCATATTTGGAGATGTCTGACAGAGGGACTTCATCCACCAGCTTATCACCATACTGATTTTTCCACATGACATTCAACATAGCATTGGTGGTGATGGTAGTTTTTGCTTGATTTTCCAGTGTAGAAGCCAGTTTCTTGATGTTGTCTGTGACCATGGCAAGAGTCACATCCATCATGGACACATTTGTGGAGGTTTTCTGGACTTCTTTGAGGATACCATCCACCTTGGGAAAATCAGAGAGATAAGAGTTTCTGAGCTTTGTGAGGGATCTGTCTGTCTCCTCCTGAATTGAAGAAATCTCTGATTGAAGCCCTTTCCCAAGATAATGCAGAGCCTTCAACTGGTTCTTGTACACATCATTTACAGCCTCATAGATTGCAACAGGAGAAAGATCCTTAGCATTGGAGCCCAGAGAAGTGAGGTATTCTTCTCTCACAAAAGCTAGGGCATCCTTGAGATTTACAGTCCTCTTAGAATCCAACCAGGCATCCACATTTCCCTCTGGTTCAGCTGCATTCACAATCTTCTCCTGTTGAGCTTCAACGTCCTCCTTATGGCATAGCAGGATAGCTTCATAATCAGCATTTGGAAGGTTGGAGGTGAGGAGATGTTGAGCTATCTTTGAGAACTCATCAATCTGTGCCACATTAAGATTTTGAATGGCTTCCTCTGTCATTTGGGAAGGCACAGATGATGATCCTGAAGGCCTGTCATGGTGCACAGGCTTCAGCCATTCTGACATTGTGGCCTGAGCCAAGTGAGAGCTAGTGCTAGGCACTTCATGAGATGTGTGAGTTTGAGTCTCCTCCAGCCTTGGAATGGCTGTAGGGTCTGATGTTGTCTCCATTGAAATGGGATGTGTTACAACATCAGCCCTATTTGTCTGTGAAGACATTTCCACATCCCTAAGGATGGGAGAATTTGGCACAGAGTCTCCAGTGAAAACTGGTGAATCCTCCATGTTTGTGTTGGTGTCATTAGGATATGCCTCAGCATGCATTCCCTGACCAACTGAATGTGGGTCCTGAGTGGTGAGCACAGTGTCAAGCACCATGTCACTTGAAGTTGGCTCAATCACAGGGCTGGATTGTGATTGATCAAGGGCAAGATTGTCATGAGAATGACTCTCTTGTTCAGAAGAAATTTTAGTGGAAGAATCTGAGAGAGAAGTGGGGTTCAGATTAGATTTTGGCAACTCCCCCTGAGAAATAGGAGGAGTTTCAACATTGATGTGCTCTCCACTTAGTGTTTGATCACCCTTATCACTCCTAGGGTCAAGAGTGAGGTCTTGACCCTGTGCAGACTCGTTACAACTTGCAGTGGGGAGGCTGCTCTTTTCAATGCCCATGACCTGTTGAGAGGCCATAGACAGTAGCAGGTGTACCCCTTTTTCCACATCTGAATCCTGTTGAGAGGATGCAGTGGTGGCTACAGATTTTGATTTCTTCTTTGGTCTGGTGAGAGGTGACTCAGGAATCTCACTTGCTAACTCTACAGATTCATGGATAATAGCTAGGGTTCTCTTCTTCTTCTTTTTAGTGACATCAACCTTTTGAGAGATTGATGCACTTGGCTGACTAACCTCTACAGTGGTGTTTACAGTGGGGTTGCTGGATGGGATAGGGAGGCTTGGGTTAGACTGTGAAGCTCCTTCAGTCTCAGCCTCCCCTGTCCAGGAAAGAGCATGGTATATGGGCTTATCAAGTGGATAAGACTCGAATGTGTCCTGCATATGCTTGGTCACACTCAAGACCACATCCACTTGATTCCGCGTATCCAATGAACCAAATAGAATTTTGGACATGGACTTGGAATAAGCCATCTTTGATTTATCTATACCCTCCAAGTCATGGACATTAGCATCAAGATAATTTAAAATAACTTGAAGAAAGCGAGGGTAAAAGATGTCATTACCTCTTCCACGGACTGTCCTCCCTAGCCTTTGAGCCAATTCCTTGAGGATTATTGCTCCAACATTGATTTCCTGATTGTAGGCTAGGGAATAGGCCAGCTTCACAGCAATGTGACTGATATGGTCCCATCCTGTCTTTCTGCAAAGGAACACCTTCTGGAGTGCATCAAATAGGAATGACCACTCCCTTCTTACAAATTTCTTGTTCAGCTTTCCGGTATCTATCTCATCTGCATACCGAATGAGGGTCATGAAGTCTATTATTTGAGCATCAGTAGCTTCTGGGTCATGACCCTCCACCTTGAACCCCAATGCTTCATTGATTTCCTTTTCACCAAACTGGAAGTGTTTGCCTCCAATTGAACAAGCAACCTCTTGGAATGAAGTTCCATCTTCTCTAGCCATTGTTGATACCAACGCCGTTCGCCAAAATCCTTCCAACACATCGACATACAGTGTAGGGTTCAAGGTTAGGGCTTGGCTGAGGTAGGAGGTGTTTAAGAACCGTACAAAACACTTGTACCTTGGTTTTGCCTCAGCCTCAGAGGGATTGGTGAGAAGATTGGTTTCTTTGGGTATGGTTAAAGGAATAGAGGATGATACGGTTTGAGATTTGGGTGCCATTTCAAAAGAGAGAGTAAGAAAGAGAGTAGAGAATTTGTGCTTAGGTTTGAGAATTTGAGAGCAATAGACAAGATGAAAAGTTGTGAACGGTTAGAAAAAGGTATTTATATGATAGAGACACTGCGATATGGAGTTATGAATATGTACAGTCTATGTGTATGTCGCGAAGTCAATAATAGCCTGTACCGCAAAGTCTTGCAAAATATATCGCATAGTCTCAACAATGAACTATGTCGCAAAGTCTTCAAAATGAAAGAATCGGGGAGACTTTGCGATATAGTAGAAATACCCTGTCTAAAACTCTCTTGTAGGAATTTTGAGCAATTTGTCAGACTTTTATCAAATTTTGAAATAAAATTAATTTAAATCAAAATTCTGTCAATTGTGGAGACTTGTCGATATAGTTATTCTAAGTCGCGAAGTCATAAAATTAACTATGTCGCAAACTCATGAAATGAACTATGTCGCGAAGTCTCACAATCTCAACAGTTTGCGATATAAGTCTGTTTGATTTGAACTATGTCGTGAACTCTTAAAATCATCTATATCGAGATGTCTCAAAAGCTCACAACTCCACCAACAAATATGATTTTGAAAAATATGCAGTAAAATACTGAAATATTTATAAATCATATCTCAGCCAATTTTCACTCCAAACAAATAGATCATTTAAATACAGTGAAAATTTACTGCTGCAACTATTAACCAGCATATTTACTTAGAACAACTGAATGAAGGATTGAGCATTCCAATTTCACTCACAAGTCTGTTGAAGACTGCTTCATTCAGAGGTTTAGTAAATATGTCAGCTAGTTGTTTCTCAGTTGGAACATAAGAGACTTCTATGGTACCATTTGCAGCATGTTCCCTAATGAAATGGTACCTGATCTCAATGTGCTTTGTAGTAGAATGATTAACAGGATTGGCCACTATGGATATTGCACTAGTATTATCACACATGAGAGGAATGTGTTCTAACACTAGCCCATAATCCATGAGTTGATTTCTAATCCAAAGCAATTGAGCACAGCAACTTCCAGCATCAATATATTCAGCCTCAGCTGTGGATGTTGCTGTGGACTGTTGTTTCTTACTAAACCAGGACACTAACCTTTGACCTAGGAATTGACAGCTTCCAGAGGTGCTCTTCCTGTCAATCCTGCATCCAGCATAATCAGAATCTGTGTAACCAACCAGGTTGAACCCAGTGCCCTTTGGATACCATAGCCCAAGATTAGGAGTCCCCTTCAGATATTTGAAAATTCTTTTGATGGCCATCATGTGAGATTCCTTGGGATCAGACTGGAACCTTGCACAAAGGCATGTGGCAAACATGATGTCTGGCCTGCTAGCTGTGAGATAGAGTAGGGATCCAACCATTCCTCTATAGACCTTGATATCAACTCTCTTGCCTTTCTTGTCTTCATCCAGCTTGATTGCAGTAGACATAGGAGTTTTAGCTGGGGATGACTCTTCTAAACCATATTTCTTTAAAAGATCCTTGACATACTTAGATTGGTTTATAAAGATGCCATCCTCCCTTTGATGTACTTGCAGGCCTAGGAAGTAGGTTAACTCTCCCATCATACTCATCTCATATTTACTTTGCATCAACTTAGAGAACCTTTCACAGAGTTTTTCATTTGAAGAGCCAAAGATGATATCATCCACATAGATTTGAACAAGAATGATATCATTTCCATGCTTCTTGAAGAATAGGGTTTTGTCAATTGTACCCCTGGTGAATTGATGCTCAAGAAGGAATTGAGATAGAGTTTCATACCAGGCTCTTGGTGCCTGTTTGAGTCCATAGAGTGCCTTGAGCAGTCTATACACAAAGTTTGGGAAGTCTTCACTTTCAAAGCCAGGTGGTTGAGACACATAAACTTCCTCAGCAAGATCACCATTGAGAAATGCACTTTTCACATCCATTTGATACACCTTAAAATCTGAGTGAGCTGCAAAAGCCAGGAAGATTCTTATGGCTTCCAGTCTAGCTACAGGTGCAAATGTCTCATCATAGTCAATGCCTTCTTGCTGACAATATCCTTTTGCAACCAGCCTTGCTTTGTTTCTAACTACCACTCCTTCTTCATCCATCTTGTTCCTGAACACCCATTTGGTGTCAATAACATTCTTTCCTTTTGGAGGTGGCACTAGTTCCCATACCTTGTTTTTCTCAAATTGATTCAACTCTTCTTGCATGGCAACAATCCAATCAGAATTCTTCAAAGCTTCTTCAATAAGTTTAGGTTCCTCTTGTGACAGAAAGCAGCTATACAGACATGTATTTATTGTTGCCCTTCTTGTTCTAACTCCCTCACTAGGATCTCCAATGATTTGATCCCTAGTGTGGGCTCTGTCCCATTTCCTTGTGTGCCCCTGTTCATTTCCTTGATCTGTTCCAATCTCATTTTGGTTGACAGTTGCATTCTCTTCTTCTCCCCCTGTGTTTGTGAATCCTTGCACAGGTGTTTGAAGAAGATTGTCAACTTCAAGACTTTCATTTTCTAGAACAGTTTGAACAGGTGGTTCATCTTCACTTTCAGAATCCTCAAGATAACCCTGATTTTCAAATCTTAATGGCACACTGTCTTGATCACTTGTTTTAAGTCCAGGAGTCTTCTTGTCATCAAAGGTAACATCCATGCTTTCCATGACTTTGTGTTGCTCAGGTACAAACACTCTGTATGCTGTCCTTTCCAGAGAGTATCCAATGAAGATACCTTCAAATGCTTTAGCATCAAACTTTCCAACATGCTCAGAGGTATCTTTCATCACAAAACACTTGCTTCCAAACACATGCAGATGCTTGAAGGATGCTCTTTTTCCAGTCATTAATGAGTAAGGAGTTTTGCCAGACTTCTTATTGATCAATGTTCTATTCTGCACATAGCATGCTGTGTTAACAGCATCAGCCCAAAAGCTAGTAGGTAGCTTTGCATCCAACAGCATTGTCCTTGCAGCTTCAATGAGAGTTCTATTCTTTCTCTCAACTACTCCATTTTGTTGAGGTGTCCTAGGAGCTGAGAATTGTTGAGAAATTCCTTTATCTTTGCAAAACTCATACAATGTTGAATTTCTGAACTCAGTCCCATTATCACTTCTCAAAGCAACTACAGAGGAACCAGTGCTTTGTGCTTCTCTATCAACTCTCTTGATATGCTCTATTATGACTTGAGGTGCTTCATCCTTGGAGAATAGGAATTCCACCCAAGTATATCTTGAATAATCATCAACCATCACTAGAGCATATTTCTTTTTGGAAAGGGACATTACATTCACAGGGCCAAATAAGTCCATGTGAATTAGTTGCAGAGGTTTTGAGTTTGTATTGAGCAACTTGTTCTTGTGACTTGATCTTTTAATCTTCCCTTTCTGACAAGCTTCACATGCTCCATCTTGCACAAACTCCAAGGCAGGCAAATCCCTGATGAGTTCTCTCTTGGTTAGAGAGTTCATTGCCTGAACATTCAAGTGAGACAGTTTCTTGTGCCACAGCCAGAATTCCTCATTTGTGGCTTTTGTGTAGAAACAACAAATTTCTCCCTTATCTGCAGCCTTAAGATTAGCTACAAACAAGCTTCCTTTCTTCACACCAGTTAGAACAACTTCACCACTTTCCCTTTTTGAGATTGAACAAAGGTCTTCATCAAATTCCACTTTGAAGCCTCTGTTGGTAAACTGTCCAATACTCAAGAGATTATGCTTCAGCCTTCAACAAATGCTACATCTTCAATAATGACATTTCCAGATTTAACACTGCCATATCCCATTGTATAACCAATGTTGTCATTTCCAAAGGTTACTGATGGGCCAGCCTTTTCCTCAAAATGTGATAGCAGGGCCATATCACCAGTCATGTGACTTGAGCATCCACTGTCCAAGATCCATATGACTCTTTTATTCCTGTTGCCCTGCATTCACAAAGTGACTAAGTTGTTTTTGGTACCCACACTTGGTAGGGTCCAGATGATTTAGGAACATTTTGGTTAATAATTCTTCTGTCATAAATTGCATTTCTCATAGTAGGAGACTTCACTTTTTCTGTGGCTTTGGAGTTTACACTCTTAGGCTCACATGAAGTTTTCACCCTCTCAACCCTGATTGGGGACCCTGTCCTATGAGAATGTATGTGTGTGTGTGATTCACCAGATTATGCAGAGTCAAGTTTATGTTTAAGAGATAAACAGTTAGCAATCACAGTCACATAGCATGTCATGCAGTTTGGCTTACCACAGAAAGAATCATGACTAGAATTTATGCTTGCAGAAAGGTTACTTAGGTTGTCAACTTCAACAATTTCAGGCTTACTACACTTATGAGTCAAATGATTAACAGATAGGCATTTTTGACATTGTTTCCTGGGAGCATTTGGCACATAAGCATAGTTGTTTCCTTTGTTAACACCAACTTTACCATTTCTGTTTTGTTTCCTTTTCTTAACAACTTCTTTCTTTGCTTTAGGACTCTTGACAAGATTGTCTTTGGTTTCTTTCTGATTGACAAGTTCAGGAAAGGAAGAAGTGTTCTTAGCAGCCTCATCTTCTTCAAGTAGTTGTTGCTTGATGATCAGTAGTTCCTCATCAAACTCAACAACACTCTTTCTGAAGATGGGCAGTTCAACACTTGATAGTATGGTTGGGGCATTTTTGTTTGTAAAAGTTTCCTTTCCTTTGCCCTTGACCTTCTTCCTTCCCTTGTCATTATCATAGTCAAAACCAACTCCAACCTTGCAGTCTTCAGTGTGTTCCTTGTGGTAGGTTTGAATAAGTTCAGAGGAGTTTTTGAAGCTTCTTAGTTTCAGTTCAGTTTCAGCAATTTGTTCTCTAAGGGCTTTCTCTATCTGCTCAGCACAAATCACTTTGTTTTTAAGATACTCAACCTCCTTTTTCAAACCATCAAGGTTCACAACCATTAACTCAAGTTGCTCATTCTTTTCTGTAAGCTCAACATTCTTAGCAGTTAGTCTGTCAATTTCTTCATTAGCTACTAACATGCTAGTATGAATATTAAACATCTCAGTGCTCATATCTTCAACAGTTTGCTTATATTGAAGGGGAGTCATATCAAGAGAAGTAAGAATAGGTACCTGACTTGAATCACCTTCATCAGAAAATGCCATCAAGGCATAGTTTGAATACTCTTGTTCTTCTTCTTCATCAGAGTCATCCCAGCATTTTCCCTCAGCAATAAAAGCCTTACCCTGTTGTTTCTTGAGTAGAGCCTCATACTTTGCCTCAAGCTCTAAGTATGCTTTATCCTTCTTGATCTGTTTGGGCTTCTTGCACTCTGTTGCAAAGTGCCCAAGTTCATTGCAGTTATAGCATCTTATTTTGGACCTATCCACACTCCCAGATTTATATCCTCCTTTAACTGCACCAGCAATCCCTTTTCCCTTGTTGAAGGAGTTTGAGCTACCTAGACCACCAGCATTCCCACCATTGAACCTGGACTTGAATGGCTGCTTCCTCTTGAACCTAATGTTAGGATATCTCCTAGCCATGTAAGCAAAAGATTTGTTTTCCATCTTGTCCAGCTCATCTATGCTGTAGACCTCATCCTCCTCAGGCAAATCATAAACAACCTGAGCTTCATCACCAGCATCATCATTATCTTCTAGTTCCTCAATCTTGACTTGGCTGATTTTCAGAGATTCCATTCTTTGACCTAGATTATCAGCAATAAGGGCACATGAGGTATTGGCCATTAATCCTTGCTTTGCTTGAATAGATCTTTTCTGAAACAGCTCTAGCTCATATGTTTTCAATACACCATACAGCACATCAAAACCAATTTTTGTTAGATCTCTTTCTTTGAGGGAAGAGATTCTTGGTTCCAAATGATCTGGAAGAGTTAGTAAGAATTTCATGTTAAGCTCTTCTGTCTCATAGTGTTTGTCATAGAGTTTGAGCTCATTTATCAGCTTGTTGAACCTCTCAAATACTTCTATGATTCCCTCCTTTGGTTGAGCCATGAATGCTTCATACTGTGAGACTAAAATCTGCTTTTTGTTCTTCCTTACCTCAGGAGTTCCTTCACATAGCACTTCTATGAGATCCCACATCTTCTTTGCACTACTGCAGTGAGCAACAGTGCCATACATGTTGAAATCCATAGATTCACAGATGATAAGTTGAAGATGTCCATCCAGTGCTACTTTCTCCTTTTCAGGATCAGTGTATTTTGAAGGGTCTTTAGGAACGTGCCTTGCTGGTACTATCTCAGTGCCTACTGTAGTTTCACCAATCTCAATCAATGGAACAAAGGGACCATGCTTTAGAATGTCTAAATACATGGGGTTTGAAGCTTTGATGAAAAGCAACATCTTCTTCTTCCATAAGCTGTAGTGCTCCTTGTTGAAGGGAGGAATCTTGATACTGCTTAGTTTCTGTGAGCTCATTCTTGATCTTTTACTGTTTGTATGTTAACAGCCCGCTTTGGTACCACTTGTTAGAAATGAATACTACTAGAAACTAGACAGAGGGGGGGGGTGAATGGATAGTTTGATATATTTTTCGATTCTTGAAACTAAGTATAAGCTGTATATGATTATGATATGTAATATGCAGAATGTAAATAACACACACAATCACTTTAATCTACTTTGTATAAGCAAATTAAATACTACAGCTTTCCAAGAAATTCACAATCGAATTTCTGGCTTCTAAACAAGAACAGTTTGAACTTGCTTGCTTACAGAGAAAAGAGCTTAGCAAATAACTATGTGTATCTCTCTTACAGCTTACAGTTGTGTGTGCACAATATATATATTCACCTATACAAACTAGGCACACTCAATAATACACAGCTACCCCTTCTGAAAGTCCAACTTGTCCTGCCATAAGAAGTTCACTGTGTCAGGAAGGACCACCTGCTTTTCGGAGTCTTTCCCGTTTATGTAGCTGCTTGTCTCTTATCTTTCTCTCCAAGTTTAGCTGTAGATTTGCCATCTGTTCTTTGGACCACCTTGCCAGAACAAATGCTCCAGTATTTGTCTCCTTTGATTCTTGGTTCTGTACCTTGATTTGTCTTGTTATAAACGGCTAAGTGTTGATATCGTGAACTCCACTTTATCCCTGACTTCGCGATCTCCCTTGTGAGGACTACGCGATATAGCCTTTGAAGACTTTGCGACATAGGTCATTTGATGACTATGCGACATAGGTCATTTGATGACTATGCGACATAGGTCATTTGATGACTATGCGACATAGGTCATTTGATGACTATGCGACATAGGGCTTCTGAGGACTTCACGATCTAGGCTCTTTTGACTTTGCTGACTTCAACACTTCACGACATGTGTCTTGAGGACTTCTCGACATAGTGCAAAATGGACTATGCGATATAGTACTTCACGACATGGATATTGGTGACTTCACGACATAGCTTTCTTTTGACTTTGCTATATAATGCCTTAGACAAATTCCTGCAACTTATTTCTTCATAGCCTTATTCAACTCTATCCTGCTGCATGAACACTTCTGAACTTCTACCAGGATAATTATTCAATGGCCTATATACAATCTAGATGCAAGAAACTTCACTAAGCTCATTATAAATTTGAGCATACATGATCAAGCTAATGTTCATGAGAACAAGACAAGTACATTTAGAGACCTATACTATATCCCAGTGATAGAAATCACTAGGTCATGTAATGTGACATAGTCACATAGTGTAGGCTTGTTAATAGTGGTATTCAGACATGTCTTGAGCCTAACAAACTGTACTTGAACTGTTAGATAATTCTAGTCGACGATAACATTACTGTTCGCAACGCTATTATAGAACCGTACATGAGATTGTCACCTCATACGGCTCCTCAAAGGTCACAAATAAATCTAAGACCCGTTTGCTATTTTTTATCTTGATATGTTTTGTAGGATAGAATCAAAATCTATCACAAGGTCCCCAATTAGACAATGAAATTCTGTCTGCTATATATTATTTTTTATTATAAAGTGCTTCTGAATTGATCTTATCTTTTAAAATTTTAAATTGTTGAGTAATAACTTAACCTTTAAATAAAAAGTTTTTGGTATAAATCTCAATAAATATTTCAACCTAACATTTTTTATTATGAAAAAAACGATACATTGCATTAGTTCACGAAACATTACAAGAATTCTATCTCTCTAAAAAAGATCTTTTTTGTAGTGCAATTTAATTCTTTCGAGTTTATTTTTTTGTTCCTATTCTCCTTTCTCATAAAAAAGGTATTTTAAGTAAAGGATTACTTCGTTCTTGATAGTTATTTACTTAATCGGTGGATAGGAAAATACTCTGGATCGGAATCGTGGGGAGTACTCCTTCATAATTTCTACCAACATAAAGCCCCAATTAGAATCCCTTTTATGCTATGGAGTACGAACAGAAAAATCCTGTTGAATAACTTACATAATCTCTATTACGAATCCTTTGTGTACCTTGGTGTTCCTAACTATCCACTCTTTTTGGTCAAAAGGACCCCGCTCATTAGGGTAATACATGTCTGTTAATAGCTAGTAAAATCCCTAGATAGTTGCTCCTTTTGAACCCGCTTCAAGTCATGATGACTAATCATTCAATCTTGGGGTAAATAGTATATAATGCTTATGTTTACTTTCACTTAACACTTGTACATAGGAAATGAGACTTAATATTTTTACTGCAAAGTAAGAACCTGTTTTTTTCACTCATATAACTATCTGGTTTAGTTCATCAACCTGAATGATGAATAAAAAATAAAAATATATATTCAACTCATGAAATTTCCTTCCTAGAAAGAAAAGACATAGAGGAAATTTTATGTCTTAACGAATCACACGTAGAGATATTGATAACACACATAGAGTTAATGGTATTTCATAACTAATTGATTGAGCAACAACCCGTAAACCACCTAAAAACGAATATTTATTATTTGATCCATAACCTGACATAAGAAGGCCCACGGGAGCAATACTTGAAATGTCAATCCATAAAAAACACTAATACTTAAATCGGCTAGAACAAGGCGATATCCAAAAGGAATTACTAAAGAACTTAGTAAAATTGATGTGACTGTTATGGATGGTCCGATACTGAATAAACGAGTATCTCCTCTTGATGGAAGAAGATTTTCTTTGAAAAGTAATTTTGTACCATCTGCTAAAGCTTGAAGAATTCCTAAAGGCCCAGCGTATTCAGGGCCAATACGTTGTTGTATCCCCGCGGATATTTCTCTTTCTAACCAAACAATTACTAGTACACCTATTGTGATTCCTAATACAGGAGTAAAAATAGGCACAAGCATCCATATGATCTCATATACCTCTTTTAAGGATTCCAATCTAAAAAAAGAATTGATAGCTTGTACTTCTGTTGTATCTATTATCATTTTAACGATCAACTTCTCCCATAATGATATCTATGCTACCTAGTATTGTCATAATATCAGCCAGTTTCATTCTTTTAACTAATTGAGGAAGGATTTGCAAATTGATAAAACCCGGTGGTCAGATTTTCCATCTCCAAGGAAAAACAGCAGATGCATTAACTAGCAATTTGGAAAAAAAAAATATAAGCTCGCAAAAGAAAATCATGTCAAATTCATACATAAAAGCATGCATAAAAATAAAACATGAATTTAAATACTATAGTGTGTGGGCCCATTTAAAACAAGATACCTAACACAACGTTAACATTTAGTCTTTGGACAGAAATATTAACTTGCAAGTGGTACTCTCCACGCAGAAATCAAATATTAATAATAAATTCGGTCAAGCAACAAACCTTCCTTTGGGCCGGTTTATTACTCACATGAGTGGGAACGTTCTAATCGCTTAAGTCTAATGATGATAAAGCGCAGCATTCCTGAAGCATTCAGGGGCGGTATGTCTTATGACTCCGATGAGGTATCTGTAAAGGATTTCCTTGATGAGCTTGAAAAGCGTTTTGAAAAAAAACGAAAAGGCTGAGACAAGTAAGTTTTTAGATGATCTTGTTCAGATAAGGTATAAAGCTAAAGGAAATATTCGGGAGTACATTATGAAGATGTTGAGTTTGAGGGGGAAAATATAGTTAGGGATGTTGTCTTTGAGGAAGAATCAGTTTTTTTATATGATCCAAAAGTTCAAGACAACAATGTGGATATACCTATACATCTTCCTACTGAAAATCAAGACGATGCTCAACAAGAACAAACTCAACAACATAAGGAGACAAGTTTAGTCTCAAACAGTGCCCTAAGAATGATTGTGAAGGAAAAGAGATGTAGAACATTCCATATGCTTCGACTATTGGGAGTCTTATGTTTGGTCAAGTTTGTACCCGACCGGATTTGACATTTATTATGGGTATGTTAAGCAGATATACGAGTAAACCCGGAATGAATCATTTTATTGCTACTAAATGAGTTATGAGGTACTTGTAAGGAACAAAAATATTGCATGCTCGTTTATAGAAAGTCGGAAATTTTGGAGATCATTAGGTATTCCGATTCTGATCTTACTAGTTGCGTAGATAAAGAATAATCTACATCTGGTTATATTTTTTTATGTCTAAACGATATAGACATTAAATATCTAGTTCTAGAGAGAGAGTATGTGCAAAATCAGATAGTGTCTATTGAGCACGTAAGAACAAATTTTACGCTAGCAGACCCACTAACTAAAGTTTATTTGACACCTAAGGTCTACATGGGCATATTGCTCATATTGGTGTTGCCTCATTGGAGGATATTCAGTTTCAGTGGGAGTTTTGTTTTGTTCTTATATTCAGTACTCAATTTTAGTTTGACACTATTGTGATACATTGCGTTTTCTGCAGAATAAAGTTAATTTCTTTTATCTTACTTTCTCTATTGCTCTAAATGAGTTATTATTTTTTCAATTGTGGTTTTGACATAAAGTTGAAAGAATCAAGATTGATCTCACTAAGGTATTAAGGATCAATTGGAAATAGGCATGATTGAGATCACAGTGCATGTAATTTCCAGTTACACATCCATACTTGATCTATGTCATTGAGTATATTTATGTGGTGATCATTGAGGATCGAGTTACGGTGATGTGACGAAGGTCGCTTTGGTTTCATGTTTATATATGAGATGGACCAGATTGACTAACGAAGATGTTTGTAAAGAATAAACAATTTTGTGTGTACTTAAGGTTATTGAATGTAATTGTTGTTTGGTATAATTTGTAGCCCAAGTGGGAGATTGTTAGATTATTTTATTAATAATCACAATATATGGGCTTACAAATTAAATACAATTATATTTAATGTTTATTCTATATTTGGACTAATTAAGTGGTCTAAAATAAAGGGTCCAATAACATCTTATTCGGTATGGGCTTTGTAATGTGTAATACCCAATAGTAATCTGATTAGGGTTAATGGGGTCTAATTAGACGACTATATAAAGAACATAATAGGGTTTTGGTCCCCAAGGCTATTCACAACCTCTACTCCTCTATTCCCATCAAGTTGAGCGAGATACGGCTAGAGGCGAATCAAGTCTGTGAAAGATCAAGTCCCATAATCCGTATTCATATCTACCGTCATGGAATCAGGTACGCTTTCGCGCTACAATTTATTACGTAACCTTGATAATATCGCATAAGATGATCCTAGATCAAACTTGTACTTTATAAAACTTGAATTGGAATATCATATATCAATTATTTGTTGATTTAGTATAAAAAGCTTGTTTGGCGCAGTGGTTGTTCACTTGGTCATTGTTGGAGAGGGCACGAGTTCGAATCCGTGCAATCCAAAATTTTAGGCGATTTCCGCCCAAAATTTTATGAAAAAATTGAATTTCCCTTTTTAGGGGTTGTTTAGGGTTACACTTTTTGTTTTTGTTTTTGTTTTTTTTTCAACGATTTAACCGTACGAATGATTAAATATGTTGATTTCTTAGCTGTATGTAAAAGTTTAGAATTTTTTAAATTAAGCTCCTATATTTTTACAATGTATCTATCAAACTTATAATTTACAAAACTTGAACTGAAATATGATATATAAGTAAATTGCATATTTAGTACAAACAACGATGTTGGTGCAGTGGTTGTGCACTTAGTTATTCTCAGAGAGGGCAGTTGTTCGAATCCACACAACCCAATTTTTTTGGCAATTTCCCCCAAACTTTTTACCAACAAATTGAAATTATTTTAAAAAATTATTATGTTTAATTTTATTTTATTTTAAAATTGTGCCAAAACCTATACTCTACCATTATCGGTAGGAAATAAGCTACAATTTCACGAAAAGTTTAAAAATTGCTCCTAAAACTAGAATTCAAAATTTGTGCTCAAACCAAAAATTCGAAAATGGCTCCGAGAATCATAACCTACCATTATCGGTTGGAAATAAGCAACAATTTCCCGAAAAATTCAAAAATTGCGCCAAAAACTAAAAATTCAAAAATTGCACCCTAACCAAAAATTAAAAAAATTCGCTGAGAATCATAACCTACCATTATCGGTAGAAAATAAGCTACAATTTCCCGAAAAATTCAAAAATTGCGCCTAAAACTAAAAATTCAAAAATTGTGCCCAAACCAAAAATTCAAAAATTTCGCTGAGAATCATAACCTACCATTATCGGTAGGAAATAAGCTACAATTTTACAAAAAATTTAAAAATTGCGCCCATGCATAAATTTTAAAAGTTGTGCCCAAACGAAAATTTTAAAAATTGCGCCCAAACGAAAAATTCAAAATTATTTTTCATCTTCTTATTATTTATAATACAATCATTTTTTTTTCTCATTTCACTTCAATTTTCTTCTTTATCTCTTCATCTTCTTCTCTATATCTTCATTTTCTTCAAATCAATTTCACATCTTATTCACTTTGTTCATCTTCTTGTTTATTGTTGCCCAGTAATAATCTATTGTAGAAGGGGGGTTGAATACAATAGTATAAGATAATCGACTTCTTAATGTATATATCACAAATATGAAATAAAGATAACAGCTTTATTAAATCTGATATAAAACTGTTACAAACTCTCTCAAGAAATTCTGATGTTCTTGAGAGCTGCTAGCTTACAAAAACTCTCTCAAGAAATTCTATGTTCTTGAGAGCTTCTATTCAATTATGTTCCCCCTATGTGTTGTGTTGTACATAAATCGAAACCAAAACCGTGTTTATATACTACACATCTTCTCTATCAATGATAAGTCCTAATCAATTACAAAGATTGAAACCTATCCATAATTGATAGCTACATTCTACAAACCAGGAAACGACAGAATAAACTTCCATGTTTAACTAGACTCCAAATATAACTCGAAGTAGGAATCCTGATCAGCTTCCAGTCCTGATGATCAATCCTGATCCCAGTCCTGATATGTATCTTAATCCTGACGACCATGTAATCCTGATGACGTCAACAATCCTGATCAGTTGAGTCTAGCTCCTGACGATCATTGAATTCTGAACTAACAATCTCCCCCAATCTCATACTTTGTGAAATAAAGTATAGATTCCTAAGATTCAATGATGTCAAAAACATATATACAAAATGTACAGAATCTGCAGCAACAACTTATCTGTTTAAATTCTTTGATAGAACAGATTCATCTTCAAGAAGTTGGATAACAAATTTTCTTCTTTTTCTTCAAGAATTTGAATCAGTCTTTCCTTAAGATTTCTGAGTTCTTCATCTTCCTCATTAATCTGATAGATAGCTGCTCTGAGATTCAATATGGAGTGTCTCTGAAGACTATGCTCTTCAAGCAAAAGATAAGCAATTTCCTTCCCATCAGGATTGAGAGTAAGATGAGTCATGCCAAAATTTACTTCTTTAACAGCAGTACCCCTTTGCATTTCCACATCCTGACCTCTTTGATTTAAGTACATGGGAGTATAATTACCATTGAAATTACTGTTTCCATCCAGTCTTCTTCTTATTGTTGACAAAATCATGTCACTCCATTCTTTGCATATTTGATTCTTCGATCTCAAAAGATAATGAACATATTTCAGTTCCTGTGTAGTTTTCATCAGCAGATCTTGAATAGATAAAATCTTCACACTACCATCTTTCATGAAGTACAGAAGCTTTTCTTTCTTGTCAAAACCATCATGACAATCTATAACTATATCAACAGCTAGTAAATTGTTCAGGTTTTCAGAAGTTAAAGTACCTCCAATTTCAGTTAAGGAGTAAGGATCAACATATGCCATATTTAGATATTCAGCATCCCTGTGTCCAATACCTCCTCTTGAATTACTTGTCAATTGCTTTAGATTTGAAAACATTTTTAACCAGAGTGCTTTTGATCTAACCATCCCAGATAAATCAACAACACTTGAAGCACTTGTAATAATTCCTCCAGACTGAAAATTGATAAGTGTATCACAACTTAATGTGCTAATATGTTTCCACTTCTTATCCTTTTCCTTTTCAAAGGCATAGCTTCTTTCCAGTGAAGATTCTTGTCTGCTTGGGTTCCTCCACACTCTTCTGTTTGAGAGTTTAAGCCTTTGT
Organism: Heracleum sosnowskyi; assembly: GCA_030848705.1. Classification (NCBI taxonomy): domain Eukaryota; kingdom Viridiplantae; phylum Streptophyta; class Magnoliopsida; order Apiales; family Apiaceae; genus Heracleum; species Heracleum sosnowskyi. The sequence goes on along the minus strand of CM061243.1, from coordinate 20,092,368 downwards.
ACATAGAGATTGAAATATCTATTTGTTGATCTTGTAATTTCTCTTCTTCTGGATTCTTCTTCTTCATCTACTTCCTTGTTGTGAGAATCAACCACAGTAGATAAAATTATCAAGTCAATCTCTTGCAGAATTTCAGAATCATCAGGATCTTGAATATCATCAGGAACAATATCAGGATTAGATTCTTCAATTTGATTTGTATTGCGGAGAGTTGATTTTCTTGATTTTCTTCTCAATTCAGGTTCTTCTTCAATATTTCCATCATCAACAAAAGTAGATCTGTCAGGAACTACTAGAGTTTGAATAGGTTCAGGAATTTCTTCAATTCTTAACCCTCGAGACCTTGTCTGTCTAGATATTGTTTGAGTTGAAGAACCTCTTCTACTTCTTCTAGCTCCTCTCCTACCTCTGCCTCCTCTACCTCTAGCAGGAGCAGGGTTATTAAAGCTTTCCATCATTTTTCTCTGTTGTCTTAAGAATTCTTCATGTGAGAGATCAGGATATTCTTCACTTGCTGTAGAGAGTGCTTTTCTTGCATATAATTGTTGAACTCTTTTATCAGTGTGATATAGAGTAACAATTCTGCCATCTTTTGTAGAAAACTTCTGGAATAAATTTGATGCATCTTCAGGATTATCAATAATCACATCTTCATCACCTTCAGGAATTGTAGCAAGAGTATGTCCATGACCAGGTGTCAGGATTTGTTCTTCCGTCAGGATCTGAGATTGCACCAACATTCTCATCGTCTTAACTCCAGAAACAGAAACATGAGTTGACTACGTTGTTTGACTTTGTGAAGTTTGAATTGTAGACTTCATAACAGCAGCATCAGAGGTTTCTCCTTGTATCACTTTGTCACTACCATCATCTCCAGTATCATCATCATTATTCCTTAATACTAGATCAGGTGTGCATTTTGTCTGACTAACCTTCTCCCCCTTTTTGACATCAGGATTTGACAATAAATTCAAAATTAAGGAAAGAGAGGCTTGAATGTCAGTTACCTTGGTATCCAGAGAATCAATCCTTCTGTTGATAGAGGTTTGTTCAGAAATAACAGATTTCACGTGGGATTCTACTACCCTTAGCTGAAAAGCAGTAGGCACCTTTGTAAAATTTTGAGAAATATCATTCCTCACCAACTCAGTTGAGTTCTTGATAGAATCAATCTCACTTTTTAGACTTTTGGATAACAAAGTTGTAGCCTTCAGATGATTCTTCAAGTCTTGATTCTCTATAGATTTCACTGCATCATAGGCATGTTCCAAGGCAGAAGAATAACTTACAGATTCAGCAGATCTGTGCCATGAATTGTTCCATTCATTCTGTCTAAGTGCCTCAGCAGGATTAAAGGAAGGAATAGAAAAATCTTGTCTTTGATCTTTCCCAGTGGAAGCTTTGCCAGTCATATATGTACTTGATGAACCAAAATTAGTTCCAAGACTAATTTTGAGTGCTGTAGCAAGCTATTCCTTCTCTTTTCGATTCTCATCATCATCACTATCATCAGAGTCATCATCATCAGTACTATGAGTAACATCAGGATCAGGAATAGCTATACCTTTCATTTTATCCTGTGAATCTGTGATAGGATGATCCATTGGTCTTGAACGAAGTGGCTGTATCAGGATAGGTTCAACATCAGGAGCACCACTAGCGTCAGGATGAACACCATCAGGATTTGATATGCTTGCATCAGTATTTGCTACCAATGGTTCTTGTGGAGCTTGAGGTTCAGAAGCTTCTTCAACACTTTGAGTCAAAGGTTCTTGTGTGCTTCCCTCATTGACAGTGTCCTCGACCAATCTTTGAACTTCATCTGCACCAGAAATCCCTTGAGCATTGTCAGGAAATTTCTCAGAAACTGTAGCTTGGCCTGCATCTTCACTTTGAGAAGATGGTTCTTGTGTAGCTGGAATGTCGATGTCTTCATTCTCCCTTTGAGAAAATGGTTCTTGTGGGACCATTCCACGAGCTAAGCCTTCACTCAAACTTTGATTGAGTGGTTCTTGTGTGGCTGGATCATCAGAAAGAGCTGCTGAACCACTTTGAGGTTCAGGTTCTTGTGGGCTTGATCCTTTCAGTTTCTTCTGTCTCTGATAGACTAACTCTTTTGCCTTCCTTAGCTTTTCCATTGGATGTTTTATCCCAAGATTGGAAGCAGCAGCACCATACTTCTCCCATGAAATATCAACATGTCTTTTTGTTGGAGAGTCCTGTGCCGGAGAGTCTGAAATATTAACCACTTGACTTGGTGCAGTATCAGGAATACTAACATCAGGATTTGCTTGAGCAGTAGAAACTGATTGCTCATTCAGAATAGAAGTGTCCTGTACATCAGTATCCTGCTTCTTTTCTAAAGGAATATGATACCTGCTTCTGTGGTGTAGACAATGGAACCACAGCTGCAGTAGCAGTATCAGTAACTTCCTTATTCACATTCATCACAGAGGATATAGGTAAGTCATCCTCTGAATCAGTCTCATCCCTGAGTACTAACTTTCTTTTAACAGAAACAGCCTCACCTCCCTTTGCAGCTTTCTTCACCAGGACCCCTTGTACACCCCCTTGTAACTTCTTTTTAGTGATAGGTGTAGAGGAAAAATCCTTTGAACCTGATTGCCTTCCTGACACATCAGTTCTAGCTGACTTCTTTGCTTTTACAACTAAAGTCTTTTGAGAGACATTAGAGGTGGTAGTTGACTGTTTAGACTGTTTAGGATGAATGCTTGGGTTAGGAACAAGGTGTGATTAGCCTTGCCCCATAGCATTAGAAATTAAACCATAACGAGTAGACATTTTCCTATGTAAGAAAAACCTAACCTCATCAGGAATAAAAGCATTTCCTATGAAACCATTTTCTGGTTATGATCCATCAGGAGTGTTCATGCTTATTTGCAGGGCACGTGTTCCTGAGTAGAAAAGTAGACTAGGAAAAGAATATGTAATTTCCATTTTCATTTGTAAAGAATCTTCAAGATTTAAGGAAAACTATCAATTTGCTCAATTGTTCTTGTCCTTCTTACTTTTCCTGCACAATTTGTTAGTAACACTGCATTTGATACATAATATAACGAATAGTAATCACTGACAAAAATATAATTGTAATTGAAAATTAAGACTTAATAACTTAATCAAAGACTAAGTAATGATCTTATTTGTCAGAGTTTACCAGGAGTGTTGTTGACAAATTGTCTTAGAACTTCTGGTTTTTATACCAGCTTCAATATCTGAGCATCAGGATTGACCAGTTGACTTCCTGTCAGGATAACATCCTACCAGGATTTGATCAAAGAAAACATACCTTTCTGAATAACCATCAGGATTTGACAGTTATCAGGATTTCCTCTCTGTAGCTTTCCTCAGAAATTCTCAAAGTTCATCATTCCAAGTTCATTCACCAATTTATTGAAAGTAGCTTCAGGTAGTGGCTTGGTGAATATATCAGCTAGTTGTTGATCAGTAGGAACAAAGTGAAGTTCAATTGTTCCTTCCAGAACTTGTTCTCTTATGAAGTGATATCGAATACTGATGTGTTTAGTAAGAGAATGTTGAACTGGATTTCCTGTCATTGCAATAGCACCTTGGTTATCACAATAGATAGGGATTTTTGAGTATGATAGGCCATAATCTAACAACTGATTTCTCATCCACATTATCTGAGCACAACAACTTCCTGCAGCAATGTACTCAGCTTCTGCAGTTGAAGTGGAAATGGATTTTTGCTTTTTACTGAACCATGAAACTAGTCTTCCACCCAAAAACTGACAGCTTCCTGAAGTACTTTTCCTGTCTATTTTGCATCCTGCAAAATCAGCATCTGAATAACCACACAACCCAAAATCTGATTCCCTTGCATACCAAAGGCCAAGTGAAGAAGTGCCTTTGAGATATCTGAAAATTCTTTTGACTGCAATCAGATGGGGTTCTCTAGGTTTTGCTTGAAATCTTGCACACAGACAGGTTGCAAACATGATATCTGGTCTACTTGCAGTGAGATACAATAAAGAGCCAATCATTCCTCTGTAGTGAGTTACATCTACCTCAGCACATTGATCAGGATCAAGTTTGGTAGCTGTAGCTATGGGAGTTGTAGCATGAGAACTATCTTGCATGTTAAACCTTGTCAATAAATTCCTTGTATATTTAGACTGATTGATAAAAATCCCTTCATCAGTCTGTTTAACTTGAAGACCAAGAAAGTAACTCATTTCTCCCATCATGCTCATTTGATATCTTGACTGCATAAGCTTGGAAAACTTTTCACAAAGCTTATTGTTTGTTGACCCAAAAATGATATCATCAACATAAATCTGAACTAACAACAAGTCCTTACCATGATTCAAATAAAATAGAGTTTTATCAATAGCACCTCTTTTGAATCCACTTTCCAGTAAGAATAGAGCTAAAGTTTCATACCATGCTCTTGGAGCTTGCTTTAGTCCATAAAGTGCCTTATCCAATCTGTAGACATGATCTGGATAGTTAGGATCAATGAATCCAGGAGGTTGCTCAACATAGACTTCTTCCTCCAGTTCTCCATTTAAGAAAGCACTTTTAACATCCATATGGAAAACCTTGAATTTCTTATGTGCTGCATAATCAAGAAATATCCTGATGGCTTCTAGTCTTGCAACAGGAGCAAACGTTTCATCATAATCAATTCCCTCTTGTTGAGAATACCCCTTTGCAACTAGTCTTGCTTTGTTTCTGATTATTACTCCATCAGAATCAGTCTTGTTCTTGAAAATCCACTTTGTACCAACAATTGATCTATTCTTTGGTCTTGGTACCAGTTTCCAGACTTCATTTCTTTCAAATTCATTCAGTTCCTCTTGCATTGCAGTAACCCAATCAGCATCTTTAAGTGCATCTTCAACTTTCTTTGGCTCCTCCTTGGATAGAAAGTTATTGTATAGACATTCATTCTGAGTTGCACTTCTTGTTTGAACACCTGCATCAGGATCCCCAATAATCAAATCAGGAGTATGACTTGCAGTCCATTTCCTCGCTGGTGTTAAATTGTTTCTTGAAGTAGATGCTCTCCCTGGATTGGTGTTATCTTGATTTGAAGAACTTGCTTGTCTTGAAGCTCCCCCTTAATTATTGCTATTTCCTCCTGATAAGTTATCAGGATCATCACTTGAATCAGTATCTGAAGAATTATGTCTTGATGATTGTGTTGACTCTGAACTTGTAGTAGAATGATGTTGCTCCCCCTCAACATTAGCACTACTAGAAGTATTACTATTTATTGCATCATCAGTATTTGCACTATCAGCATCTGGTGTGTCATCAGGATTTGGTGACCCATCAGGATCTGATGTATGGACAGGATCTGATTCACTTTCTTCAGGTTCCTTGGTAGCTTCATTTTCAAAAATCAATCTATCATGAGAGTCTTCATTGATTCCAGCTATCTTCTTGTCATCAAAAGATACATGTATTGACTCCATGACAGTCTTTGTCCTCAAATTAAAAACTCCGAAGGCTCTTGATGCAGGATAGCCTATGAAAATTTCTTCATCAGCCTTTGTTTCAAATTTCCCTAGTTGTTCAGGATGAGTTCTGAGAACAAAACATTTACAGCCAAACACATGCAGATGCTTCAGACTTGGTTTCTTTTCCTTGAGTGACTGATAAGGAGTAACACCGTGTCTGTTTATTAATGTGAGATTTTGAGTGTAGCATGCTGTGTTGACTGCTTCTACCCAGAAATATGTAGGTAACTTTGCTTCTTCCAACATAGTTCTGTCAACTTCAATAAGAGTTCTATTTTTCCTTTCAACTACTCCATTTTGCTGAGGTGAGCCAGGAGCAGAGAATTGTTGAATGATTCCTTTGTATTTGCAGAACTCTTCCATATTTGAATTCTTAAATTCAGTACCATTATCACTTCTCAGTATCTTGACTTTGTACTTTGTGGTTGTCTCAATCATTCTTACATGATCCAACAGAACTTCAGGAGTCTCATCTTTTCTGTGCAGAAAATACACCCAGGTGAATCTAGAATATTCATCAACAATTACAAGAGTGTACCTTTTCTTACTGATGGTCATGATGTTGACTGGACCAAATAGATCAAGATGTAGCATGTGATATGGTTCTCCAATAGAGGATTCTGATTTACTCTGGAATAATGTCCTTCTTTGTTTTGCTTTCTGACATGCATCACAGAGTCCATCAGGAGTATATAACACTTTTGGTAATCCTCTCACTAAATCGTTCTTAACCAACTCATTGATATTTCTGAAGTTGAGATGAGAAAGCTTCTTGTGCCAATTCCAACTTTCATCTACTGAAGCTTTACTGATCAGACAGGTAGGGGAGTCATCAGTATTTGATTGAATGTTGGCTTCATATATGTTACCATGCCTGTAGCCAGTCAGTGCTATCTTGCTTGTTGCCTTACTGACTACTTCACAATGAGTGGAATAGAAGTTGACATGATAACCTCTGTCAGTGATTTGACTAATACTCAACAGGTTGTGTTTTAGTCCCTTCACTAGAGCTACTTTTTCAATGATGACATTTCCAATGATTATATTGCCATATCCCAAGGTTTGTCCAATGTTGCCATCTCCATAAGACACAGTTGGGCCAGCTTTTTCCTCATATTCTGATAACATGGCTTTGTTTCCAGTCATGTGCACAGAACATCCACTATCCATGACTAACACATTTTTCTTTTTACCCTGCAATCAGAATAGAAACACACTAGTTAGAACATTTAGGAACCCATACTTGTTGGGTTCCTTTTCCATGCAATTTATTAAATTTCACAGCAGAAGACTTTCTGACTTTAGCAGTCCTGACAGGATTTACTCCATCAGGATTTGTTTTGTCAGTATCAGTATTAACAAAAGCATGTTCCAACTTGACATTCTTAATGCTACCAGAGTTTGCACTATTTTTATCAACTTTAGGCATTGGATCATAAAAGTTATAGTGCAACTCATGATAATCTTTACAAGTCTAAATAGAATGCCATACACTACCACAATGAAAACAGGACTTTTGTGGTTTATAAAATACTGATCTATTCCTAACATCAGACTTAGGAATATCAGTAATCTTCCTCTTACTCTTCTTACAATCAATAGCAAGATGATTAGAGTTACCACAGTTAAAACAACACTTTCTAGGTGCATTTGGGATATATTTGTAACCATTCTCTTTGTTGATCCCAACTTTACCATTCCTGTTTCTCTTAACAGTAGATTCCTTTTTCTTATCTGTCACCTCACAGATTTTATCCTTAAGTTGTTTCTGAGACAATAAACCTACATTCTTAATGACTTTATTCAAGACAGGTTTAGACTTTATGATTTTAATTCCTTGAGTAGAAGTAGATCCCTTTTCAAAAGTAGAATTGGAATCCTTACCAAAAACAAAATTAACAGGAGTAATCTTAGATTTGGTTGCATCTATAACATGTCTATAGGTCTTTGGACTGACTGTCTCATCAATGACAATTTTCTCTTTCAATTTCTTATCCTCATCTGACTTATATCCTAGACACTCTTTCCAATTCTTAGAGGTATTAATCTCATGAAATTTCCTACCAGAGTCTGTCCAGGTTCTGATTTTCTCATTAGCATTTTCAAGTTCCTTTTCAAGAGCAGTACATTTGGATTTCATCTCTAAGTACATGTGATTCACATTATCACATTCTTTTTGTACTTCTTGCATACGAGAAAATTCAGCTTCTAATATATCATTCCTTTTTCTAAGTTCAGACATCTCAGATAATATCCTAGTATTTTCAGCAGTTTGACTTCTAAAGCTAATATGTAATGACTTTAGAAAACGTCTTAACTCAGAAGCATTATCAGTATCAAAATCAAAGATAGTATTTAGTACCTTATCATCAGGAGCAGCAGTTACATCAGCATTGACCATTAGAGCATAGTTGACCACCTCAGTATCAGATTCTGAGGAAGAGTCCATCCAATCCTTGCTTGATGTGATAAGTGCCTTCGTCTTCTTGCACTCAGAAGCAAAGTGACCCATACCATTACACTTGTAGCATCTAACCTTTGACTTGTCAAATTTGCTACCCTTGCTGTCTTTTTTGATATACTTATCTTTGTTTGGATTGAAATCCTTTTTCTGAAAGTTGCCTTGTCTTCTATTCTTCCTGAACTTCATCCTTCTGAAGTTTCTGACAATCATAGCAACCATCTCTTCCATGTCTGAGTCAGAAGAATCATCATCAGTATTGGCATCAGCATTGCCATCAGTATCTGATGAAGAGTCATCAGGATCTGACTCAACTATTCTTGTTTTACTTCTAGAGACCTCCATAGCTTTTCCTTTTGATTTAGCCTCTGCTTTCAAAGCAATTGATTTTGCCTTGCTACTTTTCTTGTTCTTTCTCTGTTGAACTTCAAGATCATGAGTTCTTAGCATCCCATAGACTTCATCAAGAGACACAGTGTTAAAATCATACTGATGTCTAATGATCGATGTCTGAGTGTCCCATTCTTCCGGTAAAGCTCTTAGAAACTTGGTGTTTGAATCTTCAGTTTCATATTCCTTGTCAACTAAAGATAAAATGTTCAATAGTGTCAGAAATCTATCATATAGATCAGTTAGGCTCTCATCGGGTCTTGCATCAAATTGTTCATATTCTTGAATCAAAAGAGCCCTTCTATTTTTCTTGACAGATGCAGATCCCTGGCACTGAGTTTCCAAAGTATCCCAGATTTCTTTTGAAGACTTGCATGCAATCACTCTGTTTGACATGACAGCATCAAGACTACTGTGTAAGATATTCTTTATCTTTGGTTCCCTGAGTACATGAGCTTTTTCTTCTGGAGTCCATTCACTTTTAGCCTTGACCATATAATGTTCAGGTACTGTATCTGTTCTTTCTACAATTCGTGTAGGAATATATGGTCCATCACGAATCCTGTCCAAATAGTCAGGATCCATAGCCTCCAGGTACATCAGCATCTTTACCCTCCATGTTGGATATTCTGATTTCTTCAAGATGGGAATCTTCATGCTTTCATACTTGGTTGTCGACATCTTTAGATTGTATCTGATTCAGAATTAAATCAGTTTGCTCTGATACCAATTGTTGCCCAGTAATAATCTATTGTAGAAGGGGGGTTGAATACAATAGTATAAGATAATCGACTTCTTAATGTATATATCACAAATATGAAATAAAGATAACAGCTTTATTAAATCTGATATAAAACTGTTACAAACTCTCTCAAGAAATTCTGATGTTCTTGAGAGCTGCTAGCTTACAAAAACTCTCTCAAGAAATTCTATGTTCTTGAGAGCTTCTATTCGATTATGTTCCCCCTATGTGTTGTGTTGTACATAAATCGAAACCAAAACTGTGTTTATATACTACACAGCTTCTCTATCAATGATAAGTCCTAATCAATTACAAAGATTGAAACCTATCCATAATTGATAACTACATTCTACAAACCAGGAACCGACAGAATAAACTTCCATGTTTAACTAGACTCCAAATATAACTCGAAGTAGGAATCCTGATCAGCTTCCAGTCCTGATGGTCAATCCTGATCCCAGTCCTGATATGTATCTTAATCCTGACGACCATGTAATCCTGATGACGTCAGCAATCCTGATCAGTTGAGTCTAGCTCCTGACGATCATTGAATTCTGAACTAACACTTATTTAAGTAATTTTATGTTCATGCTTATTTTGTTATTTAATTAGCTAATAATTCTAAATTATTAGGTGTACTAATTCTTGCTTCTTATGTAAATTTTAGGTACTTGATGAAGATCCAAAGACAATGATGAGGAAATAGAGAAAATGATTGTGAAGAAAATAACATGAAGATCCAAACGAAAAAGATGAAGACTTTGAAGATAATTAATTAAGCTTTGTAAATAATTTTTGATTTGTAGTTTTGGTGCATAAGAACAACTTCGAATATTATGATTTATGTGTAAGGAATGTTTGAATTTTTATATACAATGAATGTTTGATTATTTGTTATGGTTGTATACTTGTGAATTAGATATCGATCTATTTTTTTTAATGATTTGAGCAATTTGTTAGAAAGGGGAAGTAATGAAAGCTTTATTTTTTTGAAACAATTGTCTAGTAATTCCTACCACCTTCAAAGCATTTCCTACTGTCTTCATAACATTTCCTACCGTCTTCATAGCATTTCCTACCGTCTTCATACAATTTTCCAGAATTGATGAATGCGGTAGGTTTTAACTAGTAGGAAATACTGAAGGTGGTAGAAATTGCTTGGTAGGAAATAGCTATTTAATAATTAAAAGTATTTAAATTCGTTTTAAAATAAATAATTAAAGGGTTTCCTGTGATATTTTTGGGGAAAAAAATGAATTTCATGAGAAAAATAGGAAAAGTAAATTGAAAAGGACAATTTCCCGTGATATATTCATAAAAGAAGGTACTTTGTTAGAAAAAAATCTATAATGTGTTTTAGAGTAATTGGTTATAAATAGGTATTTGATTATTTATATTTTAATATTCTTAGTGATTGCATTTGTTAAGAAAAATAAGTAGACATGTTAAAATATGTAAACTTTTAAAAAATAATTATAATATTATAGGTTTAAAAATAAATAACTAAAGGTTTGTCCGTGATATTTTTGGAAAATGAGGGATTTTAGTAATGAAAAATAGAAAAACTAACATGTTTTAGTTAAAAAATGTAATTGTCATGTTTGAAAAAGTAGGGGAATTTGTTAAAAAAAATTATGTATTTTAGGGAAAAAAGGTAATCGGTTATAAATAAGTAATATTATTATTTAATAATATATTTCTATAAATAAGTAAGGTTAATTAAGTAAAAACATGAAATACAGTTAATGACAATTAAGTAAAATCACAACGTACCATACCGACCAACCAAACTTTTAATGTTTCGTATATTATATAATAACTAGCTTAAAACCCGTGCGATGCACGGATTGTTAATTGTTATTTTATTATTATATTTTAAATACTTTATAAATTGTATTTGTTAAAAAAATAAGTAGGCATGTTAAAATAGCTAAATACTTTTAATTAATTAAAAACATTAAAACAGATTTTAAAATAAATAAGTAAGGATTTGCCCGTTATATTTTTGGAAAATGAGGGTTTTAGTAAGAAATAATAAAAAATGTAACATATATTTAGTTTTAAAAGGTAAATGCCCGTGATATTTTTGGAAAATGAGATTTTAAAATTTAATAATTAAAAGTATTTAAATACATTTTAAAATAAATAAGTAAAGGGTTTCCTCTGATATTTTTGGGGAAAAAATGAATTTTAGTGAGAAAAATAGAAAAATTAAATTGAAAAAGACAATTTTCCTTGATATATTTAGAAAAGGAGGTCTTTGTTAGAAAAAAAATCTATAATGTGTTTTAGCTCAAAAGTTAATTGGTTATAAATAGGTATTTGATTATTTATATTTTATATTCTTAGTGATTGCATTTGTTAAGAAAAATATGTAGACCTATTAAAATAGGTAAACTTTTGAAAAATAATTATAATATTATAGGTTTAAAAATAAATAATTAAAGGTTTGTCCGTGATATTTTTGGAAAATGAGGGGTTTTAGTAAGGAAAAATAGAAAAAGTAACATGTTTTAGTTAAAAAAGATAATTGTCCGTGATATGTTTGAAAAAGTAGGGGAATTTGTTAGAAACAATAATGTATTTTATGAGAAAAAGGTAATTGATTATAAATAGGTAATATTATTATTTAATAATATATTTCTATAAATAAGTAAGGTTAATTAAGTAAAAACATGAAATATAGTTAAAGACAATTAAGTAAAATCACAACGTACCATACCGACCAACCAAACTTTTAATGTTTCGTTTATTATATAATAGTACTAGCTTAAAACCCGTGCGATGCACGGATTGTTAATTGTTATTTTATTATTATATTTTAAATATTTTATTAATTGTATTTGTCAAAAATAATAAGTAGGCATGTTAAAATAGCTAAATACTTTTAATTAATTAAAAACATTAAAACATATTTTAAAATAAAAATAAATAAAAAATGTAACATATATTTAGTTTAAATAGGTAAATGCCCGTGATATTTTTGAAAAATGAGGTTTTAAAATTTAATAATTAAAAGTATTTAAATTCGTTTTAAAATAAATAAGTAAAGGGTTTCCTGTGATATTTTTGGTAAAAAAATGAATTTTAGTGAGAAAAATAGAAAAAGTAAATTGAAAAACACAATTTCCCGTGATATATTTAGAAAGAAGAGACTTTGTTAGAAAAAATCTATAATGTGTTTTAGAGTAATTGGTTATAAATAGGTATTTGATTATTTATATTTTAATATTCTTAGTGATTGCATTTGTTAAGAAAAATAAGTAGACATGTTAAAATAGGTAAACTTTTAAAAAATAATTATAATATTATAGGTTTAAAAATAAATAACTAAAGGTTTGTCCGTAATATTTTTGGAAAATGAGGGGTTTTAGTATGAAAAAATAGAAAAACTAACATTTTTTAGTTAAAAAAGGTAATTGCCATGTTTGAAAAAGTAGGGGAATTTGTTAGAAAAAATAATGTATTTTAGGGAAAAAAGGTAATTGGTTATAAATAGGCAATATTATTATTTAATAATATATTTCTATAAATAAGTAAGGTTAATTAAGTAAAAACACGAAATATAGTTAAGGGCAATTAAGTAAAATCACAACGTACCATACCGACCAACCAAACTTTTAATGTTTCGTCTATTATATAATAGTATTGATTGATAGTATAAATATATATGTTGTCCGTGTTACTTTTAAAAAATTAGTTGTTTAAATTAGAAAATAGAAAATTATATTACCTTTTTATATATATGTTGCTCGTGTTACTTTTAGAAAAATTAGTTGTTTAAGTTAAAAAAAAATAAAAAAGGTTACGTGTTTAGCTGAAAAGGGTAAGTGATTATTCATTAATAATTATATATAACAATATTATCATTACATATTTATTTTGCATGTGTTATATTTAGAAAATGAGTTGTTTTAGTTAGAAAATGTAAAATATATAATGTGTTTTAGCTGAAAAAGGTAATCAATTATAAATATGTAATAATAGTACCATTTTATATATATATTACCTATTTTATTTTTAGAAGATGAGTTATTTTAGTTAGAAAAAAAGATAAAATAGGTAATGTATTTTAGCTGAAAAAAACAATTGGTTATATATAGGCCCGACCCAAATACCGACCGACCGACCGACGACCGACCAAAACTTTTAATGTTTCGTCTTTAATAATACTAGCTTAAAACCCGTGCGATGCACGGATTGTTAATTGTTATATTATTATTATTTTTTAAATATTTTATTAATTGTAATTGTCCAAAAAATAAGTAGGCATGTTAAAATAGCTAAACACTTTTAATTAATTAAAAACATTAAAACAAATTTTAAAATAAATAAGTATGGGTTTGCCCGTTATATTTTTGGAAAATGAGAGGTTTTAGTAAGAAAAAATAAAGAATGTAACATATATTTAGTTTAAATAGGTATTTGATTATTTATATTTTAATATTTTTAGTAATTGCATTTGTTATGAAAAATAAGTAGACATGTTAAAATAGGTAAACTTTTTTAAAAAATAATTATAATATGAAAATAGGTTTAAAAATAAATAACTTAAGGTTTGTCCTTGATATTTTTGGAAAATGAGGGGTTTTAGTAAATAAAAATAGAAAAACAAACATGTTTTAGTTAAAAAAGGTAATTGCCCATGATATATTTGAAAAAGTAGGGGAATTTGTTAGAAAAAATAATGTATTTTAGGTAAATAATGTAATTGGTTATAAATAGGTAATATTATTATTTAATAATATATTTCTATAAATAAGTAATGTTAATTAAGTAAAAACACGAAATACAGTTAATTAAGGTCAATTAAGTAAAATCACAACGTATCATACCGACCAACCAAACTTTTAATGTTTCGTCTATTATATAATAGTATTGATAGTATAGATTGATATTGATTGATACAAAGCCTCTTTGGCATAATTTAAATATTTGTACAAAAAAAATACTTTTTAATGTAAATTAAAGTAAAAAGAATACTAGTTTTTGTTACCTTAACTAATTTATAACCTTACTAAGATGTAATATTGAAATTTGATCAATTAGCATAATATACGTTTCTTATTTATTTAAATAATTTTAATGTATTATTTAACTTAAATTTTACTAAAATCACCTAATGTTTCCATTAAAATGTTTCTAAAACAATATAAGAAATAAGAATTAACAAATATCTTCTTTTTAATAGTTTCTCAATTTAAATAAAAATCATTATCTTTTTCTCGCACAATTTTTTTTAGTTAAATACACATTAAAACATGCCCTACATGGTATAACTATTTATAATATTCCATTTACAAAAATATCCTTTGTTGTAGCATTAAGCAAAAAATTGAATAAATTCAAAGTCAAAATTGTTAAAAATAGCTTACAACGAATGGTATAAAATCGAAACTAAGGTTAAAAACCTACGGAATAGATTGGTTACAAATCGATAACTTGTTGAAATGATAAATTAAAATAAAAATCGGATAATTTTAATAATTTAATAATATAATATAATAAATTTATATAAAATAAAATACATTATTCAAAAAATTTTTAAAGCCGATCAAATATATTTTAACAATAAAGCTTAAATTCATCAACAATTTTGGAAAAATTAAACGACTTTTAAGACACTAATATAACATATTAAAGTTTAAATAATTTTTTCATGTCATGTAGTTTAAATAAGATAGATAATTATAACTATAATAATACTCCTATATTTAGTTAATAAAGGCCCAAGACGGCGCCACATTCTTTCTGATCGATCCAATAGGTTTTAGAGAGAGAAAATAAATCCCGATTTCTTCTCTCCTCTCTCTTTCTCTTTCTCTCTAGCTAGCACACCATTGACCCAGAGATCTAGTACTTCCTCAGTAATTTTTTCTTTATTTTCCCATCGATCAATTTATCAATCAGCTCTCATACATTACCCATTGCAACAAACACGATGATGGGTCATGTTTTTTGCACAAATTAATCCGACCCATCATCGAAAGATTCAATTTTGATAACATCTGTAAGTATTTCTTGTCTTCTTGAATATTTACATACAAAGATTGTACGTATTGTGTCAAGAATATGGATAATAACTATTCAAGAATCTCTAGTTCATTTGTTGAGACACAATTACATGATGGTGATATTAAATCTGGGGCTAGAGAGTCTAAAGATGCGGTTTTTACAAAATTGATGTCTTCTGATCAAGAGCTAGGGCATATAAAGTCAAAGTCTTTGAATGTAGATGATGATATTGATGACGATCTTGATTTTGATAATATACCCTTTGTTGCTAGTGGTAATACAAATTCTGGGTCTAGCTTATATAGTGCTGTTTTTAATCTTACAACTACTGTTGTTGGTGCTGGCATTATGGCCTTACCTGCTACTATGAAAGTTTTGGGCTTGTTTGTGGGTCTAGTTTTTATAATTTTGATGGGTATTTTGTCGGAGATTAGTATTGAGTTTCTTGTGAGATTTACGGTTCAGTATAAAGCGACTTCTTATGGGGAGGTTGTTCAACATGCATTGGGTAAGAGAGGTAGGATTTTGTCTGAGATTTTTATCGTTCTGAATAATGCGGGTATGTTAATAGTTTATTTGATTATTATGGGTGATGTGATGTCGGGTTCACTTCATCATGTTGGGATTTTTGATCAGTGGTTGGGGCATGGTGTGTGGGATCATAGGAAGATGTTGATTTTGGCGGTGATGTTGTTTTTTCTTGCACCACTTTGTGCTTTGGATAAGATAGATTCTTTAAGCTTGACTTCAGCTGCTTCTGTAGCTCTGGCAGTTATATTTGTTCTTGTTGCTTTTGTTGTTGCTTTTATAAAGCTTGTTGAGGGAAAGATTGAAGCTCCAAGGTTTACCCCGGACTTTGGCTCCACAAAGGCAATCTTGGATTTGCTTGTGGTAATACCGATTATGTCAAATGCATATGTGTGCCACTTTAATGTGCAGCCTATTTATAATGAACTGGAAGGACGCTCACCTGAGAAGATGAACCGGGTGGGAAGGATAACAAGTGCTCTTTGTGTTTTCGTTTATGCTTCGACTGCCATGGCAGGTTACTTACTCTTCGGGGAAGCTACAGAGTCGGATGTGCTGACTAACTTTGATAAGGACCTTGGGATTCGTTTTAGCACTGCTTTAAATTATATAGTTCGTGTTGGTTACATTCTTCATTTGCTTCTTGTTTTTCCTGTTATTCATTTCTCCCTGCGTCAAACAGTGGATAATTTATTATTTAAGGCATCACCTCCACTAACCGAAAGTAGGAAGAGATGTCTGACCTTAACTGGGGTACTGTTAGCAGTCATTTATTTTGGTTCCACAATGATTCCAAATATCTGGACTGCTTTCAAATTTACGGGGGCAACCACAGCTGTTTCATTGGGTTATACATTCCCAGCTATTGTTGCGTTGAGGTTAGGTAAGCAGGGGGGTGGCTTGAGCCTCAGTGAGAAACTTTTGTCTTGGTTAATGCTGATATTGGCTATCCTGGTCAGCATTTTCGGAGTGTTTGGAAATATATATAGCATCAAGAGCAAGTCTGAATAATATCGACGAGCTTCAGATTGAGGGTTTTTCTTTTGGTAGATGTGATTCGATGATAAGGATTTCTAGGCAATTTGTTGCTTTCCTGATATTAATTGGACTATACACAGATACTTTATTGCAGGTAAGGTTAGATTAGTGTTAGAACTGCAAGATAAGACCAGTTCTACAGGTTTGTCCATTTTAGGACTCATTGTTTATCCACTGTCTACATGTTACAGAGCAAGGGTGGCACTCCATTCTTCAGAGGATGAATTTCAAGGAAGCTTTAGAGGCAACAGCATCACAAATGCAAGTCCTCAGACAGGTTCATAGATTAGTTGCTGATTAGTGTCATTCCATCATTCTATTTATCCCCGTGCTTCTAGTATATTCTTCTTCACTCCCAATCACCTCAATGTGGGAACCATGTAATAGTATCGTACAACAATTACAGTTACTGCTCACGAAACATTCCTGTCATGATCCATTCATATAGTTTCAAACTATGAATTTTTTCTTCTTTGAATATATGTTTCTTATACACAGCTATTCATACATGTTAATATTTCAAAATATCTTAGATTGTGAGTTGTTTTACACTGATTTAAAGTGTCTGTGTGCATGAGCATGAATATGACTATGTTGAGGTGGTGGTTATCCTGTGCTTTTGCGAAGGATGTATATTGGTTAGAGGACCTTAATAGGTATCTAGATATTTTTTCAACTTGAATGTCCATTTTATTGCAGGAATGAAGATTTTATATCGTCTTCTGTAACCTAGTAGATTAGAAGTGAAGGATGACTTTTAGTACATTTTAACTTGTAGAATGCAGATGCTGCCTATTGCCATGTTTTCCTTCTTTTGCATGTTTTTAAAGAGGCATACACAATGCGTGTAACTTTTTAGAAAAATCAATTGCATTATTTGTCAGTTTAAGGTGATAAGTGATAATTTAAAAAAAAAAAAAATGAATTGGAGGCAGATTCCTTCCTGCATTAGCTTGGTTTGTTCCAGTAAGTATCCTGACATCAACTATAAACTTCTTTATAGTTGATTTCGTGTTCCGTGTCCTCCTTGAGTCTTTATAGTTGATGTGCAAGCAGTTTTTTTAGGCAGCAAACATATCACATGAATCTCCGCACTGCTCACAATTCCATTAACAACTTAATTCCCCTCCCTACAAGAAATTCTAGTTCCCCGTTGTTAATATAAATTCACATAATAACAATTTCCCTGCCATTACATGAATTTATCATCAGTATAAATATTTTGGACAATGCCTGACTTGCACAGGCTTAGCTTCATACTTGATAACATTATTTTGGTTTCCCATGTGAGATGTCTTGAACTTGTGACTGTTTGGAGATGCACATGGATATCAATTATAGGTCAAGTGCAATGCACTTGAAAGCAGAGTGAATTGTACTTGATGAGATATATGGAGGGGGTTCATTTCTGTTAAATTTTGTGTGTATCCAAGGTTTTGAGTTAACCATTCTACATTTGTACCTGGAAGGTAATGTCAATGTAACTATAGTATTCTTGGATTTAGGTTTATAAGCCGGTGCCTTGTGAGTGGGAGTGGGAGTGGGACTGGGGACTAAATTGGAGGAAAGTGATTACCCCCCATTGTTGAAAGTGGTGAAGTTGGATTTCCATTTGGGAATACAATCCCCACTGTTGTAACACCACCATACTCCAGCATCATCATGAAACACCAATTGATGAAAATGGCCTATAGCATGGTATGATGCTGTCCTTGTAGTGTCCCCTTCTTAAGGTGCATTTACACATTAGACGTGCAAAGCTGCAATGGTAGTAGGGTTAAGCCATTAAGTTGATAATGAATGACAACAATGTTTCCCTTGTTTCCAAGTAATTCCGAGTCTCACTTTCAACCAACTCCATCTTTGAACACTAGCAGTTAAGCACCTTGTTCATCCTTGAAGATTCTAAATTAGTAGTATTATTATTTTAAATGTCCTCCTCTTACTCATTCTGTCGGTAGCAGGTAGGCACAAACATGTATGTATGTATGGGACTGGGACGCTCAGATATCCGATCTCGAGGAGGCAGGCATATTTAATAATTATACTACTACTCATTCTGTTATATTTGTATACAAGAAAAGGCAGAGCATATATATTGACAGCAGCACTTTCATTTCTGAGTGTATGATCTACAAATGACTCGTGCGTGCAGGAACAAATCCGAGTAATTAGGGAGCCTAAACGCATTTAACACTGCAG
Source organism: Heracleum sosnowskyi (assembly GCA_030848705.1). Lineage (NCBI taxonomy): Eukaryota > Viridiplantae > Streptophyta > Magnoliopsida > Apiales > Apiaceae > Heracleum > Heracleum sosnowskyi. The sequence continues at coordinate 20,073,488 of CM061243.1, read as the reverse complement.
ACAAGAAACAAAATCACAATCGAATACTACCTACTAGTCTACTGCTCGCTCCCTTCGTTCACTAGTCAAATATTACGTTAAATAACCGATTAATCTAAAATATTAAGATATTAGAGAAATGCACTTTCGGGATCATATATATATATATATAGTATTTTAACAAACTTGGGTTGAGTAGAGTAGGAGTTGCTTGTAGACTAATTAAAGAATATGGTCACATTTTACCCTACTTTAGAGTACTAGTCAAATTGTTTTGCTTTTTACTTTCAAACAAACAAACTAGTGGGGGGTGGTCCATATATATATATATATATATTGAATAACCTTACCGACTTTATTTTCATGCCGTGATTGATGCCTCCATATCTCCAAAGCAGTTCTTATACCACTTTTTCACTACTCACTTCTAACTTACACCAAGACTTTGATCACACCCTTGCCCCTTTTTGTGATACTCACTATTTTTACACACTCTCTTTAATCATATCCAAGTAGAAATTAGTTAGATTCAGGTCTGTAATTGACTAGCTAAGTGTGCCTACTAATTCATTTTTATGCACCAGACATTTCTTTCAAGACCCCTTAAAAACCTGTCATTTTCCTCCTAGTTTCCAACTACCATCCCATTATTAATTTAAGCATTTTTCACCACTCTTGAATTTCCTTACAACCTTAGCCTCATATATTTTTTTTATATATTGGGACATTAAACTCTATACATCTCTAACACACAGTACTAGATTACTCAAACCATCATGGCATATGATCACCACAAAGCAATGGATTGGTACTCTTGGCTATCCAAAACTACCCTTGAGCCTACCCTTGTTTATGAGTATGGCCTGTCTTTCACTCAGAATGAGCTCGAACAAGACGATATAGCCTATTTCAACCATGAATTCTTGCAAAGCTTGGGCATCTCTATAGCGAAACACAGGCTCGAGATTCTCAAGCTTGTCAAGAAAGAGAGAGGACCAAGCAGGCCGCGCTCCATGTTAAAGATTCTCAGTGTAATCAAGCAAACAAAGAAGTCTTTGGTTAAGTACATTCAAACTTTGGTTCATCGTGATGATTCTGCAGCTATTGTTCTTGTTACTAGGCGCAGTTACAGCAGTGGATCAAGATGGAAAAGTGCTATGTTGAAGAGGAATAGCAAGCCAAAGGTGACGGCTAAACAAGGAAGGTTATTGCTCACTAATGGAAGTCCTACTAGAGCAAATAGTTTTTCTAGCCCCATGGTTTATGATCTTCGTAGTGATGAGAAGATGGAAGACGAAGATGATGATGATGATGAAGACGACGATGGTTACTACTATAGAACAGGGGTTGAAGAGATCAGGTGGGATACAATGTTTCAGAATTTAAAGCCTACTTAATTTAAACAACTCACTTTCTCGTCTCAGATTTCAATGGTGAGAATATGGTTTTAGTGTTCATCCACCAGAGTTTGTTTTTTGGATTATTAGCTTTGGATATTTCAGAGGACTCTACATTGTGTTTTTCTTGTCGCATACTTTTAATTTTCTTACTTGTAAACTTTAGAGTGGGTCATTCTGAAAACCCACCTGCATCGGCTGTATTAGTAACTCACTAATGAGATTATCTCCCCTGCCTTTTGTAAACTATGTCAAACATATTCTGTATATCCCACTCGGAAGCTAGGTATATCGCATATGGTATGCGATTGTAAAATGTTCTCGTATTTTAAGAAGTAGAAATGTCATTTGTGTGAAGATTGCCCGCTTCTATATTGTTTTTTCCCCTTCGCTTTTCATAAAATCTGCACAAATATATATTGTTTCGGTTGGGAGATTTATGTTAAAAGTAAGCTGGATACTGAAAGCTGACCACTAATGACCACTAATGAGGACGAATATTGGTACCCAGGACAACAAGCATGAACGTGAATGAATAGTAACTAAAGCATGCTTGCTGATTGACACCTTTTAGTGGTCTACACTGTTCAGCTTAATGTCAATATTTACCAGCTACTCTACGAATTAAGAAACGTATTATGATAATCACATGTTAACAATGTAGTGACTTGCATTATAATCCTGAGAGAAACTTGATTAGTTAGTCACCTATCTTGTTTAGTAGCTTTATGAAAATAGTAGTCTTTTCAATCATTCTATACTAGTCTAGCTACTAGCCCCTTCCCCCTTGCCATTTCGCTTCAAATATCTAAATGCTTTAACTCATTTTTCTTAGTTAGTAGGCTCGAATTTTCCTTTGAATCCGTATCGAATTATTGATGTCTATGCTGTATACCAATACCCCAATGAGTTGAAGGAAGGTATCCTGATGCTACAAAGCCTAGAGAGCTTCTTAAGTTACACTAATATAAAGAGATAGGGATGACAATATCTGACACGATTCGAAACACGACTCAAATACGATCTGGTTTATGATGCTAGGTTAGTGACAATATTTACAAGTACAAATCTTGAAACTGACACAAACACAACTTAATTAAGATAACTCCAATTCTGTAAGCCTTATATATTCATCTTTTTTATTAAGAATTTATAAATTTCAGACCGAAAATAGTAGTAAATATACAAACAAAACAAGTCGATATTCGAAATCTACAACACTCGCAGGCACTCATACAGGCTATGACATCCTTTATTTCAAGACCCATATCCTGCCATCAAAGAAGCAAAGTTTATGTCAAATGCATCCTCCAAAATTCACTGCTCTATTAATAATTCTACGAACTTAGTTATATGAGTAAACCACAACAGAAATGGGAGAGGACAAAGACAAACGGGATATGTTCAGAATGTAGTACACGAGTCCAAATTTATAAGAGCAAATATGCGCTGGATATGGGCCTGCGGGCTCAACGGCCCCATTATGTCTATACAGTACGTTTCAGTCATGCCGTGCGGTCTATGTCATGTATGACCAGGACCAAAATAAATTGCAATTTGCATTTTCTGTCCTATTGTTAAATACGCTTCATTTTGTTGTCAACTACCCCTCCGTCCCTCCGCTGGTTTACATTTGGGTTGTGCACAGACGTCAAGAAATATAAGTAAAGTACCGGAGAAAAGTAGAAAGAATGAGTAAAGTGGTGGAATCCATTAATATTTAGTGTATAAAGTAAGTAAATTGAAGAAAAGTAGCGGAAATAGTTAATTTTTATATTATAAAATATTACTACTTTAGGAAAATTTTGAAATGTAAAAATTTGGGAGGGGTATATCAAAAAAATGTAAAAAAATGGATGAGACGGTGTGGGAGTACTACTTCACTCAACTTTCAAAGATGTTTAAATTTATATTTTTAATCGATTATTTAATATTTATACTCATCCAAAACAAGTGTGGATAGTATACAACTATAGATGGAGCAGTAGTATTGGAGTGGGCTTTTAACTGAGGTGTTTTTTCACAAAATTGGTGTGGGTTCACTAGGCGACCCAGGCCTCAGCCTGCTAAGGCAGCCTTCTGTTTAAGCATATTTTGAAATTTTAATTTACAACAAGTCCATTTGGTTTTTATTTTTAAAATTTTAAACATACTGTAGTTGGAATAAAAAATGTAATTAATTAGTAGAACTCAAAAAGAAAAGGAGGATATTGATAAATTAATTAAGCAACAGAAACTCCTTTAGTTTGAGTACAAGGAGCTAGAATTACAAGTATTGCAAAAACGGGTGGGTTGCGGTCGGAAATTCCTTCTTCTTTGAAAGTTATGTTTGGATGGCTTAATGATCTGCAGCAAGAATGCTTTCAGAAGTTGGTTCATCTTTGAAGAAGACGAAGATGATACGTAAGATAAGGATGATGCACAGTCCACTGATCGGTCATTCTTGGCCGTGGATGATAATGATGATCTTCCACTCCAGGTGAATCTCCAACTCCTATGACGGCTGCACCTGAACGAACCCGGATGGGTCGTTGGAGAGCAGAGACATGCATGCCTGGATGAAGCAGAAAAAGAGCTTGGTTTGGAAGCCATAGATCATGATCAAGTGTCCTACTCTTGCTATATTTTTCTTAAATGACAACCATGTACCTTCGGCCTTCTTTGTATTTATAATCTCTTCTTAAAATATATTTAGAAAAACGAAGAGAGGTTAAAAGTTTAAATGTTTTTGTTTAAGTTACAAATATACGAGATAAACGGTCACCACCAAACTGCGTCGTAAATGTACGAGGTCTTGCATCACATATCTTTTTCTTTGTTTTTGTTCAATTTTTGTGACTCTTCCACTTGTGGTAAGTTTTCTTTTTATCGGTTTCCGTGTGTAGAAAAACAAGGTGCGATTGGATTCAAATAATTAAAAGCAAACACACAGAAAACAAGGTGCGATGGCATGTTTTTGCTCTCAGCGGTGTCCTTCCATATGTTAGGTGATGATAGCGGTTTAAAAATCAAACCTTGCAGTATAAAATCAAACCTTGTGCTACATTTTAATCAGGTGCCCATGTATTCAATCAAACCTGGTGCTGCAACTTCAAATAGCACAAGGTTTAAATCTTGTGTAGTCTTCAGTTTCTTTAACATGATCCGTCTCCAAACTTATAATAGCAATAAAAAAAATCAACTCCGTCCTATTTTATGTGACCCATTTACCATATTGTCAGGATTAGCCTATGTAATACAAGTACTGAGTATTAATATGCATTGCTGATAGTAAGAGTAGTAACCAGGGGTATTGTGGTCTTTTCATTCTGTTTAATAAGAGTACTATAAATACACTCAAGTTGTTACATTTTATGTTATGAATTGAAATATATGAAAAGGAATATCTGTTCCACCAATCTCTCTCTCTCTCTGGAGACTTTCTCTCTCTAAACTTTTATCTTTCTTTGCAAGTTACTATCTGATCTCTCTTCTATCTTCATTTCTGAGCTCTAAACCTCTGTCTCTGATTACATTCTGTCTAATCTCTCTTTATCTTTGCTTAATCTACTTGTTATTTCTCTTATAAACACTTAAAATACCAAAAACAGTTACAAAACAGTCTCAGGATTCATTGAAACCTGACAAATTGCTATCAAAGTCGTTCTAATCGATCAGCCATTGCTTCGACTGAGTTGTGCACTTGAATCCGAGCAGAGCGAAGTTGGAATCACAGTAATCGCAGTTGTATTCTGGAAGTTAGGGGTTCTGCACACCAGGTGTTTGATTTTTTGTCTCAATTAGTAAGATCTGTTGTTTGTTGCAGTTTTCTTGTTAATTCTATCTCGTTTGCATAGAACTAGTTGATTTCAGTTGATATTGTTGGAGAAAATCACAAAAGTAGTAAGAGAAGTACTATTTTAGTGATTTGAAGGAGAAATGTGTTGTTTCTAGTGTTTTACTGTTGTGCTTGTGTTTTGAGTTGAATATCTGAAACTAGCTGTTTGATTATGTGTTTATGAGCTGTGTAGTAGTACTAAGGTGATTGAGGAAGGTTATATCTGGTGACATTGGAGTACGTAAGTGAGTGCACACTCCAAGTGTTTGATATATTGTAGTAATTGGAGTAGATATTGGTTACACTAAGAAGAACACTAAGGTAGCTGAGACTTCTCAACAAGGTACTGTAAGGATGATGCAACAAGACTTTCATGGATTTATGGAAGGATCTGATGAGAAGTTTGGTAGGTTGCAGAATCAACTGGAGAGGTTGTTCACTGGTATGAGTGCTTTGATGAGATCAGAGGAGGTAGATGATGATGAAGGTGAGATGGAGAATACAATGGAAGTGTTAGAGGAAGTGCCTATGGATCCACATCACAGAGGAGTATTTAGAGATCTTATACATGCTGCTAAGTTGAGACAGAAGCAGGCAATGCCTAGTAAGGAGCTTAAAGGTGGGGATCACAGGACTGAGAAAATAGAATCTACTGAAGTGACATCAAATTTCAACAGCTTGAAACATTTGAAGCTTACTTTTCCATCACTCAAAGAGGATGGAGATGCTGTGGAATGGTTAAGGGACTGTGAGGAGTATTTCTCCATTTTTGAAGTGAATCAGGTTAGAAGAGCAGCCATTGCTGCAATGCACATGAGTGGTACACCAAGGTCATGGTACAAGTCTTTTATGGTGGGAAGGACAGGAGTAACCTGACAGCAATTTACTCAGGCTTTCTTAGCCAGGTTTGGTGAGCTAGAGACAGAGCTGTTATTTGATAAATTTAAGAAACTCCACCAGGTCACTACTGTGGACTTGTACTTTGATGAGTTTGAAAGATGTAGAGGACAGTTGCTGACTAAAATTCCAAGCCTGACTCAAGAGTATTTTCTGGAAAACTTCATTGGAGGACTACAGGTTGAGATAAGAGGAATGATAAGGTTACTGGAACCATCTACATTGGAGCAGGCCTTGAAGTTGGCCAGGTTTTATGAGCAATCACTAACAACTGTTCCAAAGAAGGCTGGGACTACAGGGCATGCTAAATCTAGTAGTCATTATAGTGGAACTGCTAAATGGGGCAATGATGCTGGAAACTTTAGTAATACAAACAAAACCTCATACCTTACTCCATCTCCAGCCACAAAAATCAATGAAGTTGTTACAGTAAAGCCAAGGCCACTCACCTATGGGCAAAGAGAGGAGAGGAGATAGAAAGGGATTTGTTACTATTGTGATGAGAAGTTCACTAAGGGCCATGAATGCAAATCACCTCAAGCTTTTCTGATGATAGCAGAGAGTGACTCTATAGTAGGGATGGCAAAAAAATCCGATCTGACGGATACCCGATCCGAAACCCAAAATTTTGGATATCCGAAATCCGGTTTTTTGGATTTTGATTTTGATTTGGATTTAATTTTCAGACCTGCAAATTTTCGGATTTGGATTTTATGATACCCGATCCGATACCCGATCCGAAATCCGAAATCTGATCCGAACCCGATCCAAATCCGAAAAATACCCGTAATATATATATATATATATAGGGTAGAGTTCAGGAGAGAACTCATATTTAAAAGAGAACGAGAGAACCAATCCTGGCCCTTCATTTCTTCTACAGTCAAGATGATTAACCTATGGTTAAAAACCGGGGTTAAAACATGTTGTCTTTTTACTGATGATCTATCAGTTATCTGATGATACGAATTTCTCGTATTAATCATTCTGTCTATTCCTATTAGGGTTTCTAATAAGATTATAGCCGAGAATTCTTCTAAGAGAAGATATCTCTGTTTCTATCTGTAAGGAGAACTTACGATAAAACCGAACTTGTTCAGTTTCAAATTCTTCTAAATCCCAGATAAGGATTTGAATTGCTCTATTGTCTTTGTTAGAGACAACTTTCCTAGATACCTGTAAAAGATGCTCTAGATATTGATGGTTATCCATATAAATCATGGCATTACCTTCTATATTGACAAACCACGGCTGTGTATTAGTCATAATTTTTAGTTCTTAGAGAACTTGGATGATAATAGTCAATCATTATAAATGATGAATTAAAATAATTCAGAATAAATTTATAGATAGAAATTGTAAGTGATCTTACCGGGTATCCCTCTGAATGAACTTCATTAGTAGCATTGATTGTATCGTTGAATAAAACCTTAGTTAGAATTCTTCTTCTCATGCTAATCTGCCATGTGGTCGCTCAATCCATGGTCGGCGATTTCCCTAAACGGCCACCTGCCTAAAGCGGTACTTTCCTTATGACCCAAGCGGACTCCAGAGTCTAAGACCAGACACTAAGCATGAAACAGATTTTGAATTCGAACTAAACTGTTTTATTTAATACAATATATTACAATGATTCATTATGAATCCCTAAGTCACACTTACAATCCCTAATGGGACTACTCACTTTTCATTCTTTATCACTCTGTGTACAAAGTTGCATGACTGAATTAATTTTCGAATGTCCTAAAACTGAAAATAACTCATCCTTTTATAGAAGAAGGCCTGAGGTTCTATTACAAGAATAACGTAAGTACTTACGTATTTTCTTCAATTATTTGACAGCCAAAAGATTCCTGTCAAAAAGTAGTGCTCTACTTCCAAAAGTAGATTCCCACTATCTCAATTATGAGCTTCTCTTATTGCTTGGACAGCTCCTTGACACTGACATACCATCATGGTGGGGTGTGTCTTTGTCGTGATACGTCGAATATCTCTGCAAATTTCAAAGATGTGATACCCAAACGTCTTTTTTGTGTCGGCAACTGTTTGAATACAGCTGTTTAACACTTCCTGATCTACACTGCTGGTTGAGGTAGATGTCACAAAATATAATTGAGAGGCATAATTGATTCTCAATTTATCTGTATTTTTTATGCTCAATATTTTCTCTAATATTTGGGCATATTTATGGACCGCCATCTCACGGAGGTCCTTCTTTTCCAGCTTAACCTCCATCTCTTGACTTGGACTGTAGGTCATTTTGCTGACAATTCCCAATTGAATGAAATGAAATGGTTTGATCAAATCATCTTCAATCCAGAACGGGGTAGATGATTGTACTTTGATAAATATAGCTTTACCTTTAGCACAATTCTTCTTGAATGTCTTTACGGCTTCCCTGAATCCTTTTGGAAAGCTTTTTAATTCAAGAATGTTTTCTGAGGGGTAGATTAAACTTACTAATCCATTGCAGAATGTCTCGTAGATTAATTCATGATTGTGTTAGGCCGAATACACAATATAATCAAGTATGTATGAGAATAACAATAATTAATAACACTGTTTATGAATCAATAAAACTGTAATCTTATTAACAGCTTCTCTCTTTATGATGTTAATGAATCATAAAGAGCTTCTAGGTTACAAGAATAATATCTCAATGATCGCGTCCCTTCTAGGGATAACCTATCTGTGTTTATATAGTACACAGCTACATACAATCCTTCTCTAATTGATATTCCTACAAGTTAGCTATACAATTCATATCAATTAAGGATTGCTTCTTATCTTCTATCCTGTTTCCTTAGCTGTATCAATATATTCTGCTTCTTTCCATCTTCAGAATGTATTGCTTCTAGAATCTTCAATTCTGCACCGACAGCTAATTCAACTATCACCTTGTCAGACTTTAAATAAACTCTGACTAGCTTCCTTTAAACTCTTCACCCTATCAGAGTTTAACTAAACTCTGATCGGCTTCTGATAAACTCTTGTCAGTACCTGTTGCTTAAACACTGATAAACAAACATTAGCAATTATATCTAACAATCTCCCCCAACTTGTTCATAATAAAATGTACAAGTTAAACATATAATTGATGATGTCAAAACCTTTTAACAAATGCAGTGTTTAACATATAACAGAGTTTAATTTAAAACAGAGTTTAAATTTGACTTAGAATAGAAAATATTAAAAACTTACAGTCAGACTTTATTTGATTTCTTGAATATCAGGCACTGTCCTGAGATAATCAATTAGAAGTCTTCTTTCAGCCTTTTCCAGCTCTTCAACCATGATTTCTTTCAGTTCCTTGAGTTCTGGATCAGATTCACCAGTCTGATAAATAGCAGCTCTCAGAGAATAGATGGAATTCTTCCTCATCTCATTCCCTAGCCTAATAAAATGTGCTTTATCAGATTCTAGATTGAATTCTAAGACTTTAACTCCCAGATCAGTCCTTAGTCTTGCACTGTTTCTCTTCATTTCTATAACATTTCCATAAGCATCTCTATACTTAGGAATGTATACCTTTGAAACTCCTCCTCCAAGCATCACCTTAGATCTTTGCATCTTTTGTCTGATAAATGTAGCAGCATTGTGAGTGTTTCTGTTTTTGACTTTTAACAAGTACAGAACATACTCCAATTCTTGATAAGATTTGAGATCTATATCAGACTCTGCAACTCTGTAAACTCTTCCATCATTCATAAAATACAACAGAAAATCTTTCTTCAAACCCTTGTGAAATATCAACTGAACAGAGTCTAGCATATCAAGATTCTCTTGAGTAATAATGCCAGATACTGCCAATGATGATTGATCTCCAGATCTGTTGTTTATTCTCTTCTCCCTATGTGAACCTAAACCAGCTTTATCAAAAGTTTCTTTTCCAAGTACAGTCCTGGTTTGAGAAAAATCCACAGGTTGAAGTGTCAGAGCTTCAGATAGTACAGGTCTTCTAAAAATACCTTGGAGTTGTGGAGCTAGCTGAGTTTGCACAACTTGAGCATTGTCAGTGGTTGGCTTAACTTCAATAATATCATCAACTTGAGCAGCGTCAGAGGTTGAATATTCTTTCTCCTTCAGGTTAGGCTCTTCAATCATTTTGCCTTTACCCTTATCAGAGTTTCTAATCATAGGCCTCCTGGTGTATTGTATACTCTGTTGAGTATTTTCTTTAATGATAATTCCAGTTTCTTTCTTCCTAGGAGCCTTGATTTCTTTCTTTTTGTATATCCCAGCTTCAAGATTCTTCCTGTGTTCTTCAGCAAGCATTTGCTCTTCAGCTTGGATATCTTCAATTGTAACATCTTTTCCATGTTCTGCTATAAATAATTTAGCAGCAACTTCTTCATCAGTGCTAGGCTTATCAGTGTTTATCAAACTTTTGAGCCTTGAACCACTGGCAGAAATTACTTTTCCCTTACCAGAGTTTGATCTTCTCTCAGAGTTTGATCTCGATCTTGATGGTCTTAAGCCTAAACTCTTTTCAGATTCACCTCCCTTGCTTCCACCATCATTACCATCATCCCTCCGTCTCAGAGCTTGAGTGTCTTTGCATTTGTCACTTGGTACACTCTCCCCCTTTTTGACATCATCAGAAAGAAGTACTGATGTCAGCAATGCCAGAGCATTAGAAATTGAAGTTAGTTGAGCAGACATAGCAGTCTGATTCTCCTCAACTTTCGACAATCTAGAATTGAAAGTCTTTTGCTCTTTACACAAAGAGATGTATAGAGATTTGTCCCTTTGCTGTGTAAGCTCTCTTGTAGCTATATCATTCCTTAACCCTTCAATCACCTTATCAGAAGCATCAAAACGATTGTTTAATGATTTGATTTGAACAACAGTTGCTTTGAGATGACTGAGAAGTTCAGGATTTGTAATCTCTTTAACAGAGTTAGCAGTTAAATCAGCAGCTCTTTGTGAAGTAAAAATACAATCTGCTTCTGTCCAGTTCTTGAAGTACATATCTTGAAAATGTTTTTCAGTAGCCCGATTGAACTCTCTTTCTTCATCAGAGTTGGCTTGAATGTCAGATATGTGTGAAGGTGAATGAGCAGGACTAGCATTAACATTGTCATCCTCTCTTGCAATCTCTTCAGGAACATGTTCAGCAGTGATTTCATGTTCTAACTGTGCAGCTTCATCATTAACTTTCTCTGCAACAGTTTCAGGAATATCAGAGTTTGCTTTAGCAATTACCTCTGCTTCTCGCTGAACAATCTCAACAACTGATTGTTGTAGAGCTTCAAGAACAAGAGCATCTTCAGAGTTTGCAACAAACTCTGCTGCTACAGGAACATTCTCTGTTGCATCAGCAGGTACAGCAACAGCTTCTGTAGGATGATCAATTCTAATCTGATCAACTTCCTCACCTTTCTCAAAATCAAGAGAAATGATTTCTGTGTGGGAAGCAATAGTTTCTACCAATTCTGTAGTAGCTTGATCAGCTTCTCTTACATTTTCTTCAAGATCAAAAATTCTGCTGTCAGAATGATCAGCAGCTTCCTCAACTACATCATTAGCCTTTGATGTAGGAGCTTCTCTATCAAAATCCATTTCAATATCATCAGTATTTAGCCTGTCTTGATTGACAGCTTCTGGATTTGCAGCTTCCTCCTGAACAAAAGCTTCAGGAGCTTCAGTTTCCTCAGGAACTTTGTCCATATTGGCAATGATATCAGCAAAAAGATATTCAGCAACTTGTCTTCTCTTTCTCTGATGAGGATTTTCTTCATCAGTTTCAGTTTCTGATTCTGCAACAGAATCAGCAGCAACAGACTTTGCTCTTTGAGCTCTTTTTTTCTTCATTCTTTTTCTCTGAGGCAGTTCTTCAGTGCTTGATACCCCAGCTTCAGCATTTGACTTAGCAACCCTAGCAGGTTTAGTACCAACATTCTTAGTCCTACCACCCCTTTTAGGTTTAACAGAAGTTGAAGGAGGCAGTTCTTGTTGTAGAGGCTCAGGTTGAGAAGAAGCTTGTGTTGGTGGATTGACTTGAGCATTTAAAAACTGTTGCACAGATTGAGGTAGCAACAAGTCTCCAACAACTCCTTTCTTAACATCTTTATTAATAAGATCAGAAAATATTCTCTTATGTAATTTAAAACAAGAAACATCTTCTTCACCTACTTCTACTCCTTCAACACAGTAAGAGAACAAAGTCTGACAGAATCTAGAGAAATAGACTACTCCTCTATTCTCTGTCATTTTGTCTCCTAGATTATTCAAAACAAGTCGTGCAAAATCAAAATGATTATCGAATAAAAGAGAATACCCGATTTGCAGACTGTCTGTGGGAATAGCATCCCAGTTTGTGCATTTCTTGCTAAAAGTCCTTGTGATGCAATCAAAGAAGAAGCTCCACTCCTTCCTTAAGAATGGTCGTTTGAGCTGTCCAATCTTCGACAAAGGTCCAGAATACCCAATCTCTTGCATCATTCTTATCAAATCCTCATCACCCATTCCAATTGTATACGAAGAAAATTCAGGAAACCCCATTGCAGCGCGAATGGTTCCAGCAGTTATTACATACTCTGTATCTTCATATTCAAAAATAATCGATGGGTTGCCTGTCTCACCACCATCATCATACATTCCTGTTTCCCAGAACGCCTTTATCTGTGAACCAGAAAGTTTTTCAGGTTCTACCAAAGCACGTCCAATCGCTGACTGAGCAAGAAACTCTTGAATCATATGAAATGCCTCTGGTGCGTTTGCAGTGTTTAGTGGTGCAGTATAGTTGTTTGGAACGAACTCTAATCCAGACGAAACAAAAGCTGTGGTTGCCATTAGAAGATTCTGAATTGATGCGAAAGACAGCAAAGTTTATGTGTAGAAAGGTGTTTGTGAAAAAGCGTATGAAGAGTTAAGGTTCGTAAAAGATTGAACCGTTTATGTGTAGTGTATTTAAATAATAACTGAAAAGATCACGATACTCAGCAAGCGTCCTTGAAACGTGTGTGAGTGGGACAGATGTCAAACGTGCATACGCTGACAGTTGTATCCAATACACACGTGCAATCGTGCAAACATTTAGACACCTGGCAACACATAAAACGCTCAAAATATCCACTTTAATAAAAATCAATAATAATAAAATTATCAATTTTAATCTCTCAGAAATACAATAACGAAGTACAAAGCAACTCAACAGTCAGTATAATAATGACTGTCTTGGAACTCCGCACGTTACTGTTTCCAAAAGCTTCAAAAACCTTTCAATCTCCAAGAAAAACCTTTCAGATACCCTGTTTGAATGCTTTAAATACCAAAGCAATGTAACAACAGGCTTCATATCTTAAACTTACTATACACCAAAATGGCTGGGACTTTCGAATTCATGGATGTGGAAGAGTTTTTGAACATGAACTGGCAGCAACAAGAAAACTATCTTATCGATGAGTTTCTTGTTCTCTCATTCTTGAATGATGAAGGCCTTATCGTAGATGATGAAATAGCCGAAGGACCTTTCTCCAACCCTCATGTATACATCTTCCGTCCAGGACCATATGATGCACCAATCCTCGCAGATGAAGATGCCATGGAGATCTGCTTGATGCTTTTTCAACTGAGTTTCTTGTCGGGGTCAAAAGAAAACCTCTTCTTACAATCCTGCAAGCTGCAAAGCAGAAAGAGATCCCGAGAAGATGATGATGATGATTCATCATTAGGAGGATTTCAAGCTATCCCAAATGGTATAATGACCAGATGAGCAACTGGGTAGCTATCATCAGAAGTAGTAGAGCACAATAGCTTCTGGCTCTAGCTCTTCTGCTTCGATGTTGGATAGCATTCAAATACTTATCCTGGTTAAATAGATCTTCACTTTTGTAACCATAGAGATTAATATTTACCAGAAAGATTAGCTAAGCATGAGTATGTAATTGACTGAATGTAAACAGAGTTTGAATCAATTAATGAAAAAGACTCATTTTATTGCTTTACTTTCAGTATTATCAATTTTACCTAGTAATTGTAAAGTGAAAGACATGATATCACTTAAAACAATAAACTAACATACTCATCAGTACTACTGATCACTATCAGTACTTATCAAACAAACTCTTTCTTTTCTCTGTTCAATCATACTTTGCCTAAGAACAAATGACTAAACCCAAAATCATAAACTGTCTGAGACAAGAAAATTATTTTAACCATCAGAGATTAAAATAAAGTAACCTCGGCGTATTTCACACAAAACATCAGTGTTTACCATTTGTCCTTCTTTGTCAATAAACTCTTTTCTCAATCTGTACAGTTGTGAAAATATGTGTGTGTAGTAGCAGAGTTTACCGAAATCAGTATTGAGACCATCTCAAAGTGCATAAAATCCACAATCTAAAGTAGTAAAAACTGGTTGCCTAAACTCTCATGTATAACATAAAATCTGATTTTATATCTAAACTCTGTATTACTGATATCCTTTCATTTGGATATGTCTTTTATTTTTCACCCCCTTTATTAATTTTTTTATTTTTCAATATATATATTTTTTTTTTTTTTTTTATTTATTTTTCCAGTAATCAGTGGTTGGCACTAGTCACCAAAAATCAAAGATTTTAGCCCTTATTTCATACAATAAGTTCCTGGATCGTCCTAGGCACAACATGATCTCAAAGGAATTTGTGCTCTGTTTGGCATCTTTTGAATTTGAGGGTGAATTATTTGAAATTAATAATCAGAGTTTAGACTTTTCATCAGTAAATATAATTAACTTATGAGAGAAAATGCAAACAGCTAATACAGACTCAGTGTATAGGATCAATAAACTAAGAGATGCTATAAATATTGAGACAGTATCATGCTGTGTTAGCTTACTGCACATTTTTGAGATCAGAATCTATACAACTCTTAAGGATTCACAGTTACTTACTGAGAATTATGCTTCATACAAATTTCTTCATTGGTCCTTATGTTCCAGACAAAATTACAATCAGAGAATAGCATTAATCTGTAACATTCAAAGTATGACCAACAGTTTATGACTAACAGAGACTAACATCAGAATTTAACCAACAGAGTTTATCACACTGGTACTCATAACAGTTAACACATGCAAGGAATCATGAGCAACAAGAATTAAACATGTATAAATTTTGAGTCTAACCCGTATCTCTAGTCAGAACCAGAGATCATTCCAAGTTCATTTACCAATCTTGTAAAAGTAGCTTCACTCAAAGGTTTGGTGAAGATATCTGCAAGTTGTTGGTCTGTAGACACAAAATGAAGCTCAATATTCCCTTCTTCCACATGTTCTCTGATAAAATGATATCTTATGCTGATGTGCTTGGTCATGGAATGCTGTACTGGATTTCCTGTCATAGCAATAGCACTTTGGTTATCACAGAAAATAGGAATTTTAGAGTACCTTAACCCATAATCCAGCAACTGATTCTTCATCCATAAAATCTGTGCACAACAGCTACCAGCTGCTATATACTCTGCTTCTGCAGTGGATGTAGAAATTGATTTCTGTTTCTTACTGTACCAAGAAACCAATCTGTCACCTAAAAATTGACAGCTTCCACTTGTACTTTTTCTGTCTATCTTACAGCCTGCAAAATCTGCATCAGAGTAACCAATCAACTTAAACTCTGATTCTCTAGGATACCACAAACCCAAGGTTATGGTGCCTTTGAGATATTTGAAAATCCTTTTTACAGCTGTTAGATGAGGCTCTCTAGGATCTGCTTGAAATCTTGCACAAAGACATGTTGCATACATGATATCAGGTCTACTTGCTGTAAGATACAGTAAAGACCCTATCATTTCTCTGTAGTTTGTCATATCTACTGAGGCTCCTGTGTCTTTGTCTAGCTTTGTTGCAGTAGCCATGGGAGTAGTAGCAGATGAACTATCAAGCATACCAAATTTCTTGAGAAGATTTCTGGTATATTTTGCTTGATTTATGAAAATACCATCATCTGTTTGCTTGACCTGTAAGCCTAGAAAATAACTAAGCTCTCCCATCATGCTCATTTGATACCTGGATTGCATAAGCTTTGCAAACTTCTTACAAAGTTTGTCATTAGTAGATCCAAAAATAATATCATCTACATAAATTTGAACTAAAAGCAAATCATCACCAGAATTGAAATAAAACAAGGTTTTATCGATTGTACCTCTTGTGAACCCACTTTCTAAAAGAAACTGAGCAAGAGTTTCATACCATGCTCTTGGTGCTTGCTTTAGTCCATATAATGCCTTATCAAGCCTGTAGACATAATCTGGATGCTTGGGATCTACAAATCCTGGTGGTTGTTCAACAAATACCTCTTCTTCAAGCTTCCCATTGAGAAAAGCACTTTTCACATCCATCTGAAAGACTTTAAACTTCTTGTGTGCAGCATAGGCCAGAAAAATCCTTATGGCCTCCAGTCTTGCAACTGGAGCAAAGGTTTCATCATAGTCAATTCCTTCCTGTTGTGAATAACCTTTTGCCACAAGTCTAGCCTTATTCCTTGTAATCACACCATCACTGTCAGTCTTGTTTCTGAAAACCCACTTTGTACCTACAATTGATCTGTTCTTTGGTCTAGGTACAAGTGTCCAGACTTCATTTCTTTCAAATTCATTTAACTCTTCTTGCATTGCTGTAATCCAATTAGCATCTTGAAGAGCTTCCTCCACTTTCTTTGGTTCAGTTTGAGACAAGAAAGCATGATACAGACACTCATTATTTGTTGCACTTCTGGTTCTTACACCAGCATCAGGATCTCCAATTATGAGATCAGGTGTGTGTGCCTGTGTCCACTTTCTTGCTGATGGTAAGTGGTTTCTTGCATCATTGTTGGATCCTCCCCCTTGATCCATGCTCTCCTGATTCATATGTTGACTTTCTACATTCTCTGAGGCTCCCCCTGAATTTGATGACTCAGAGTTTGAATTGTCAGAGTTTGAATCAGTTTCCTCAACTGACTCACTTGCTGTGTCATGTTGAGCTTCTTCACGCTCCCCCTCAACTGGTTCTCTATTTTGTTCAATTTGAGAATTATCAGTTTCTCCAGTATTTACCAGTAGAGGTTCAGAGTATGCTTCGTCAGAGTTTGTCAACCCTGCTTCATCAGAGTTTATATCATCAGAGAGTAGATCTTCATTTTCAAAACGTAGTTGATCATATCCATCCTTGTCTTCAAGTCCAATTATTTTCTTGTCATCAAATGACACATGTATGGATTCCATGATCACTTTAGTTCTTAGATTGTAAACTCTGAATGCTTTTGTTGACAGTGGATAGCCAACAAAAATTCCTTCATCAGCTTTTAACTCGAACTTTGTCAACTGTTCAGGATGAGTCTTCAACACAAAGCATTTGCATCCAAATATATGAAAATATTTCAAATTTGGCTTCTTATTTTTCACCATCTCATATGGTGTTTTCCCATGCTTGTTGATCAGTGTAGCATTTTGAGTAAAACAAGCAGTTTGAACAGCTTCTGCCCAGAAATAAGTTGGTAATTTTGCTTCTTCAAGCATAGTTCTGGCTGCTTCAATTAAAGTTCTGTTCTTTCTTTCAACTACACCATTTTGCTGTGGAGTGCCAGGTGCAGAAAATTCTTGTTTCACCCCTCTTTCCTTGCAGAAAGCTTCCATGAATGAATTTCTGAATTCAGTTCCATTATCACTCCTTATTATTTTGACTTTGTGCTGTGATCCTTTGTCCAGTAGATTTACATGATCCATTAGAATTTGAGCAGTTTCATGCTTCTTTGACAAGAAATACACCCATGTATATCTAGTATATTCATCAACAATTACTAGAGCATATTTCTTTCTGCCCATTGACATTATATTCACTGGTCCAAAAAGATCAACATGTAGAAGATGATAAGGTTCCACTACTGAAGATTCAGTTTTGCTCTTGAAAGATGACTTCCTTTGTTTGGCCTTTTGACAGGAATCACATAGGCCATCTAGACTGAGTGTTGATTTTGGGAGTCCTCTTACAAGATCCTTTCTTATCAGCTCATTAATGTTGTTCAAATTGAGATGAGAGAGCTTTTTATGCCAATTCCAACTCTCTTCATTTGACATTCTTGCAGTCAGACACACTGTTTTTCCATCAGAGTTTGTTACCAAACTTGCTTCATAAATATTGTTGCGCCTGTGTCCAACTAGAACAACTTTTCCAGTAGATTTACTGATAACTTCACAGTATTCACTATGAAAATCTACATGGTTTCCTCTGTCACAGATTTGACTCACAGATAACAGATTGTGCTTGAGTCCTGAGACTAGAGCTACATTAGTGATGATGACACCTCCAAGATTAATGTTGCCATATCCCAGAGTATGTCCTACGTTGCCATCTCCATAGGAAACTTTTGGGCCATCCTTCTCCACAAAGTCTGATAGCAGGGCTTTATTTCCAGTCATATGTCCTGAGCATCCACTGTCCAAGATAAGTGTGCTCTCTATTATACCCTGCAATCACAAACAAACACTAAGTGTTAGTTTTAAGGATCCAGACTTGCTTGGATCCTTTGCCTTTCTTAACAGTGTTAGCTTTTGCAGCGGAATCAACTTTCTCAGAGTTTAAACTAACATTGTCAGATTTTACACTAGCAGAGTTTGCTCTAACCCACTTCAAGTTGGGTTTTAGCTCATAGTAATTATGATAAATTGCATGATAACTCTTACATGTGTAAATAGAATGCCAAGTGCTCCCACAATGTTTGCATAAGGTCTGTGGTTTTACTCTAACATAATCATTCTTTACTTCTGAAGTAGAAGGTAAAGAATTAATATGCTTGTTCTTAGTGCAAAATCTAGCAAGATGATTAGAACTACCACAACTGTAACATGTTTTCCTTAAAGCACCAGCATTAGGCAAATGATTATTTCTATTGTTTATGCCTATTTTTCCATTCCTATTTCTCTTGGACCCTTTAGGTTTCATGGCAGACTTAACCTCTTTGAGCTTATGTTTAAACTGTTTTCCTGTCATTAAACCAACATTAACCTGTTTCTCACAGACTCTTATTGGTTCTTTAACAGCTTCTATCTCAACAGGCTTCTCTGTTTTAGATTCAGTATCTACTTGTTCAACACAAGTTTCAACTGGCTCCATAACAGTTTCTTTCACAACTGCAGATTTTAACTTTCCAGATTCAGGAACAAATGTTACAGGAGTTGAATATGAACTTGTGAAAGCTCTAAACTTAATTTTATCTTGAAACCTAAGTTCATCTTCCTCACTGTATCCTAAACCTACAGCATCTGTTTGAAAAACTTGATGTGTATCTCTGCCAGAATTAGTCCAAGTTTTAATTATTTTTCTTTCCTTCTCTAAATCAGATTCTAGTTGCCTATACCTTTTAAGCAACTCCTGTTCCACATAAACAGCATCATCTCTTTCTTTTTGAGTCTGCTTCATATTCTCAAGTTCTCTTTCAAGAAACTTGTTTCTTTCTTTAAGACTAAGATTCTCATATTTAATCCTTTCATTCTCTAAAGTCTGATCCCTATAACTAACATGTATGTTCTTAAGATAAATTCTTAATTCAGAAATATTATCAGTATCATACGCATAAGTAGTTAGGGGTACCTTATTTTCTGATGATTCAGTCTCATCTTTGACAGTTGCCATAAGAGCATAATTTTCTCCATCATCAGAATCTGAAGTATCTGCCCAGTCTTTGCCTTTAGAGACGAGTGCTTTTCCAGTTTTTCCTTTCTTGCACTCTGGAGCATAGTGACCCATCTCTTTGCACTTGTAGCACTGGATCTCAGATTTGTCCTTCTTTCCAGACTTGGTATCTTTTCCATCAGACTTTCTGAAATTCTTCTTCTCAGAATTTGAATCTCTCCTTGAGAATCTCTTTCCTTTCTTGGAGTTCTTGAATCCCATCTTCTTGAAGGTCTTCACCATCAATGCCGCCATTTGCATCAACCGTTCTTCATCATCCTCAGAGTCAGAAGCTTCATCAGAGTTTGAGTCATCATCAGAGTTTGATGACTCACTTTCAGATTTAATGACTAAAGCCTTTCCCTTGGCTTTCTTCTTTGATGATTCCTTCTTTTCAATGGGCTTCTCCTCAACTTTGAGAGCAACAGATTTTGTCTTCTTGCTTGATCTTCTGTTTCTTTGATCTATCTCAAGTTCGTGAGTCTTTAACAAGCCATAAATCTCATCAAGATCTGTATCATCAAGATCATAATTATCTCTGATTGAGGTCGTCTTTAGATCCCATTTTTCAGGTAGAGATAAGAGAAACTTGAGATTTGACTCTTCAAGATTATATTCTTTGTCAACCAGAGACAGATCATTCAGTAATTTACAAAACCTGTCATAAGTCTCAGTCAAGGTTTCATTAGATCTAGAATCAAAGTGCTCATACTCCTGTGTGAGTATTGTCTTCCTGTTCTTCTTTATAGCAGTGGTTCCTTGACACCTTACTTCCAAAGCATCCCAGATTTCCTTTGCCGTTTTGCAGCCAATTACTCTGTTAGACATAACATTATCTAAAGCACTGTGGAGTAGATGTCTAACCTTTGCATCCTTTGCAATTGATGAGATGTCTTCAGGAGTATAATCTTTCTTTTCCTTTGGAATCAGTGTCTGTTCTTTATCACCAACAGCAGGAGATAATTTAGTTGGCTTATGAGGACCATTATTGATTCTGTCAAGATATTCTGGATCTGTAGCCTCCAGAAACATGGTCATCTTCACCTTCCATATCGGATACTCTATTGGCCTGAGAATTGGAACCCTGATAGTTTCATATCGACTCACAGAATTTGGCTTAACCTGTTCAGCCGCAGGAGGAACTTGATTTTGATTTTCTTCAGACATGATTATTACTGTGTTTTAATCGTAAAACTGTATATATTAAACAGCCTTGTCTCTGATACCAATTGTTAGGCCGAATACACAATATAATCAAGTATGTATGAGAATAACAATAATTAATAACACTGTTTATGAATCAATAAAACTGTAATCTTATTAACAGCTTCTCTCTTTATGATGTTAATGAATCATAAAGAGCTTCTAGGTTACAAGAATAATATCTCAATGATCGCGTCCCTTCTAGGGATAACCTATCTGTGTTTATATAGTACACAGCTACATACAATCCTTCTCTAATTGATATTCCTACAAGTTAGCTATACAATTCATATCAATTAAGGATTGCTTCTTATCTTCTATCCTGTTTCCTTAGCTGTATCAATATATTCTGCTTCTTTCCATCTTCAGAATGTATTGCTTCTAGAATCTTCAATTCTGCACCGACAGCTAATTCAACTATCACCTTGTCAGACTTTAAATAAACTCTGACTAGCTTCCTTTAAACTCTTCACCCTATCAGAGTTTAACTAAACTCTGATCGGCTTCTGATAAACTCTTGTCAGTACCTGTTGCTTAAACACTGATAAACAAACATTAGCAATTATATCTAACAGATTGGCATTCGGATAGAAGTTGAATGTACTCAGATTCTTTTTGTCCGTGGTATAGAACTTGTGTTCCACGAACTTTTCTTCAGTAGCTCTTCTCCCAAACTCGTAGAGATAATAAAAGCTGTCGAAGATTGTTTCCCCGGAATCTTCATCAAGAGAAATGATAAGATTATCCGTTTTTACTGCTCCTAAATTTGTCATTTTTGGAGTAGTTTTCTTCAAAGCCTCTTTGTAGATAGGCTTAAGTGCTGCACTGCTGATGATTTCTAGCGGTGCCATCATCATTTCTTTGGAATAAAGATCCGCCGAAACTCGTGCTTCTTGAAGTGTTTTGAACTTTTTGTAAGAAACACCTTTAATTCCAGAAACTGCCTGTGAGACAATTCCCCAGTTGTTGTAAATGCCTTTTCCTGGACCATTATAAACAACATAATAATTTTTGGATTTTTGAAAATCCTGATAACCGTGAGGTTGTGCTGATATTTGACTATCAGTCTTATGTGGGATTGGAATTCCCCCGTTAGGCTCCAGTATTAAATCTGAAGTTTCTGCTAACGTTGTCGAGGTTTGAACCTCAGTTGTAGTTGTTGGCGAACTACCAGCCTTCAACGGGTTTGTTGAGTCTTTACCGGCAACCGTTTGCACCGGACTAGTTCCAATTTGTTTCATTTCTGAACAAGGTGATGGAATGACCTTTTGTTGAGTGTCCTCTGGATAAATCCTGAGAAACTCCATTTCAGCACGAACTATTTGAAGCTCATCCTGGATATTCTGTAGTTTTTTCAACAGAATAGTTTCTTTAAGGGACAATTTCTCCATTTTATAAGAAAAATGGGGTCTCAAAGAAAGAGATTGATATTAGGCAAGCGAAGCCTTTTGATCTTTTGAGAGATCTATAATAGTAGAGAGGTATTTGTGAAGGTGTGATCTTCATAGTTAACAATCCTGCTCTATTTATAGGACTCTTGGAATGATCCTCTGAATACCTGTCCATCATAAAATTCAAAAGTAGAAATTTTATTGGTTAGTATTAAATTCTCTAGTTAGGAAATCTGCTAGACAA
Source organism: Heracleum sosnowskyi (assembly GCA_030848705.1). Lineage (NCBI taxonomy): Eukaryota > Viridiplantae > Streptophyta > Magnoliopsida > Apiales > Apiaceae > Heracleum > Heracleum sosnowskyi. Next base: position 20,050,927 of record CM061243.1, on the reverse strand, counting down.
TTTTTTGTTCCTTCAATGTGTTCTGTATCAAAAGAATATCTGGAAAGCCACTGTTGCCATCGCACTAGTCGTCCTTGTTTGTTATCTCCTGCAAGCTTAATTCGCAGAAAATAAGTAAAGTTTTTATTATCAGTTCTTACTAAAAATTTAATAGGAGTAAGATAGATAGAAAACTTGTTGATAACCCTTATTACTGCAAGGTACTCTTTTTCATTAGAGTGGTAATTCCTTTCAGCATTTTTGAAGCTACGTGAAGTATATCTGCATATTAATTCTTGATCTGAATTAATTGCTTTGAGAACTCCTCCCCAGTACTCTCCTGAAGCGTCTGTCTCAATGATAAGCTTATCTTCTGGTTGCGGGTGATAGAGTTTTGGAAAACTCTTTAGATTCTTCTTGACTTTGCTAACGTAGCTGGAGTCTGAATCTTCCCATTTCCATGGTATATCCTTTTTGAGCTTAGCCTGAAAAGGTGCACGTAAAGCTGCAAGTTTTGGAATGTAATCAGATGCATAGGTTAATATTCCTAAAAACCTCTGTAACTGTTTTTTGTCTTCAAGTTTATCTGGGAACTTATGAATATGTTCTAAGATATGTGGTTGAGGACAATGCGTTCCTTGATCAATTTCTAATCCTAAGAAATTAATCTTTGTTTTGAAGAGTTGAGCTTTCTTCTTGGATAATATGATTCCAAGTTGTTGGCATTTCTTCAAAGTTGTTGCTAGATGTCTGAGATGATCCTGCTCATTATCACTAAAGATAAGAATATCATCTACATATACACAACAAAATTTTTCAAAGGATCTAAATGCATTTTGCATGTCTTTGAAATATGGAAGGTGCCTGCTTCAAACCGAAGGGTACAACGATCCATTGATAATGTCCTTGGGGACATGTGAATGCAGTCAATAGCTGAGATTCTTTATCTAACAGTACCTGCCAGAATCCAGATTTGCAATCTAATGAACTAAACATTTTCTTACCTCGAATAAGGGTGAGAAGTTCATCCTTGTTGGGTAAATTATGGTTATCACCTATTGTCGCATCATTAATGGACTTGTAGTTGACTACCATTCTTTTCTTCCCACGTCTTCGTTCTGCTTCGTTTTCAACTAAAAACGCCGGAGACATGTGTGGTGATTTGCTGGGTATGATGATTTTCATATCCAGAAGCTCTTGAATCTGTTTACCAAATTCTTCTCTGTCCTGAGGGCTGTATTTCATAGGTTTTACCTTAATCACAGTTCTAGGATCTTTGAGCTTGATTGTTGCTTTCATCCATTTCTTAGTCTTTTCAGGGTCTAAGGGATTTTCTGAGCAAACTGAATCTAATAATTTTTCAATTATAGATTTCTTTTCTATCTCAAGAACTAAATTTTGTATAATAAAATTCGATTCTTTATACTTTTTAATACTATCCTTCCCCCGTTCTAAAAAGTGAATTTTATTAGAACTAATATTGATAGCATCGGGTTTTTGAATCTTTGATTTCTTTTTCATAGATTCAAGGAAACCTTTAACTCCAACTCTATAAGCTGTAGTTACCTTACTGATATATACTTCTTTTCCTGAAAGGGTTAGTATAATCATTTTCGTAAACTGAGTAAATGGTTCATATAGCTGACAAAAATTGTTACCTAATATGAAGTCAATATCAGATTCTTGTTGATAAACAGTTGGAATATGGAATATTTCTCCTGCTATCAAAACGTTAAGGTTTTTACATACCTTATTAATTGAAATGGTGCTTCCATTTGCAATTTTTACCTGTATAGGTCTTTCTGCGTTAACCCAATGTTCTTCTGGGATAACGTACTTGCTTGCCACACATAAGCTTGCGCCTGTATCAACGTAGCAATGCAATTCTATTTGTTTATATCCTGCAAATTTCAATTTTCCAGATATGTAAATAGAATTAGGGTTAGTAATATTTGACATTACTAATTCTCCAATTTCTTCAATCTGAAGAAGATGATTCATCGGACTCCGATTCTTCAGTCTCGGTTTCAATTTCTTCAATTGTATAGATTTTTCGTTCTTCTTCATACGGGTCTTCAATAGGATCATAACCCAAATAAAGAATTTGTTCAAGCATCTTGACTTTGTCATCATGCTTCTTTCTATTAGGGCATTCATTTGCATAATGTCCTTCTTCGTTGCAGATCCAGCACCTGCAGTTTTTCTTGCCTTTTGGGCAGAACTTTTGTTTATCGTTAGACGATTTAAAAGATTTTTTCTTTACATATTTACCTGGCCTAAAGGGTTTCTTTTTCCTGGTAAACTTGTATTTTGAAGATATATTTTTCTTAGAATATTTCTTCTTCTTCTTATATTTTTTGTCATAATTAGGATTACAACCAAAATTATAAGATTCTTCTGAAAGCTTAGCACAACAAACTTTGCTAAATTTCTTAAGCTTCTTCTGCGTCTTACTGAAATCGCAATAACTAAGGATTTCATTCTTGACAATTCGTTGAGCAAAGGCTAAACTATGTTGTGTCAGGACTGTTTTTTCCTGCAAAAACTTAGTCATGGCTTTTTCTCCTACCAAAGGTATCTTGCGAATGTATTCTTCGACATAGACATGATACTGATTTTGGTCTCCTGTGTTTATCATATGCATTTCATATATACAAAAGAATTTATCTATGAGGCATATATCACACAATTGCATTTTACTAAGGGCTAACTTAGCATTTTGCTTGATTTTATCTTTTTCTTGTTCTTTAGCGTGGATGTAATCAACACCTAAAAACATGGTATAGATAGAATCTACTATAGTATTAAAGGCTTGTATTGGTTCGAACATATCGAGATTCCAATTTACGTCTTTAACAAATCTATTAACAACTCCTGCTGTTTTATGATCAACTAATAACAAAACTGTACTAGCATCATCATATGATATGGGATTAGTTTGAATTATTAAACTAATTTCCTTTTCCCAACTATCGATTAGAGTTTTTCTCCCTGATTCACAATCGATATTAAGTACATTAGAACCGAATAGACTTTGACTCGTTCTAAATTCAGTAGTAGGTGGGTAAAAGTTACCTTTTCTCCTGTTTACTGGTCTTTTTGTTCCTGAGGTTGATGCCGCGAATGGATTTTCATCCTGATTTTGATTAACATCTTCACCTTCTTGTTTATTCACCCTGAATGTTTGTTGAACAAACTCTTCTTCTGATGAATATTCTTCTTGAGAATTTGACTCTTGAGGGTTATCTTCAGGTGAGCTAAATTCTTCAATAATATTTAGATAATTAGTAGAATTAAAACCAAATAAGGATTGTAATTCTGAATTATCTGATACTTTTTGATTAGCAAGCTCGTTGTCTTCCAATCCTAAAAGTTCCAATGCTTTCGCAAATTGTTTTTCTTGTTGGTCGTCCTGAATTTCTGACTCAAGTACTTTCCAAAAGAATTTTTCTATGTCTTGCATATAGTTCATGCCTTCTTTAACGATGGTGAACCGAATGGCCAAGTCATACTGTTCGGATTCTTTCCAGTTCCGAGTTCTTCGTTACCTACATCATGGTTAGGATAACTGTATCGATAACGGTTTTTACCTTTATCTTTGCTTCCTTGTTCTGTGGATGAAACAAGTTGTTTGTTCTCGGTAGCCTTCGATTGTTTGTTGATGGCTTCAAGAATTTCTTTATTGCAGTGACAATCCTGAATTGTTGCTTTCAATTCTGTAATTATCTTTGCAGCTGCGGCTTCAATAACATTGTTAGCACGCTGTTCTTTAAGCAACTTAAGAATTTCTTCTATCTGAGGCTTAATAATATCTTGGAATTCTTTAAGACTCATCCTAAGATTCTCTTAAGGTATTCTTCGATTTCATTTAACTTAGAAGTGAAGTCTAAAATTTCATTTCTATCGATAGGGATTTTTTCAAGATGGTTAATCTTTTCTTCTATTCTATCGATTTTTTCAATTAAAAGAGTTTTCAGGTCTTCTAATTTCTGGCTATCTCTCCCTCTTAAAAGAGTGGAGAATTTGTCATAAACATTTTTTGTTTTAGACAATTCTTCACTGGGATCTTTACTGAGTCCAAAATAACTCAATAGCTTATAACATCCTAGTAAAATTCTACCTGTAATCTGGTTAAGATTATTAGTAGAAGAAATAAGAGTTGTTAGACTCTGATTTCCAGTATATCCACTAAAGATATACTTTCTTTGCTGACTATTTGATCCTTCATTCAATTTCTTGATATTAAGGATTTTTCCTTTCTTACAGATGTATGGCTGTATCATAAAAGGGGTAGTCATAACTATTGTAAAAGTTCCAATCTTTGACATAGATTATCAACTTTTCTAGAGACACTTTTTAGCAAGTTGCTATCAGATGTCTCTCCAATTTCTAGATTGTTTCTTCTGAAACTCATTCTAGGTTGTTGTCCTAACAAAGGTTTATCTTTAGCAATATCAATTGCCCAAGAATTATCTAAGGGTCTGATATCAGAAAATTGTTTTTCTTCAACCGATCCTATTTCTGAGAAAACATCTTCTAATTCTATGTTTTCCTCTTTCCTATAGTCGATACTATGATGACTATTGGTTAATGCATAAGCTACCAGATAGGTTATGCTAAAGACTTTATCTCCTGGATTCATCAAATTTTCTCTTTCGAATTGATGTACAAAAGATAAGACTTGATCTATGTTCTTGGTGTCTTTACTAAATGCATATTTAGGATAAACTGTGAACATAAATTTTTGGTAAGCTAAGTTTCCTCTAGCTGCTCCCAAAATACAATCATTACGGTCATTGATTCTGTTGTCTATTAAGGCCATCTTAATAGGTGAATCTATACCTTCTTTGAATTCTGCTTTTAACAGAATTTTTATAGCTCCTAAATGAACTACTTAATGGTGGCTCTAATCTTAGAGTCGATTTTCTGAAGGTTTCTATTGATCTCGTCCTTAGTGATAAGGGGTAGGAACACTGAACCTTTAGTATCTTTAATGTCTATATGCATTTCTTTTGTTTTAACAAAATAGAATATAGAATTTTTTCTTTTTAAGAAATTTAACATCGGGATGTTAAATATTTTCTCTTTTTTCAAATCAAGTTTTGTTTTCCTGATTTTAGAAAGAATGTCTTGCTTTACTAAAAAGCTACCTTGAAAACCTTTTTCATTTTCAGAAAATTCGATTTCAAAATTATTCTGAGTTTCCTCAGAGTTTTCCTCAATTTCAGACATATTTAAGCATAAATATTTCCTGTAATTGTAGATTTTACCATCTTAATATGGTTTTCAAGATTTCTAACCTGAGTTTGTAGATTAGTAATCTCAATCCAAGCGTTGATGATTTCCAAAGCTGTGTGGTCGTTGACCCATTGTGCTTCTAGATCTTCATCGTATTGGATCCTGAAGAAATGATCTAATTGTTCCTTTAAAGGAATTAGTTCACTTTCTTTTCTTTTTATGTACCTGAATTTCTCATAAAACCAAGTCATAATTATTCAAAGTATAAGTTCAAAAATACAATTAAGTACATGGCTCTGATACCAAGTTGGGGTTCGTCCAAAATAATATTAAAGTATGATTAAATACTAGAATAATTATAGGATTTTGCGGAAAAAGAATTAGATAAAAATCTAATTTTTTCAATTTGTTATGAATTTTACAAATCAAAATAGATAAGTAAAAAGATGAATGGTTTGGATTAGAATCAATCGGACGGTTCAGATTGGTTCTTTGGTGTACTCCAAAATTATGGTTCTCTTTGGAACCTTTGCCTATATATATATATATATATATATATATAGGCCATTACTCCATGAATAACACTCTTATATAAAGAACAATAAAGAACACCATAGAATCTTACATAAATTGCATGTTGATTCTAATTTTCTCACCAAAAAAGGTTTTTTACGAATAAAAATAGAATCTAACAAAAAATTAGAATCAAATAAAACATGATTACATGTAATTTCATTGTGATAAATATATATACAAGATTTTGTACTGGATTCTATACTGGATTATATGTAATGTTTAATTTTTAAATTTAGATGAGATTCTACGTTAAATTCGATATGTTAAGCTTAATTGTTGTTCAATTTTATGATTCTAATTTTAAAAAATCAATTTTTATGAAAAATAAAGTGTTTATGATGGTGTTCTTTATTGTTCTTTATATAAGGTATTTTTTCTAGAGTGCAACTATATATATATATATATATATATATATATATATATATATATATATATATATATATATATATATATATAGAATTAAGTTCTATGGAGACCATCTTTTTTTGCGGAGACCACATACGTTCTGCAATCTAAATTTGGCAAAATAGATCATATATAATTTTAAAGGTGGTCTCCATATATATGGGTAGCATAATAACATTCTAGAGTAGACCCTTTTACATAAAATCTCGTAACACATCATTTTAAAAATATTTATAACATATATATATATATTAAAATATCATTTTAAAAATATTTAAATAGAATTTCTATTTGGATTCTGGACTTTGGAGTAAATGACTAAATGAGTAATAGTGTAATACTGCGAGTCTGCGACTGCAATAGCCTATATATATTAATATTAAACATTCACATTGTTATTCTTGAAAGTTGAATGATTCTATGTATTGTCGAATTTAATCTGAATTTTTTGATTTAAAATTCGGGTTTCGGGTATCCAAATCCAAATCCTATCCGAAATATTTCCGGATTTCGGATATACCCGAATCCGATCCGAAATCCATTGGATCGGATTTGGATTTCAGTTTTCGGGTATTTTTCGGGTTCGGATCGGGTTCGGGTACGGTAAAAATTTTCGGGTTTGGATTTGGATTTTGCCAAATCCAACCCGATTGCCATCCCTACTCTACAGAGGAATATGAAGGTCAACCAGTATTTGATGAGGAGCCAGGAGAAAATGTGGATGACTGGAAGGATCAACCAATAATACTTGCTGCCTTGGGAATGCAAGTGGAGGTGAAAGGGAAACCCTTACAGTTTGAGATCTTAAAGAATGGCATGATCATTAAGATGCTCATAGATGGAGGAAGCACCTTAAATTTGATATCAGACAGTCTTTGCAAGGCTTTAGCCTTAGAAGAGCAAGCTCAACCTTCACTCACTTTACACTTACCTAATGGGGAAACTTTGGTCAGCACTGTTGTGTGTCCTGATTTTAGGTGGAAGTGGAATGGAACTGAACTCTGTACCAAGGTTCATGTGGTTCCAATGACAGAATGGGCAGTTATACTTGGAGTTGAATGGTTATCTCAGTTGGGAGATCACAGGTGTAACTACAATTCTCAGCAGCTGAAATTCTCTTGGCAAGGAAGAGAATTACTGATTTCCAGAGATTCAAGTACTGAATTGCTGGACAGATGCATGCAAATATTTGAAGTCATTCCTCATTGGAAGAAACAACTGGTGGAGAGCTATGAAGGGGACCAGGAAGTACATCAGTTGATCACTGAGGTTGCAATTGACTTAAATGGACCTAAGGAATACTACTTGACCCAGGGACTGCTTAAGTTCAGAGGTAAATGGGTTATTGGGGCTATTGGAGGTCTGAGAAGACAGGTGTTTGAAGAATCGCATTGTAATAGTGTGGGAGGCCACTCTGGACAAAGAGCTACTATTAAAAGGATTCTGGAGTATTTCTATTGGCCCACAATTAGGCAGGAGATAGGCAAATGGGTGAGAGAATGTGATGTGTGTCAGCAAGTTAAAGGGGAAAACATCAAGAGCCAAGGGTTGCTGCAACCTTTAAAGATTCCTCAAGAACCATGGATGGACATAGCCATGGTCTTCATAACTGGATTGCCTAAGTCCAAAGGCTATGAGGTTATATGGGTTATGGTGGACAGGTTCAGCAGATGCAGTCATTTTATAGCATTGCAACATCCTATTACTGCTAAAGGGTTGGCTGTGGTGTTCTTTGAACAAGTATACAAGCCAGTAACTATTGTCAGTGATAGGGACAGTCTCTTTCTAAGTGAATTTTGGCAAACCTTATTCAAACTTTCTGGGACAAGGCTGAATATGAGTACAGCCTACCATCCACAATCAGATGGTAGTACTGAGAGGATCAACCAGTGTTTAGAACAATATCTAAGGTGTATGACTAGTGATGCTCCTAAGAAATGGTCTTCTTGGTTGGCAGCTGCAGAGTGGTGGTATAATACCACATTTCATACTGCCCTCAACTCCACTCCTTTTCAGGTTGTGTATGGAACCAAACTAAGGCACCTTCCTTGGAAAGACAGGGAACATACCAATCTACACAGTTTGGAGAGTCTGCTAGAAGAAAAGAAAATGCAGTGGCTTAGGCTAAAGGAACTATTAGAAGTGGCCCAAGCTAAGATGAAGGCCTTTGCTGATGTTAAGAGAACAGTGAGGACTTTTGAAATAGGGGACTTGGTTTACTTGAAGCTACAACCCTATAGACAGATAACTGTGGCAGTTAGGAAAAACCTCAAGCTAGCTGCCAAGTTTTTTGGCCCTTATGAAATTTTGGAGAAGGTCGGGCCAATAGCTTACAGATTGGCTTTGCCAGATTCCTCTAGAGTACATCCAGTTTTTCATGTTTCTCAACTAAAGAGGGCTGTTGAGCAACTCAAGGTTCAGAAGCAATTACCACAGGTAACTGAACAGGGTACTTTTGATTTGAGACCTCTGAGACGACTGGGCAGCATGAGTATTCTCAGGGATCAGAGGATGGTGTACCAGAAGTTGATCCAGTGGAGGGGCTGTAGTGTGGATGAGGCTACTTGGGAGGATGAGGAGTTATTGAGAAGTTCTTTTCCTGAATTCAGCATCCATGAGGACATGGCTTAACTCAAGGGGAAGGGGATGTCAGGATTAGCCTATGTAGTACAAGTACTGAGTATTAATATGCATTATTGATAGTAAGAGTAGTAACCAGGGGTATTGTGGTCTTTTCATTCTGTTTAGTAAGAGTACTATAAATAGACTCAAGTTGTTACATGTTATGTTATGAATTGAAATATATGAAAAGGAATATCTGTTTCACCAATCTCTCTCTTTCTGGAGACTTTCTCTCTCTAAACTTCTATCTTTCTTTGCAAGTTACTATATGATCTCTCTTCTATCTTCATTTCTGAGCTCTAAACCTCTGTCTCTGATTACATTCTGTCTAATCTCTCTTTATCTTTGCTTAATTTACTTGTTTTTTCTCTAATAAACACTTAAAATACCAAAAACAGCTATAAAAGTCTATTTTATGTGACCCATTTACCATATCTACGTATTTTATAGCGTAAACAAGGTTCTTTTTTCCTGATTTTTATATTGTATGAAATATATCAAAAAATTAAAAGGAGCCCAAACTTTCAAACTCTATACCATTTGTGCTTGACAGAATGCATTCACTGTATAAAAGTATCATGTCATCATGGACTAATAAAGAGATCATCTTAATGCTAGAACAATGATTTAATGAATGATCTAATTCTTCTATACAAATAGTTTTCCTAATTCCCCTTGTAATATACAAAAGATATATATGATCTTTTTAATCTAAGGCCGGCCTTTTTCTTCAAATGAATTTGGAGCTGAGGCATTTTTGATGAGTTTAGTATATTTGCGGTGTCGCCTCTCTCTTGCATACAGTACCCAGAAAATTAAAGAAAGCATTACTGAACCTGAGGCCAATTCCAATCCGATGTAGACCCATCTGCTGTATAGCCTCAAGTCTGGGCAATACTCATCATGTATCCCCGTGAAGGCCTCTCGAACAAAGCTACAATCTAGTAAATCGGCTAGAAATGGACCGTATTGATTTAGTCCGTAACTCACATTGGTAGCAGCAACCATTTGTTCATACATAGTAGGAGTCAAACGTCCCACTGTAGTGCAATTGCCTCCTGAAACTTGGCATATGTAATTCTTCCAAACCTGCATTTACCAAAAACAAATCAATAACTATCAACAGTTTAGAATGCGTAAGTAACATCACAAGAAATTTGAAGTACAAGATAAAAGTGTTTGGTTTCGAATGATGGAAGCTCAGAATGGAAGTTACTTGAGCAAGCTACAATTTTCACCATTGAAAAGTACAAAATACTAGTTAATTCTAGCACAGTGTAAAACATAAATGTTTGAATATGATTCTCATAGTTTTAAATTCAATCTAATATTTTCATTTTACAGTGTAGAAAGTTCTTAAAGAATTTACCTGTGCTGCATCGCTAAGCTGAACCTCACCAGCAATACATTTTCGATCTGTTTTGTCAGGATTGAATGGACTACACAGGACAGGCACCAAAGGGCCAGATTGATTATACGAGAAAGGTAGACCAGGCGGTATATCAATGTTTGAAAGATTGACAATGATCTGGTTCACCACTATAACCAATTGAAAGGTAACATCCTTGCTTTCAGATAATATTTCTTGAGCAGTCGCAGGTTCAACACATGGCAATATGTCATCTAAAGCTGTATGAGCTGTAGGGTTCTGAACCCACTGGTCCATTGCAACACAGGTATCTCCAGTCGCACTTTAATATATAAAGAAAAGAAAAGTATTAGAAAGAATTCGAACTCCTGATTCAAGCCTTCTCCGATTCAACTACTTATGTAAGTCCTTTCCAACTTCCACGACCTTTTCCCTATCCCCCTCTCTCTATATAAAAAAGCAGTAACTGTCCAGCTTCCATGTCAAAAAACTTTACTTGTTTCAATACATCTCATAAGTCGTACCATATAACTAATAACTAAAAATATCAAAATAAATTAATTATACAACATACTTGTTTTGTCAATGACATACCCTTTTTGCCTACACGATTCATGACATTATGTGTTTCATTAACTTATCCCTAGCATATAGTGAGAGTCCATGCTGGTAATCAATAAATGAAAATGTCCATTATCACACTACATACAGTAGATCCCGGACACTATCCAAACACCTCTAATTTAAGCTCCCTAATTTGATTTCATGTGCATCTGAGACTCGTATTACTCCACAAATCAACTTAATTGCCTTTACGAGCACCTATGTTCCATTAGTAACACATAAACAGAGAGAGCATTCCATTCTGATGGCAGATATCTTTAAGTTTACCCCTAGTGGCACTTCTTGCAAATTTCAACATCTCAACTTACGACTATATGTCAGTAATATCTAGATCCTTGATATTCCAACAAATATACTTTGAAGTTTAGATTGAAAATACCAGAATCAGTAAAGAAAGAGATTAATCAAGGACATACTTGTGGAGAGCGATGAAAATGCCACACAAGATAAATGTGAGTGTCACAAGTACCCAGCCCAAAACCACCAGGCTGAAAAAGTTTACGAACAAGAATGCACTTTAGTAAGCTGCATCGTAAAATTGCTAATAGAAACCTATTTGAAGCTCTTCAGTCATGTTATCACTTACATATAAACAAGATACTGCATTCCAAATATGGAAAATACTGCACAAAATAGCAAGAAATTAGAGAATATCACCAGAATTTAATGGAAACATTAGAAACAAAGATGAATATATGCTTACGGAAACCAAGAAACGCCACAAGAAGCATTACAGCAGAAATAATCACAAGAGCCAAACCCCTGCAGAATGCAAGGTAATTATTAACAAATAAAAACCTTCATAGCTTGGCGAATGATGGTGAAAATCGATAAAGACATACACAACATCCAGAACATTCTGTATATCCTTTGAATTCTTTTTTGTCTCATGCTCAAGAGTTACAGCAGAAGAGTTGATCTTAGTCTCAACACTGTCAATGCTGTTCTGGATACTTGGAGGTAGAACAAATTGATTTACTTTAATCCGTTTAGCTGCAGCAAGATAGTCTGATACATTCCTAAGATTATCAACTGTTGTGTCTGATTTGTTAACAACAAAATTCACAGTGTCGGTTGTACTACTATGAAATTTTCCTTGTCCAGTGTACAAAACAACCGAGCCAGCACTGAAAAAACAAGAAGAAAAATAATCAGATTGGATATAATGTCAAATTTGAAATGTAAACAAATTCGTGTATGTACTCAAAAAAAAGAGAGAATTACATGGCTGCAACGGTGAAGAACGAGAGAAGGATAAGAGAAAGTGCATAAGCAGTTCGAGAATAGCCATAAGAACGTCTCTGGCAGCAACAGAAGCATAGACAGATGAGCAGTAAGCACAGACCAAATCCCACAAACCAGAGTGTAGCAATGAGGAACAGGGGAGCAGCAGTAAAAGCCACAGACTGTATTAAGATAACATGTCAAAGCAAGGAAAATTAAATCGAAATTATCAATAGCAATATAGCAAAACAATGCACACAAAGACATATAGCAATCGAAAATATAACGAAGTACACAAATTACATGTACAAAGTAACAGAAGGTCTCTGTCCAAAAAAAAAGGTAACAGAGGATCACGAACTAGGTCATAACCGAAAGGTACTAAAAACATATGTTCATAGATTGCATTACAAAAAACTAGAGAGAATGATTACATTACATACAAACACAGAGTAATACGATTAGGGTTTAAACAATGGAAACACTTACATAAATGTAATGGCTTTCACTAATATTCCATCCACGTTTGTAATACTTGAAACCATCAGAAGGGTCTTTTCTGTAAGTCCTCTCCTTGGCCAATATCAGAGAAGAGTTGCTAAAATCAGTGACATCCTCAGCCACACTCCTTCTACTTCCCCACGAAACCAAATCATACCCTGAAAACGTACAATTTATCCCAAGTGAACAAAAAACAAACACTTAAAACTACTCAACACAACATTGTTGTTTTCTCATAAAAAAATACATTACCTGAAGTGGATTGTAAAGGAGAAGCTTGTTGAGAGAATGAAAACAGGGCTGAAAACACAATGAATACTAGCACAAATTTGCACAACATGTTGAGATTTATTGATTTTCTTCAGTTTTTATGTCTGGTAATAAATAAGACAAAGACAGGGTGAAGAAGAATCGTTTTTATGGGCAGGCTGTTTGATTTGTAAGCGTGTTTGTGTTTGTGTATGTATAGGGCAGTTAGTCGTGGGAATGAATACTTTGTTTTGACACTACGTGCACCTCTTTCCGATCTCTGGCTTATTTAATTGTTTTTTGGGGATTATGTAACGGCCTCTTTATTATTCTTTTCTATGGATCCAAAAATAAGGCCAAGTATACGAGCAACATGTGTATTGCTAAACCAAAATTGAAATATTTTAACGAAGTCAAGGATATGTGTGATTAAATTAATTAGGACTATAGTAGTACGTGGAAGAAATATTAAAGTTTTCATCATGACCGAAGTACTCGGCAAAAATAATTGCCTAATGGATGTTGATTTACCTAGATGACAAATTCTAGTCGGCTTCTAATTTAAAAACTTAATAGAGTTTTAATTATTGTAACAAAAAGAATAGAGTAAAGTACACAAAATTTCGTGTACTCACACTTTAGTCAAGACACCATTTTTAATATTATAGTTCAAAATCGAGCACTTGAAATATCAATGTTTGTATTTCACTGCATTTTGTTGCATTCCGTTAACTGAAGTTAACTCCGTTATTAATTTAGGAAGTAAAATGCACTTTCTGTACTTGCACTTTGCTCAAACACATCACTTGCAATACTTTAGTTCAAAATTTAGAGTAAAGTGCGAGTACACAAAATGCACTTCAGAATAAAGTACAAGTACACAAAATGCATTTTACTTCCTAAATTAATAATAGAATTAATCTTAGTTAACAGAATGCAACAAAGTGCATTGAAATAGAAATATTGATATTACAAGTGCTCGATTTTGAGTTATAGTATTACAAATGGTGTCTTGACTAATGTACGAGTACACTAAGTGCATTTTACTCAAAATAATATATATTGAGTAATTGAGATTAGTGTATGGATTAATAATCACTTTTTAACAAAAAAGTAATTAATTAATCTCCATCATAAAGACTCTCTCTCTCAAATCTTATAGGCGCCTCTTTTCTCATTTATCAACATAGTTGGGGCTTCCTTCGACAAAATGGGGTAAAACCCCCAAATTCTTTAATTTTGTTTTTGTTTTTGTTTTTTTCAATAATTTTTTTTGGGTAAGTGATAACGTGTATTTTACACACGTTTTTGTTTCTGTTTCTCCGGGTTTTTTTCGGTTCCACATGAATTTTACTTATATTTGTTATGTTTTCCTTTTTTTAGTGCCGCATGCTTATTTGTTCAAAAGGTAGCTTATTGTGGGCTTGAAAGTAAAGATTATTCAAGAGGGAATTTAGAAGATGTTGGATTGTGATGCCGGGAGGTTCATAATGCATGATTTTGGAGTTTTTTTATCTCGTATGGTTGTCCACACGGCCGTTCACTAGGTCGTACGGAGTGTTCCAAGTGTTGCAGAATTTGTTGGAAATTGTACGGGAGTCCGCACGACCGTTCACTAGGTCGTACGGAGTGTTCCAAGTGATGCAGAATTTGTTGGAAATTGTACGGGCGTCCGCACGGTCGTACATGTCATGCTGGAATTGTTTGGAAACAATTTGACTATTTTGTCCTTTTGTCTATTGGATGTATTAATTGAATAGTTGGGAACCAAACATCATCATATCTTTTATCTCATCTTTATCACTTCAAGAACATTCAATTATGGTTAGGGGAAGTAGAGGAAACATTTATTACTTGTAATCTAGCATTGATTATGAGTAACTAAATTCATTTATTTGGCTCAAGGAAGTACTTCTTGTACTAAACCCATTTCATTTTAAGTAAGATCATCACTCTATCTTGAATGTTTGTGTTGTATTGTTTATGAATTTTCTTGGAGATTTGTAAGTTGCTTCATTTTACTCTTCTTGTACTTTCAATTGCTAATTGTTTGTGTTAATCCATAATTGTTAGTACATTCATTGTAGTAGCACAAGATTTAGATTCCCCCACTTGAACTTTGCTAGTCCCGAGCAAACTAAAATTAACAAAGAGATTACCAAACTAAATTCACTTCTCTAAACAAGAAAATGGTTGTACAAGAGTATTCAAGCCATCCTTTAAACCCCCAAATAGCCTTGGAGAACGAGTTTCGTCTCGTGAGGGTTTATAGATGATGTACCCACAAAATCATAAAAATTACTAAATAACAAGAAATTAACATTACCTAATAATTAAACTAACTACTATATCTACATGACCGAGTCGTCATACAAATAGGAAACAAGCTAAGCATGCTGCTATGTCTATTTGTAACTAAAATCAAACATACGGAATTATCCACCATGCTATCCACTATTGCACGCTAACACCCAATTCAAGAATCAAGAATAACACACCTTGTGCAAAATGGAATCATGGCAATAAAAATAAAATGAATGTAATTCAATTGTGAACACTAGACAAAATTATCACAAAACATACACGGCTTCGCATTAAGAAGATGAAATTCATAGGGTGAAAAATCTCACATCTCTCAAATATGAATCACACAAGTATAGGCGAAAGATTTCACTCAACTCCAAATCTAAATGCATACACTCTACTTGACCTTGAATGTCTACCTAAATTCCGGATTGCACCAAAAATAAGAAAATCATAAAATGGGTTGTAACGAGGCTTGGGTGAAGGTATGAAAATTTAGGTTCAAGGATGGTGTAATAGTCTCGCTAGTTGAGTCAAAATGACACTTACTCTCTTCAAACACCAAAATCTCAAACTAAAGTTGATCTCCACTCATTTGCAATTACAAAGCACACCCACATTTACAAAGAAAATTGAATCAAAATAAAGTGCAAAGATTTATTACTTTTTTTTCTTTCTTTTTTTGCTTACATGCCCCTTTATTTATTTATTTTCATTTTTTCTTCTTTTTCCTTTTTTTAACAAAGGGGATGCATTACATATATAAATACTACAAAGAACTTTGAACCACATTTAGTCATACATATCACAAACTAGTTTCCACTTACAATAATTAGCATTCTTCCTCTTCACAACATCTCCAAATTCTCATGCTCATCAACCAATTCTTTCCAAGACTCAACTAGCTCAACTAGGTCGAGAGTGAAGTATTTGGCTATGACTCATGTATAAAAGGGGGACGTGACGAAGAAAAATATAGATATTAGCTTCAAATGGCAACTAGAGATTATTTTCATAGTTCACAACCTAAAAAGGTCAAAATGGTTATCCTAAATAAAATTTCCTTATTATGGTGCATCTATAAATTAAGGTTTAATGCAAGCCCTAGAGCAACAAACACACATAAAGAGGGAGAAATACACACGCACAAAAGAAATCATCGTTCAAGGCCTTACAAGGTTTAAGTTGTAATAACATCTTCTCGATTTGATTTTCATGTGTGTTAAAAGACAACTGTCATGTTCACAATTTTATTACAACAATCTAAAATTTTCATGTTATTTCAAGTGTGTGTGTGAAAAAGGTGTGTCAAAAAAAGGTGTGTCAAACTTATCGATTCATATCAAATTGGTAATGATTGACATGAAATAGGAGAAAACAAGGCTACAAACTCACAAATGTCTTAAATTTTACAAACAAGTAAACAAGCTTATGACTAAACTCATTTTCAAATGCAAACGAGACGGACATCAAAGTAAACAAAAGAGAGTAGTAATACTAGCTACATAATGCACTACAATGATGAACATACATAATCCTTCCCCCATTTAAAACATGGCATGTCCTCATGCATGACAAATAAAAATGAGGTAGAGGATAGTGTAAGAGAGCTCCCATGAAAATAAGCAACAAGGTCCGGGAGCAAAGACAAGAAACTCAAGCATCATCGGGAGGATCCAATGGTGGATCACGAGAACTAGTCTGACACTGAGCCGTCATCGAAGCACAAAACTGCTTCATCCACACACGATGCTCAGAAAACCGCATATCAATATGATCCTTGATGGACTGCTCCATGCGCTGTAAGTAGGCCTGTTGAGGCTCAGAGAACGCCTCAGTATGTCCAGGATAGAAAGAACCCTCGCGATCAATGGCAAGAGGTAATGGCACAGAAACCGGTCCATCCTCGGTCTGAATAGGAGATGTGAGAGATGCGAGTTGAGAGGATTTGTGGCCCGTCCATCGAAAATTCTCAAAATTCCCCGAGATAACACCCATATTCTTCAAAACCTTGAAGTCAATAGTGGTAACGGGATCTCGACCCTCTGACCATGAAATATGAGAACAACCCCGATAAAGAACTCCCAATCGAGAGGCAATACGGGTGATAAACCCGCCAAAGACAAAGGAACCCTTTCTCCGCCTTGAAAGCTCCAACATCCTCGCCACAAATAAATGACCCCAATCAACGCGGTCCCCCTCATGCAAAAAATAAAGGACTCCAAGTTCGGCCATTGAAACAGCGCTATTGGACCCTTCATTGTCATATAAGGAATTGACCATAACACAATGAATGTAGCTCAAAATAGGACTCATAATTTTGGTGGACTTAATCCGATTTGAAGACCATTGGGAGTCTGAAGAAATTTCGGGCCAAATATAGTTTTGGAATTGGCGGGTAGGCTTATGACGACCCCACTTGTGCTTCCATCCAAACCAATCATATAGCTCCACCATCTGGACACTAAACCATAAACCCATCATTCGAAACGTGATCCGAGTAGCCAAACTTTCACCATTAGCAACTTTAAATTCACACTTCAAAGTAGCAAAGAATTCATAGACCAAATCCGAGCAAGTAGGCAATACTTTCAATTCCAGAATAGGAGGATTCTCAATAGAAGGAAGTAATTTAGAATAAGACAATGGAAGATCAATTTTTGCAAGATCATACCTTTGGGGTAAATGTTGCAATGCCTCGAGCTCCATAATTGCCTCCTTGACTTCTTCCGAATTAGGAAATCCATCATCTTCACTTGCACATCCCTCAAGAACCACTTGAAGGGCTCCTTTATTTTCCATGTCAAATGCTTGTTGTGCCAATCTATCAATGAAATCAATGGAGCAAATTGAGCGTGCCTCACTAGTAAATTTCATGACATCATAAATATTGAACTTGAAAATTTCATCGCCAAACTCCATAGTGAGAGAACCATCATCCATATTAATCTTTGTCTTTGTCGTTTTTAAGAATGGACGCCCAAATAGAATTGGTGCGGACTTGATGTTTGGTGGACCATCTTCCATTTTTAAAATGTAAAAGTCGACGGGGAAAACCATTTGATCAACATGAACAAACATGTCTTCAATTACCCCTCGGGGTAGGCGCTTGATCTATCCGCAAGTTGAATTATCACATTCGTATTCTTAAGTGTACCCAAATTTAAAGTTTGAAATATGGAGAGGGGCATCACATTGATAAAGGCACCCAAATCAAGCATGACTCTTTCAAAGAATTTACCTCCAATCTTGCAAGGAATGGTGAATGTGCCCGGATCCGAACATTTTTGAGGTAATCTCCTTTGAATCACGACCGAGACATTCTTATCCACCATTATAGTTTCGTCACCTCTCAATTTCCTCTTTTTGGTACACAAATCCTTGAGAAACTTTGCATACTTCGGGACTTGGTTTATGGCATCTAGGAGCGGAAGAGTAATTTCCACTTTTCGGAAGGTCTCAAGCATCTCCTTGTCAACAATTTCTTTCTTTGGCTTAGCAAATTTTGAAGGGATGGAGGTCTAATAACCTCATCATCAATGAACCTTGACTTCTTTTCTTGTGGAACTTCTTCTTGATCACTTGCCTTTTTACCCTCATCAACTTTCTCTTCCTCAATTTTCATCTCATCTTCAAGGTTTTCATCATTAACCTCCAAGATTTTATCCTTTTCAACATTTTCACCTTCATCGCCATTCACAATCTTACTCTTGGACTTAGCATGAAGATCCTCCAATTCTTTCCCACTCCTTAAAGTCACGGCACTAGCATTTTCTTTGGGGTTCACCTCCGATTGAGAAGGAAGTTGCCTAGAACTTTGGCTTTGCAACCGATTCACGGTTGTGGCTAATTGGCTCATTTGATTTTCCAAGTTGGATATGCTTTGAGAAGTGTTATTTTGAAATTGGAGATTGTTTGTCGCCATTTGTTTCATCATCTTCTCAAATGATGATGAAGAAGATGAAGAAGACCCTTGGTGGTCTTGGGAATTATATTGCGGTGGTGGTGAAAGTGCTTGAAAATTTTTATTGGGACGCTTTTGTGGGTACGGATAGAGGCTTTGTTGATTTTGGGTGTTGTAAGTGTTTGGATTTTGGGGTTGGTATTGGTTAGAGTTTGGTGTGTTGGGATTTCCATATCGGAAGTTTGGGTGATCTCTCCAACCGGGATTGTAGGTGTTACTGTAGGGATCATACTTCCTTTGAGGTGGATGACTCAAAAAGCCTTCAAAAGCATTAATTTGCTCTTCGGGTTGTTGGAATGAGCGACATTCATTTGTAGCATGATCTGTCACATTGCAAACACCACAATATTTTTGTTGTTGGAGATTCTCAATGGCTAATTGACGAACCAATGATGTAAGGTCCGAGATTTGGCCCTCTAACCTTTGAGTTGACACTGCGTTCACGGACGAATTCTTGACATGAACTTGACGATCCCCAAATTGGCGAGAATTCACGGCAATCTTGGGTATCAACTTTCTAGCCTCATCTGGCGTTTTATCCACAAAAACTTCACCACTTGAAGCATCAAGGTGCAATTTAGCACTAATTTCCAAGCCTCCATAGAAGTAGTGAATAAGCAACTCTTCCGATATCAAGTGTGGATGACAACTTTGACAAAGCTTTTGAAACTTTTCCCAATACTAATACAATGTTTCTCCGGAGTATTGCCGAATGAAGCAAATGTATTTAGAGATGCCCGTAGCCTTTGATGCAGGGAATAATTTCTCCAAGAAAGTACTTCGCATTTACTCCCATGTAGTGATTGAGTTTGGAGGAAGGAAAAATAGTCATGTCTTATCATTGTCTCTTAAAGCGAAGGGAAATTCTTTCAACTTTACTTGCTCTTCCGTAGAATTGCTTGGTCTCATTGAAGAACATACCATTTCAAATTCTTGAATATGCCTAAAAGGATCTTTCGTGCCTTCGCCTCCAAACTTGGAAATGAGAGCAATAAGACCACCCTTTAGCTCAAATGGTTGTCCTCCCGGAAAAACAATGCATAACGGTAGTTGAACGAAACTAGGAGAAATGATCTCCTTGAGTGTGCGTGGAGGATGATTGTCCATGGCTTGAAAATCCTCGACCAACTCCTCTTCTGAAGATGTACTAGAAGTAGTTTGACTTGATAAAGCTATATTGGCACTTAGTTGCCTTAGATTCCTTCGCAAGAGTCTCTCGGGATTAGATGAATATGCAAGATCACCTACGTAAGAGGATCGAGCCATACATGGCAAAAATTTCTAAAATCAAGAAAAATAGATAAATATGCACAATGAAATTAAAATATTCACAATTTTATATGTGCGCTAATATTGAACTAAAACTACTCCCCGACAACGACGCCAAAATTTGGCCACGCCCGTCGTCGACGCGCCAAATTGATAATAATATTTTGCTATACTATGTTCGCACTTAAATATGAAATATAGTAAATGTGGCAAGTAGGGATCGAACCCAAGGGAATAACGTTCAATATTAGTACAAAGTAAAATGGTTGAGGGGGGGGGGGTGTTTGAGTTGGTTGTGGTATTTTATCAAACACCTTGCATACAAGAAATAAATTGCTAGAGAAATACAACTAAGTTAATGACAATCATCCAATTTTACCAACACAACAAGGCACGATGAGTTAATTAGCAAGATAAAGAGATATTGGACCCAATGATAATGGAAAATCAAGTACTTTAACCCAACAAACTCAAGCAAGATATACCCAACTCTACCTAACCAAAATAATTGGTGAAGCACACAAAATCTTATTTCTCTTCTAAAACACTAATTTAGTGAAACACATAAATTAGTTTTCTTGATACTAGCAACCAATATTGAAGCAATACTAGTTTAACCAAATCAAGAAATTAAACAAAGAGAGGTTAGGACAAATCCAAGGATGAGGAGCTCAACCTAGGTACTTGCACTTAAATCTTCTCCAGGATTTAGTGTACCTAATAGCAAGTTCAACAGCTTACTTATATCATGTCATAAGCTCAAATATAAGTAATCTAGCAAAAAATGGTGCTCCAACAATGTCCTAGTGGTTACCTAAATCTAGGGGTGAGCACGGTTCGGTTCGGCTCGGTTTTTAGATAAAACCGAAACCGCAACCGAAAATCTTCGGTTTTGAAAATCAAAAACCGCAACCGCAACCAAACAACCGGTTTCGGTTTCGGTTTCAAAAATCTCGGTTCGGTTGCATTCGGCTCGGTTTCAGTTGCAAAACCGAAAAAGATAAAAGTATTACAAATTGAATAAATAAAGCTAACTTGATTAATAAAAACAACTGAATCATCCAAGTTTACACAAATTAAAAGAAATCATCAAGCCAGAGTTAGCACACCCAACACTGCCATGTTGCTTTGACAGAGTCAACTTCTTTAGTTGTCATATCAGATCTTTCCTGCAAGTTAGCACAAGCTAGAGTTCATAAGCTAGAATAGCAATCCTTGAGGACATAAGAAACGTTGATTGTATTATTGCGGCTGAGCGAGAAGGTACCTCATATGCAGCACTAATCTCTTTGAGCTTGTCTTCTGCCCCAGGCCCCTTATTCATATCTGGATGAAACTGTTTAGCAGGCCAGGAATACAAGTAACTCAAAATCTCACATATTCAAAAGCGGCACAGAACTCAATCGTCAAGGAGCAACATATGAACAACTGAACTCATCAAGACAGAACACCAAATAAATATGAAATCTCGAGTGTAAATGCAAAAGCTTCGCATTTGTAATTGCATCAAGGCTTCCCCAAAATAGAAAATGGTTTAATAAATAGCTAAGCAATGAAATTTCCACGTCATCATTAACGTTTTCCTACAAATAAATAGGAGGAAGGCAAATACAATACAAGACAATAATTCACAAACTTGTTTAATAGAATACTCCAGTACTCCTTTCAAGAAAGTTACTATCAAGGTATTCTAAATTATATAGCAAATTTCATTTGGATATAATCTCACACACTAGTTTATAAATAGAAGAGTTTTAATTAAGAAAAATTGCTATATAGAATCTGCAGAGAGTACTTGTATATCTAACAATCTGCAGAGAGTGAAATTGCTATATAGAATCTGTTTTCAAATTTCAATATGCTACCATATTACATCACCTACGAGCCAGTGATCAGCTAATATTACACAGAACAAAGGAGAAAACAACCAGCAACAGGGTAGGTAGTATGAAACATGATGGTTATACACAGAAATCTGAAAACAGTGAAGCTCTCGAGTATGCCAGAAATCAAACAATTGCTACTATAAAATACATATGCATCTTGTCTTGCAACATATACTAACATATATAGAACCACACTTAGTGGGCCAGCGAAGTGCTAATACCAAACCCAAAAGATGACAATAAGGCAAACCATTACAACGAATGATAGAGAAAATTATCAGCAGTGAGGGAGTGCATACAAAGCCATTATATAGGAAAAAGTTGATTTAAAATGTCAAAATATCCATTGTATGTGTTGATTAACTCTTAGCACACACCTTAATGGGAAAGCATTCACTTTGCATTTGATAAGCATTAGACTTATGTGATATACAAGCATAGCAAATATAACTTATAATCCTCAGAAACGTAAATGTGCCAGAAGTTCAGTTGTCGATATTGGATAAATCCAAGAGTATCCAGCTAGAAAAGGAGGATTGTAATCCAGATAACTATAAGCCTAGCACATGAATATACATCAATCAGCCAAGGCGCCAACAACAGAACTTAGCAAGTTGACAGTGAAGAGAGCAATGAATTACCGTTAGTCATCGATGTCCAGCTTTTCCCGATACCCCACTATCATGATCTTCCATATATTTTTCATAATCATCATCCCATGTTTCACCAGGCTTGTTTGTTTTAGAACTAGAAGAACAGTCTGCCTTCTCCTTTCGATTGTTATAGTGGTCAAAAAGCTCCTACAATGTCTTTAACACCTTGTCCCTCATCATATAACTCTTAGCAGACCCTTTTCCATAAATCTTTGAAAAGCAAAATTCGATGTAGCTCAATTTATACCTAGGGTCTAATACAATAGCCACATACAACAAAAAATTTGTATTGTCCATGTTATCCCAATACTTATTGTATTTATCCCTCATCCTATTAGCCATGTCTCGCATCAATACATCTTCACTTGAGCACAACTTAACAATAGATTCTTGGACTTTGACAAGCTCAATAAAGAACACATTGGAAGTGCAATACTTAGAACCCGATAGTTTTAGCGTAACAACATAAAAAATCTCCAAAAATTGAATAAAACGGATGACATTATCAAAATCAATACCAGATGTACCATTCCGTGTACTATTGCATCCAATCTCAACTTTACAAAATTTGCATTTTGCTCTCTCGAAACCTACTGGACAACCCTTTATTTCATCAAAAAAATCCCAAGCCGGTGAACTCTTTTTACCCTCCTTCTTATCACATTTGTCCTCTTGTTTACCATCATCTTTCACTTCTTCATCTTCCACTAAGTTAACATGTTCCTACGAATGCAAAATATGAAACTTATATTAACATTAGAAACTGCCAAGTAACATCAGAAGCTAGAACAGAAATTGTAAACGGACCAATAACATGACATCAGTAGTAGGCTAATGCAAAAGATAATAATTTCTTGAAACAATAGGCAAAATAGGCAAGAATCAATATACTAGCATATTGCATACTAGCAAGCAAAAGAGGAAAAAACAGTATACTAGCAAGCATCAGTAGCATACCAATTACCAAGTAATAATTATAAAATCAACTTAACAAATTCAACATATATATACTATAATTAACACTTAACAAATTCAACATGGACTACTTAAAGTCTCAAACTAAAATTCGAATATAATTATACAAGTCGCAAGATTGTAGTATCATACCACTTCATTAGCTGCTTCTTGTTGTGGAGGTTCTTCGGCAGACATGAGTTCTTGACTTCTTGTTGTTGGCTAATTCTTGGATTTAAAATGTAGAGAGTAAAGTGAATGTAAAACCTAGATCTAAAATGTATTAAACAAACCGTGGATAATTTTAGGATAATTATGGGTTGGGCTTTACAAGTAGAGGGTTGGTGAGTAAAGGCTCAGTTATCAAATTTAAGGCCCAAATTTTCTACATAAAGTACACTGACTTACATTTATAATATATATATATTTCATATTTTAAAACTTTATATTATATATATATATATATATTTAAAATTATAATATATAATAAAAATCGGTTCGGTTCGGTTTTTTTCGGTTCGGTTTAACTCGAAAACCGAAACCTAACCACTTGTAACGGTTCGGTTTTTCGGTTTTTCGGTTTTAATTCGGCTCGGTTTTTATCGGTACGGTTTTAATCGGTTTTAATCGGTTTCGGCTCGGTTTCGGTTTCATTTCGGTTTTTTTGCTCACCCCTACCTAAATCACTAGGACATCCATCTTATTACCTGTTAATAAGTAACCACTAGTCATTACCTATTTAATTTTCATGAATAAAAAATTCACTTCCCTCCTTTTATATATTTCTTTTCTCTCTCTTTCTTCTACTCTTTTTTTCTCTCTCTCTCTCTCTCTCTCTCCAAATATATTATTATAATAATAATAATAGAAAATAGATATAAGTAATGTTGTTGGAGTTCCTACAAGAAATCAAGTACCTAAATCACTATGACACATTTTTATATAATATTTATAAGTAACCAACTAGGACATTGCTGGACTTGCTCTAAGTTTTGACGAGATTTTAAGTGCAAGTATCTAGGGTAATACTCATTCTTTTTTCTTTTCTTCACTTCTATTTTAATTATTTTTTTTAAATTCCTTGTCTAATCCAAATGTAAATAATTAGGTGATAGGTAAGGAGTACGAAGTTATTTGTCTAATATTTAAGGTTATGAAAATGCATGACAGCCGAAGAGAGTTGAGTAGATGAGTAGCCGAAGGCATCATCCTAAATTCTAGTTGAAGACCCCACAACGATTAAATGGATCATCTTCACTTAACTTTAGTGACATTTTTATATAATTTATTTTGTTTATTTGTTTCTCTTTCGTAAACTTCTTCTTGTCAACTAGTCCACGAAACCTCAAACTTATTAATACTTTTACAGTTTTTATTTACATCATACGTTACTCGTAATTGAAGTTAGTGTTGGTTCCAAAACTAGAATAAGAGCATCTTCAATGGTATTGATAGTTAACTAAAATAAGATAAAATACTAATAATTTAAATTTTTGTTAAGAGAAATGAATCATTGAAGTACATCTTTTTTTACATAATTTTTATAATTCATAATTATGACATGTTAATTTGAATTTTAATTAAGGGCTTGTTCCATCGGAGATGCTCTAAAAAAAGACGTATAATTTGTCTTAATTGTGACACATCGAATGATTCTTTTTACTGGTTGTTGATTTTAAGATGAACGGAAGATGACATATATGATTCTCATTATTGGTTGACAGATGTTAATTTGCTTTCCCGCATTTATTTATTCTTGAATTGCTACACCCTTTGACTGGGAAATTGACAAATGAAGTCTGCTAAAATGAAAAATAAAAAACATTGGAGTGGGCTTTTGACAGGGAAAATAGTGCGGCAAACAAATTAAAATCCTGGACAATTAAGGGAGTGCCTGTTGGCCGGTAGCTGGTGCTTATATAGTAATGGTTTTGATTGATCTTTCGACCTTGGTTTGTAAGATGTTCCTTGTATGTGATCTTATGTCCTGTGCCTCTTCTAAGACTTCTGTTTCAGGATGTTATCTTGTTTGGGTTTAATTGCTTGTATCATTCGTGTAATTGTATTTTTGGTCATCCGATTTCATATAAAATTAAGAGTTAAGTACACTTCGTGTATCTATAATTTGACTGTCAGATCACTTGAAATACTGACATTCAAAAACTCCCTCTTGCAATATTGGACTTTTCAACTTTTTATAATGTGTGTATTACCGTCAAATTTGGCTAACTCCGTTAATTCGAGCAGGGGTATTTCGGTCTTTTGCTGTGACATTATCTATTTCACACATCACAACTACCCCCAATTTCTCTCTTTGTTACTCCGATCTCTTCTCTCTGGAAAAGATTTTTTTGTTAGTTAATTGCTCTTAACGAACTAGTGATATTTATTCAATTAAATTGTCGGTTTGTTAGAATTAGGTTGGAATGATTAGTATTGAATTTTATGTAGTGTTGTTTTGTTGATGTGTTGGATGATTTTTTGGTGGTGTAGGGTTGTTAGAGATGAGAAATTGGATGGAATTGTCATGTTTGCGGATGATAGTAATATGCATAGTATGGAGCTTTTTGATGAGATCCAAACTGTGAAAGGGATCGGAGCTGTTTCTGTTGGTATTCTTGCTCACGGGGGTGATTCGGATGAAGAACTTAATGTAGTTCAGGAGACGGTGGGAAATAATGAATCGAGATTGCCAATTCAGGGTCCGGCATGTAATACTTCGGAACAGTTAGCAGGTTGGCATACTTTTGATTCATTGTCATGCGCCAGGAAGAGTGCTAAGTTTATTGGTGATAAGGCAGTTGTGCTCCCTACAAAGATGGAATGGGCTGGGTTTGTATTGAATTCCATATTGCTATGGGAAGAAACAAAAGATAAGCTAGAGGTTAAGGATTTGCGCAATGTTGTTATGGGTGAAGTTGATGTTGAGAGCCCACTCTCTATGTTGAAAGATTCTTGGGTGGTCGAGCCTCTTGGAAGTTGTGGCCGGAAGGTTATGTTGTGGTGGTTTCGTGTTGAAGCACGCGCTGATAGCAAATTAATGGTGTAATTGTTATGTGCTGCAGGTCGAGAAATTTTTGTTATTAGATACAGATCATAGCATCGTAATTGACCTGCTGTAGGGGCTAAACGACTGCCAGAAGACTATTGTTTGTTATTTCTCTTTTCTTTTCCTTGATTGTCTTGCTTGTTCTCTCTCCGTGTTCAAGAATTTATATAATTTCAAGGTCTGTTTGATCTAATTTGAAGGTCTGCAACCGAATTGTAAAATTAGAGTTTAAAAAAAATGACCAAATTACAATTAGGGTTTATTGAATTGAATTGGGGTTTAATTGGATGCATTATATTCATTACAAGCTGAAAATACTAAAATGCCCTTAAAAAAACTACGCAGAGTTAGCCAAATTTGACGGCAATACACACTCTCTAATTATTATGGAAGTGCAATATTGTAAGTGGGAGTTTTTGAATGTCAGTAGTATTTCAAGTGGTCTGACAAGAGTGACCATCTTTAGCTAAAGCTATGCGTAAACTAGTAGTTCCCGCCATTTTGATTAGGTATAATTAAGTCGATCATGCTAAACATCTAAGAAATTGGGTGGTAATTTATGCAAATCACTATGCAAATTCGGATGGACGTCTAACTTTTTCTGCTATGATCTTACATTGTTGTAAATAATTTGCATAATAAAAGATGTATTTAATTTTAAAAATTAATTATAGCATGAAATTTATTAATTTCTAAATTTTATTAGTTGATTGTACTTTAATCTATTGTGAGAATATACAAAAATGAAAACTAATTAAGAAGCTAAGTCGAATTTTATAATTCTAAAATTTATTATTATTAACAACATTTAAAATAGTGAGATGTTTCTTAATTATAAAGTTCTTATTTGTATTATTTTTTCTTATTTCAATGTGTTTATTATTTACTCAATTAATGTTTAAATTTTATATCATCAATACATTATATATGTTATTTAAATATCAAAAGTAAATTAATTAAAAATAAAAATATTTAAAGGTCTTAATATAAAATTTTATTTTTTTCCCTAATTAAACGCACTCACACTTTGATAAGATTTCTTGGAGAAAGATACTATTATGTCAAGAGGAGTTGAGTATAAAATTCTATTTTGTGTTATAATTAATTTATATTAATAGTAACATAAATAAAATACAATTCTAAATTAATTATACTGTTGGCGGAAAATGTAAAATAATTAATCGATTTGTTTGAGAAGTTACTGGAGTGAAAATCTAAAGGAGCAAAATGGTCAGTATTTAATATGGTGAGGATATTTCTGTCAACTCAATAAAAAAATGTATGCATAAATAACTTTAGGGTGTGCATATATCACCGTTCAAAAAATTTATCGATAATGCTGTCAGTTTTTAGTTTATTCATATTTCATAATGTAAAGTGCATGCCGAGTGGTTGCCAGACACAATAAAACTAATTAGATTATAAAATAACTGAAATGTGCATTTCCACATTGTGATCGGTTAGCACTTGCACACTACTGAGTTTCGCATAATTGTATGTCTAACACATTTTTCATTTTTCAGTTAAGAGATGGTAAGAACTAAGAAGTAATAACTGTGTAATCTAGTTATCGGTCATCTCATTGCTAAGGGAGATTCCATACCCAAATGTTGTGCTTTTGTTACTTTAGAAGCTCGAATTATATTGGAGCAGACAGAAGTTTAATTTTAAATATTGGAGAATTACAATTCATAAGTGTCTTAGTTGACTAGCCAGCTTTCAAAAGTTATGTAACAAAACAATGACAGATACAGATTAGTTATGGTCATTTCATTAGGGAAGGCAAATTCAGCTGCGGGAAAACAAATGAAGTATGCATCTTACTTCTTTTGCCGCGGAGGGAAGAAAGGAAATGGTGATGGATCAGATGGCTGATTGGATGAAAAGTCTGGAGGTGTAGAGAAAAAAGGTTGTGGCGGTTGTTGTACTGGAATATCTGGAACCACTGGAGGGGGAAAGAAAATATCAGGCGCCTGGGGAAGTGGAAATTGAGGTGGAAGTTGCGGAGGATCTTGTGATATTGGTATTTGTGGTTGTGGAAATTGATCTTGAGAGGGCGGTTGAAATATTGGAACAAGAGGTGCGGGGGTATTGCTAATTGGTTGATCAGGTGGTGGGAAGAAGAAGTCGTTTATGGGGGGCGAAAATATTGGGACAAGAGGTGGTGCAGGAGGAAAATCAGGTAGTACTGGTGGAGAAAAGAAGGGGAAAGATGGAGGTGGTGTTAGCCAAGGCCATGGGAATATCGGTGGTGATGTAGGTGTTGGTGGTGGTGGGAATACGAATGGTGGTAAATCAGGTGGTGGAGGGGAGGGTACTGGTGGTGGTGGAGATGGAACTAGTGGTGGTGGTGGGGGTGATGGTGGTGGAGGGGAAGGAGGTGGGGGTGATGGTGGTGGAGGGGAAGGAGGTGGAGGTGATGGAGGAGGTGGTGAGGGTGTTGGTGGTGGAGGGGAAGGAAGTGATGGTGGGGGTGATGCGATTATTAGTGGTGGAGAAGGTGGTGGGATTACTGGAGGAGATGAAGGTGGGGGAATCACTGGAACTAAAGGTGGTGGAGAAAGGATTACTAATGGTGGAGGATTTGGAGGGCTGCTGGCTCTTCTAGGGGAAGGGTTGAAAGGGTTGTCGGGAGATTGATCACGAGAGAAAGGCCATTGTCCGCAACTACCATAGAGATAGTTGTATAATGGATCACAATCACTGGATGGTGATGATGATCTTCCTCCGCCTCCTCGTCCTCGTCGGTTTCTTGATCTTGACGGTGATGGTGATCTTCCTCTTCCTCTACTACCGCCTCCTCTGTTCCTGCCTCTTCGGGTGCTTCTGTTTCTTGATCTTTTTTCTTCTTCTTCAGTATGATGTTGGTTGTGATGATCAGTAGTTATGGCTTGTCCGAGAGCACAACAAATAAGGAGCAGTGTTAATAGAGTGAAGCTAAGTGCATTCATTTTTTCTTATTGACTTGTCCTTCACCTTCTAATGCACTACATATAAAGAATGCCTGCATGCTGCATGTAGTTGTGTAAATGCATGCCTCGACAATTGTGCATCTTCTAACCACATATGGAAAGAAATCATGCAGCAGGCACAGGAGTAAATACTTAAAGTTGTAAACTTGGTGAAGCCAGCTAGCTTTCAGTGGATATATGTGGATTCTGACGGAGCTTAAGGTCAGCGGGAATGGCTGGGAAATGAATGTAAAGGGGACGCCTCACTGCCTAGTTTTACGTGCCATTTCTGAACATTGCGAGGATAGACTTGAATTCAATCTACTTATAATCTTCAACTATCAATAAATGAACAGCCAGAGTCTCCTTCAGCAAAGTTTATGTACCCGATCGGATGTTGAAAACCAGTTCAGTACCCAGATTTAAGTGATAACTCGGGGGAATTAATTCTAGTATCCCTGTATAGGCTTATTCCAAAATTTTAATCTTAAGCCCAATGGCATGAAACATTGTTTCTGTACAGGATTTATGTTCTTTCAAAGGATGTTGTCTGGTGGGTTTGGATTTCTTAAAGCAGGCTTTTTGGTGTTTTGTTTTGAAGTGGGCTGATGCCTGGTTATGTTCGTTATACTCTAGGACCTAGGTTAAGCTCCAAAAAATCTTTAGTATTACACTATACCGTACCATTAGACAGTGCAATTCAATGACAAAATATTAAATCGGAATTGAACCATGGATCTATTACTAAAATGAAGAAATTTTATTAATATCAACTATATATTTATTTTTTAAATCGAAACTACGGAAAATTCTTGATGAAACTAGTGGTGTAAACATTAATTTAAGAATAATGTTAGGGTACCGAATTTGATAAAAAAAATATACTGAATTACATGTGTTATAATTTGATTGACTCTATATTATATTAATGGACCCACAACATTCAGATTAACATTAATAACACCGATAAAAACATTTTTAAATATCACATCAGTATTACCGCATCATTTTATACTAATTTTTAATTGTGCATAGACATCAAGTTGGGGAAAGGCACATGCATGAGTAAGCTGTAACTCGCCATTAAGTCAATAATTCTAACCACTCACGTCACGTGAAATTAAAAATGAAAACAAACAAAACACAATGGAGAGTTGTTGCATCTTTCTCATTTACATATCGTGCACATTTTGCCTACCAATTAATTATCTCGACCAAGCACCATTAATCCCGCAATTACCTTAAATTCACTCTTTTTTAAATACTTAAAATAACCACATTCATTGAATCATTTCCCCTATGTGGCTAAGAAACAAAGAGTCAGTATAATTACACGTAGTATGATTTTATAAATACCATGAAAAAAATATACTTTAATTTAAGAAAATTTCCTATAGTTCCCGGAAGGTAACCATTTAATATGCACTGTTTAGATATATTATAATAATTTTGTTTGAGAATTTATTTACTTAAATATTTTATTATATATGTTACATATATATGATGAGATAATTTATATTAATATGTTTTAAGATCGCTTAGCATCTGACTACAATCTAATCGACCTCCTACTGATTCTCCCCACGTTAATAAATAAGAGAGTATAGCTGTGTAGCCTTTAGTTTATAGGTGCAAATTCTTTGTCGGAATTGATATACTAACCAAACTACCCCTATGATCATTAAGAATTGTACCAAGGTGAAGATGTGTGATGGCCGTATGGATGTTTGGTTCAATCCGTAGCGATCATCAGAAGATAGTTAGTTGGTTCTCGTCCTGTTCTACTCTCTTTTTCTGGTCCCCGGCGGCGCCAAATGATGGCCGTATGGATGTTTGGTTCAATCCGTAGCTATCATCAGAAGATAGTTAGTTTGTTTTCGTCATGTTCTACTCTCTTTTTCTGGTCCCCTTTTTCGGGTGGCTCTCGGCTTACTTTATTGGAGGTCTACCTCTCCGTCATCTGGCGGTCTACGGCCTAGACTAGGTGATGAGACTCAAGTCAGGTGCCTGCCTGTTGGTCTATCTTCCCGTAGGGTAGGTGACGGGCGGAAGCTATGTATCCAGGTGGAGGGTTTCTAGGTTGGTTTCTGGGGCCCCCGGGGATGACGGGTTTCCGTCAGGTCGAAACGTGTTTGGCAAACGGGAGTGCGCCTACGGGGGAAACGACTACGGATCTCGTAGCCGAGACATTTCATAGTTCGTAGGGATGGTGACCCCGTAGGCCGTAAGAAAAGGGATCCCGGTTCTGGAGGCCATCAGTTGCCCCCTAACCGCGGGGGTCTTCTTCAGGAGGCCCATCCAGCGCGTGCACAGAGGCCGAAATATGTGCATCCCAATAGTGAAAACCCATGATTTGGGACAGGAACGAAAACAATAAATGGGTTGGAGGAGTGCTCATCGTGGGGAAAGGTAACTGATGCAGGAGTTATGACCGGGTGAGGTTTTACCTTTTTGCCCCTTAAACGAACGGGACGGTTGGTCTCCCTTCTTCCAATTTTCGGGCGCGTGCACGCGTGTACCTATTCTTATATATATATATACACGCGTACATGTACACACACTTACACATTTCATCTTTTGTTTCTTTAGTCTCAGTTGTTTGTCAACTGCAATAGGCGAAGGGAAGGAGAGAGATTTTTCTTAAGGTGGGTTCGAAAGGCGAAGCTTGCGTCTATAATATCTTCATTCATGTAACATTGTTCTTTCAATGTCATTCTTTGTTTCTCTTATCTTTTGTTAAGCATCATGTATCTGTCATCTTTTGGTGTCTCCGCATTTCCTTCTTTTCTTTTCTTTCCGGGGCTACACATACTGCACGCGGGAAGTGAAGAATTGTCACTATAAGCCTTTTTAAAACAACCAATTAGTCTGTTAAAAATTAGGCTCTCAGGCCGAGGGGTAGGAACCAGTTAGGGTTTTAAATTGAGTATTAAGGCATATAGTGACTGTTCTTTCTTTCGTATGTGTAGGTTCCCATCAAGTGTCGGATGGCCAAGCGAAAGAGAGTCATGATTTCAGAGGAAGAGAACGCTGCGGACTCAGACAACGAGCAATTGTCAGATTCAGGCGACGTGGGGGGTTACGGAGACGATGATGTTTCGTTAGAAAGCTCAATGGCTGCTAGTTCCCCAGAGAGCGCTCGCGACTGGAAAGTTCCTGAGGGTAGGAAGGTAATCATAACGAAAAACCCCAGGGGGAATGTAGCCGTAAGGGTTTCTAAAACCGGCCCGGAAGGTAGGCGAAAGGGGAAAGAAGTAGTGGTTGAGGGCGACACCGACGGCAGGGATCCCAAATATTTTAGGGCCGAGGGATTGGTGATTCCGACAAAAAAGTTGTTTAGGGGAGTCGGGGAAATGGCTGAATCCTTCCCAAAAGTTTGTGAATACCCCGCCGACCACTCGAAGGGAGGATTACTTTATGACTCATGGATTAAAGTGTTATTACAAGCCTGGGGATGGTATTTTTTCGGATGAGACTTCACGAGATCGTCTGAAGGGTCTCGAGTACCTTCATAAGAAGTTCTTGTTTAACGAAGATTTCTATGGGTCGGTGTGACATTCTTTTCAGATACCGGACGAATACAAAATTAGCATGCCGGACGAAGGGGAATTCATATATTCCAGGAGAGACGATTTGTGGGTAGGGATTCCTCTGGAGCACTTTAGAGCGGGGTTAAGGTTGCTAATGCACAGGTTCTTCCATACTTTAATGGTGAACATGAGACTGGGTTTAGGACAGCTTGGTCCTAATTCCATCCGGAAGATTTGCGCTTTTATTGCTAGGTGCACGGAGTTAGGCTTAGAACCCACATTGACTTTGTTTTGGTCTTTACACAGCCTTCAAGCCTCTCGAGATTATCAACCCTTGTTCGAGCTTCATTGGAAGGGGGCTAAGAGCCTAGGGGGTATACTGGTGGAGGTTCCTTCATCCAACAAAGGGTGGCATGTCAAATGGTTGTTGTTCCGAGGGGGTGATTTAGGCTACCTTCCCGAATATCGGAGGCCCGATGGGGTAAATGGGGTCGTCCGTAGGTCCGAAAGTTTAGGACCTAGTGAAAGAGCTGTAGCGTCCCTTTTTGTCGGAGGGCAGGTTAAGGGTTTGTGGACGGAAGGGGATTTCTGGAAGGTTCCCTTTCTAGTAAACCACAATTGTGAGACCTATTTAGTGTATTCAATTCATTTGTTACTTTAATATGTGCAATAGCGGTGTTATTTACTGACTTGCCTCTTGTTCTGTGTTTCCTTTTGCAGTATTATTCAGGGATCTGCCTCTTCCTTCTCGGATGGATAAGGGTCGAATTCTAGCTTTAGCTCGAAAGAAGCAGGTGGTGAAGGAAACCGAGAGTAAGCGTAGCGGGGAAGACAACACTGCCGTAGGAGAGTCCTCCGCAAAACCTGCAGTCTCAACCGGGGGAACCCACACGGCTACCCCCACTGGAGCTACGGACTCTGAAAATATACCTCTTCAAACATTGCGTCACAAGAAAAGAGGGATCAAGCCAGGGGAAACGGGAAAGTCGAAGAAGTTAAGGGCCGGAAAGGGGCCTGGGTTCCGGCTGAGAGACGAAACTGACGGAGATGACAGTGACGTCGAAGTTCTCCCAGGTTTCATGATAGCGTCTCGCGGGATGAGAACCGACTCTGCAGATGGGGGTGGTTCAGGTTCCGGCTTACTTCCGGTTCCTTTGACTCCTTCGGCTGAAGGCGTGGAGGATTACACCCTTATCCGATTCTAAGCCCGTCAGGGTTGGCTGGGGGAGGATCCGCAAGTCGAGCCTCCTCTGGAGGCTTTGAGCTTTTTCTTTGGCCCAGGATCGGGCGAAGATCGAGAAGGAAAATGATGAAGATTTGATCCGTAAGGTTAAGGAAGCTTACGGAAAGGTAATACCCGCCCATACGGCATTATTCTTATTGATCTTTTGTCTTTAATTAGTTCTGACCGTATGTTTTCCGTGGTTATCTTTTCATGACATTTGGGGGTTTATCTCATGGGAGCCACAGAAAGAACCGCAAGTAACCGTCGTATGGCTACGGCGGAACACAGGAGGGTCATTAGCGAAAAATAAGCTAGGGACGAAGCTTTAAACTCACTGAAGGATTCTCGAGCAAGGGAGGAGGCAGCAGTGCTGGAATTGAGCAAGGAAAGGGAGACACGGACGCAGGCGGAGGAGCGCTTGGTGAAGCATTGGGAAGAACTGTAGACAGAGAAGGGAATTTCTGCAAGTCTGCGAACTGCCGTCGATCAGCGAGAGAAGGAGTTTAAGGAATTAGCCGAGGAGTTGGCCAAAGCCACTCGTTTGTTGGAGCGGGTTGAAAGAGAGGCCAACATCACTTTCGAAGATTGCGTGAACCGATATAAGGGTTCAGAGGCATATATCACCGAGTTGGAGATGAAGGCTGGGGAGTTTCATGAGGAGGGTTACAATGATTGTTTGAAATTTGTGGGCGCATGTAACGCATTGGACCCTACGGTCCACTCTATAGAAGCTTTTCGCGACTTCGAAATAGCGCGACTGGAGGCTGAGAAAGCCGTAGGAGACAAGGATGAGGATGGTGTTCAAAAGGAGATGGAGACTGAAGGGAGAGTGCAGGAGAGGGAGGCTCGTGAGCCGGAAGGATCTAAAAGGGGCCCCAAAGGTGACCATGATCCAGCAAAGGAGTTCGACGAGCCCCTTCCGTAGGGCCTATGATGTTTCGCAGACATCTAAGTTTATGTCTTGGTTTTTGTTTCTCTTTCAGCCCTTTCGGCATTTAGGTTATTTTGGTGGGATGTATTCCTTTTGTCATTCAATTTCTCTTTGTGGATTCGAACATTTTGGTTTTTTAATTTGGTTTCGAAATTTGTCTTTCTGATTAATTGTTGTTTTTATTCAATCGTGGCTTTGGGTTATTTTACTTGGTAATTTTGAATTTCCAAAGGTCGATAGGAATGCCGACCTGGGGAAGGCGCGAATGAGAAGATAGCCTTGAGTCAATAGTCTTGCCCATTTGACTGTCTTGGAAATTGTCAGTCATTTAGTTTTGACGGACTTCCAACAGTTTCGACCCTTTCGCATGCGTCTGTGTTGGCCTATAAATAGCCAAGATTTTCCTTCCCTAATTTTTATTCACTTCAAACACTTTTCCTTTTTCGAACCCTTACAAGGTATCATCCAGTTAATCCTCTGTTGTGACGAGTTCAATTTAGAGTCTTTTCTTTCTTTACTTTCTTTTATTAAGTTCTTATTTTTTATTTTCCCTTTGTGTTTAGGAAAGATGTATAACGGAAAGAGCGTGTTGGACTTGTCCGCGGAAGAGCTTGAAGAGATCGAAAGGAATGACTGGGATGAATACATAGAAGTCATGTTCGTAATGCTCCAGGCGGCTCTGGAGGAGTATGATAGGGACGAGGCTGTCAAGAAGAAGAAGAAAGAGTTGGAGAAGAAGACCATTCGCAAGAATGGCGAAGACGGGAAAGGACCTCCTGGTTCAGGTTCGGCTGCTGCCGTAGCCTAGATTATGTTCTCCGTAATGGACCCAATCAATTCTGTGATGGGCCATTCTCCTTTGCGTCATATTTAAATAAATAAGGTTTTATCCAATGCATTCATTCGTCGTAGTCAATCTTTTGTTCTATGTTTATTTTTCACATGTAAAAGTATTGGCTAATAACGATGCGGCTTATAAGTTGTGAACAATAATTTGAATAATTCAAAACATTACTCAAGTAGTTTAAAGCAGCAGGAACCGGTTTATACCGTAGTTTAGCCGATGGGGTGCCACCATCACCAGTAATAAGGAGGTGTTATAATAAAAGGAATTGAAGTAAAACTTGTGAGCACAGTCAATTGCCCCCTGTCAAAGTATGAACCTGAAATTGGTGCACGCCGTAACGCTTTTATAGATCACAAAATCTCAGCTTCGTTTGATGTACTTCAGACATAAAGAATGGTAGCCTTTTTAATAAGTCGGATCAGTGCGTGACGTAGCTTCATGTGAGCTACATACACTGGCTTTTTAATGAACCGGTATTTTACCGAGACCCGTTCATGCCGTAGCTTCATGTGAGCTACATATATCGGCTTTTTAATGAACCGGTGTTTTATCGAGACCCGTTCATGCCGTAGCTTCATGTGAGCTACATATATCAGCTTTTTAATGAACCGGTGTTTTATCGAGACCCGTTCATGTCGTAGCTTCATGTGAGCTACATGTATCGGCTTTTTAATGAACCGATGTTTTACTTGAAATCCATCCATGCCGTAGCTTCATATGAGCTACATATATCGGCTTTTTAATGAAAGGATTACCTGAGCCATGCCCGTAGCCATAATGAATTGGCTAGTGTCACGAGAGTTTGAATGGACAGGTTAATGAGATCCTTATATACAAAAGGCACGGTCTCAAGATGCGAGGTCATTAAGGAATCAATAAAGATAGACAATCGGGTGTTTTATCACAAACAACTGGTACTGGAAAATAGCCGATAGGTCGTATATAGTGGCATCTATGTACTTTCACGCCTTCGAGAAGCTGTGTTACACTCCGAAAAGACAAACGTAGTAACTTTTAAGTTACTTGAGCATTACATCAAAATTGCTACGGTGCCAAAAGATGTTAGTAGAAGGGTACTTACGGATAGAAACGCCGGAGATGAGTGGCGTGCCATGTGTTGGGGAGGACTTCTCCATGAAGCTGGGCAAGTATGTACGTTCCTGTCTTGATAACTTGATGGATTATATAAGGACCTTCCCACTTAGGATCCATCTTTCGGTTGTGGGTAGGGTCGGATACTGCCGAAGACCGCAATACTTTATCTCCAACCTGGAATTCACGAGGATTGATTCTTCAAAAATATTTAGCTGTAGTTTGTTTGTAATTGGCCATTCGTATCACCGCATTTTCCCTTCGTTCTTCCAATAGATCCAAGTTAGTTCGAATTCCCATCTCGTTAGCGTCGGGGTTATATTGTTGAACCCGTAAAGACGGTTCTCCCAGTTCCACAGGAATCACAGCTTCAGTGCCGTAGGTGAGTCTGAAAGGGCTTTCTCTCGTGGGTTTCCTGTTATCTGTATGGTAGGCCCAAAGAATAGTGGGGAGTTCTTCAGCCTACATAGACTTTCGGTCTTCAACATTTTTGTTGAGGCTCTGTAACAAGCTTCGGTTGGTAACCTCTACTTGGCCGTTGGACTGAGGATAAGCCACAGATGACTTCTTGTGTTGGATCGAGTAAGCATAGAGGTATTCTTCGAAGTAAGCAGAGAGGTATTCTTCGAAGTAAGCAGAGAGGTATTCTTCGAAACGTGTGACGACTGATTCGTGAAAGAACTTGCGGCACACTATCGTGGTGATATGTGCTACAGCTTTGGCCTCCACCCACTTAGTCATGTAGTCTACGGCCACAATGATGAACTTTAGCGCCCCTCTGGCGGGGGGAAAAGGTCCCATAATATCCATACCCCACATGTCAAAGGGGATGGTAGAGAGCACAGAGGTAGGAAGAACCGGAGGGAGCCTAGGGACTGAAGCGAACAATTGGCAATTGACGCAAACTTTGGCATAATTGAGACAGTCTAAACGCAAAGTGGGCCAATAATAGCCCTAGCGTAAAATTTTATGGGCCAGGGCCTCCCCGGAGGAATGACTCCCACAAATCCCTTCATGTACTTCCAGCATGCAATAGTCTGCCTCGGGACAATCCAAGCACTTGAGCAAGGGTGATAAGTGGATTTCGTATCTACTTGGAACACCCTAAATCCGCTTAAATTGATCGTTTGTTCTCAAGTACATGGTATTTTTGATGTGTTTTGTGTTAGTGTATGCAGAATTGCTTCGTCAGCAGTGTGGTGAAGTTTCTAGGGTTATGTGGTGCTATTTGATCATTGTTGAAGAAGCCAAGAGGTTGCGGAGTTGAAGAGAGCATGTATTGTCAAGGAAAAAGCAAAAGGAAGAAATTGACAGAAGGTCAGGTGTGCCCACCCCTTCCAGGCGCGCCCGCGCCCTAGGTGGAGTCCTTTCCAAGCGCGCCCGCGCCCTACAGGCGCGCCCACCCCTGAAACATTCTGGAAAAAGGCAACTTCGATTCTGAAAAGGAAACCTGCAGCAACAAGTCAGCAGAAAGGCCTATTTAAGCACTTGGTGGACGATTTCTGAGACATACAACCATATACTTATCTATATATCCATCCACCGGTGAGGAGAACAAGAAGACGGCTGATTACGAAGATCTACTTTTCAATTTATCTTTGTATTCTTCTAATTAGGCGATACTTTGGATTCTTGTTTGTTCTTTCATAAACCCTAGCATTTTTATTCAGTATTCTAGACTTATTATTATCATGTTTTCATCAGAACCCACGATGATGAAAGGTTCGATTATGAACTAATCATCGTCGTGGGATTCTAACAGATTTATTTATGGATTTTAGTAGTTAATTGTTTTAAAGATGTGTGTGTGATGGCTAATTGATATCCTAGTTTGGTTGTGCTTATTCTTCTTGGATGCGTAGCTAACATCTAAGTTGTTTGTTAATCTCTATTGAATGCGAAAGTGGATATAGAGGTTTAGAACTTGCCATGCTAGCATATGTTTGTGTATGTTTGTCATGCATGATTCGTAGGTGATTTGAACCATCTTACCTGCCCTATGTAATCTGAATGGATAACTTGCTCGTTAAACCGTTATGTTTTCAAATCTTATAGACATATAGGGTCTAAGCATAATTGGTGTCTACCCAACTTCTATCTCTTTTGTGGATGTTTGAGTGGTTTGGTATACGTATACTGAAAGGTAGCGTGTATTGATTTCGTGTTATCCGATTAGTTATCACAACTGTCACATGCATTGATTAAAGACAAAAGACTCTAGATGAAGTATTTAATGAAGTTAGGATCCCATGTTTATTCTCATAAGTAATTAAACAGCAATCTCTTTAGTTAATTAAATTCTTGTTAAATTGAATAGTTAATTTAGTTAATCAAAACACAAACTTGATACTTGTCTTAACATTGAACAGTAGCCATACATTGTTGCATAGGTGCATAACTATAATAACCAAAGCAGTCTCTGTGGGAACGAACTCTACTTTCATATATTACTTGTTGACCGCGTACGCTTGCGTGATTTTGTGCGAACAAAGGGTGCAAGGAAAGATCTTCGGTACAACGTTCCATCGACCAGGGTATAATGGGCCGACTTTCCCCGGAGAGCTCGTGCAGATTTGCGGTCCTCGGGTAATACTCCATCTTGGAGGTACAAAACGATCGGGGTCATCCAGTTGGGACC
This sequence comes from Heracleum sosnowskyi, assembly GCA_030848705.1. NCBI lineage: Eukaryota > Viridiplantae > Streptophyta > Magnoliopsida > Apiales > Apiaceae > Heracleum > Heracleum sosnowskyi. The sequence continues at coordinate 20,010,847 of CM061243.1, read as the reverse complement.
GTAAGCGAGGACCATGATTTGGGATGAAATGTCCGTAGCCGGGTCGATTGATGGTCTAAGCAACACAGTGTAGTGGACGCTAGAGCCAGGAGGAGATTCTTCCCCGGTGGCCAACCTAGCACGAGAATTCTCTCCCCTCAAAATTCCTTCAAGTGACGTAGTGGGGAATTGGGTGAGTCTTTCCCGGGTCTCTTGGAGATATCTGACTAGCAGGAGAGATTTAGCAACAAAACTTCCTAGAATCTGGTTAACAATCAGTTGAGAATCACTGTAGGCTTTGAGGTGTTGAACTTGAAGAGCCTTGGCCAGCCGGAGTCCTGCGATCAACGCTTTGTATTCCAAACAGTTGTTGGTGGCTGGGAAATCAAAACGGATGGCCTGCTGAATCTCGAAACCTTCCGGACTGATGAGGAGCACTCCGGCTCCGCTATGATCGGACGTAGAAGACCCATCAACAAACAACGTCCAAGGTAGAGGGGTCCTTTTTTTGGCAGTGGTATCGACCGCCGTGAGTTCAGGTTCGGAATCTTCAAAAATAGAGCATTCTACCAAGAAATCGGCCAAAGCCTGACCTTTAATGGCTGTTTGGGGAGGTAAGAAATGCTGAATTGACTGAGTTCGACCGCCCAGTTTACAAGTCTTCCAGATAAGTCAGGTTTATGCAATATTTTTCGCAAAGGATGATTAGTGTATACCTTGATCTCATGGCCCTGGAAATAAGGGTCTTAGCTTTCGGCTGGCCAACAGTAAGGAGTAAGCCATCTTTTCTATAACGGGGTATCGAACTTCTGCATTCCGTAGAACATGACTGACATAGTACACATGCAATTGTCTCCCTCCCTCTTCCCGGAGGAGGCATGAACTGACAGCTTCTTGGGCCACTGCAAGGTATAGATACAGAGGTTCCCCTGAAATAGGGCAAGACAGGATTGGGGGAGAGGTAAGATATCTTTTTAATGATTCGAACGCTTCTTGACAGTTCGGTGTCCATTGAATTTGGCGTGATTTGTTCACTCCTTTCAAGACTTCAAAGAAAGGAAGGCTTTTCTCCGCCAGTTTCGAAATGAAACGCCGCAGCGCAGTGAGACATCCGTTGAGGGATTGAACTTGTTTCAGAGTTGTGGGGGGGTTGCATCACCAGGATTGCTTTAACCTTGTCGGGGTTCACTTCAATGCCCTGTCCGCTAATGACATGTCCTAAGAATTTCCCGCTGGCCACCCCAAAAGTGCATTTGTTCGGATTGAGTTTGAGACGGGATTTTCGGAGGTTCCCAAATGTTTCTCTCAAGTCTTGCAAGTGATCCTCCTTTGCATGAGACTTGACGATTACATCGTCCACGTACACTTCCAAATTTCTTCCGATTTGAGGGGCAAAAATCTTGTTCATAGCTTTTTGATAAGTAGCTCCTGCGTTCATGAGACCCATCGGGAGCACGCGATAAGCATACACTGCTCGGTGGGTGATGAAGGATGTTTTTGGATGATCTTCAAGGGCCAGGGTAATCTTATTGTACCCTGAATAGGCATCTAAGAAACTGAAGAGGACGTGGCATGCGGTTGCATCAATGAGCTGATCTATGGTGGGTAAAGGATAGTAGTCTTTAGGCGTAGCTTTATTAAGATCAGTGTAATCAATACATACTCTCCATTTCCCATTAGACTTTTTCACAAGTACCACATTCGCAATCCACTCAGGGAATTGAATTTCATAAATGAAATTCGCCTTTAAAAGCTTGTTAATCTCCTCGTCTATGGCTTTTTGTCTTTCAGGGGCAAAATTCCTCCTCTTCTGTTTCACTGTCCCTGCTCCGGGGTTAATATGGAGCCTATGAACGACTATAGTTTCATCCAACCCGGGCATGTCTTCCGGGTTCCAAGCAAACACATCGCCGTATTCTCTCAACAGAGCTACTAACTTTTCCTTTAGGACGGGATCAAGAGCGGATCCTATAGTTATTAATTTGGAGGAATCTCCTCTGTACAGTTTGACTGATTCTGTGGGTTCTCCGGGAATGGCTCGTGGGAACCGAGAAAGTTCACAGTCTCCCTCAGGTTCTTGGGACTCCAATTCAGCGTTTTCGACCAAGAGGACTCGCGGAGAATTGGTTCTGATAGATTCAGCTTCGTTTTCAGAGGTACCATTTCCTTTCGGTTCCCCATGGTATTTTCTTTTTTGAGGATTGGTTTGAGCCAAACACAAGAAAGCCAAGTAGCATAGGTGGGAGGCTTCACTATCTGATTTTAACTCTCCTGGACCCCAACCCGTAGGAAACTTCACTTTCATATGAGGGGTAGAAATGACAGCTCCCAGGAAAAACAAGGTAGGCCGCCCTATGATAACATTATAGGAGGAAGCAATATCAATAATGTAATACTTGACCAACGCAGTCACCTCTTGTGGAGTAGTCCCAAACGTTGTGGGCAAGTCGATGGTCCCTTGAATGGGCACAACATTATTCCCAAACCCGTAGAGGGGTCCCCGGATATCCTCGGCCTTTCGCTCCTCCTGTTTATCCCCCAGATCCATCCTCCTCAAAGTATGTCGGAAGATTATGTCTACCGAGGAGCCATTATCAATGATCACTTTCCGGAAATCTTGGTCGGCAATGTCTAGTTGAACCGTAAGAGGACCGCTGCGGCACACCCCTTCTTCCGGATAGTCTTCCTCCGAAAAAGAAATAGGGGTCTTCGAATACCTAAATGCTCTTTTTACGATGTCTCCAATTGGAGCACTTCCTGCATTTCTTTTGGAGGGGGGTCCCCGCCACCTATGATCATATCAATCACTCGCCTAGGCGGGGGGGTTGGAAATAGGAGGTTGAGGTTGTGAGGGAGCTTTACTGGCCCCGTGGAGATAACTTTCCATTACTCCTTTGTTCACAAGCTTCTCTAGGAAATATCTGAGGGAGGTACATTCATCAGTGTTATGTCCGATACTGGCGTGATAGTCGCAGAATCACGACCTATCTCTTTTGTCTGTAGGGGTCCTCATGGGGGGAGGTGTCTGAAAATAATCATGCCCTCGGATTTCCTTTAGAATAACCGAGGGACTCTTGTTTAGTGGGGTAAAGTGGGGCTCTTCCCGAGCCTGGCGGGGAGGAGGTCGCCTGTCCGAAGGGAAATTCTCCTGCCCTCTCCCTCTAAAATCCTCCATCCCGTCCACTTGCATTGCTGTATGACCTGACCCGGAGGCTTCACTTCTAGAACCAGGGTAGTAGGCTCTAATTCTTTCACCTGTTGCAATGTATGCTGAGGCAATCCCATAAGCTTCATACAAATCCACAGGCTCTTTGTTGCATAATTCTTTGCAGCAATCTCTGCATTCTTGATAATTCATATTTCTAATGAAAGAGTCTACGGCATTAGTCGGTCGAAGCTCTTTCACCTTTGAGGCTACCGTCTTAAACTTCTCAATGTAGTCTCTCAAAGACTCTATGCGCTCTTGCTTTACGTTCTCTAAAGATATGGCGTGGACAACATAGGGAGTGTTAATACGGAATTTGGATAAAAAGGCTGTCTTGAGTCCTTCCCAAGAGCTAATACTCCTCGGGGAGAGTCCGGAGAACTAAGTCCTTGCAAACGCCTTGAGCGTGGAAACGAATAATCGGCACTTGGTGATGTCATTGTACCTGTGGCAAATCATCAAGTTCTCATAATAACTTAAATGATCGTTAGGATCAGACGTACCGTCATAAGACTCAAGGCCAGTGATCTTCACCTCCTAATCCACTTGTGCAGCTTCCAAAATCTCCGTGAAAGGTGATCTCCCCGTACTTGCCTCCAGGAAAGGGCTTGACGCCATTTCTTCCAACCTGGCCAATCTGACCATCAATTCCCCCCGCTCCTCAGGTTGACGAGATTGAGTATTCTGCTGAGTAATAATTGGGGGAGTGCGTCTACGGCGCACGGGAGTCCTCGACCTCCGCCTTTGACTGGATGTAGGGGTGCGCTCCCGTTGTGGTCTACGTCTGTTAGGTCTTCTATGTCCGGAGGGTTCTGGAAACGCTGTCCGTTGTGATCCTGAGGAAGAGCGACTTCCGAGATAAGGAGTGCTCCGACTGAAGCTTGAAGTTTGTCGGGAGGCAGTTCTTCCCATCGATGAGCCGAACTGATACGACCCTCGGTGCTCTTCCTGGTGGGAGTTTGACCGCCCGACGATATTTTCCGGGTAGTATGATGGATGGTGAGCCTCATAGTAGTTTCCGGCCATTTGTGCTGTCAATCTATCCATTTATTCTTGCATGTGTCTTTGTCGGGCCCGCAAATTGGAGAGCTGGCTACCTGTGTGAGACTCGGGTGGAGAGGGAGGTGACGATCTTGCCGATCCCGACGAATGACTCCTCTCACTTAAATCGTAACTCATGTTCTTGTGGTTAATATTGTCGCTGTTATTAAACTTCCTGCACTATCTATGGTCGTAGTTGTGATGGTGGTAAGTATTCTGGTCCCCGGCAGCGGCGCCAAATGATGGTCGTATGGATGTTTGGTTCAATCCGTAGCGATCATCAGAAGATAGTTAGTTGGTTCTCGTCCTGTTCTACTCTCTTTTTCTGGTCCCCGGCGGCGGCGCCAAATGATGGCCGTATGGATGTTTGGTTCAATCCGTAGCGATCATCAGAAGATAGTTAGTTGGTTCTCGTCCTGTTCTACTCTCTTTTTCTGGTCCCCTTTTTCGGGTGGCTCTCGGCTTACTTTATAGGAGGTCTACCTCTCTGCCATCTGGCGGTCTACGGCCTAGACTTGGTGATGAGGCTCAAGTCAGGTGCTTGCTTGTTGGTCTATCTTCCCGTAGGGTAGGTGACGGACGGAGGCTATGTATCCAGGTGGAGGGTTTCTAGGTTGGTTTCTGGGGATGACGGGTTTCTGTCAGGTCGACACGTGTTTGGCAAACGGGAGTGCGCCTACGGGGGAAACAACTACGGATCTCGTAACCGAGACATTTCATAGTTCGTAGGGATGGTGACCCCGTAGGCCGTAAGAAAAGGGATCCGGTTCCGGAGACCATCAATAATCAATATGCATAAAAATATTTTAATTATATACGTTTTACCATAACTAGAGAAAGTATTTTACAACTGATATGGATAATTATATTAAAAACATACAGTAAAACCCGATCTTCATACTTCATCAGTATAGGCTAAAGAGGCTCACTGTAACAGGGATAGTTTTTGTTTCCCATTCTCGTCTAGGTCCAAAAATTCAGAATTATTATTTATAGAAACGAATCTACTTAATTAAAGTACAAATAAAATTCGTTAAGATATCTGAAATTATTAAGAAAAATAATAAATCGAAACCTATATACAACTTACTTAATACATAATACAATTTTAATCTATAATTTATAAATTTAGATGGACAATATTATTTTCAAAAATATTTCTAATATATATTTTTTTTTTGCCAAGAAAATGATTTTTATTCCTTACTCAAATCATTTAACAGTACATAATGTAACTCGGAATGGATATCTCCTACCCTCCATCTACGATCAGCAATGGAACAATTGTGCGTCGCTAGGTAGTGAGCAACTTTGTTCGCAGACCGTTTTACAAAAATAAGCTTAATGCTTTTGCTTTCCAAACTTGCTAGTAATACTCGACACTCTTTTATATTAAATTAAAATGTAGTACAAATTGTAAACGTAGAGAAAATACGTTACAACTATAACTCTAAAAAAAATAACATTTCCCCTTGTACACTTGCGAATTCTGTTTTGTACTTGTTCCGTCCCACTAGATTATGATGAGGTTCGGCACAGTTCCTCCAAAATATATTTTTATAATTTATTTTTAGAAAAAAAAATTCTGAATTAAAATTTAACATTTAAATTTTTATATAAAACTATACTTTATATATACCTTAAAATAAGATATAAAACTATACTTTATATACACCTTAAAATAAGATATACACCACTAAAACTATACTTTATATACACCTTAAAACTATACTTTATATACACCACTTAATTTAACATTTAAATTCTGAATTAAAAATAAGATATAAAACCATACTTTATATATATCTTAAAATACCTGTAAAAAAAAGGATATAAAAATGAATGAAACTGACAAAGTATACAACAAATTGGGTACACTATGAAATACTTTATGGCAATGGTCCAACTCCCAAAAAAAGAGAAAAAGAGAAAAGTAAAAAGGATGTCACGCCATGCTCGTGGTGTTACCATAGATTGCGAATATAGATCCCATAAAGTGTTAAAAATCATATCAAAATGAATGGAAAATCGCCAAAACAAAAACGTACTACTTAATATAATAATTATCTGATCAAATCAAGACTCAAAACTCAAAAGTGCAAGTAGTAACAAAACGCTAATCTTTTCACAATGGGATTAAAAGACGTGCTTAAATCTAAGTGAGTAGTATGAGTATATTTTTTGTTAAGAATGTTGAAGTAGGCCTTTGCTACAGTCGTTTGACTCTCCCCTGTCCCCATGCTCACATAAAGCAAAATATAAAGCAGACATAGACATTAACACAGGTGCTGTTTCATGTCAAAATTCAAACTTTGAACCCCCCCTTTATGTTTATTACACCGACATACCAAGAAAAAGAGATAACTCTTCAAATCCCAACACATTCTTGCAATCAATCACTCTACTTATGAAGATGAATGTTGTGATTCTGGTACTACCCATGTTGATGTTTTGTCCAAGATTGTTGTTTTCAGCTCCAATTGATCCAGCTACTTTAGCCCCTCCTCTGGCTGATCCTGTTCTTCCCACTCAGACACAACCTTTTTCTCAGGACACTACTGCTAATTCTCCAGGTACTCTTCACATTCTTAAATATATGTATGTGTGTGTGTCACTGTGTGTAAATTTCTTGTTTTTGCTTGCATTTTGATTTTTGTGATTCAGAGTCTAATTGTGATTAGTTAGTATGTATATGTATGATCTGAAAGTTGGATGTTTTGTTATAGTAATTGTTATTTGTTGTTGAAGTATGCATCTTTATGTCTGTATTACAATTATAATGACAACCTTTTTTTGTTTAATGTATATGTTTAAGTTTTAAACAAGCCTTTTTGAGTTGTTTTCAATATTAGGGGAGCCAGAGGCAAGACCAGAGCATCACAAAGATTTGAATAAGAAAATTCTAATAGCTGTCATTGTTTCCTCAACTGTGCTTGGCGGAATTTTACTGTCACTGTCTTGTTACTGGATCTATAGGCGCGGAACCTTGAAGAACTCTGATACTAAAACTGAAAACAGCTTAGGTATCTTCTTAATTACTAGCATATTATTAGTTTTTTTTTTTCTTCGGCGGTTTAATTTGTACCAATAGGTTTGAGAGATTATGCTAATTTTCTGAATTCATTTTCTGACAATAGAAGCTTCGAAAGGGATATCGTTAGTTCCGGTTTTGGATAAGTTTAATTCACTGAAAAAAACAGCTAAGAAGGGGAATGCCGCCGTTACTGTCTTTGAATATGAATTGTTAGTGGCTGCAACAAATGTTTTCAAGGAGGATAATATTTTGGGTGAGGGTGGAAGTGGAAGAGTGTACAAAGCTCTATTTAGTGGTCAGCTTGTTGCAGCCGTAAAAAGACTCAAGGGTGGAAAGCTAGATTCCGAAAAAGAATTTGAGGTATTCATTGTAAATACATTTATCTTTAACGTTGGGTTATGTGATTCTAGGATTCTTTTTAATTATCATTGAATTTTGCAGAATGAGATAGCCTGGTTAAGTGTAATAAAACATCAGAAAGTCATTTCCCTTCTTGGTTACTGTATTCATAACGAGACCAGGTTTCTGGTTTATGAAATGATGCCTAATAGATCTTTGGAGTCGCAGTTGCATGGTAAATACATTCTCTATTCTACTTTAGAAAGATAAAGAAGAGGGTAACTTAATAGTTTCATTATTATTTATGTTCCTTTTTTATTTTTGCATCCAACAAAACATTAGGACCGTCTCAAGGATCAGCTTTAACTTGGAATATCCGAATGAAGGTTGCTTTGGATATTGCACGGTAAGCTCATCATTCTAATGCCAATTTCGACACATTTTTAAAATTTACAATCTTTTAGATGTAGATAACATTAGTGTTGTCATTGTGCAGAGGGTTAGAATATCTTCACGAACGATGCAATCCTCCTGTGATCCACAGAAATCTTAAGTCATCCAACATTCTTCTAGACTCCAACTTTAATGCCAAGGTAAGATGCTGATCCTCTATTGTGAATCTCAACAAATGTTGTTAGCCCGTCCTTACAAAATCGTCCCTGATCCAGCTTTCAAATTTTGGGCTCGCCGTTGCTGACGGGCTTCAGAAGAAGAACAACGCAAATCTTTCAGGAACTTTAGGTTATGTGGCTCCAGAGTACCTTATTGATGGTATGCCAATGTTCACTATCATTCTGAAACTGTTATATTATTGATATTAATATTAATGTGTATATGTTTCTGCTTTTCTGGATTTTGAATTGTTTTGGCATTTTGTTTTCTCGAAGGGATACAATCTTAGAGCTTTAATTGAGCTAAATAGTTCTTCCATAGCGATCTTCTCTGGTTCCCGTTTTCCTCAAATAAACCCTAAATTGTTTGTCCAACAGATTGATAAGCTGAAAACACTGGTAATATCGCTAAGAATGCATAAATGCCACACTTTACAAAGTTCCAACACAAAGTAAAAGTAAGATGCACCACATTAAAAGGAGTGGAAAGAAGTATTTCTGGAATAAGCTATCAAGAATTATTTTATTTTCATGCAATATTCTTAATCTCATACTGTTATACGTGTTGCATGGGTATGTTTTGTTTGCCATAAAACGGTAAAGCAGTCTTCAGAAAACCTAAAAATCAAGTACATTGTTCTGGTTGTGATAATTATGTAGGTAAGCTTACGGATAAAAGTGATGTCTATGCTTTTGGAGTTGTTCTTCTGGAACTTTTGTTGGGAAGGAAGGCCGTGGATAAAACGTTATCATCTGAATGCCAATCTATTGTCACATGGGTAAGCTTTCTGTGAGTCCTTATTTAGTTGACTATGCAAATCTAGTCTGATAAGAGCTTATAGAGTACTAACACAAGAGCCTTTTGTAACAACCAGGCTATGCCGCAACTAACTGACAGGACAAAGCTTCCAAACATGGTGGATGCAGTGATCAAAGATACAATGGATCTAAAACATCTATATCAAGTTCGTTAATATTCACTTGTTTCATCCTCCTTCTATTAAAAAATGTTAGTTTTGGAAGTGAATTCAAATCTACCCTTTTTTGTACAGGTGGCTGCTGTAGCCGTGTTATGTATACAACCTGAACCAAGTTATCGACCACTGATCACAGATGTCCTACATTCCTTTATTCCACTTGTTCCTGTCGAGCTTGGAGGTTCATTAAGACTTGTGAATCAAGTAGCTCCTGCGGACGCGTAGCTATTTTATATATGACAATGGTAATAGCTTGTTACCAGTATCCTGAAGCTGCTACTTGACAGTTAAATGCCTTTTACTTGGACAATGGAGAACCAAGAAAAGTTTGACAATAGTCTTCAGAAGAGAAGCCATCATTTTCTTGAATTAATATGTACAGTAAAGGTTGAATAGACTCTTTATGTATCAACTTGTGGTTTGTTAGATTTTTTGCAATGAAGGTGGATTTGGATGTACTCCTTTAGAGCATCATAGGATCCTTGTATATACAATTAATGATTCAATACATACAAAGCAGCGATATACAATGTCTAGAGGTCTCAATCTTCAAAGTCGTCAGTGAATGCGCAACCTTGTAAGTTGTAAGGGATATCAGAAGTGGTTGCACGCACATCTAACCATAAGTATAAATGTTCATGTGACCATGCCCTACGCGGCATGTTTGTCAATCAAGTTGGTAGATCATTGACAGTCTTACACTTATGGGGCGGCTGTCCTACAAACGTGTTTGCCTCTCTTCTTCCTTCTCAGACCGACCAATTTTACAAACTCTTTGATCATAAATTTAAAGCCTTTAGCTTTATTTATCGCCTTACGCGTACATGTATATAATACATTGAACAACATGAAGACAGGTTTACATTTGATCAATCCTAATTACGTTGTTTAAACTGAACTATTAAACTCTAATCCCGCAATTTATTCTGTTTCCCAACAATTGGATTACAGTAATAGATTATTTCTCACCCTTTCATCTTCTTAGATGAAGTGTACAATAATGAAAAGGAATAACTAAAGTTGCTACTCATGTGTTTCTCTTCCAACATCATTTGAAAAACCGGAAGTTCTCATAGCTGTCGTCCTACTATTTAAACAGTGTAGTGTTGCTGCAAGCCCTCCATATCAAGACCTTTTAGCTTCACAACCGATTCCACGTGCCCTTTGAGGGTATGAAGTTCCCTTAGCCTGGTTCCACATAAAATCAGATCTTATTACTTTGACCGGGATTTATCTATCATTACAACATACAAATTTTTTACTTTCTGTACTATAGTACCTGGCAACCTCAGCACGTCTCTTAGCCTGTTCAGCAATTTCAGAGAGCTCCCTGTAGTTAGTCTTGTCAGCGAAGAGCTCTGAGGTAGCCGGTGGCTGGAGGCCATGCAGTGTCCGCTGAGCTAGAGCCCACTGAGCCTCTCTTTCACCTCGTCCGTAGTCCTTTTTGTTTGTAAATGCAGTCTGGAAAACGTAACGAATAAGCATCATGATGAAAACTAGTTTTGTAAAACATACAATTTTAATCATTGAATGACATACCCTACTATTGATCAGATTATTCCATCCCTTTCCACTAATGGCATATCGAATTAAAAATTTGAAGACATCCAGCGGGATGTAGAAAATGATACTGTAAAGCCAAATGACTCCAGCCCATCCCCAACCAATACCATGAACATTGGCAAAGTCCCAATCCGCATAAACAGCAATAAACGTGGCAATCTAGATTCAAAAATAAATAAGTATTGATTCTTGAATCATGTGTAATGTTAAATGGATGATAAGAATAAACATTGCCAGCAATTTTAAGTTAACTCACCAGTTGTGCTATCACGAATGCACCCATAAGCAAAAAACCAGGGCGTTCCAAGAAAGACCAGCTTCGGGATCGAGTTACAAAAATTAGTGCTTGACTCACAATACTTACTTGTAGGTAAACTGCTGATATAAGTTCATGGTCGTGGTCTCTGATTGACTTTACATTAAAGTGGTCCTGTAGAAATCAATATTGTGACATGTAAAATTTAAAGATGAGAAATAAAGTGAACACAAATTGTAAATGATGAGTTGACAGTTGATGACAGACAAATTTACCAGCCATAGGTTTAAATGTTTGTAAGAATTTACTTACAGAGAAGAAGTCTGTGTCGTGAGCAGCATAGAAGAATATAACTGTCATCACAGCTAAGTAAGTTCCCAAAACTACGCCAGTGGCGAAAATCTCCTTCAGTTTCCACGAATCGGGCAACGGGGACGGTTTTACCTTGTCTTTTGAAATGGTCATTATGGTTCCATCATTCAAAATGGCAATAATTAAAACCATGAAAGGAGAGAAATCGAACTTCCAGATAAGTGCAATCAACATAAAACCTAGCACGATACGAATTGTGATGGAGACTGCATATATGGTGTAATTCTTCATCCTCTGGAAGATGGCCCTGCTTGTTAATACAGCATGTATAATCACACTCAATCCAGGTTCTGTCAAGACTATGTCAGATGCACCGCGGGCAGCATCAGTTGCATCAGCCACAGCAATACCGATGTCGGCCTTTTTTAAAGCTGGTGCATCATTAACACCATCTCCTGTCATGCCGCATATGTGTTTCCTCTCTTGTAGTTTCTTCACAATCTCATACTTGTGCTCTGCATTCCACCCAACAGTAGGCATACTTTAATCTACTTTCATGACAAGAAGGCAAATTATACAAATATGTTTTGTAGTGTCTAACTTACCAGGGAAGACACCAGCAAAACCATCAGCTGTCTCTATTAACTCTTCAACAGGGAGATGAGCAATAGCCTCATCTTTGTGCTGGCCAAGGAGTGAGGAAGAGGGATACATGTTGGTTCCCATGCCAAGTCTCCGACCAGTCTCCTTCCCTATAGCGAGCTGATCTCCAGTGATCATCTTAACATTTACACCAAGGTGGAGAGCGCGGCGAATGGTTTCTGCACTATCATGCCTTGGAGGATCAAAAAGAGGCAAAAGACCCACAAATTCCCATGGCCCTCCGGGACTTTCTTTTGTCTTCTCAGGTACGGTCTGCAATTATTAAAAATAGAATCGTTACTGAATAAGTTAAGGTTTTGTTCTGTGCTTCCTATTTTAATCAGGAAACAATGAACAGCCACACCTGTTGTGCAACAGCCAAAGAGCGAAGACCACGTTCAGCAAACTTATCAATGATGGAATGGGCCCTCTTACTAACATCTTCTTTGAGATTGCAAATTTCAATAATCTAGAAAAGATTTTGAATATATAAGAATAAGATGACAAGTGAATCGAGGCGAAGGGTCATCAGGCACATGTTTGTCATTAAAAAATGAAAAAAAATAATAAATTCAGGTGCACAATCATATGTAAAATACCTGCTCAGGTGCACCTTTGCTAATTCGATGCCAATTACCACTGGAGTCTGTGAACGTGATAGCTGTGCGCTTTTCTACTGGGTTAAAAGGCAGAAAATGTATCTCATTGATCCCTGCCCTAGCCTGAAGAGGGCAAAGAAAAAACATTTAGAATCAAGTTCATACATGTTTATCCATATTACAGTAGGTTTGTAGTACTAATTAAATGGTCTGCACAACCTGACCATATTACCTCCTTAGGATCACTCAACATTCCTACTATACAAGCATCTATAGCATCCTGGTTCTCCACTCTGGAAGCCCTAGCCCCGTAAAGAAGAACAGTGTCCTTGTCCATATCCTTTGCAAATACCTGATAACAAGTCTCAATTATTCAATTAGTATATATGCAAAAGTTACTTCTGTTATTTTGTATCCCATCTATCACTCTACAGTTACTCCTCCCAAAATGGAGTTTGAAATTCTGCTATTCATTCATACAGTATATATGTCAAATATACCTACTAGAAGATCGAATGTACCTCAACAAGGTTCTTGTCTACTGTAAGTTTGTTGAGGGTGAGAGTCCCAGTCTTGTCACTGCAAAGAACATCCATCCCAGCCATTTCTTCAATAGCCGTCATCCTCTTGGTGATGGCGCCTTGTTCTGACAATTTATGTGATCCAATAGCCATTGTCACTGACAACACAGTGGGCATGGCAATTGGAATTCCTCCAATGAGAAGAACCAACAGGTTATCAATTCCATCCCTGTATTTGCGATGTTGAATAGGATACATAACAATTATCTCTGCTATGATTCCAATCGCAATGGAGACTATGCAAAAGTTACCAATCGCTGTTAGCACCTGATGAATGCAAAAAAACTTAGTTTTAATACTAATAATAAGCAACAACAACAAAGACATGAAAAATTTCCAAGAGAAAAACTCAGTTTTACTCTGCATGTCAACAGTTGTTTCTATTAAAGTTTTGCTTCTTATTAAAACCTATAGTTGTTTAATTGTGCAAATTTATAGACTTGTCATCATGATCAACAACATTAGCACTTTACCATCTGGAAGTGGCCAACGTTGTTGGTGCTGTCCACGAGGTGAGCAGCCTTCCCGAAGAAGGTATGGACTCCAGTGGCAATTACAACAGCCTCAATCTCGCCTTGTTTGCAAGTTGAACCAGAAAAGACTTCATCACCTGGATTTTTAGTTACAGGCAGACTTTCGCCTGTTAGTGCTGACTGATCAATTTTAAGAGGATCGCCATCCAAGAGGCGAGCATCAGCGGGTACTATGTCTCCCAACTTAATGCTTATTACATCACCAGGCACAAGTATTGCGGCATCCTGCTCACTCCACTTTGTATCTCTCAAGACCTGAATCAGTCGAAATGAAACATAATGGTAGAATTAGAGTCTTTTTAATTTTGGTTTAGTTAACATACGTACTTTATCTGACTATCCATAATGTTACTTATATGAAAGTTGTTTACAACCTTTGTTTTGGGTGCAAGCCCTGCCATTAGTGCTGCTGCAGCACTGCCTGCATTATTTTCTTCAATGAAACTTATAGTGGAGTTGACGAAAAGTAACACGACGATACCAACAAAATCTTGCCAATCTGGAGGACGGCCCTTTAATTTATCACGAGAAGTTAATAAGAGAGTCAATAATGCTTTTTTTACGAGAGAGAGTTAAGGACAATTGGGTACATACATCTCCATTTGCTAAAGCAATGGCCATGATTGCAGCAATCTCCATAACCCATGACAGAGGATTCCACATAAATCCTAGAAATTTAAGAAGAGCACTTTCCTGTGTAGATCAATGATATGGATTATCACATATTTAAAGATGTAATAAGGAAACATCATATATTAATCAAATGAAACCAAAAAAAAAAAAAAAAAGAAAGAAAGAAAGTTGCCTTCTTCTCTTCAAGCTTATTGGGACCAAAGATTTGGAGTCTTTGCTGCCCTTCCTCACTTGTCAATCCTTGTTTTGTACATTTCAACTGTTCAAACACTTCTTCAACTGGTATGCTTTCCTGTAATCAAATATGAATTAACACACATTATACCAGAAGCTCGATCGATAAATCGATAATGTATACTTTGAATTATGAACAAATCATGCAAACATAATTAACAAGAATGAGATTGATGATTATTACCAAATCAACGGTCTCGTTTTTGACCGCTTCCAAGTTGCCTTTGTCTGCCATTTTCAGTCACCAAAGACACACATACAAAGAAAAAACACTATATATCTAAATATTTACACGTAGAGTAATGTACATATGTGTGCAAAATGGTTAGGAGTGACACATGCAAAGTAGAAACAGGGCCAAATAGTTTGGTAAGTTACATGCATGAAAGAAGAAGATTAGGAAAAAGTGGAAAATGAGTGGGGAAGTATAAATAAAGGAAATGAGAGGCTGGGGTAAAAATAGTAAAGGGAAATGTATATCACCCACTTCACTCATCTCACTCGCTACCCAACACAGAATGAATGAAGGAGCGTCACTCTTGTCTCTCCTTGTAGTCCCGGTCTTTCGCTTCTCTCTCTTTCTTCTTCTCTCCTGTTTCTACCTTCTTTTTATTTCCTTCTTCCGCTTCATGTCCCATGGCCATGTCAAAGTAGCGCAAATTAAAGTATCTGTTTAAACGCTAAATTGGATATTAATAATGATCAGAGTTAAGTTCTATGAAGACCTGATTTAATTGGAGATCGAAGATCATTTATCATTTACGTTTGGCAATGTACCTTATACAACAAAAAATATCATTAAATTAGATATTTTGAATAATAAAACTATCATCAAATTAAATATATTGTATTTCTAAAAAAAAAAAAATTAAATATATTGTAGATCATACATGTTATACAGAACATTATCATTATTGTTGGTTAATCTTAAACTTAGTTTATTTATTATGTTTGAATAATTATCGTCAACGTCTATATTATTGTTTGAGTTATAGTCGTGCAGTATGCTAGTATCAGTTAGTTGCTTGTTTTAAGGAGTTGGAAGGAGTCAGGATAGTAGAGTTCATGTAGGAAGTATTTTAGGAACGTGTCCTTATTTTTAGCTTTTTCAGTTCTTGTACTTCTCTATTTATATTGCAGGCAATAAAGTATTAATGCAGAAAAGGCCTTCTGGCAAACTACGTGTTTTATTCAGTTTCATATCATACAGTTAATATACATATATCGTATTATATTGACAATATTGTGGTATCAGAGCTAGGAATCTTTCAGTGAGAACCATGAGTATCTGCAATGGACATTAACAAAGCCAAGGGAGGAGGATCGATAGGCTTGAGCTATCCAACGTTAGCCAAAAACAATTATACTACTTGGGCGTTGAAAATGAAAGTATATATGCAGGCCCAAGGAGTTTGGGGGGCGATCGAGCAGAGTGATCCGAAAGTGGTTGTGGAAGAAAAGACAGACAAGGTCGCGTTGGCGATGCTGTATCAGGGTTTGCCAGAGGACATGTTGCTTTCAATTGTAGAGAAGAGCACAACTAAGGAAGCTTGGGAAGCTTTGAAAACAATGTGTCAAGGGGCAGAACGTGTGAAAAAGGCGAAAGTTCAAACGCTTAGAACTGAGTTCGAGTCGATGAACATGAAAGACAGTGAACAACTTGATGAGTTCTATATGAGGTTGAATGGCCTGGTGACAAACATAAGAGCTCTAGGAGAGGAGATGAAAGAATCCTATGTGGTGAAAAAATTGCTACGTGCTGTGCCATCTAGATTTCTCCAAATTGTTTCGACCTTAGAACAATTCGGAAATTTAGAGACCTTATCAGTTGAAGAAGTGGTGGGCTCTTTGAAAGCTCACGAAGAAATAATGAAAGGTAGTAGAAAAGGTGAAATGAATGAAGGACAGTTGATGCTTACGGAGGAACAGTGGCAAAAATGCGAGAACAGTGAGGGTAAGTTACTACTCACACGAGAGGACTGGTTGAAAAGATCTAACAGAAGGAATTCAGACGGGACGTCATCCAACTTCAAGAATCGGGGTGGTCGTGATAAGAGCAATCTGAGGTGTTACAATTGTTCAGCATATGGCCATTTCGCTGTTGATTGTCGAAAGCCCAGGCGTGCCAAGGAACAGAAGCAGGAAGTCAACATGGCAAGGCTTGAAGACGATGAGCCGGCATTGCTTCTGGCAAAATGTGACAAAGGGGATTCAGGTGATACTTGCTTGAGTGAAAGGCAGTTGATCCCATCACAGATGACTAAACTACAAAGTGAATCGAACGTGTGGTATTTAGACAACGGAGCAAGCAGTCATATGACAGGTTTTAAGTCCAAGTTCACAGAATTAAACGAGAAAATCACAGATGTGGTGAGTTTTGGAGATGGATCCACTGTGAAAATTGAATGAAAGGGGTCTGTGGTTTTTACGTGCAAGAATGAAGAAACTCGTACTCTTGGCGATGTGTATTATATCCCGACTCTAAAGAATAATATAATAAGCCTTGGGCAGTTAGCAGAAGAAGGGAATAAAATTGCAATCAAAGGAGAACTACTGTGGGTGTATGACACGCAAGATAAACTCCTTATGAAGGTAAAACGCTCTTAAAATAGACTCTACAAAATTATTATTAATAATGTAAAGTCTGAGTGCCTACTGTCAAAACAAGAAGAGGAATCTAAACTATGGCACATGCGCCTGGGGCATGTAAATTATCATGCACTATCTCTAATGACTAAAGACAAGATGGTGAGCGGGATGCCAGTGATGACTCAACCAGAAGAGGTATGCAGATGCTGTCTCATGTCAAAGCAAACGAGAAAACAATTTCCCTCAAAGGCGAGTTACAACGCAAATAAAGCTTTGGAGCTAGTACATGGGGATCTCTGTGGTCCAATATTTCCAGAAACAACATCAGGCAAAAGGTACTTTTTCTTACTTGTAGATGATTACAGCCGATATATGTGGGTCTATTTTTTAAAGGGGAAGGATGATGCATTGGCTGCTTTTAAAAAATTTTGTGCTCTGGTTGAGAGAGGCGAAGAAAGAAAGGTAAGAATCCTAAGGACGGACATAGGGGTGAATTTTGCTCAAACGAGTTCAAGATGTTTTGTGAGAAGGTTGGGATAAAGAGACACTACACAGCACCATATACTCCGCAGCAGAACGGTGTGGTGGAGCGAAGAAACAGGACTGTGGTTGAGATGGCCAGAAGTTGCTTGAAAGAAACGAAGCTACCGTCTGTTATGTGGGGTGAAGCTGTTAGACACTCGATTTATTTGCTAAACAGGCTCCCAACACGAGCACTGACTGGAATTACTCCATATGAAGCATGGAATGAGAGAAAGCCGCATCTTGGTCATATCAGAATCTTTGGATGTGTTGCACATATGAAGATCCCAAGTCACACAAGTAAGTTGGATGATAGAAGCAGACAAGTGATTAATTTGGGTAAAGAACCCGGTACCAAAGCGTATCGTCTTTATGACCCATTACTCAATAGAATTCATGTGAGCAGAGATGTAACATTTGAGGAGAATAAGTCGTGGCCCTGGGAACAAGGCAAGGATATCATCTTTGATCAGGCTGGTACTTTCACAATAGAAGGTGTACCTGTGGAAGAAGAAAGGAAGTTTCATAGTGAAGACAGTGAGATAAATCAAGGAAGCAGCAGTACACCAGACACACAGTCAGAAGACACTGAATCACCAAGGTCACAGTCGTCTGTACAAAGACTAAAACCAGATGATTATAATGATAGTGCTGAACCGAGAAAAATCAGATCACTTGCAGAAGTTTATGATGAGACTGAGGCGATACAAATGGATGATGAATTGTTTCTTATGGGCGTTGAAGAACCTATGAATTATGCTCAAGCTGTCAAAGACCGAAACTGAAAAGAAGCTATGGAGAGGGAAATGCAGTCAATTGAGGAAAACAACACCTGGAGATTAACCGAGTTGCCACATGGTAAGAAGGTTATCGGTTTGAAATGGATTTTTAAATTGAAGAAAGATGTCGAGGGAAAAACCATAAAATACAAAGCGAGGTTAGTGGCTAAAGGTTATGTGCAAGAACATGGGGTTGATTTCGACGAAGTCTTTGCTCCAGTAATGAGACTTGAAACTGTTCGACTATTATTAGCATTGGCAGCAAAAAGCGAGTGGGAAGTTCATCATCTCGACGTCAAAACATCGTTCTTGAATGGAGAAATAATTGAGGACGTCTATGTTGCCCAACCTCAAGGTTTTGAAAAAGAAGGGACGAAGAAACAAGTTTATAAACTTTTGAAGACATTGTATTGGCTTCGTCAAGCTCCACGCGCTTGGTATGCAAAATTGAACTCATGTCTCGAAAGTTTGGGTTTTAAAAGGTGTCAATCAGAGTATGCAGTTTACACAAAGCAGGAGGGAGAAGATAAGATGATCGTGGCAGTCTATGTAGATGATCTCTTGGTGACTGGGAATAATGTGTCTGTGATCGAGAAGTTTAAACAACAAATGAGTCAGAAGTTTCAGATGTCTGATATGGGGAAGCTTAGTTACTATCTCGGGATTGAAGTGGAACAAAGTAGAGGATGCATTAAGCTCAGACAAACGGGGTATGCAAGAAAAATCATAGAGAAGGCGGGTTTAAATGGGTGCAATCCAACAAAGTACCCAATGGATCCAAAAGAAAAAATCGATAAAGATGAGGGTGGAAAAGTTGTTGATGCTACTCACTACATGAGTATAATCGGGGGACTGAGATACCTAGTACATACTAGACTGGATATTGCGTATTCAGTTGGCATAGCAAGTCGATACATGGAGAGACCCACTTCAATTCATCTAAATGCAGTTAAACGTATTCTGAGGTATGTGCAAGGGACTCTTCAGTATGGTTTAGTGTACACCAAAAACAGTGGTAACAATGTTGTAACTGGCTTCACGGATAGCGATCTAGCTGGAGATTTGGATGACAGGAGAAGTACTTGAGGCATGTGCTTATATTTAAACGATAATCTAATTACATGGGTTTCTCAGAAGCAGAGGTGTGTTGCCCTATCGTCATGTGAGGCGGAATTTATGGCTGTTACTGCAGCAGCCTGTCAAGCCATCTGGATTCGAAATATTTTAAGTCAGATAACTGGAGTTGGCACTGGTCCGGTGGTTCTGTTCATCGACAACAAATCAGCTTTGGAGTTGGCTAAGAATGCTGTGTTCCATGGAAGGAGTAAACACATTCATGTACGATATCATTTTGTCAGAGAATGCGTTGAAAGGGGAGACATCGTACTGAAGTATGTGAGCAGTGAGAGTCAAAAAGCTGATATATTGACTAAGGCGTTAGTGATAACTAAGTTTGAACATATGCGGAATTTGCTGGGTATTAAGAACCTGTCTGCACAAGTTTAAGATTAAGGGGGGAATGTGTTGGTTAATCTTAAACTTAGTTTATACTGTCAACGTCTATATTATTGTTTGAGTTATAGTCTAGTATCAGTTAGTTGCTTGTTTTAAGGAGTTGGAAGGAGTCAAGATAGTGGAGTTCATGTAGCAAGTATTTTAGGAACGTGTCCTTATTTTTAGCTTTTTCTACTTCTCTATTTATGTTGCAGTTGTTTGACAATAAAGTATTAATGCAGAAAAGGCCTTCTGGCAAACTATGTGTTTTATTCAGTTTCATATCATATAGTTAATATACATATATCGTATTATATTGACAATAATTACCATGCATATTATTCTATTATAAATGTTCTGCTAATAAAATATGTGCATAATATATTTTATAGAACTAAAATCATCATCAAATTGGATGTTTTATAGATCATTTATGTTATGTTTGCAAAATATACTATACATATATTACTTGATAAAGTATGTTATGAACATGTAATACTTGCATAATATAGTCTCCAAATCTACAACTAACTAAATAAAGATATTCATATAACTTTTCTCTGCTAAATATAAAAATAATTTTTATAAATTCACTAAATTAGTAAATTACATATTATTTGTCAACATTTACAAATATTAATAAATTATAGCACCACAAGTTTCTAGTTTATTATAATATACTAGATTGGTGCCCGGGTCCATGCCCCATTATATTAAATTTTCCTATGAAAAATTTATTTTAAAATAAATAATTTTAATTATACATCAAATATGTATTATGTGTTTATTTAAGTATGATTAAATATTTAATACATTTTTTATGAATATTGAAATTTCTTGATAATATTAATTTATTAGATTTTAAAATATGAAATAGATTGATAGATATTTGTGAAACACAAATTATACTAAGTCAAGATTAAAAATAGATAAAAAAATAAAGATAAAAAAAATTAGTGGAAATTGTAATTATATCTTTATATATAATTGGTGTAAAACACTTAAATAGTATGGTTTGGTACTATATCTACACTCTCTTCTATAAAACAATTACATAATTAGAGTTATTAATAATACTCTAATTTAGAGAAAAAGTAATATTTCTATAAAAGTAAATAATAATAGAAGTAGTGTAATTTTAATATTTTAAATATTTACACTAAAATTTATTAAAATTGAATTTATAAAAATAATGAATAAACATATAAATAATCATTCTTTTAATGAATTTGTATATATAAAAAATTCGTAATTTTTATCATTTCAAGAAGTACGACATAAACCGAAATAATATATACATATGAAAAAATATATTATTAACTTAATGAATTTATATTTTTATGAAAATACATAAAGATATAAATAAATAAATAAAATTATAAAAACACTAAAATAAAATAACTTCCGGTATAAAGCTAATTAATAAAAAGCATTAAGTTTGAATTAAAGAACATGTAGTGGCTGTCTGGCTTATGTTAGCTGGTGTCTGTTTTAAGATTAATGCTATACAATCCACAGAAAAATAAATCAAATAATGTGATATAACACATGACACATTGTGATTTGAGGTGCATGGTCCCGTTTTTTTATTAAGCATGTTACTTGTTTGAATATTAGCCTAGATAGATTGGTCTTTGTAAGGTATTATTCAAACACTCTTATAGGGAGAGTGTGTTAGCAAATAATTGATTTTATTATAAAACTAGTTTACTAAGTCGTGTTTCGCGGCGGTTTTATAATAATATCTCTAAATTTTCTTAAAAAATATTCTATAAAATATGTTTTTAAATAAAATAATATTTCTAATATAAAATTAAGTTTTGTTTTTAAATAATATTTATTTTCTCCATTATTAGGGATTTTAAATGCAAAAATATTCTATGTTTCCTCTATTAGTAAGTATTTAAAAGGTAATTGAGATTTTTTCGAATTTTTAATATTATTAATTCAAAAAATTGAGAAAATTAGAAAAATAGAACGAAGCGATCTGAGAGCGCCAGCTCACCGCCCTCGTCTCCTCCTTTATATAATAGTATTGATTAATTATTATTTCACAAAATATAAAATTTAATTTTCATATAAAATACCGAGATATATGCATTTTATTAAAATTTAATACCTAAAATTTGAAGAAAAAAAAATTGGTTATACACGAGTAGAACCATTTTAGATAATTTTCATATTGAAATATTTTATAATTTTGTAATAATTTTTGAAAAAAAAAAGTTATATAATTTCGTTTTTGATTTACTAAAAAATTAGAGAAATTCTCAAAGGTGCCATGGTGATGGTACCTTCTAGTATATTTGACTCATCTAAACTTTTGATTTGTTAGTTTTATACTTTTTGTTTGTCGAAATAAGAAATTTCTTAAAATGAAAATGAAGATAAATTTAATTCGATATTTTCCAGCTACTAGAACAACAAGCAATTTAGAATACTATTCTTGAATGATGTAATCTTTTCTCTTTTTTTTTAACCTTTTTTTTTGCAATTTTTTTCTTATATTAATAATAATTAGATAATTCTCAATAGTACCACTAATACCATCTAGAGAAATAATTCTATATATGATAAATATATTTCTATGTGTGCAGTAATATAGTCCGAGCTTTGAATGTTAGACGGGGTTTAATTTAAATTTGTTACCTAATTTCAACTAAAAAACAAGATTTGAGGGAAAAAAATTATGCCAAAGTTTTGGATATGCTATTATTTGTTGTTCTATGTGATACCCTAAATTTATATTTTTAAGTCGATTATAATGTCGATTGAAACGTTATATAACCGTTTAAAAGCCAATTCCTGTAATATAAAATGATCGAAAATTCTATATGATACAAATGTAGTTTTGATTTTTTTTATATGGTAGCACTACATTATTTGTTCCTTTGTGGTACCCTAAATTTTTATACCTTAGAATATGTTCTTCATTTTTTACTGTTTGTTAAAATTGGCGCCAAAATCAGTTTAAAAAAGGGCTACTTTTATACTTTTTTCTATAATGTTTGATTTGACGGAGGACTATTATATAGGAAGATAGACTTACGCATAAAAGAACAAATAATGTGATGGATATGAAAAAATCAAAACTATATTGATATCATATAAAATTTTTCATTAATTTTCTACCTAATCCAGCTCCTGATGTGTATTTTTATAAATGTAGGCTACAAAACCCTAAATATGAGGGTGTCATTATTACGAAGATTCTACAACTTTTTAATTTTTCAGCTTACTATTACGATTGGCTAATTTTCATTTCCAGTAACCCGCTATGCATTTAAACGTCCCTAGATTCTTTTTTTCCTAAAGATTTCATGAAAAGAGTTCGTGAACACCTTGGATATTAATTAGACTTTTGACTTTAAATTGCCAGTCTGTGTTTTACAGTTTTTCCTTCATCCATTTTTGCCATACATTCAGTATTCGTTCATTGTCCAAAACTGCAACATGATTACATGTTTTTGTAATATAGATGCAGTAGCAGTACATTACTTCAAAGTTATAAAAAAATTTGCTGTTGCTTTGTGGACTATGAATAGATGTTTGACAAACAACACAAGTTTTTGTTGGATCATTAGTAACCTCTCCAAGTGCAAAAAAAATAAAATAAACTATCTTTAGCTCTAATCCCCTAATTTATTCTACTTTCCGACAATTGGATCAGAGGATTATTTCTGACCCTTTTGTCTTCTTTGATGAAACTAAGAATGATATAACAAAATATAGTTGCTGCTTATTTTCTGTCTTTGTTTCTTTTCCATCAGCATTACCAAATCTTCAGTGCCTCACTGTTGTCTTCCTACTCTTTAAACTGTGTAGTGTTGCTGAATTCCCTCCATATCAAGACCCTTCAGCTTCACAACCGATTCGACATGCCCCTTAAGTGTATGAAGTTCCCTTAGCCTGGTTCAACCAACAACAACACATAAAATTTCATCTTATTACTTTGACCAAATCTTGCTTTATTATTACAACATACATAAATATACTAGTTATACCTGGCAACCTCAGCACGTCTCTTAGCTTGCTCAGCAATTTCAGAGAGCTCCCTGTAGCTATTCTTGTCAGTGAAGCGCTCTGAGGTTTCCGGTGGCTGAAGGCCATGCAGTGTCCGCTGAGCTAGAGCCCACTGAGCCTCTCTTTCACCTCGTCCGTAGTCCTTTTTGTTTGTAAATGCAGTCTGGAAAACGTAACGAATAAGCATCATGATGAAAACTAGTTTTGTAAAACATACAATTTTAATCATTGAATGACATACCCTACTATTGATCAGATTATTCCATCCCTTTCCACTAATGGCATATCGAATTAAAAATTTGAAGACATCCAGCGGGATGTAGAAAATGATACTGTAAAGCCAAATGACTCCAGCCCATCCCCAACCAATACCATGAACATTGGCAAAGTCCCAATCCGCATAAACAGCAATAAACGTGGCAATCTAGATTCAAAAATAAATAAGTATTGATTCTTGAATCATGTGTAATGTTAAATGGATGATAAGAATAAACATTGCCAGCAATTTTAAGTTAACTCACCAGTTGTGCTACCACGAATGCACCCATAAGCAAAAAACCAGGGCGTTCCAAAAAAGACCAGCTTCGGGATCGAGTTACAAAAATTAGTGCCTGACTCACAATACTTACTTGTAGGTAAACTGCTGATATAAGTTCATGGTCGTGGTCCCTGATTGACTTTACATTAAAGTGGTCCTGTAGAAATCAATATTGTGACATGTAAAATTTGAAAATGAGAAATAAAGTGAACACAAATTCTAAAAATGTTGAGTTGACAGTTGATGACAGACAAATTTGCCAGCCATAGGTTAAAAAACTTAAAATGTAAGGATTTACTTACAGAGAAGAAGTCTGTGTCGTGAGCAGCATAGAAGAATATAACTGTCATCACAGCTAAATAAGTTCCCAATACAACGCCAGTGGCAAAAATCTCCTTCAGTTTCCATGAATCGGGTAACGGGGACGGCTTTACCTTGTCTTTTGAAATGGTCATTATGGTTCCATCATTCAGAATGGCAATAATTAAAACCATGAAAGGAGAGAAATCGAACTTCCAGATAAGTGCAATCAACATAAAACCTAGCACGATACGAATTGTGATGGAGACCGCATATATGGTATAATTCTTCATCCTCTGGAAGATGGCCCTGCTTGTTAGTACAGCATGTATAATCACACTAAGTCCAGGTTCTGTCAAGACTATGTCAGATGCACCGCGGGCGGCATCAGTTGCATCAGCCACCGCTATACCAATGTCAGCCTTCTTTAAAGCTGGTGCATCATTAACACCATCTCCTGTCATGCCGCATATGTGTTTTCTCTCTTGTAGTTTCTTCACAATCTCGTATTTGTGCTCTGCATTCCACCCAACAGTACGCACACACCTTAAAATAATTTTCGGAACAAGATGGTGAATTGTATTAGTAATTTTGTCACTATCTAACTTACCAGGAAAGACACCAGCAAAACCATCCGCTGTTTCTATAAGCTCCTCAACAGGAAGATGAGCGATAGCTTCATCTTTATGTTGTCCAAGGAGTGAAGATGAGGGATACATGTTAGTTCCCATGCCAAGTCTGCGACCAGTCTCCTTGCCGATAGCTAGCTGATCTCCAGTGATCATCTTAACATTGACACCGAGGTGGAGAGCGCGGCGAATGGTTTCTGCACTATCATGCCTTGGAGGATCAAAAAGAGGCAAGAGACCCACAAATACCCATGGCCCTCCTGGACTTTCTTTAGTCTTCTCAGGTATAGTCTGCAATTATAAAAAATAGAAATCGTCCTTGAATAAGTTAACGTTTAGTTCTGTGTTCAATATGTCAATCAGGATATGTTTGTTGACCAAATAAACAAATGATCAGCCTCACCTGTTGTGCAACAGCCAAAGAGCGAAGACCGCGATCAGCAAACTTATCAATGATGGAATGGGCCCTCTTACTAACATCTTCTTTGAGATTGCAAATTTCAATGATCTGGAAAAGATTTTGTATATATAAGAATTTATTCAAATGTGATTTGATGCGAAGGGTCATTAGGCACATGATAGTTCTAAAAAGATGAAGAAAACTATCTTTCAGGTGCACAATCGTATGTAAAATACCTGCTCAGGTGCACCTTTGCTAATTCGATACCAATTACCACTGGAGTCGGTGTATGTGATAGCTGTGCGCTTGTCTACTGGATTAAAGGGCAGAAAATGTATCTCATTGATCCCTTCTCTAGCCTGAAGCACAAAAAACAAAAATTTAGGAGTAGGTTCATATATGTTACTCCGTATTACAGCAAATTTGTACTGAATGAATGGTCTGCACTAATCGAACATATTAATTACCTCCTTAGGATCACTCAACATTCCTACTATACAAGCATCTATAGCATCCTGGTTCTCCACCCTGGAAGCCCTAGCCCCGTAAAGTAGTACTGTGTCCTTGTCCATATCCTTTGCAAATACCTGATAACATGTCTCAATTATTAGACTTGCATATTTGCAGAAAATAAGTATCTTCTTATTTTTACATCTATCACTCTACAGTTACTCCTCCCAAAATGGAGTTTGAAATTTTGCTATTCATTCATACAGTATATATGTCAAATATACCTACTAGAAGATCGAATGTACCTCAACAAGGTTCTTGTCTACTGTAAGTTTGTTGAGGGTGAGAGTCCCAGTCTTGTCACTGCAAAGAACATCCATCCCAGCCATTTCTTCAATAGCTGTCATCCTCTTGGTGATAGCGCCTTGTTCTGACAATTTATGTGATCCAATAGCCATTGTCACTGACAACACAGTGGGCATGGCAATTGGAATTCCTCCAATGAGAAGAACCAACAGGTTATCAATTCCATCCCTGTATTTGCGATGTTGAATAGGATACATAACAATTATCTCTGCTATGATTCCAATCGCAATGGAGACTATGCAAAAGTTACCAATCGCTGTTAGCACCTGATGAATGCAAAAAAACTTAGTTTTAATACTAATAATAAGCAACAACAACAAAGACATGAAAAAATTCCAAGAGAAAAACTCAGTTTTACTCTGCATGTCAACAGTTGTTTCTATTAAAGTTTTGCTTCTTATTAAAACCTATAGTTGTTTAATTGTGCAATTTTATAGACCTGTCATCATGATCAACAACATTAGCACTTTACCATCTGGAAGTGGCCAACGTTGTTGGTGCTGTCCACGAGGTGAGCAGCCTTCCCGAAGAAGGTATGGACTCCAGTGGCAATTACAACAGCCTCAATCTCGCCTTGTTTGCAAGTTGAACCAGAAAAGACTTCATCACCTGGATTTTTAGTTACAGGCAGACTTTCGCCTGTTAGTGCTGACTGATCAATTTTAAGAGGATCGCCATCCAAGAGGCGAGCATCAGCGGGTACTATGTCTCCCAACTTAATGCTTATTACATCACCAGGCACAAGTATTGCAGCATCCTGCTCACTCCACTTTGTATCTCTCAAGACCTGAATCAGTCGAAATGAAACATAATGGTAGAATTAGAGCCTTTTTAATTTTGGATTAGCGAACATACGTAGTTTATCTGACTATCCATAATGTTACTTATATGAAAGTTGTTTACAACCTTTGTTTTGGGTGCAAGCCCTGCCATTAGTGCTGCTGCAGCACTGCCTGCATTATTTTCTTCAATGAAACTTATAGTGGAGTTGACGAAAAGTAACACAACGATACCAACAAAATCTTGCCAATCTGGAGGACGGCCCTTTAATTTATCACGAGAAGTTAATAAGAGAGTCAATAATGCTTTTTTTACGAGAGAGAGTTAAGGACAATTGGGTACATACATCTCCATTTGCTAAAGCAATGGCCATGATTGCAGCAATCTCCATAACCCATGACAGAGGATTCCACATAAATCCTAGAAATTTAAGAAGAGCACTTTCCTGTGTTGATCAATGATATGGATTATAACATATTTAAAGATGTAATAAGGAAACATCATATATTAATCAAATGAAACCAAAAAAAAAAAACAAAGAAAGAAAGAAAGTTGCCTTCTTCTCTTCAAGCTTATTGGGACCAAAGATTTGGAGTCTTTGCTGCCCTTCCTCACTTGTCAATCCTTGTTTTGTACATTTCAACTGTTCAAACACTTCTTCAACTGGTATACTTTCCTGTAATCAAATATGAATTAACACACATTATACCAGAAGCTTGATAAATCGATAGTTATTTTAAGTTCCTATAATGTCCACATTGAATTACGAACAAATCATGCAAACATAATTAACAAGAATGAGATTGATGATTAATACCCCTTCATTCACATCAATTTTCTGTGTTAAATTTATCCGCGGACAGATGGTTATAACCATGCCAGGGACCACGATCCTTTAAACTAAGTAATCATATCTTTTATTTTTATCAATAGCATTAAGTTAGCTACGTCTGAATTAGATCATATATTATTCAACAAATAACACATGCATCATGTATGTGTGCAGATGAAACTAGTACTGATTAAACATGATCAACAAGTAGAAGATAAAAATGATGATTAATACCAAATCAACGGTCTCGTTCTTGACCCCTTCCAAATTTCCTCTGTCTGCCATTTTGAGCACACTCTATACTATCTATCCTCTATGCAAAAAATAATTACACACACGCACGTAAACAATTGTACATGAGTACGAAAAATGGTCCAAGGTGACACATGCATGCGAAGTCGAAACTGGACTTAAACAGCAAAACAGGGATAAATCAAACGCAAGTAAATGTGTGCACGAATAACAAATAAAGATCAGGGTATAGCAATGGAAAAGGTCTAGGAATGAGATTAGAAAAAATAGGGAGAGTATAAATAAATGGAAGAAAGGAGCAAGGAGGGAAAATTGGGGTAAAAATAGTAAAGGGAAATATATATAACTCACTTGTACTCATCTCACTCGCCACCCAACACAGAATCGACGAAGGAGCGACACTCTTGTGCCCCTCTCTCTCTCTCTCTCACTTGTTGCCCCGGTCCTTCGCAGAGTTTCTGTTCTTTTTAATTTGTTCATGAGATATGTTTGTCAACCTTTTTTCCTCTTTTCACAGGATATTTTGTCAACCTTTTTGTTTATGTAAGAGAAAAGGGGACTTATACGTAATATTATTTTAATGACACGATTATAATTATATAATCAAATTCTACAATTATAAAAATACATCGCGTGCATTCATATGAAAAAATATTTTATACTCATCTAAGTTAGGTGATTACATAATTAGGAGTATTAATCTCTTTATGTAATACAGGACAACTAGAAAATGTAAAAAATTACGATATTGATGTCAGAATTCTCAAAATTGTTCCTCAAATTTAATATAAAAAATTAATCGACATGCTTTAGTTCGATTAATATCTTAAAAATGTTTAAACTAATAATAGCTAACCTGATATACTCACTAGTATTTTACCCGTGCTACGCACCGTGAACACTATGACAAAAGTTGTAAATTCATTATTATTATAACTCGATTTTTTTTTAAGCTTTAAGGGATTAAATACAATGATCTTAATGCATGCATTTTAAACCAAAAAGATATTTAAAAACATAAATGTGAAAATATAAGTATTAAAAAATAAATAAATCAAGCAATAAGTCAATAAGTTAGAGAAAATGTACATAGTTACTAATTAAAATTCAACTTATCGTCATATAAGTTATAATATATATAAATTGAGTTCATAAGTTGAGTTAACAAACACCATACATAAGTTATTACATAAGTTATTACCAGCTTATAAACAATAAGTCAGCTTATTTATATGTTGCCAAACATGCCCTTATTAACAGGATGGGTGCGAACTGTTAGATATGAATATCACTAAGAAACTAGACAGGGGGTGAATGGATAGTTTCAATGTTTTTCGTTTTCTTGAAACTAAAAAGCTGTATGAGATTGTGTTGTATGAAAATGCGGAATCAAATAAACAAGACACACACAATCACTTTAATCTACTTTGTATTAAGTAAATTAAATACTACAACTTCCAAAATTTCACAAGTGAAATTTCGGCTTCTAAACAAGAACAGTGTTTTCTTGTTTTCTTACAGAGAAAAGAGTGCTTGAATATTTCTGTGTATATATCTCTTGCAGCTAACTATAGAGTGTGCACACTATATATATTACCTATACAAACTAGTGCACACCCTATTTACACAACTACCCCTAACTGTAACTCCCACTTGTTCTTCTATAATAGGTTAACTGTGTCAGGAAGGACCACTTGTTTTCTGTTGTCCTTTCCTGTATCTGTAGCTGCTTGTCTCTATTCTTTCTCTCCAAGTTTTGTTGTAGATTTGCCATCTGTCTTTGGACCACTTAACCATAACAGATGCTCCAGTATTGGTCTCCTTTGAACTTTGAATTTGTACCTTGATTTGTCTTGTTGTAAATCGTCTAAGTGTTGACATCGTGAACTCCATCATATTCCTTATTCTGTGACTTGTCGACATAGAGCATTTGAGACTTTGCTATATGAGAACTTTGCGATATGAGCATTTTAGGAGTATGCGATATGGCATATTTTTGACTTCACGATATAGCCTTTTTGAGGACTTCACGATCTAGCCTTTTTGAGGACTTCACGATCTAGTACAATCCGACTTTACGATCTCAACACTTCACGACATGAGTCTTAAAGACTTCACGACATAGTTCATTTTGGACTATGCGATCTCAGTACTTCACGACATGGATATTGGGGACTTCACGACATAGCTCATCCTGACTTCACGATATGGAGACTTAGACAAATTTCTGCAACTTATTTCTTCAAAGACTTATTCACGTCCTGCTACATGAACAATTTGAACTTCTACCAGGATAATTATTCCATGGCCTATGTGAAAGTGTTTTTCCTAAATCCAATCATGTATGATGAGTTAGGAAGAACTTTCTTGTATTCTTATTTGATTTCATTAATATTAATAAAAGACTTGTTTTGTTTTTATTACGGGCTTTATCTATTTAAAGTGTTTTAAATAAGATGTTCCATAGTTTAGAGTAAAACTTCTAGAATTATAATGAGATTATAATAGTGAGATCTAGAAGATGATAACTCTAGACTTAAACAGTTCCTGATCATAGGATAACTAATCGGAAGTTGGTGAATCCGCAAAGATTGGTACATACTATGCTTGCTCCCGTCAGGAGGATGTCTGTTCTCATAGGCATTTGTGTGGTGACACTATAGCTAGTATGTAGGTGCTTGTTAGGGAATAAGTTTACTGAACATGACTCGATAAGTTGAACAGCTAATGGAGTTTACTCACGTGTCAATAGTTATTCACTAAGTGATCGTTGTACAAGTGTCCTTAGACTTGAGATCGTTAGAGTTATCTTGTATATAATGAACTATGCTTTGGATTAGTCCTTATTCTCAAGGACATCCATTAGGTCTATTCTGGGCATAGGGATTTGTGTATGGAGATAGTTAACGTCAATAGAGGATCTACCCCTTCCAGTATAGGAAGAGAATATCATATGTTATTCTTAGTATGCGAGTTCTGGAATCTCTGGCCAGAGTGTATAAAATTAGAAAGGAGTTTCTAATTTGCATTAATATGAACTTAGCATTATGAATAAGAAATCATATGATTAAATTTGATAGGCCTGACACGAGATCCATGCCTTGTATTTAATCGGGATATTGTAGGGTAGAAGGAATTGATTGTACTAAAACTAGTCACTGACAGGTTCTTGGTATTCTAAGCAGTGAATTCATATTATCCGGATAGTCGCGATATGTTGAGAAGCATCACTCACGATGTAGAATAAATATAATTAATCAGTTAATTATATTTAATGGATTATTAGAATTCATATAAATAATAAATAAAAGTTTATTATTATTTATTTCTACTACCGGCTTAATATTGAACCTACAGGGTCACACCATAAAAGAATATTTTCTTTGATGAAAAGATTTAAATTATGAGAGAGGAAGAATTATTTTCTAAATAGTTTAGAAAAAGAAATAATGATTAAAATAGTTTTAATCATTATTAAAGCATTTTAGAAATGTGGGGTTATTATATATATATATATATATATATATATGAGATAGTTCATTCTAAGGCATATCTTATTTTTGTGAAAAACCTAGAAAAGGAGCTAGCCTCCATCTCTGTCCCTCTCTCTCTTTTTTCTCTAAAAAGGTTTAGAGTTTTTTGAAGAATTCATCGAAGGAAAATTCTTGGTGGATACCGGTAGAGTGCTTCACACTCTGAGGAGCAACTGCTTGCAACCATCAATTTTAAAGTTTCGATTCGCAAGGTATGGTTACGATTCCCCTCGCTCTAGATTTTATATGTTTTTCTATATGTGCGATATATGGTTTTTACAGAATAAATATTATATCACGCTTCCGCTCATCCGTAAATTCCTTCATTGGCATCAGAGCCAGGTTCTGCATATAGAGATTCATATAAAAAAAATTCAGATTTTTTCATGCATGTATGGATTTATTATGATTTTTGCAAGTATATTTCGATTTAATTATGAATTAATTCGAAATATTATTTGCATGAGATTTTGACCATTGATCTGGGTTCTACAAGTGTTGTGGATCCTCTAGGTTTTTTTTTCATAATTCTGTGATGCGTAGATTATTTGTTATGAATTTTTAAAAATTGTTTTAATTAAAATTCATAAAATAATTATGCATGTTGAAATATATGAATTAGAATTTGCACAAGGACCCCATAGATACTTGCTTATTTTTGCTTTTGTTTGATTTCAGAAATCATATTATTTTGATTTTTTATTAATTTATTAATTAATTGTTAATTAATTTATTAATATTAAAATAAAATAATAATAACAATAAAGGCAATTAATGGTAGGGCATTTAATGGTAGGGCAGTTTTTTTAAGTGATATAAAGCTAAAGGAGTTACAAATAAAATAAAAATAAAAAGCTTCTGCTACTGCTGCCGTCCGCGCGCTCGTGGCGCGCAACTGCTGGGAAGGGGAGTTGCGCTTGCGCATTCCGGGAATGCGTGACAGGTACTGTAACGCATGAGCGTCATGCGTTACACAATTAATAGCATTTAATTGTTGTAACGCATTCCAGTAATTCGTTACAGCCCTTCTGTCCACATTAAATTTGATTTTTGGGAGTTTGGTAACTCCGTTTTGGGCGTGCAATATACCGTTGGATTCGTTTTTCCGAGACGGATCTAATGGAGTGGTCAAATATTTTTTATATAAAAGTTTGGAACTGTTTATATTCCCGAATGTGTTTTAAAGCATGTATTAATTGTTTTAATTGCTTTTAAATACTATAATAAATCCATACATCATTATATCATTGTATGACATGATATTACTTGCATGCTTACTTGTTTATTTATTTTTATATATGATATATATGCATATATTTACCATGCGATGATAGATTTAGGTGAACTTAAATCAAAATAAGGCGTGCTCTAGAAAATCTAGAATAAGAATCGTTTCTTGCCTTAACAATAATATTATGAATACAATCATGAGATTCTTGTGTTTGTGAAACACGTAATTAAATATGAATTTTCAATTTTGAGAGAAAGGATGATTCTGTCAAAAACAGATTTCGGTCTGTAAGAAAGGGGTATTAAGTGACGCTTCTTGACAATGCTCCCCCCGATCTGGGAATCATCCAATTATCGATTATTGATTTGAAATATTTAATTTAAAAGGAAGAATCTCTTTATAATATGATTATGATTGTAACATAATATAATCCCTCTAAAATTAAATAATATCAAGTAGTAATTGGCCAATGACCCAACGGGCTTGTGTCCGTCATAGCCTTCCAACATGGTAGAAAGTAGTTCTTATTTTTGAATCATTGTCGTTTCGTGCTACAGTCGAGGGCTTTGATTTCGAAATAAGAAATACTTGTCTATTACATAGAGATGTGTACAATGAATTAGAATCTAATGGTCGTTACATGCTACTGCCGTGGGCTGTTGGAGACTGATTCAATTGTATGAAATGTTGGGTTAGACTTGACTTAGAATATTGAGTTTGTCGTGCTACAGCCGTGACTCAATTATTCAAGAGGCTAAAGTTTTATTAGGGAATAACATGAGATGTAATTGACAAGAGTTGTCTGTCTATTGAACATCACATGGCGTTTCGTGCTACAGCCGAGGTTGTGTGATGGAATGTAGGATCCCTATTCCCACTAGCATTATGAATGCTTAATTTTTCCACTTAGGGGTTGTATAAATTAGGTAAACTAGTGGGAGCCACTGATGAATAAAGACCCGATTCATATAGTGTTTTAAAATGAAATTGAATATTTGCTAAGTGTTGTTATGTGTTTATCATTTACAGATTTATTATATACATTATGTCTTCTGCACTATCACTCCGGAGCATACTGGATGCTCACAAATTGATTGGTCCTAATTTTGCTGACTGGCTTCGAAACCTGAAAATTGTTCTCAGGGTTGAGAAGCTGGAATATGTGCTTAACTCACCTAAGCCTGCTGAACCTGCTGACGATGCACATGATGATGAACATGTTGTGTATCGTAAGTGGATAGATGATGCAAATGTTGCTCAATGTATCATGCTAGCTT
Organism: Heracleum sosnowskyi; assembly: GCA_030848705.1. Lineage (NCBI taxonomy): Eukaryota > Viridiplantae > Streptophyta > Magnoliopsida > Apiales > Apiaceae > Heracleum > Heracleum sosnowskyi. The sequence continues at coordinate 19,976,313 of CM061243.1, read as the reverse complement.
CCATGAACATTGAGCTACAGAAGCAGCATGAGCATATGGATGCTCACACTATCCTAACGCATCTACAAGAGTTGTATGATGTGGCGGGGAGGACAGCTCGATATGAGATATCGAAGGAGCTATTCCGCTGTAGGATGTCTGAGGGATCGTCTGTGAATGACCATGTACTTAAGATGATCAATTTGATTGAACGTCTTGGACAACTTGGTTTCAACATGGATGGGGAGCTGAGTCAAGACTTGGTCTTGCAATCACTTCCGGGTTCGTTTTCGCAGTTTGTTGTGAACTTTCACATGAATAAGTTGGACGTCAGCCTGGATGAACTCCACAACATGTTGAAGACTACGGAATCGAATTTTCCCTCTAAGAAGAGTTATGTTCTTCTAATTGGTGAAGGTTCCAATCCTAAGAAAAGGAAGAAGAACCCTCCCAAGAAGAAGAAAGTAGGTGAAAAAAGGCCGGTTCCACCAAAAGCTGAAGACCCCAAAAGCAAAGCTGTTTGCTTCCACTGTAACAAGGTCGGGCACTGGAAGAGGAACTGCAAGGTTTACCTTGCCGAATTGAAGAAGAAGAAGGGTAGTGAGACTGCCGCTTCTGATTCAGGTATGTTCATGATTGAAGTGAATATGTCATTAAATCAAATTGCTACTTGGGTATTAGATACCGCCTGTGGTTCTCACATTTGCAATTCGTTGCAGGGACTAAGGAGAAGTAGGACTCTTGAGGAAGAGGAGGTGATTCTACGGATGAGAAATGGAGCAAGAGTTGCTGCTGAAGCTGTAGGATCATTTGATTTACATATGCCTACGGGCAAGACTATTGTTTTAAATAATTGTTATTTTGTTCCCTCGATTGTGAGGAATATTATTTCTATTCCCATGTTAGACTTGGCTGGATTTTCATTTGTTATTCAGAATAATAAATGTTCAATTCTTAGAGATAATGTTCTTTATGGTAGTGGTATTTTAAATAATGGTCTGTATGTATGTGACGTAGAGCATAATTTACTACAAATTGAATGTACTAATAAAAGGAAAAAGGATGATGAAAATCTCACCTATTTGTGGCACTGCAGACTTGGTCATATTAGTGAAAATAGACTTCGTACATTGCATAAGGAAGGGTTACTTGAACCCTTTGATTTTGAATCATATCCTACATTCGAGTCTTGTCTATTGGGTAAAATGACCAAATCTCCATTTAGTGGACATGGAGAGAGGGCTTCAGATTTGCTAGGATTGGTACACACAGATGTATATGGACCGATGTCTACGCAAGCCATGGGTGGATTTTCGTACTTCATTACTTTCACAGATGATCGATCTAGATTCGGATATGTGTATTTGATGAAACACAAGTCCGAAGCCTTTGAAAAGTTCAAAGAATACAAGTATGAAGTGGAGAAACAAACCAAACATAGTATTAAAACCCTTCGATCAAATCGAGGTGGTGAATACTTGAATGGAGAGTTTCTAGATTATCTCAAAGAAAATGGTATAGTCTCTTAGTGGACTCTGCCATATACTCCACAGTTGAATGGGGTATCTGAAAGGAGAAATCGAACTTTGTTAGACATGGTTCGATCCATGATGAGCTATGCAGATCTTCCAGTATTCCTTTGGGGTTATGCATTGGAAACCTCAGCATATTTACTGAATAAGGTGCCTTCCAAATCTGTTCCTCAAACTCCATATGAGATATGGAAAGAAAGGAAACTGAGTCTTAAACACGTTAAGATTTGGGGATGTCCAGCTTATGTCAAGAAAGTTGACCCTGATAAGCTGGAATCTCGATCCGTAAAATGTAAGTTTGTGGGATATCCTAAAGAGACTTTAGGGTATTACTTTTACACCGATCATAGGGTATTTGTCTCCAGACATGCTACCTTTTTGGAAAAACAGTTTATCCTTGAAGGGAATAGTGGGAGCAAAATAGAACTTAATGAAGTTCAAGAAGCACAAACTACTACGGTTCAAGAGGAAACACCTGTTTAGACTGAACAACCTTCTGTGGAACAGCCCATTCGTAGGTTAGAGAGAGTGTCTCGCCAACCTGAGAGGTATTATGGCCTTGTCATTGAGAATGACAATGAGTTGTCAATCATTGATGATGACGACCCTATGACCTATAATGAGGCTATGAGTAGTGTTGACTCAGAGAAATGGCAGAGTGCCATGAAATCCGAAATGGATTCTATGTATACCAACCAAGTATGGACTTTGGTTGAAGCACCCAAGGATGTGAAGCCTATTGGGTGCAAATGGGTATACAAGAGAAAGATTGGAGCAGATGGCCAGGTGGAGACCTATAAGGCCAGGCTCGTGGCAAAAGGATTCAGACAAAGGCAAGGGATTGACTTTGATGAAACTTTTTCGCCTGTAGCCCTATTAAAATCAATTCGGATTTTGCTTGCGATTGCTGCTTACTACGACTATGAGATCTGGCAAATGGACGTGAAAACAGCCTTCCTCAATGGGAAACTTGAAGAGGAAGTGTATATGACACAGCCAGAGGGTTTTGTTTCTAAAGGAAATGAACACCTAGTATGTAAGCTGCTACGAACCATATATTGATTAAGTCAAGCTTCTCGTAGATGGAACGTCCGTTTTGATGAGACAATCAAAGAGTTTGATTTTATCAAAAACATAGATGAACCATGTGTCTACAAGAAGGTTAGAGGGAGCGTGGTAACATTTCTTGTGTTGTATGTGGATGACATACTTCTTATAGGAAATGATATATCGATGCTACAATCAGTCAAAGTGTGGCTATCAAAGAACTTCACTATGAAGGACTTGGGAGAAGCATCCTACATTCTCGGTATGAAGATCTATAGAGATAGATCTAGAAGAATGATAGGTCTTACCCAGGGTACATACATCGAGAAAGTGCTTAAAAGGTTCAGCATGGAAAACTCCAAGAGAGGTCCCATACCAATGAGCCATGGAGTATCCCTTTCCAAGAAGATGTCTCCTAAGACACCTGAAGAAAGGGAGCGTATGAGTAAGATTCCTTATGCTTCGGCAATAGGATCTATCATGTACACAATGTTATGTACTAGGCCTGATGTTGCTCATTCAATTAGTGTGACGAGCAGATATCAGTCCAATCCAGGTGAAGACCACTGGAAAGCAGTGAAGAACATCCTTAAGTATTTGCGAAGGACTAAGGATATTTTTCTTGTTTTTGGTGGATCTGAGTTGAAAATAGAGGGTTATACTGTCTCTAGTTTTCAATCAGAAAGTGATGATAGCACATCCATGTCAGGGTACGTGTTTACTCTGAATGGTGGTGTGATTAGTTGGAAGAGTTCCAAACAGTCTACAACGGCTGACTCCACAGCGGAAGCAGAGTATATAGCTGCAAGTGAGGCTGCAAAAGAAGCCGTTTGGATGAGCAAATTTGTTTCTGAGTTGGGAGTTGTTCCTAGCATTGAGGAGCCTGTTGTGTTGTATTGTGATAACAACGCAGCAATAGCACAAGCCAAGGAACCTGGGTCTCATAAAAATTCCAAACATGTTTTGCGGTGCTTTCATTTGATTAGGGAGATCATTGAAAGAGGAGATGTCAAAATTGAGAGAGTTGACATACATAACAACGTAGCAGACCCACTCACAAAGACATTGTCTCAGATTCACTTTGATCATCATAAAGAGAAGATGGGTATTAGATACCAGTGTGATTGGCTTTAGTTCAAGTGGGAGATTGAAAGTGTTTGTCCTAAATCCAATCATGTATGATGAGTTAGGAAGAACTTTCTTGTATTCTTATTTGATTTCATTAATGTTAATAAAAGACTTGTTTTGTTTTTATTACGGCTTTATCTATTTAAGGTGTTTTAAATAAGATGTTCCATAGTTTAGAGTAAAGCTTCTAGAATTATAATGATATTATAATAGTGAGATCTAGAAGATGATAACTCTAGACTTAAACAGTTCCTGATCATAGGATAACTAATCGGAAGTTGGTGAATCCGCAAAGATTGGTACATACTATGCTTGCTCCCGTCAGGAGGATGTCTGTTCTCATAGGCATTTGTATGGTGACACTATAGCTAGTATGTAGGTGCTTGTTAGGGAATAAGTTTACTGAACATGACTCGATAAGTTGAACAGCTAATGGAGTTTACTCACGTGTCAATAGTTATTCACTAAGTGATAGTTGTACAAGTGTCCTTAGACTTGAGATCGTTAGAGTTATCTTGTATATAATGAACTATGCTTTGGATTAGTCCTTAGTCTCAAGGACATCCATTAGGTCTATTCTGGGCATAGGGATTTGTGTATGGAGATAGTTAACGTCAATAGAGGATCTACCCCTTCCAGTATAGGAAGAGAATATCCTATGTTATTCTTAGTATACGAGTTCTGGAATCTCTGGCCAGAGTGTATGAAATTAGAAAGGAGTTTCTAATTTGTATTAATATGAACTTAGCATTATGAATAAGAAATCATATGATTAAATTTGATAGGCCTGACACGAGATCCATGCCTTGTATTTAATCGGGATATTGTAGGGTAGAAGGAATTGATTGTACTGAAACTAGTCACTGACAGGTTCTTGGTATTCTAAGCAGTGAATTCATATTATCCGGATAGTCGCGATATGTTGAGAAGCATCACTCACGATGTAGAATAAATATAATTAATCAGTTAATTATATTTAATGGATTATTAGAATTCATATAAATAATAAATAAAAGTTTATTATTATTTATTTCTACTACCGGCTTAATATTGAACCTACAGGGTCACACCATAAAAGAATATTTTCTTTGATGAAAAGATTTAAATTATGAGAGAGGAAGAAATATTTTCTAAATAGTTTAGAAAAAGAAATAATGATTAAAATAGTTTTAATCATTATTAAAACATTTTAGAAATGTGGGGTTATATATATATATATATATATACATATATATATATATATATATATTATTAAAACCCTAAGAAAGCCCTATAAATAGAATGAGATAGTTCATTCTAAGGCATATCTTATTTTTGTGAAAAACCTAGAAAAGGAGCTAGCCTCCATCTCTCTCCCTCTCTCTCGTTTTTCTCTAAAAAGGTTTAGAGTTTTTTTGAAGAATTCATCGAAGGAAAATTCTTGGTGGATACCGGTAGAGTGCTTCACACTCTGAGGAGCAACTGCTTGCAACCATCAATTTTAAAGCTTCGATTCGCAAGGTATGGTTACGATTCCCCTCGCTCTAGATTTTATATGTTTTTCTATATGTGCGATATATGGTTTTTACGGAATAAATGTTATATCACGCTTCCGCTCATCCGTAAATTCCTTCACTATGTACATTCTAGATGCAAGAAACTTACTAAGCTCATTATAACTTTGAGCATATAGAATTAAGCTAAGTACATGAAAACAAGACAAGTACAATAGAGACATATACTATATCCCAGTGATAAACTTCACTAGGTCATGTAGAGTGATATAGTCACAATGTGTAGGCTTGCTAATAGTGGTATTCAGACATGCATTGAGCCTAACACGAACTGCTACGAGAAACAAGATAAAATCATTAGGGCTGAGAAGAAATTGAAGTCTTGTTATATGTATATCGATGATATATTGATCCTCGACCAAGTCGGAGAATGTTGGATTTGATGGGATCCAATCTATTATTTGTGTAACATTAGGTATTATTATTTATCATCTAATAAAACTTGACATAATTATATCCTTATATATAATAAACGCAAGAGAGTTTTTATTCAAAATTTTGGTGTCTGTACTATCAAACAAAGGACCGTTGATTTTGAAATATATGAATGTGAACCGTTAGATCTAATATTAAAAAGTGTATTTTATTATTGTATAATTATATTCAAATACTAAAAAGTGAATTTTTAACAATATAAACCAAATATGAGTAGGTTTTATAAGTTGAATAGAATTCTCAATGTAAAAATTCTTAACTTTCTTTTCTATTCAGTTCATGCGTAATTCCAGTTTAATAAAAAATATTGAATTATCATTAATTTATAAATAATTTTATTAATTATTATAATTTTAAATTTTAAAAAAGAAACTGTGCATTGCACGGTTATAAATGAGTTAATAATTAAATATATAAATAAAACTCAATATTTATATTTAATTATTACATTCAAAATATCTATTTAGATAAATATTAATAATGGTTTAAGTATCCAAGCCCATAACTTTGATGGATGGTTATGAGTTTACCCTATTAGAATTGATCCCATTATTCCCTCTGTGTAATGAATCTTATGTCAGAACAAAAAGTCATGCATCTCATAATATTCAAAAATACACACACCTTATCCAAACATATAGAGGAACATAGTGAAGATCAAAACCCTCAAGTACTCACAATCGTCACCCTCTTTCAAGATCATCAATGACCTCTTACGATTCAGGTACCTTCCACTATTAATAGTTACTCATAGTTTTGATTGGGAGATGCATGCATATATATTATATCGTATTTATATACATGATTTATTCCAACAGCAGCCCCCCTCTATTCAGAGGTTGTATATCTTTTTGGGAGGTCACTTGAGTCAATGCTTTTGGAAACTAAATGGTTTTTTTCTTAATAACCCTGATGTTTTGTTCAGAAGGAAAATCATCAGGCAACGACCTATCAATAGTTCTGAAAGTAAATGTCTTTGTGAACTAATGTTTAGTTATGTAGGCCATGGGGATGGTGCAGTTCTAGTTCTGGAAGACGTTAGGATGGTGAACAAGGTGAGGTAATTGATGAAGGTATTGATTCAAATCATAACATCAAAGGGTCATCAAAGTTGTTAGACGTGAAAATGATATTGTCTGCTAACAACATGAAATTGAAAGAGCTCTAACTAAATTAGTTGTCTCGTGCTTTGATTAAAATTATGATGACTTGCAACACTTTTTAAAGTGATTTGATCAACCAGTTACTCGTGGATCAAGTGTGGAACCAGGAACAATTACTTCTGGGGTTCAGGTAACTTCAGTTAAAGGCATGATCTGCAGTTCCATTTGAAATTGTGTTTTCTATCTCTTCTGCTACACGAGCTTCCATATCGCTGCATTCATTCCTTATATTATTTCCTCATATGTGTGTGTATAGGTATATATGCAATATTTTCTCATTCAAATCTGATTTTGTTGATCAACTTGTATGGAAAAATCAAACACCATTAACGGTAATGATATTGAATCAGATGGACAATCTGATGCACTTCCTCAGAAAAGCGACTACGAAAATTTTCAACAAGCATATCAAACAAGAGGACATATATAATGTGCATAAGGTGCTAATTAAAAAAGAGTAGCTCTTTTTATGATTTTGATAACATATCTAAACAACTCAAATAAATATGTATATCGTAGAACATAACTAAACAAAATTACATATGATTATCCTCTTCACCTCTCTTAGTTTTATACAACTATAATATTATCTAATTTTCATATAAAGTAATGTCGAAGATAATTCTTCTGACCTTCAACTTTTTGCATAATCTTCATAATCTCTGGGTGCTAGGACATGAGTATCCTATAAAGGTATCCTTCAAGCCAAATATGTCCAATGACTGAATTACTTTAAACATCATTTTCTTCAAAATTTTCAGTTCATAGACTAACTTCTTTTGCACCATATGCTTCAGATATTGACTTTTAAACCAAATATGATGTCTGAGATTCCTTTTCATCGTATGAGCTACGCGCTTAACCATTTTAGCCCACAAATATGCAACATATTCAAAATCATTGTACATATATTTCATGCAAAAATCTTGGATTCTTCTTTCTTTTGTTTCTTCAACCAAACTTTCAATCCCCTCGAATCCTCGAGTGACTTTAGGTTGAAACAAGAAACCAATTCCACCAAAAGTCATTTTTCTCATTTTTTTTATTCAAATCCAAGTATTTTCTTAAATAATCCGATTTTTACCCGAGTTCGATCCGAGTCAAGTACAAAATCGAGGTATGACCGAGTAGAGTAAAAATGAAACTGTAATATGATCGGGTTTTAGAACACTGTTGTAGATATATGTTTGTATACACATAAACATGGTTCTTAAAATCCCCAAATAATCCTCCACAAATGCACGACCGATTCGTTTTTCAAAATCCGATTAATCTTTACTAGTACTTCTTGATTGGAATATTTATAATAAATTATTACAATTAAAATAATATTTTAAACAAATATAAATAATTATAGACTTTATGATATGATCAATACATATTAGTTAATAAATAACTAGCAGAATTTGCAACTCAAAACCTAATAATTTTCATTAAGTTGACAAGAATGAAATGGAATGAGGGGAGAATGGAATGAAATTCTCTAAAATGAACATTATTAATTTTTTAGGGGAAGGAATGATGGGAGAATGTAATGAAATTTGTACTCTCATTTGGGGGAGATGGGGGAAAATGTTCATAATGTTCATTCTTCATTTCATTTATTCCCAAACAATTTAAACTAGAAATATATCCTACATGTTTTGAAATCCGTCATTTTCCTTACATTAAAATCCTATGCAATTATGAAGATATACTTGTATAATATTTATAATATTAAAATATTTTTATTATTAGTTTAGAGGATCAAATATTATTATTAGTTTTAGGAAGAGATACATACGTACTTTCATTATTAGCTAGAGTTTTTCTATCTTCATCTCTTTCATGGGATTCACTTTGTTTAGTTGGATTCATCACCATTAATGTAAGTTTAAGATATTCCTTATATTCTCTTGTTCATTATTCTATGCTTTATATGATGTTCTTCATTATTTTTGTTCCTTTTAATCATATTATTACCGAGTAGTTGTTTCCAGGGCATATAAGGGAAGTTATGTTTGCACTTTGATCTTGGCATGATTTTCACAGTGGTTTAGTTGGTTATGATTAATTCTAATTGATTATGTTTTGATACTTAATTTGTGTAATCGGCCGATATCATGAATTAATTTTATGCGAATAGGAGTAATAGATCGATAGAGGCACACATACAATTAAAAGAATTGAATTTGAGTGCGAGAGCATCATTGGATTTCTGAGAGCGTTAATGCTTGAGAGAGATTAACAATTGTTTTAATTACCTAATCAATTGAATTACTAAAAGTAATAATTTGTGTAAGAATGTTTCGAGAGTGTTAATGCTTGAGAGAGATTAACATACTCTAGTTATGTGATCACAGTTATTGCGTTAGCTTAGAAGCTGGTTATTGTGTAAGCATGGTGGACCTGATTGCCCTAAGTTTTAAATATTTTGTTTAGTCATTATCTGTTTAGTGTTAATTTAGTTGTAATCATTAGTTTAGTTAATATTCTCTACATAATCGATTTGCTCCTAAAACAATTCATAATAATTGAATTGAAGTCGATAGAACTTGTCTCCTTGAGAATACGACTCGCTTGTCATTTTGTACTAGCAATAGACACTGTGCGCTTGCGGTATTATAATTTAACACATCAAGTTTTTGGCGCCGCTGCCGGGGAGTCACCTAGTTTCTATTGATTTTTTTTTAGTTATTTATATTGTTTCCATTGTCTTATTGGAACTTTTGTTCCAATTGAGGCGGATCTTACTACGCTTTCTTGGCTTTGTTGAGTGTTTACAGGTTTTCAATGGGTGAAGTTGATTCTTTTGCACTCTTCTCTTCTCTAGTTGAGGCACATACTCAGGAAATTGCCTCATTAAAAGTTATAGAGCCTACTATGCGTCCAAGGAGTATCAATGAGAAGTCTCAAGTGGTCCCTAAAACTTACAACTTCTGTCAAGTTTGTGGTATTCAGGGTCACTATGGTCGAATGCTCGTATAATGTCTATAATTCTCAGAATGCTCAATTCAGACAAACGAATTCTTTGAAGAAGGATATGAGTATAATCAGTATTCAAATACTTTTGATCAAGAATATGTGGATCAAACAGATTTCTCTTACATGGACAGTGGTGTTCAGGATTTTCAATATCATGATCAATAACATTATCAACAACTATATTATGAAGAACAATATGAGCCACTGCAACAATATCAATATCAATATCTTCCTCTATACGAAGAGCCACAAGTTTCTCTAACTGATGTGGCTGGGCAAGCTGAACAAGCGAACGAGATTTTGAAAGTATTGATGCAGGAGATCAATGAGTTAAAAACTCAAAATTTAATGATGGAGACTCATATTGCAGAGTTGGCTAACTCTTCCACTACAAGGCAACTCGACATTTTATCATCACAACCTATCCAATTACAAGAGGACGAGAGTTTAATGACTCTAATAATGATATTGAGTTTGATAATGTGTCGATGCTTGATGAGGATGTACCTATCGAAAAAGAAGAGGAGCATGCCACTGATGATGAGATCAATGATGTTGTTGTTGAGGACAATGTCTGTGAGGATGAGGAAATAGAAGAAAGCAATACTAAGATGATGGTTGTTTCTCTTCCATAACTTGTGCTTAAACTACCGGTCCCAGATCGAAACATATTCTGCGTGGATCAACTATTGGGTATTGGTAAATTTGCATTCGGTCTAGCCTTTACTTACAAGGCTCCTCAACTTGAGAATAGTTGCTACAAGATTGACGTGATAACAAAAATTGTCCAAGATGATTTTTCTCAAATTTTGGTTGATTGTCCATACAAAGTGGATCTTACGTTTCATGTGTTAGAAAATGGAAAGTTTGAGGCATATTTTATATATATTCTTGATGGAATTTCCGGAAACTAACAATTGAAGGTTGCTCCGTGTTACGAGGACTTAAACTTTCATGTTTGGATCTAAGACATTTTCTTAGGGTAATCCATAAATAAATTGAGTTGAAATAGGTTACGTGGGTTGTTTAAGTTGAAATAATTTGTATCCCGCATAGAAATGGTAACGAGAGGTTGGTGGATTTATATAGAATCATACGCAAGTGTAGTGTATAACTACTAAGACATGTGAGTGTGCATGGTGTTATTGTGTGCCTCGCGCGCGCGCGCGCCGCCGCCACCCGCCTCACCACGTCACGACACGACTCGGGTCGAAGGGTGAATGTCTCGGCGTCTCGCGTACGCGAGGCGACCTGGGCGATGAATTTTATTACCTGTTTTATTAATTAATTAATTATCTTAATGTTGTATTTATTACATTTTATTTTATTTTCTATATCATATATACAGAATATAACGAAAAATAAGAGTGTAACGTATACACATTCTTAACCCTAGCAGCTCTCTCTCCTTTTTCTCTGTTCTCTCTTTCTCAATACATACATACAGATAAGCATAGTTCTCAGGCGAACTGAGGCGCTGGTCGTCGTTGATCTCTACGTTTCTGTGAACGAATTGATCTATGATGTTTTATCCTGTAAGTGATATTGTTGCAACCCAACACAACGTAAGTGGGGTAATAATCTCTTCAAAAACAGTCATGTCTTCTCTAAGGCTTGGCGACTAAGATGTTCTTATTCCTATTATCCATTTTGTTAAAACGACGGTGATAGCTAAGTGTTTATTCTTTTCTCGTTAATTACAGTCTCTAATTATATTGTTGTTTCGACCTTCATGTTTGTTATGTTAATTGGTTAATTTTCCAGTTCTTGTTAATATAAATATATATAACTGCCCTTTTGTTGTTGTGTAGTATAGTATTATACCCAACAATCTTGAAGAGATTATTTGTGTTATATATTGTTAATTGACAAGATGGTTAACGAAATTGAAACTCCTATTGTTGGTGCTACTGAGTCTGGGTCTGGTGTTACTGTACCCACCATTGATTGGACTACGTACCATTTACCACAACCTATCGATTTATCAGTATTCCTGATAAATTCGGTGGGGGTGTTGGCTTTTCTCGTTGGCAGAAAAAGATGAAACTGTGGCTTACGGTAAAGGGTCTATGGTCGGTGGTGCAGTATGAAAAACCAGTTGCTGATCAAGCAAAGGCTGAATCTGTTAAGGCTTATGCAATATGGGAGGAAAATGATGGGGTGGCTAGGGCTGTAATTTTGGCAGCTTTAGCGAACACTCTGTTTGATGTTTATTCATCTGATTCTTTCACTGCTAAGCTCTTATGGGAGAAGCTGGACCAGATACATAATACTGACTCGCAAGGGTTGGAAAATTATTTTGTGTCTAGGTTCCTTGATTTTAAACTGGTGGATACTAAATTCATGACTGAGTAGTCGCACGAGTTTGAAATGTTGGTGCATGCTTTGAAGGAGTCCGGAATGGACCTTCCTGAGAAGTTTCAGGTTATGACAGTGATTGAAAAGCTTCCTAAGTCTTGGGAAGAGTTTGCTCTATCCCTGAAAAGACAGAAGGGAGAGATCACTTGGACTAACATTATGCTGGACATCTATGTGCAGGAACACCACAAGTCCAAACAGGGACATGTGATGCCTGCTGAACATGGGAGTTCGTAGGTGAATGTAGTGATTGTTGGACAGAAAAGAAAGGCTATCACGAAGAAAGAAAACACTAAGCCTAAAAATGACAAGAACAAGGCTAAGAAACCAAAGAAAAACAAACCATGTTGGTCTTGTGGACAGGTTGGTCATTAGAGCAAGGATTGTCCTGTAAATAAAGCTAAGAAACCTGTGGGAGCACAAGCTAATATTGTGCTTGGAACCACTGATGGGCCTATGGTTAACATGGTTGTTGATGAGGTTGTTGCCTCTGGAACCAATGACGGGTATGTTACCTACAACCCTGTACTTCTTTCCACTTATCTGTCTCATGAATGGTTGATTGATACTGGAGCTAATATACATATTTGTACTGATATTACTATATTTATATCTTATCAACAGACTCATGGATTGACAGTGACGATGGGGAATGCTAGTGCTGCTCAAGTTCTTGGAATATGAAATGTGGACCTGAAATTTGCTTCTGGGCGTGTTCTGTCCCTAACTAGAGTGCACCATGTTCCTGATATTCGTAGAAATATAATAAGTGGAAGTTGTTTAGTAAATAATGGTTTTTAACTTTCTTTGAAATGTAATAAAATAATTATTACACATACTGGTGTATTTTTTGGCAAATGTTACTTGTCTGATGGTTTGTTTTTAATAAATGTTGAGCCTTTTTTTTGGCAGTTTTATTAATGATAGTGTTGCACCTTCTGTTAATTGTGTTGAATCATCCGATTTGTGGCATTCTAGACTTGGTCATTTAAATTTTGGTGCTCTAAAGAATATGATGAATTTAGAGTTGATTCCAAAACATGCCATTGATAAAAAAATCTAAATGTCAAGTATGTGTGATTGTTAAACAAACTAGGAAACCCTTTCACAATGTTGTTAGGGATTCAGGTGTTTTAGATTTAGTACACACAGACATATGTGAATTTGGTGGCATGTTGTTGACTAAGGATAATAAACGATATTTTATTACCTTTATAGATTATTGTAGTAGATACTGTTATATTTATTTACTTAGGCATAAAGATGAATCACTAGAAAAATTCATTATGTTTAAAACTGAAGCTGAAACACAAACTGGTAAAGTACTTAAACGTTTGAGATCTGATAGAGGTGGTGAGTATACTAGTACCTCGTTTAATGAATTTTGTGCAAGCAATGGTATAGTTCATGAGGTGACTCCACCATACACACCTGAGTCTAATGGGGTGGTTGAACGAAAGAACAGAACTTTTAAAGATATGATTAACAACATGTTTCTTAATTCGGGGTTGCCTAAGTACATGTGGGGAGAGGCTTTGAATACGGCTTGCCATATTCTGAATAGAGTTCCTCTAAAACATATGGACAAGACACCTTATGAATTATGGAAAAATAGAAAGACAAGTTTAAATTATCTTCGTGTGTGGGGTTTTCTTGCTAAGGTGCTTGTCCCTGAACACAAGAGAAAGAAAGTAGGTCCGAAAACGGTTGATTGCATCTTTCTGGGCTATATTGAAACCACTGCGGCTATGAGATTTTTAGTGTTAAAATCTGACATAGACGGTATAGTGGCTAACACTATAGTTGAGTTTCGTGATGCAACATTTTTTGAGGATGTGTTCCCTATGAAGACTGGCATACTTAAAGGTATTTCTAATGATGATCCCACTCACACATCGAGTTCTATTGCTGATCATGTGGAAAGGATGACAAATGTGGGGGCAGATCCTGCTAGTAGTTCTACTCCTGATGAAGTAGAGAAACCTAAAAGGAGTAAGCGTACAAAGGTAGTCAAGGACTTTGGAAGTGATTTTGTCACTTACAATTTCGAGGATGAACCTTTAACTTTTCGACAGACCATGGATTCTTCGGAGTCAAGGCACTGGAAAGGTGCTGTAAAAAGTGAGATCGACTCTATTGTTTCTAATGGAACATGGGAGTTGGTTGATTTTCCTCCTGGGTGTACTACTCTATTATCTTAATGTTGTATTTATTACATTTTATTTTGTATATCATAAATACAGAATATAACGAAAAATAAGAGTGTAACGTATACACATTCTTAACCCTAGCAGTTTTCTCTCCTTCTTCTCTGTTCTCTCTCTCTCTCAATACATACATACAGATAATCATAGTTCTCAGGCGAACTGAGGCGCTGGTCATTGTTGATCTCTACGTTTCTGTGAACGAATTGATCTGTGTTGTTTTATCCTGGAAGTGATATTGCTGCAACCCAACACAGCGTAAGTGGGGCAATAATCTCTTCAAGAACAGTCACGTCTTCTCTAAGGCTTGGCGACTAAGTTGTTCTTATTCCTAGTATCGATTTTGTTAAAACGACGGTGATAGCTAAGTGTTTCTTCTTTTCTCGTTAATTACAATATCTAATTATATTGTTGTTTCGACCTTCATGTTTGTTATGTTAATTGGTTAATTTGTCTGTTCTTGTTAATATAAATATATATAACTGCCCTATTTTTGCTGTGTAGTATGGTATTATACCCAACATTTAAGAAGAAGGAGAAGGTGGAAGTGTCTCCTCAATCGTTGATGTGATAAGCCAAGATGTTCGAGTGACTCCTGAAAAAGTAAGGAGTGTTGAAAAACCACCACCTGAGCCTCCACCTCATGCGAATATTAAGGGAGTTTTTTATTTTCTTGGTACTGAATTTTATCGTTGTTTTATCACAATTTTTCCAAAGTTGCACAAGCACGTGTACTCAATTGCTGCTTATCAATGTTATATTTGATTTTACTAATACTTGTTTGAAATTTTTTTGCAGGATAAATACAACTTCTAATGGTGTTCTTCATACTTTTCGTGGGGTGAGTTAATGATCGAGAAAGTGGATTTTTTTTTTATCCAAGTAATTTAGAGGAGGTCGAGCTAATGACCTTAAAAAAGGAGCGTTTTCTGGGAGGGAAAAACAGATGAATCAAACTACCAACTATAGATATCGTGCTTCTGGGATGCTCCTGACTGAGAAATAAACACACACCAAAATATTTTATTCTCTAAATAAAAAGTTTATCTTACCTATAATATATTAGAAAACACGGTGAGCCATAGACTATAACTATGGTTAAAGAGGCCATTGAGAAGAAGAAAGGATAAAAGTAGCTTCAACGACTGATAAGGGCAAAGCATCTACGGACGAAGACTTATAGGTCCATTATGGCGGTGATAGTTGTAAAGGCTTTCTAGAATTATCTGGTGGAATGATATCGTAACCTATTTTACAGGGGTTCCTGTGATTCAGTCTTTGCTTATTTGCTATAGAGCTGGAAGCCTAATAGTGTACACTTGTCCCTCGCCAAACGCTAAGTTGAGGACAAACTAGTTTCATTAGGACTCTGCAATGGTTTGGTAGAGTTTTTTATTTTACCTTTACTTTAGTTCTGATCATCGTAAATTCATAGCTTGATACTCTTGGTGTGAGCTAGTTTGTACTTGATAATTTGGTAACGCGATGGTACCTTAATAACACTAGTGACAATTCAGGGGCGGATCTACATATTTAGAGGCCTAAAGCAAAACTGAAAGCATAGGCCTTTCGAAAATCATCTCAATATAAAATTTTGTTCAGTGCTCATTTACAGAGTGCCATAAATAGGCATATGATAATGTATAACCTGAATATTAAAGATAATGAGATGTGATAATTAAATTCTAGAATTGTGTAAGTTGAGTGATAAACTAACTATTTGAGAAATGTTATTCAAGTGTTTCAACTTTAGTAATTACTAACTTATAACACGTGTCCAGCACGGGCCAAGCATTAATCGACATTAAAATATTAGTATTAATAAATTATTAATAAATATTATTTAAAAAAATATTTCTCGAGAATTGAATGATAAAAATATATAATAAATAAATAACTATTTAATTATGTAGTTATAGACAATCGAACTGTGCATAAAGCTAAACAAATTAAAGTAAATAAATAAATCTTGTATGATTACGTAGCTGCAAAAAATCTAACGCTCGATGAAACTATTGAATTTAAAGTAAATAAATAAATCTTGTATAATTACGTAGTTGTAAGGAATCGAACCCTGGATGAAGCTAAAGAATTTAAAGTAAATAAATCTAATATAATTATGTAGTTGCGAGGAATCGAACCCGGGTTAAGTGATAACCAAATTTAGTACTTTGATACTTTAGTACCGTGCGCCATTTTTACATTGTTGTGCTTATTAATAAAGAGTATAGATGTAGAAGTACTTATCATGAATACTAGCTTATATCCCGTGCGACGCACGGTCTTGTTTAATATTTTCTTATTTTTTATTTAGATTTTAGTTATTATATATAATTTGATAAAATTCTAATATATATATACCGGATTTATAAATCTAACAATTTAATATCTAAATTTAATATATTCTTGACGTAATCTATAGTAGTATTTTAGATATTAAAATATAAAATATTTTAAAATAACAGATCTAATGATTCGTATTTTTTTACTATTAAAAATCTAAAAAGGGACTCAAATATAAATATCAAAATATGTGCTCGTGCAATATACCGAATTACTTTTATTTTCATTAATTATCTCGTTTAAATTGAATGTTAAAAAAATTATAATAAACATGAATTTCATAAGTTTAATATAATAATATTACCAATATATCTGTCTTTTGCCGTGTTATTTTTAATTTGAACATGAGTTGTTTCAGTTAAAAAATATAAAACAGGTAATATTCTTAAAAAGACAATTAGTTACTTATTCACAATTATATAAATTATATTACTTTTTTTTATATATGTCGTCTGCATTATTTTTAGAAAATTAGTTGTTTAAGTTAGAAAATATAAAAGAGGTAATGTGTTTTAGCTGAAAAGAATAAATAGTTATTTATTAATATTTATATAAAACAATATTACCATTGTATATTTATTTTGCATGTATTATATTTAGAAGATAAGTTGTTTTAGTTAGAAAATATAAAACAAATAATGTGTTTTAGCTGTCGGTTATAAATATATAATAATATTACCATTTTATATATATGTTGCCCGTCTTATTTTTAGAAAATGATTTGTTTTAGTTAAATAGATATATGAAATAGGTAATATGTTTTAGCTGAAAAAGGTAATTGGTTATTAATAAATTGGTTTCCATATATGTGTATTTAGAAGATGAGTTGTTTTATTTAAAAATATAAAAATAATATGTTTTAGCTGAAAAAGGTAATCGTTTATAAATATATAATAATGTTACCATATTATATATATGTTGCCCGTTTTATTTTTAGAAGATGAGTTGGTTTAGTTTAAAAATAATATAAAATAGGTAATGTACTGAAAAAGGTAATTGATTATTAATAAATTGGTTATAGATAGGCCCGTGAATCGGCCCAAATACCGACCGACCGACCGACTGACCGACCGACCAAAACTTTTAATGTTTCGTCTTTAATAATACTAGCATTTAACCCGTGCGATGCACGGATGAATTTTAGAATTTTTATATTATTATCTGTATTTTGATTATATAATTTTATTAGTAGAAAAATAAATTTTTAAAAATTAATAATGTATGTATGATGTTGGTGTAAGCATGTCTTTGTATTTTGAGGATAAATGTTTTTAATATATTGTCGACAGGAATACTATCTTGAACTTCTGAATATAGCTTAGGTAATATAAATATTTAATAATAATATGTTATTGACGGGATATAGCTTAGAAAAATAGGTAATATAAATATTTAATAATAATAATATGTTATTGACGGGATTCGAACCTTGAACCCGTGGGAACATTTTAAATATCTAAAAATAAATATTTTTTAAACTATGTTGTTGACGGGATTCGAACCTTGTATTTAATAATAATATGTTATTGACGGGATATAGCTTAGAAAAATAGGTAATATAAATATTTAATAATAATAATATGTTATTGACGGGATTCGAACCTTGAACCCGCGGGAACATTTTAAATATCTAAAAAGAAATATTTTTTAAACTATGTTGTTGACGGGATTCGAACCTTGAACCCGTGAGAGTATTTTGAATATCAAGAAAGAAATATTCTTTTAACATTACATTTAACGGTTCTCCTTTTATCTCTCTTTCAATCTAACGGTTGTTATTAAAAATATCAACTAACCAACAACCAACCAACCAAATAGAGGCTAGTTTGCTTATAATAATATAGTATAGATATATAAGAATAGGTATTTGGAGATCTATTTTGGAGGCCTGTAAAATTGAGAGGCCTAAAGAGGTTGCTTCTCCGGCCTAAAGGAAGAGACGTCATTGGGCTCCTTCGCATTTCTGATATATTTATGTACCGTTTATGGAGGTGTTCAAAAATGGTATAGGACGCCACATAAAGGGGCTACCCCGTCTAAAGTTTGTCATTTCAGGTGGCAACCCCCTTTTTAATTTTATTTTTTTTCATTTTTTCACTTCAGTGTGCAGTTGTTGCGCTTGTCATTAGTAAAATTGGTTAACTGAATCTGACTTGGTAAAATTAGTTTGTAACCATAAATTTTGAAGGTTCAAAAAAATGTAGTTGTGAAATTTAATATTTCTTTTTTTGTTTCGTATTAAAGTTGAACCGTTCAAAAGTAAAAAATTGAGAAAAAAAATAAAACGTAACTATGATTTTTTTAAGCCGAACATGAGATCTTGAAAAGGCAAAAACATACAAATTATTTCACTATGTTAATTATTGATCTGAAAATGATAAGAACACGCAAATTTTAAGTTTCTGTTACCTTGTCCCGTGAATACACAAGAAAAGTCAATAAAAGTGTGTATGTAGTTATGAATTTTTTTGGTATTATTAAAACCGTTCTCGTGATCCAAATTATTTGCTTTAACTGTTCCGAATTTCAATACTCATCTATTTTATAAATACCATATACTTGTGCACTTGCTTATACTCATTACTATCAAATCTGAAAAATAAATGTACAAAGTTCAATTTTTAATGCGGAACATAGAAAAATAAAAAATATTATGTACAAAAATGTTTTTTATACCCCTTAAATTGCCTACATAAATTATAATTTTGTGTAATTATCATTTTTGGACCAAAATTTTACATAGTTACGTTTAATATTTTTTCTCAAATTTTGGCTAGTAGCGTAGTAGGACATTTCAAGTTTAATATAGAAAAGAAAAAATGAAAATATAAATTTTGCAACTGTATTTTTTAAACTTCCATAATCGATTGTTGAAAACTAATTTTTACTACTCACCGACCCTTTTTTACTAAGTAACAACAGAACAAGTGAAAAAAATGAAAAAAATTAAAATTAAAAAAGAGGGGTCGCCACCTGAAGTGGCTAACTTTAACATTTTTGAATGTACTAGAACTGCGAAGGAGCCAACGCCCGGAGTGACTGACATATAGCAGGTCTAACCAGTTCAAGAGAAAATAAACAGGCTTAATTTTTTGTAACTTTTACACATCTACTTCGAAAGACTTGTCTTGGATCTTTATCGGGTCTACCGCATGCATTGTAATTTTCCTCTTTCTTTTAAGGAACACAAAATATGCAAGTCCTTGCAAAAAACAACCTGAACTTGTTAAGAAATGGAGAACAGGGAGAAAACTTAGCTTAAACAGCTAAAAAATAGTTCTACACTTAAAAATTCTAAAAAAATTATGTTATAATATAATTTGAAAATCTTGGTTCCGCCGCTGCATGAATGTTTACCTGCATGAATGTTTACCTGTTATAACACCAATACTAGCAATCTTACTAGCAAAAATTCACCAAGTAATAGTTCTCTAGCTCTCTAGTCTCTACCTTTTTTCTTTAACAACTCTCTATTATCTCTTGAATATTTTATTAGAAGTTTTTCAGCTAGAGTCTTTTAAATGTTATACAGACAACTATTGTTTAAAGGTTCATGTTAGTATCAGTAATTTGATATCATGATTCAGCTTGCATGGGTGATGATTGCTGCCTTACAAACCTCGGACACACCATTCCCACGAGCAATTATTCATTTAGGCTGCCTTTCTTCTTTCGTTTGTTTTCCCTGCCCAACATCAACCCAATTCTTAATGTTTATAAAGTCGCAAATTTATATTAAGTTCGGAAAAAACTGAGTGCAATTCGATAGCAGAAATCAATCGAAAACAACTGATCCAAAACAAAATCGGACAGAATATCTTTAACAACACCCCAAGAAAACAGGACAAAACCGACCACTACAAGTGGTCGGTTATGTGTACATTTGGTCGGTTATAGCCGTAAAACCGACCATATGTAGTGGTCGGTTACATTAACATGGTCAGGTTTACGGTTATAACCAACCACTACTATCGGTGTGTATTTGCAGACTATATGTGTGGGTCCACTTACTACACGTGGCACAACGTGGCACCACGTCAGCAACCTAAAACCGATCACTGACGGTCGGTTATCGCAATATGTAAAATGTTGACTGACACACATAACCGACCGTGATCAAATGTGCATAATCGGTCGGTTTTCTAGCGGAACGTTTTTTAAGTTTCATAACCGACCACTCCTAGAACCGACCACCTTATAACCTTACAGAATTTTTCGAACTCTGAACAAAAAAGCAAAAACAAAAAAAAAATCTGGACCAGAGCGACTGAAGAAATAAATAATCAGGATCAACTCATGCTAGTGACTAGCTATGAAGTAGTTAATTACTGTAACATTTACTTAATGACATTGTCAAAACTCATTTTTAGGGTTTGAGTAAAACTACAGTTGGAGTCTGAAAAATAGTTAAAGTAACAATGATTAATTAATTACCTTTGGTTGCTAATTTATGATACAGGTGAATGCGATCATACTGGCACCCATGTTACTAACTTGCATGATAGGTGGGATTTGATTAGTAGAACTTTAGATTTTAGAATACAGAAAAGTAGTGAATAACAACAATAAGACGAATGAAGATCCATCAATTAAAAGGCTAGCTACCATACCACAGAAAATACTCATCATATATTCAACTTCAATATATAAAAAAGTTGAACAAAATAATTATGAAACTTCTTATCGTAAATAGAACTAGATTTGATCTACTTTATTTATTTGAATGGTTGCGGGGGACACCATCAAATTGCCTGCACCTACTGTACTCAGTCATGCATGCACCCAGTTTAACCTCTTCCCTAACAAAATCTGCAGTAAAAACACAGTACTAAAATTTACTCCAACTATCGGCTTCATATTACTTATAGTCAAGATCAAGAGAAGACTAGTACTAGTGTTCGCCAGCCAATAACGGAATTAGGATTACACAATCTGCGGAAGTGAAAATTATTTTAATGTTATAAAAATATGTCATTTTTTTTGTTTTTCACCTTATGAGCGGAATCTTAGAAATATTTCATTCTTTAAGTCAATTCTCGAGATCAACCGAGACTAAAAATATTGCACATCACTTTTAAAAAAATCGACTTATAAACTTCAATTTTCCTAACCCCTTCTCCGGTTCTACGACATTGTTATGTTTTGCAGATCCCGGTGAAAGTTCTGACTACAAATTAAGGACAAGGACAACTATTCTATGAAGAGAAGATCAAAGCTTGTGCTTACACTTGAAGTAAGTCAAACAAGAGAAACCAAATTCAAAGTGTGTTTTGTGCATCTGAAAAAGGTAGGAAATAAGGAGAGAAAGTCTTGGAAAAGACAAGAAAAAAGGTTTGGAGTTTGGACTCGAAATGATTAGGATGGGGTCATAAAGTAAACAACTTTTAGGGGAAGAAATAAAAAGGGCGGGAGCTAGATTTGTGGTCATGTATTTCCATTAAGGGACAAATTAAGAATGCTTGCCAGTGAGGAAACTGTGAAGCATGTTTTACTTCCAGGGAAGATAATCATAAGCTTACCATTCCCGAACCTTATTCATACTCATCGTATAAATTGTATAGATTCAGTATTCGTATGAAATTCACTGTGGTGTACCAGTGTAGACTGTGCATAGGTTAATTTTTCATGTCACTATGTCGCTTATACGGAGGGCCTAACAATTCTGAGACCAGATGATCAATAAGTCACCAGTAAGGTGGTTAAAATTATAAGATTTATTACACCACTCTCAAAATTATAAGATTTACTTCTATAATTTGTTGTTTTTACTGTTAGTAGTTTGGTTTTGATTTTATTCGAGTGGGGTCTCAGCAAAAATAGTATTTATTAGAGTAGAGATAAGGTCTGCGTACATCTTACCCTCTTCAAATTCTCTTTTAGAATCGCGATACATTGAATTTGCTTAGTTTGGTTTACTTTATTCCGAGTGAGAGATCAAGTAATTGGCCATTCAAGCACAGGGGTGTATAATTTTATAAATATTTGCAATCGATCATTACAATAAATGAGAAAATATAATTATTCAATTTAATTGATATTTTTTCCCATATGTTTTGAGTTTTTAAGATAGCTAGACTAGTTACCTAACATGCTATTAGAGCACATGTTGTCTCAAGACTAAACATTGGTATCCAAAGCGATCTGCTTTTCAATGTATACAAAACTTTCTATATTTTTTCCATATTCAGGAAAGACCATTTCCAATTTCCTTCAGACTGTGTATTTGAAGAGCAAGATAAAAGTAGCATAGTCTTCTTTGATCATTTGAAGTACATCTGAATGCTCCGATATGAAGCTTCCTAAATTTCTTGAATTTCCACTTAAGATTGGTCCTTTATTACCTCTTACATAATAAGAAATTGAATCCGAAGACAGAACAACATAAAATTAACATGCCTTTATTATTCCTTCGAGATTGAAGTTGAACCATCCAAGTTTGTAAGAATGCTCCAATCTATGAAGCCGTAGACGCTTTGATGCGCTACTCTTGGAGTCTTGGACCAATAAGTTATGAGAAGGAAAATAAGGTGGCACAAGTCACTAGATTTATATATGAAAGATCGATTATTCTCCTTCCGTTCCAATTTAATAGTCGCATTAACTTTTTATGCGTCACACCATACATGGCGAAAGTCAAAACGACTATTTAAAGGAAATAGAGAGAATACTAAATAGATTGTTCAACTACCAATGACGGAACAAAGCTCAACAGATCCATAATCCAGCAATTCTTGTATCATCTGCTCTATGTATTCCTCTTCAGGAGACTTGAACTGTTGAACATTCTCTCCTAGACCCTCACTACTATCAACCTTGATCGCGGAGTGGCTGACTCCCATTTCAGCACTTTTTCTACTTGCAATTGCAATGCTGTTTGAACAAGTAGAATGAGCTTCTTCAGCCTCTCTTTTCACAGGTGCTCTCGACATTTGGAGCGACGTGGTGTGACATTTTTGTAATTTAGCTCTTAGTGTGGCAGAGAGAAACTTTCGTGAAGAAGACTGAAGATCATCAGAGGCATTGTAAACGAAGTTGGTACGCGCTCTTGGTCCGCACATGAGTCGTGCAGCTTCGTCATATGCTCGTGCTGCATCCTCAGCTGTTTCGAATGTGCCAAGCCAAATTCTTGTTTTCCTGTTAACATAAACAGAGACATTAGTAAAAATTGATCCTTAATTTTGAGCAAAAATAACAAAACACTTTCGAGTTAGTAGTAGTTAATTACAGTATAGGGTGGCGAATTTCGGAGACCCAAGAACCCCAATGCCTCTGGCGAACTCCCCTGTATCTCTGTTGAGGTCTAACCATGTTTAAGCAGATAAAATATTAGCAAGAATATTTGACAAAAAGTGCTTGTTCTTTAAAGCTCTGTTGTGTTGCGTGACCTTTGAAAGAGTGGTTGAAGAGCAAGTGTTCCGAGTCTTTTTGTAGGCACCCTTTCCGGTCCCACAGGGCCTATTTTCTACATTTACCTTTTTACACCAGGTCCATATTTCCAAACTCACTATTTTATTGAACTGTATATTTAATCTTTCGATAGTTAGAACTGTTTTTTTATACTTCATCATCAATACTATTATATAATAGACGAAACATTAAAGTTTGTTATGTTGTGATTTTACTTAATTGTTCTTTCTTAAATTCGTGTTTTTACTTAATTAACCTTACTTATTTATAGAAATATATTATTAAATAATAATATTACCTATTTATAATCAATTACCTTTTTAACTAAAACATGTTAATTTTTCTATTTTTCCTTACTAAAACCCCTCATTTTCCAAAAATATCACGGACAAACCTTTAGTTATTTATTTTTAAACCTAATAATATAATTATTTTTTAAAAAGTTTACCTATTTTAACATGCCTACTTATTTTTCTTAACAAATACAATTACTAAAAATATTAAAATATAAATAATCAAATACTTATTTATAACCAATTACCTTTTCAACTAAAACATATTACAGATTTTTTCTAACAAATTCCCTCATTTTATAAATATATCACGGAAAATTGTATTTTTCAATTTACTTTTTCTATTTTTCTCACTAAAATCCATTCTTTTTCTAAAATATCACGGACAAACCCTTTACTTATTTATTTTAAAACATATTTAAATAATTCAAATTATTAAATTTTAAAACCTCATTTTCCAAAAATATCACGGACATTTACCTTTTTAAACTAAATATATGTTACATTTTTTTATTTTTCCATACTAAAACCCCTCTTTTTCCAAAAATATAACGAGCAAACCCCTTACTGATTTATTTTAAAATCTGTTTTAATGTTTTTAATTATTTAAAAGTTTTTAGCTATTTTTACTTGCCTACTTATTTTTTTAACAAATACAATTAAAAAAATAATAAAAAAATAACAATTAACAATCCGTGCATCGCACGGGTTTTAAGCTAGTTTTCATAATACTAGTTCATTTTAAAAATTTCCCCTTCACATGTATTTTTTTTTTTTATAACTAGAAAATATTAATTTGAACATTTATTCTTATGTTCATTATAATGCATGGATTTCACAAGAATATAAATTATATTAGCATCATACCTACTATTCATTAATTTATAATAGGATTTTCAAAATTATAATTGGAAAAAATATTTATATATCTGTATTGGAAATAAGAAATACGCTTATATGAGAAAAAGAATATTCTCATGAGACGGAGAAAGTATAACAATAAATAAATTGATATCTTATAGCGAAAGTCACAAGATAGTCATGTCATTTATTTTACAAAGCTAGTCAATTAGGTAATATATTACTATAAATTGATTAGGCATAAAGAATATTGTAGTTTGAGATCAACTCGCATTTTGTTTATTGATCCGATTCTGAATACCAGAAGATTTTTATGAATAAATAATCATGGATTTCAACTGATTATATGTAGGGCTATCTTGATAATGATATCGATCATCAGTTCAGAAGCCATGAGGGATATATGTGCGAAAATGTAATAAATTTTCACGGGCACATATGATTTATTAAAGTTCATGTGATTGTATGGAAATAGTAATGTACAACAAAATCTGAATTCAGACCTGATAAACTTATAAAATCTAATCAGTTCATGTGCCGCAATTTAAGGGGATCAAATAATGTATGTAATTCAATCAGGAAGCTGGAAACCCACAATGTTTCTACGTAACTGTAGCTGCTATATTTGACCATTATTGTATATGTGAAACATAAGATGTAGACATGATAACTTGGATATGTGCATTCATCATTTGGCCCCTTCATTTACTCTCAACCTTTGGTCACTTCTCGATCTTTATATCATGGTGGGAGAGCATCTCCAACGGTATTCTGTAAAATGGTTGACTAAATATTGATTATGTAAAATTTGTTGAATCTGTAATGTATTTTACTCGAGTTGACTATATTGATTGGTTATATTTTGAATATTGTATGTTATTATTATTTTAAGTTATTTGAAGTATAATATATTATTTTAATATGATAACAATTGACGTGTAATTTTGCTACACGTCCCTAGAGGTTCAGCATAGCATATATAGTAAATATAATGAGGTTATCTAAATTTTTAACCAACAGTGATGTACCATTGGAGTGACAAAATTTTTACATATTTTGTATAATTTCTATTTAAGGCATGTCATATAAATTTTTAGCTAAGAGTTGATTATGGTTGGAGATGCTCTGACAAGTGATTATTTATGTTTATATGCACATGCTTGCTCCTGTTATACAATTCAGAAAGGAATCAGTTTTCTTTTTTCGAATTTTAATAAATTTCGAAATCAAAACTCAAAAAAAAAATATTGATATGTTTTCAAGTTTTCGTAAACAGTTTATTTAGTAAACTGTTAAATAAACAGTTTATTTAAAATCTTAAAGTGTCACACATATCGAAATTGAGCTATCCTTGCATGTCATATGCAATCAGATTGAGTCGTCCTCATTAGGTGACAAGTTACATCATGTCGTGTTTGAATTTTACTATTATTAGTCCAGGTGATCAAGGACCCCAACCTTAATGTTGTAGCAATGGACAACCAACTTGGCTCCAAGTTGGAGCCAGCAATCTATGTAAATTACGTTTGACAGATAGTTTTATATTAACGTGCCTGTTTAGTCGAACAGAAATGTCATTGAGGAACTTGCCAAGATGTACCATAAAACTAGAGCATTTAAGGGGCGAACATTGAAAAACACATGATATTGAAACTAAGGATATGGTTCTAGAAATTTAGCAGTTAAATTACTGTATTATTAGACGGTGAAAGCTACCGGTAACATGGTTTGTCTAGACTTCATGTACCCAAGTGACCTTTGAGGTCATGTGACACTGGAGTGGCAGCAGAGCTGAAATGTCGGTACCATTGCCTGGAAAGCCATTTTTTTTTTACTCAAAGAACGCTCCATGGCTACAAGATTATAAGTACATTTTATTTATTACTATATTTTTGTGTGACCTTTCAGCTTCTATTAGTGTTATTAAGTGTTTTTTTTATTAATTTATTGTATGCTAAAATGTTTCTTTCCCTTTAATATTTTTATATTCTATATAAAGTATTTCTACTAAACATTAATTTATTAACAGCTAATAAATAAGAGACCCAAAAAGTCTACATGACCGCATCTGTGATGATATGGACAGAAAAGTAATTATAGAAATATAATTGCTGTTTCTTTGGAAAGACCAAATATTTAAGGCCCAAAACCTTGATTTTTTATTAATTTCGTAATTAATAAATAGGGAAAGTATACAGCTCATGAAAAGAGTCCAAATTATGGAAAATTGATCAAAGAATGATCCAGAATCCCAATTAATGAGTTATAGCTTTTATCAACAAGGAAACGAATTCTCCAGCAAGAAATACGATGTTTATCCAATATCAAAAAGGAGACTTATTCGCTAAAACTCCCAAACATACCATAAATACTAGGCTCCAGACGCCTATATAAGGACCCTGATCCTACAATCAGAACTACGTCTTTGACTTGATTCTCAGCATTAATTGAGATTCGTAGGCATCTTGTGATGACCGATTTAGTCTCGAAACACAAGTGCAGCCATTAAAGCTCGAAAGCTCATAAATCCTAGCAATTAATATACAAGTACGTTTTTTAATCCACAACATTTGGCGTCGTCTGTGGGAAGACAACATCAACCATGACAAACACACGAAGAACAATTCGCGATCCTCAAACTTCTGATGGACTCCCAATTACCTCTGCAACGGAGACTCGGGGGAGCCAACCCCCACCAATCACTAGTGCTGAAGGGGCAGACGCCCCCATCACAACCACTCAAGGACCGGAAGTCCCGATTACTACTGAAGGGACGAATCCCCTACAAATGGTCATTCATGGACGAGATCCACCAGAGACCACTCTCCAACAACCAATCATAACCACTTCGCTGCTTGCAAACGCACCACGTGGTCTCCAACTCCACACCACGGATCTCCCCCAGTATGCTACCCAAACTCTCGGCATGCCAACCTATGGTATGCCACCTCGACCCTCGGCGGGCAGCAGTGGGACTAATCCCATCTACCATGAGGCATACGTGCCCCCTTACATTCAAGGTCTGGGACCCCAAACTAGGCAAACCCCTTTCCAAGACTACTCAGGTCCCTATACCGAAGACGAGAATTACTCAACGGGAGATGAGAGGGATGTTGCCCCAAGGAGGAGACGTTCCTCCCAAACCAATCGAGAAACTACTAAGGAAAAACTTGCATCCCTTGAAGCCGAGGCTGCAAGGCTCAAAAAGTTATTGGCAGAAGAGGATGCCGCAAGGACACGAAATCAAGGAAGAGTCCCGATGATCAACCTCGACCCAACGCCAAGGAGAAGCAATAGGGCCGAGGCCCCAAGGGGTGATCCTACTAATTTGTTGCCCCTAGGAGATCCTGATGATCCAACACCACCCTTCACTCAAGACATCATGAAAGCCAACATCTCTAGAAAATTCAAGATGTCGACGATCAAGGCTTATGATGGAACGGGAGATCCCGCTAACCATGTGAGAACCTTCTCCAACGCACTGCTATTGCAGCCAACCAATGATGTGGTTAAGTGCCGAGCGTTTCCACAAACCCTAGCGGGCATGGCACAACGTTGGTACAGCCGTTTGCCTCCCAATTCTATTGGGTCCTTCAAGGAATTAAGCAAGGCGTTCATCAACCAATTCGTAAGTGGGAGAGTGCACGAGAAAAGCTCTGCATCCCTCATGGGAATTCAGCAAGGAGAGAATGAGGCCTTGAGAGATTACATTAATCGATTCACTAAAGAGGCTCTAAAAGTTCCAGACTTGGAGGACAAAGTGGCTATGATAGCTCTACAGCAAGGAACCATTGATGATCACTTTAAGAGATCATTGGCAAAGCACCCACCTGAGAGCATTTTAAAGATCCAAGACAGAGCCGACAAATACATCAAGGCAGAAGAGAGCATGAGAAAGCATGAACCCACTACTGGTGGTAATGGGAACTCAAAGAAAAGGAAGGAAACCCAAGAGTATGATGTTAAGGAAAAGTGTTGGTCCTTGACTATTGCAGAAGGGGGGGGGGGGGGTTGAATGCAATACTGATAAATCTCAATCTACGTTCCAACAACAAAAACTAAGATTAAGGATTATCAGTTTATAGAATGCAAACACAAGTAGACACACGAGTAATTCTCACAAAATAAATGTTTTATTTATTTTGCAATGGGTTGCTACAACCTCAAGAAAATGTTTGTTTTCTTGAGCTTCGGTTTCTCGAGTGATTACAGAGGATGACTTGAGAGATAGATTAAGTAGGCTAAACCTATCACTTTCAATCACGGGTCTTGTGAAGCTGCTGTCATTTTCAAGTGGCAGCTTCTTACAATTTGCCTGCCCGTGATTCTTTCCTAAATTGCTATACAGACAGCTTATCAATACATATCAAAGCAATCTAGAAACATTCTATTTTAAGCTAACACAATTCAGTAGATGTAGATTTGTCATACTCTGGAATTGGTGAGCTTTGTCATGTGATCTCTCAAGCTTCAGTCGTAGTCTTGCAGACCTGTTACAGTGTTGCGATACTGCAACACGCCTGTTTCTTGAACATCCAAACTGTCACAAGTTTGACTGGGTTGTTTACCAATACAAATGTTATCCCTTCATGACAGTATCCTGATATCTAAGCTTGCTGTCACATGAATGAGCTTATGGTGACAGTAAGAAATCCCCGCTGAAGGTGCTGTCAGGATTTCCAAGCTTGCTGTCAGGCTAAGGTAAAGTTGCTGTCAGAGGGCTTCCGCCAATGTTGTTGTCAGAGTGAATGTACTGTCGTGACTCACAACATGCTATCTTCTTGTAACCTTACTGTCAGCGTTGTGACAGTAATCTTTATTCTTGTAGTCCATCTTGAGTACTTCTTGAGACTTGAACAAATAATTGAACTTCTACTAAGATGCACTAGAATCTTATTTGTACTAAATAAAATGGTTACAAAGACATACTCTAGTTGTGACAGTATGTTCATACTTAATAAAGATTAAGTAAATAAAGTATCTAGTTAAGTTGCCTCATAGCTATCACCCATAAATCCTAACAAAAAGTTTCCTAGAACATCAAAGAGATCTGATTCTCTACCGAAGAGGAGCAATTTTGGCCCAAAGTTTACAGAATATGCAAGATTGAATACTCCCAGAAGTCAAATTCTGATGGAGATAGCGAAGGAAGAGGATCTCAAATGGCCGAAGCCAACGAGGGCTGACTTGTCCAAACGGAACCAAAACCAATTTTGTCGGTTCCATAAAGAAGTTGGTCACGACACCGACGATTGTAGACAACTGAAAGATGAAATTGAGTTTCTGATACGGAGAGGAAAACTCAGCAAATTCACCAAGAATGGAAATCAAGGAAGTCACAGAGGACATTATGAAAGAAAGGATTATGACAGAAGGGGCAACGACCAAGATCGTAACCCTAAGCCCCGAGGGCCGGTCATCAATATGATATTTGGAGGACCAACTGCTGATGGGTCCTCCCGAAACTCAAGGAAAGCCTATGCCCGAGAGGTAATGACTGTGGTTGGAGAAGCACCGAAGCGTGCCAGAACAGAAGTGTCAATAGGTTTTGATGATTCCGATTTAGAAGGGGTGAAGTTCCCCCACGATGATCCTTTAGTCATCGTACTTGTGATAGGCAATTCCGAAACAAAGAGAGTCCTAGTTGACAATGGAGCTTCAGTGGATATCTTGTTCCACGATGCTTTTATCAAGATGGGTTATACTGATTCTCAGTTGACACCCTCCAATATGCCCATATATGGGTTCAATGGAGTGGAATCAAAGGTGGAAGGCATTATCCAACTCTCAATGACTATGGGACAAGGGATGAATACATCTACTCAAATGCTGAACTTTGTAGTCATAAAGGCAACTTCAACCTACAACGCGATCCTTGGAAGGACTGGTCTTCATGCGTTTAAGGCCGTTGCCTCATCTTATCATCTGAAAGTCAAGTTCCCAACGAGGAATGGGATTGGAGAAGAGAGGGGAGACCAAAAGATGGCTAGAAGTTGTTATGTAGCCGCGTTAAGGCCTGATGGAATCGGGGGGCAGGTTCTCCCCATTGAAGACATGAATACAAACGACAATGAGGACATAAGAGGGAAACCAGCCAAGGACTTGATCCCAATTCCCTTAGTCCCATGTGAACCAGAGAAGGTGACTTATATTGGGGCACTACTGCCCGAACCATTGAAAAGCAAACTCACGACTTTTCTTCAAGAGAACAATGACGTTTTTGCTTGGACAGCGGCTGACATTCCAGGGATTGATCCCCAATTGATAACTCACAAATTGAATGTGGATCCAGAAAGGAAGACGGTGAAACAAAAGAAGAGAAGTTTTGCTCCAGAAAGGCTTGAAGCCATAAAACAAGAAGTTGAAAAGCTTTTGGAAGCCGGTTTCATTGAGGAAATTCAATTCCCAGAATGGTTGGCTAACCCGGTGATGGTCAAAAAGGTCAATGGGAAATGGAGGATGTGCGTCGACTTCACCGACTTGAACGATGCATGTCCTAAGGATTGTTTTCCCTTACCACGGATTAATGCTCTAATAGATGCAACAGTTGGGCACGAGATGCTAAGTTTTATGGATGGCTTCAGCGGATATAACCAAATCAAGATGCACAAAGATGACATCTCCAAGGTATCATTCATCACTGACTTTGGTGTTTTCTATTATCTAGTCATGGCATTTGGACTTAAGAATGCAGGGGCAACCTACCAAAGGTTGGTGAACAAAATTTTTGAACACCTAATTGGAAAAACCATGGAGGTCTACGTAGAGCACCTCCGAGAGGCATTTGAAGTGCTAAGGCACCACAAGATGATGTTAAATCCAGCTAAGTGTGCCTTTGGTGTAGGCTCGAGAAAGTTTTTAGGCCTGATGGTTTCCAAGAGAGGAATCGAGGCTAACCCCGACAAAATCAAAGAAATTCTAGACATGGAATCACCACGGACTATCAAGGAAGTCCAGAAACTAATGGGAAGAGTGGCAGCATTGGGAAGATTCATCTCCAAGTCAGGAGAGAAGTGCTTACCTTTCTTCAAAGCACTTAAGAATGTGAAAATTTTTGAATGGACAGCTGAAAGCCAAGAGGCCTTTGAGGCCTTGAAGAAATACATGGCTGAGCCACCACTATTGGCCAAACCAAAACCAGGAGAGGTTCTTTATCTATACTTGGCAATATCCAACACTTCCCTTGGAGCTGTTTTGGTAAAAGAAGAATTGAAGGTTCAGAAACCCATCTACTACGTGAGCAAGATCCTACATGGGGCAGAAATAAACTACTCTACCATAGAGAAGTTTGCCTTAGCCTTTATTATGGCCTCAAGAAAACAACGTCCATACTTCCAGGCACACAAGATAGAGGTCTTGACTAATCAGCCTCTAAGAAACATCTTGCACAACCCTCAAGTAAGTGGAAGATTGATTAAATGGGCCATTGAACTAGGGGAATTTGACATCAAATACAAGACTCGAACGGCCATAAAAGCACAAGCACTTGTTGACTTCATGGTTGAATGCACCATTGACAACCAAGAAGTCGGGGGGCAGGAAGTGACAGTGGAAGACAAGGAAGTTGAAGAAATAGTCTCCAAAGAATATTGGGTGCTCTATTTTGATGGAGCATCAAAAATAAAATCAAGTGGAGCTGGTTTAGTGCTACAAAGTCCTGATGGATTCCTCATAGAGTACGAACTAAAATTGGACTTCCCAACGACAAAAAACGAAGCTGAATATGAAGCTCTGATAGCTGGCTTAGGGTTGGCTGGAGCCTTGAGAGTCAAAACTCTGAAAGTATGTGGAGACTCGAGGCTAGTGGTTTCCCAAGTAAATGGGGAGTTTGAAGCCAGAGATGAAATCATGACCAAGTACTTAAAGCTCGTCAAAGCAATCATGACTCAATTTGACGAATGCTATGTAGAGCACATTCCAAGGAAAGAAAACATGAAGGTTGATGCCTTGTCTAAGTTTGTTTCTTCAGAAATTGAAAACTATGCAGGGAGTGTATACTTTCAAGTCTTGAAGACCCCAAGCATCAACGGAAAGTTGGTAGCACCCATTGATGTTGCTAGTTGTTGGATGGATCCCATCAAATCTCATCTGGAAACTGGGTGGCTACCCAACGACACTTCAGAAGCA
This sequence comes from Heracleum sosnowskyi, assembly GCA_030848705.1. Classification (NCBI taxonomy): domain Eukaryota; kingdom Viridiplantae; phylum Streptophyta; class Magnoliopsida; order Apiales; family Apiaceae; genus Heracleum; species Heracleum sosnowskyi. Next base: position 19,942,919 of record CM061243.1, on the reverse strand, counting down.
AGAAAGTTATATGTGAGAGCACTAAGGTATGCCCTGATTGAGGGAATTCTATACAAAAAGTCCTTCATCATTCCTTATCTGAAATGCTTGAGACCTCAAGAGGCAGAATTGGCCCTAAAGGAAGTACATGAAGGAATTTGTGGGCAACACTTGGGGGGTAGAGACCTTGCTCATAAAATCACCCGTCTAGGCTTCTATTGGCCAAACATACTAGCTGATCCTAAAAGCTATGTGAAGAAGTGTGAACAGTGCCAGAAACATGCACCAATGGTTAGGCAACCACCAGAGATGTTGACATCCATAAACTCACCAATCCCATTTGCAATGTGGGGAATGGACATACTTGGGCCATTTCCAATGGCAAGTACGCAGAGAAAGTTCTTAATAGTAGCAATCGACTACTTCACTAAGTGGATTGAGGCTAAACCCTTAGCCAAGATAACCACCAAACAAGTGATGCACTTCTTCTGGGAAAGTGTAATATGCAGATATGGAATCCCATGAATCCTGGTTACGGACAATGGAACTCAGTTTAACAATGATGAGTTCAAGAAGTATTGTGAAAAGAATGATATCCAATTGCGCTTCACTTCTGTTGCTCATCCTCAAGCAAATGGGCAAACTGAAGTTGCAAATCGAATTATCCTAGATGGACTAAAGAAAAGAGTTGAACGCTCCAGAAACACTTGGGTAGACGAATTGCTCCCCATACTTTGGGCATATCGTACTACCTGCAAAGTCACCACTGGAGCAACCCCATTTCTGCTGGCATATGGAGCAGAGGTAGTGGTTCCAGTGGAGATTACTCACACGTCTCCAAGAATTGAGGCCTATGAGCCAGAAACAAATGAAGAAGGCTTGAGGCTAGCCTTAGATCTAATTGACGAAGTTAGAGATGAAGCAAACGTCAAGATAGTTGAGCATCAAAAGAAGGCATCTTTCTACTATAACCTAAGGGTTAAAGAAAGATTCTTTCGACAAGGAGACTTGGTTCTTAGAAAGATTGAATCATCCGGAGTTGGACAAAAAGGCAAGTTGACCCCAAATTGGGAAAGACCATATCGCGTTAAGAACGTATTTGGTCGAGGCTCATACAATCTAGAAACCCTCGAAGGGCATGAGGTGCCAAGGACTTGGCATGCTGCAAACTTGGAAGTTTACTATGTTTAAAGTGTTTCCTGAATGGATTCACTACTAGAAATAAGGTTTGATAAAACCAATCCAAGTTCTTAAACTTGGGTATTTTGTAAGGGTTGATCCCATTTTCAAAGTATTGAATTTCATATTCTTATGTTTTCATTATATACGCAATGCATTCTGATAGACATGCATGCAAAGTCATTAAGAATGTAAAAAGGCTTAACAAAAGCTTAAATAAAAGTTAAGCTCGTAGGCTGAAAGTACAGTACAAGCCATGAATGGCCATAAATAAAAATACAAAAGAAAAACTACATCATCTAAGCTGCCTTGTCGACGGCCTCCTCCTCCTCCTCTTCTTCTGAAGCAGAACTAGAGCGAGTGGCAGCAAAATCAGCCCCGGTAGTCTGACCAGGTGGAGAAGAATGATCTAGGTCTAAGATCTTGTCATCCTCTTCCATATCATCCTCTCCAGCCAAAGCCACCTCTAATGGGGTAGGTGCATGGGGACTTGGAAATTCAGAAAGGTTAAGGGATCCAGGCATCCTCTCCAGAACCTCAGCAAGAGCGCCTTCCCATCCCTTAGTGTACTGGACTGGGAAGAAGAGCTCATCATGCTTCTCGATTAAGTCCATGTACTCCTGGGAGTCGAGGTACTCATCAATATAGTCATCACGGCCTTCCTCAGAGAGACCAGCTCAGCCGGGGAATCGGCTAACTCCTTCTCCCTCCTAGCCAGACTAGCCTTCAGAGAGCCCACCTCCTCTTGGGACTTCTCAAACTTGCCTTGGTTGGCCTCTGAAGATGAGCGCCAAGCCTTGGCTTGAAAGAGAGCCCCTTGGAAGTTGGCATTAGTCTGCAAAGCAAGTTACAAGTCAAATACTTAAACTTGAAATACATTATTAACTACAAAGAAAAAAGAGAGGAAAAATACTTACAGCAGCCATAGCTTGGGCTCCAGCATGCTCCACCCCCTCAATGGTGGAGTTGGTGACAAAGTCCTTGTAGTCACAAGGGGTCAAGGAATGATAGGACCACTCCACAGCATGCTTAGACACCCCCACTACGGTGTCTTTCTTCCTAAGACCCCAGTTGGGGCGCCAAACTGAACTTTTGGCCGAGGAAGGACCCTCAACCTCATCAGTAAGGTCCACATGAGGCCTTATAAAGGCTGGGACACTGGTAGCACGGGGATCCTTCCCTCCCAAACGAGCCCTCTTCATCCTGGCAGTTTCACCTTCCAGGGGCTCGTTGGTCTTGTTGATAAAGGTCGCAGCTGCAAAAATACAAACAAAGAAACAATGGGTATAAGACAATCTTAGATAAATAAAGAAAAGATTGGAATGAAAATTACCCTTGTCATGAACATTTGAAAGTCCCAAGGACTTCAGCTTAAACTCATCCAGGAGCTCCTAAGCCGTTGTAGCATAATCATCTTTGGTGAGCTCAGCATAGGCATGGGCCTCCTCATCATTCAGAATTATATTATTGGGGCTACCATCCGAGACCCTACTGAAAGATCTACGGAAAGGGGTACCCCAATCCCCCCCTTCCCAGGTTAAATACATAAATTCATTTTCCATCTTGGGTTATTATCAGGGATGGATTTTGGATGAAAAATGGGAGGAGTGGAAGGACGATGGTTGATATAAACCCAACCCAAAGTAATGGCAGAGCTATTTTTAAATTGGAATATTTTCCTAAATAAAGCAACAGAAAGAGGAAAGTTGTTCTTCAAGCAAAGAACAATGAAACACATAATGATTCTCCAGGCGTTTGGTGGAAGTTGGCAAAGGTTAATCCCAACATCAGCCAAAAGCCTGGGAATGAACTCATGGAAGGGAAACCTGAGTCCCGCAACAATGGCATCCTTATAAATGCATAGAGCATTAGGACTCCAATGGTAGGAACGGTCTCCTGGGCCAGCTGGAACTAACCTATATGGAGCATTGATTCTATACATTTTATTGTAATCCCTAATCAATTCGATTTCATGAAATTTATTACTACAGTCAAAGGAATCTAAGTGCGAGACAGAAGGGTACTCATCACTACGTTCTAAAATCATATCTTGAAGAGACATATGAGAAGAACGAATGATGATACCTCTTTTAGAAGCCTGATTGACCTTCTGGAGACGTTGAGCAGCGCGATCAGTCATCTTCGAAACTTCAGAAAAAACCTAGAAAAACTTCAAAGAAAACCCAGAATCTTCAAATCTTCAAATAGGAACCCAGAAAATCTTCAAAGGATGAAGATTGAATCCAGAATATCTTCAAGGGATGAAGATTGAACCCAGAAAATCTTCAAAAGATGAAGATTGAACCCAGAAAATAAGGAATATAATCCCGGAAAACTTCGTCGGAAATCGCCTTACTACGGAATAAGGAGAGAAAACTTATGAAGGCTAGAGAGAAATTTTTAGAAAGAGAGAAGTATGAAGTGAAGAGTGAAATGGAAATCTCACTCTTTTATAATCAAAGTGACCGGGAACCCAACCGGTTAAGGAAAGGGCAACCGTCTATGGCCAGTTACGGCCCATAAATCCATTTATGGATTATATAAATCAAAGCCCAAATAATTCGAGGCTCGGGCAAAATCAAAGCCCAAACAATATAAGGCCCAATAAGGCCCAAAGTTGGAATAAATTGAAGACCAATTAAAATTGGGCTAGTTAAGGCCCAAGAAAGAATGAAAATTGAAAAGAAGCCAAGGCAAAAAATAGTAAATTTGAGGTCGAAAAAACCTTAAGTTGAAGTCGCACGATCGAAATCGAAAAATAATTAAATCAAGGTCGAAAAAACCTTGGGTCGACATCGAAGGCTCGAAGTCGAAAATACACGAAGAATTGAGGTCGTATCCATCGACTTCGCACCAAAATAAGTTCAAAAAATCAGAAGATTTGAGGTCGAAGAGACCTTAGATCGAGTTCTAAGGCTCGAGGTCGAAAAAGACCTAAGAATTGAGCTCGGACCCTTCGACCTCGCACCAAATCGAGGTCGAAAACATATAGGTTCGAGGTCGTATGACTGAGGTCGAAAATATATGAGAAATCGAGGTCGTATCCATCGACCTCGCTCTCAAATGAAATCAAAATCGAGGTCGAAAAGACCCTAAATCGAGGTCGAAAAGACCCTAAATCGAGGTCGATGAAATTAGGTCGAAAAAGACCGAGAATTCGAGGTCGAAACCATCGACCTAGGACCAATCGAGGTCGAAAAAAAGGCTGGATCGAGGTCGAAGCCACGAGGTCGAAAATGGCCTGTACATCGAGGTCGAAAGCTTCGACCTCACAACTGATTGAGGTCGAAAAAGCACGACTTCGAGGTCGAAGCCACGAGGTCGAAAATGACTTGGAAATCAAGGTCGAAACATTCGACCTCACACAGAAACGAGGTCGAAAAAGTATGAAATCCTGGTCGAAACCACGAGGTCGAAAATGACCTGTAAATCGAGGTCGAAAGCTTCGACCTCACAACAGGTTGAGGTCGAATTCCTGGTCGAAAAAGACCTAGATTCTGGTCGAATTCCTGGTCGAAAAAGACCTAGATCCTGATCGAATTCCTGGTCGAAAAAGACCTAGATTCTTGTCGAATTCCTGGTCGAAAAAGACCTAGATCCTGGTCGAATTCCTGGTCGAAAAAGACCTATTTCCTGGTCGAAAACGAGGTCAAAAATGACCTAATTTGAGGTCTAAAATGTCCTTAAAATAGAAAATTTTGAGGAAAAACACGTTATACCTTCTACGAAAACCCCAAGGAGATTTTCCCAAAAGTTGGAGGGCAAATGATATGGACAGAAAAGTAATTATAGAAATATAATTGTTGTTTCTTTGGAAAGGCCAAATATTTAAGGCCCAAAACCCTGATTATTTATTAATTTCGTAATTAATAAATAGGGAAAGTATACAACTCATGAAAAGAGTCCAAATTATGGAAAATTGGTCAAAGAAGGATCCATAATCCCAAGTAATGAGTCATAGCCTTTATCAACAAGGAAACAAATTCTCCAGCAAGAAATACGATGTTTATCCAATATCAAAAAGGAGACTTATTCGCTAAGACTCCCAAACATACCATAAATACTAGGCTACAGACGCCTATATAAGGACCCTGATCCTACAATCAGAACTACGTCTTTGGCTTGATTCTCAGCATTAATTGAGATACGTAGGCATCTTGTGAGGACCGATTTAGTCTCGAAACAAAAGTGCAGCCATTAAAGCTCGAAAGCTCATAAATCCTAACAATTAATATACAAGTACGTTTTTTAATCCACAACATGTGACGAATCAAAAAAAAAATATTCAAACAAGATATTGTTTAAATATTGAAAAGGAATTAGATGTAATATTATACAAATTTAAGATTTGTTTATAAATTGATCAAGAATTAAATATCCAAGAACTATATGCCTTTTTTATATGTAACTAGCTTTATAACTCGTGCGAGACACGAGTATGATCTAAATTTATATTTTGTTGGACTTTTTACACGTTTAAAAAATGAATTATTTGGTATTTTAGATTATTTTTTTTTTTTTGCTTTCGATTTGTAATAGTACCTACCCTTGTTCATAAAAAAAATGTAAAATGGAAGAATTTTGATTTTTTTTAATTTCGCAGTAGTCGTGATTAATTATGGACGTTCATTGTTTTGGAAGGGATAATTAATGGATTAAGAAGAAATTGAGTTGATTTGCATCAGTTGCCTTAATTTTATATGTTGTGTCTGTAATATACACGCTAGTAACTGTCTTTTTCATTAATTTCATCAAATGCGTGAGAGTCAGCCACATTGTTCAGCATATGTTTTTTGATTTTGACATAAATAAGGTGTAACGAAGGACCAAAGTATATACACGACAAGGTTGTTAATTTAGACAATGTCTTAAAAAAAATTGAGATCAATTTGGTAATTGTTGTCCATTGACTATATTGGTTGCGTGTTACTTTTCGTTTCAAGCGATTTATTATTTTTTTCTCGAACCTGCCTTATCATTGGGGGCAGGAACTGGCGCTGTAGATGTTGAGTTTATGTGCATTATAGTGTATATGTCATGTCCATCTTGATTATATGAGGTAATTTATACTTTGAATAATTCTTGTGTACAATGTTGTTGACTATTTAAGTAATATCCTCGATGATTTTTTCTTACGTCTGGACATGTGTTTATTAGTTTAATTACCATGTTCAAAATATTATTGAGTGTAGTATATTATTTCCCTTGTGTGTTAATGCAACTATATAATAGTAAGACCTGACCGACTTAAAATATGATTCTTTCAATTGGGACACCTACAAATCGCTCAACTTTCTTCTTGAAAAGAGTGAAAGTTGTTATTTAAGCATTTTTCATGCCTACAGTTGTCCTACTTAAAGTACGTATGTAGTTCAGACGGTATGCCGAATATAATGTTTGTACTTTTTTCCATTTTCACTTAATTTTTGAATACCTAATTTATTTAGGTCATCCGACATGCACTCCTGCTGATATCTGAAGTGTCTTTTTCTTTCTTTTCACACAATAACATAATACTCTTTTCAACATCAACTGATCAAAATTGTACTTTGATCCTCAACTTCATTTAGCTAATTAAAAAATTTGTTAATTTCACTAACCAAAAGCATGGACATACTCTAAATTTGCAAATTTTATTAGATTTTCTAAAAAAATTTATTGTTTTGCGTGTTAAAAGTGTGATAATGATTTATTCGAATGTTGACAAAAGTTTGTATGTGTCTCATCAGTTAATTTGTTGAAGTGTTATAATTAAATAAATGTTTGTTTTTATCTGTTTATGTGCAAATTTAAACCCATTTTTGTTACAAATGTAATATTAAAAGTTTGATAGACGATACATTCGAAGACTAAAAGTCTGACATGATTGATAATTTTTTAATATTTCTGGAATTAAATATAATTATAGATATTAATTATCTAATCATTTAAGTAGTAGTAGAAATATAATTATAAATTCATATATTTAATAACAATGGAGTATCAAATATAGATGTATTAATGATGATTAATGAATTAGATGTATTTAATATATGCATTAATTATAGAATTATTATTATTATGTAATAAGTAGGGGTAATATAGTAATTATATTGATTTATTATTTTAATATTTTTATATGATTTTTTAGTATTTTTTATCTTATTTTATTAGCATTTATTTTTATTTTGATCTTAAAAATTTTTAATATGTTGTCGACGGAATAATATTTTGAACTTTTAAATGTAACTTAGAAAAATAGATGATATAAATATTAAATAATAATATGTTGTTGACGGAATTCGAACATTGAACCGTGGGAGCATTTTAGATATCAAGAAACCAAACTACCAACCAACCAAATAGAGAGTAGTTTGCTTATAATAGTATACTAGCTTAAAACTCGTGCGATGCACGGATTGTTAATTGTTATTTTATTATTATATTTTTAATATTTTATTAATTGTATTTGTTAAAAAAATAAGTAGGCATGTTAAAATAGCTAAATACTTTTAATTAATTAAAAACATTAAAACATATTTTAAAATAAATAAAATAAAAAAATGTAACATATATTTAGTTTAAAAAGGTAAATGTCCGTGATATTTTTGGAAAATGAGGTTTTAAAATTTAATAATTAAAATTATTTAAATTCGTTTTAAAATAAATAAGTAAAGGGTTTCCTGTGATATTTTTGGGGAAAAAAATGAACTTTAGTGAGAAAAATAGAAAAAGTAAATTGAAAAAGACAATTTCCCGTGACATATTTAGAAAAGAAGGGACTTTGTTAGAAAAAATCTATAATGTGTTTTAGAGTAATTGGTTATAAATAGGTATTTGATTATTTATATTTTAATATTCTTAGTGATTGCATTTGTTAAGAAAAATAAGTAGACATGTTAAAATAGGTAAATTTTTAAAAAATAATTATAATATTATAGGTTTAAAAATAAATAACTAAAGGTTTGTCCGTGATATTTTTGGATAATGAGGGGTTTTAGTAAGGAAAAATAGAAAAACTAACATGTTTTAATTTAAAAAAGGTAATTGTCATGTTTGAAAAGGTAGTGGAATTTGTTAGAAAAAATAATGTATTTTAGGGAAAAAAGGTAATTGGTTATGAATAGATAATATTATTATTTAATAATATATTTCTATAAATAAGTAAGGTTAATTAAGTAAAAACACGAAATACAGTTAAGGACAATTAAGTAAAATCACAATGTACCATATCGACCAACCAAACTTTTAATGTTTCGTCTATTATATAATAACTAGGTTAAAACTCGTGCGATGCACGGATTGTTAATTGTTATTTTATTATTTTTTAAATATTTTTTTAATTGTATTTGTTAAAAAAATAAGTAGGCATGTTAAAATAGCTAAACACTTTTAATTAATTAAAAATATTAAAATAGATTTAAAAATAAATAAGTAAGAGTTTGCCCGTTATATTTTTGGAAAAGAAAGGATTTCAGTAAGAAAAATAAAAAAATTAACATATATATTTAGTTTAAAAAAGGAAAATGTCCGTGATATTTTTGGAAAATTAGATTTTAAAATTTAATAATTAAAAATATTTAAATACGTTTTAAAATAAATACGTAAAGGGTTTACCCGTGATATTTTTAAAAAAGAATTGATTTTAGTGAGAAAAATAGAAAAAGTAAGTTGAAAAAGTTAATTTCCCGTGATATATTTAGAAAAGGAGGGACTGTGTTAAAAAAAATCTATAATGTGTTTTAGCTGAAAAGGTAATTGTTTATAAATATGTATTTGATTATTTATATTTTCAGTAATTGCATTCGTTAAGAAAAATAAGTAAGCATGTTAAAATAGGTAAACTTTTAAAAAATAATTATAATATTAAAATAGGTTTAAAAATAAATAACTAAAGGTTGTCCGTGATATTTTTGGAAAAGGAGGGGTTTTAGTAAGGAAAAATAGAAAAACTAACACGTTTTAGTTAAAAAAAAAAAAGGTAATTGCCCGTGATATATTTGAAAAAGTAGGGGAATTTGTTAGGAAAAATAGAAAAAATAATGTATTTTAGGTGAAGAAGGTAATTGGTTATAAATAGGTAATATTATTATTTAATAATATATTTCTATAAATAAGTAAGATTAATTAAGTAAAAACACGAATTAAAATTCAGTAAGGGCAATTTACTAAAATCACAATGTACTATACCGACCAAACCAAACTTTTAATGTTTCGTCTGTTATATAATAGTATTGATTGATATTGATTGATAGTATAGATAGATAGATAGATAATAGATGTAAATTAATACTTAAATATTTAAACATTATTCTTCAAAAAGATATTTAAATATTTTACGTACATCTTTAAAATAAAAAAAAACGAAAAACATAATAAGAAAAAAAAACCCAGTTGGAGTTGATAGCTTGAATAACATTAATGCGATGGACATTGATATAGTAAATATCGAGTCTTAAATAATGAATGGGCCAGGAAGGCCCAATAACACTAACGGCTCAAAGGCCACACATTCATGGACTTGTAAATTGATACAAATTCATTTAGGCAAACAAATCAAATCTCGTCAACCGTTAAACCCTTGTTTCTCCGGCACAGACTGAGACAGAAGTAGAGCAGCAGCTTAACAGGTTCATCTTCTTCTATCTCTTCTAATTCACTTACATACACACATAATTACACTCTGTTTCTATATTTATGCTTCCTAGTCATTTCAGTTGTAACCTCTGTTGTTTTTGCTTTCAATTACTAGGGTTTCTCTTTTTATATTACACATTTATATAATGTCAATGTATAATGGTGCACGATACTCACAATACATCGATTATTTCTCGATTTGGTACTTAAATTGGTAATTGCTGTAACTATCTTCGTATGTTGATGTTTATGTATTTTGACTATTTTTTTTTTTAATTGAATTGAACTGTTTGACCTTTCCCGATATGTTTGGGACTTTGTTGGTAGTTTAAATGGATTGTTCAGAGCGGGTAAGATAATCGAATGTTGAAATAGGGTGTTTGGGTGCTTTATGGTTGGGAAGGGATTTTTGGCATTTAGGTAATTAGAGGGGGGAATTACGAGTTGAGATGGAGTGATTGTGCGGAGAAAAGCTGTGCCACGTAGAAAATCATATTTGTTACTTATTTACAAAAACCACATGAATGGAGGTACTAGGGTGGAGGATGTGGAGAATTTTAATTGTGAATCTTTTGCGATTTGTGTAATCTTTTAAGATAAGTATTTGTTTGTAAGCGCATTAGCTAGTGTTGCCTTTTGTTGAATTACCAAACTAGTCAACCTAATATTTTAAGTCCAGATCAAGTATACAGAAAAGAAATATGGCCAATTGGAAACGCCTCTCTATTTTAGCAAGAAATGAAGGTTTAAGTCCTTTTTTCCTTTGATAATAAAAGTGCATGCTAGGTCCCAATTGAGTTTTGGGGTTTTCTTTGCTTTAGGGAAGCCTTCTTTTGTGAGAAAAACAGTTAGCATTAACAGATGGCACAACACATGCTCATATACCTAGTGTACCTGTCCTCTTCCCGGCTTCTTCCTTCTCTTACATCCCCTTCCCATTCTTCCTTCTGGACCGTAAAGAATTAGTTTCTCACTCAGTCAACTAGTTTTGCCGCCGACGAGAAAGGTTATAAGTGCTAGGACAGGAGAAAGAGCTTGTAATAGGGCTACCTCTTTTCTGATGGGAAACTCAAACAAATCAAGAAAGATATATTACTATATGTATTATACGAATTTTAACGTATTTAAAGAGAGATTTAATTTCATCCAATTTTAGGGATTTAGTAAAATACCATTATTATAGTTTGCATTTTTTAGGAGTATTTTAGTTTATGTATATTGCAAGAACTGAATTGTAATCCACCACATTTTAAAGCTATTGGAATTGAATTATTGGGTTAAGATCTTGTTTTTCCTTTTTTAGAATGGATTGTGATCCATACAGTCCTCTCTTTCAGAGTAGAGTCCTTGGGGGTAGTGGACTTTTTGCGTTCAATCCACCTAATCTTATCTTTTAATTCCTGTATTTTATAAATCATTGTTCTTGATTCCTGTCCTACAACACTTTCTTCACCAACTGGAGAGAGGCTAGTTTCTTCCACTGCTTTTTTTCAAGCCTAAATACGATTGAGACACTTGCTTAATGGTAAATAGAGTTGATCAGTTGGAAAAACAATGTGGAGTTCAGAATGTCTTTTAGATTCTATAGATGTGTCTTGCTTCTTTTGTGTTTATTCATCGATACCTGTGTTGGGTACCATGATGTTATGAAAACTGTGGCAAAGTATATTATATTTTGTTTTCACAGTGTTTTCTGATGCTATTTTCAAACTCATGAATCTTTGTTGTTAATAGGGGCAATATACGAAGTTAATATTCAGTGAAAGACAACTCGAGATCCAACATAAGAATGGGTTTTGATCTCGGGTCTATTGACACCTTTGGTCCCCCTGTATCTCAGTCTCAATGTAGAAAAAGAAAATTTGTGTTCAACAGCAGTGATTCCTCTTCGGCGGATAAGCATCTCCACAGTATCGATGCTTCCTTACCTACTTTGCAATCTTGTGATTATTTCATGGAACCTTGCTTGAGTGACATGGCCACTCGAGAACTCGTGAGTCCTGGTTACTGTGGTCGAGTTCGGGATTTCACTGTTGGAAGGTTTGGTTTTGGGTGTGTTAAATTTACTGGGGAGACTGATGTTAGGTGGTTGGATTTAGATCATATAGTTAAATTTAGTAGACATGAACTAGTAGTATATGAGGATGAAAGTTCCAAACCTGTGGTTGGTAGGGGCCTAAACAAGGAAGCAGAAGTAACTTTGGTGCTGCGAATAAGATATAGAGAGGAGGGGCTAAGAGCATTTGTGAAGAAACTGAGGCTCCTTACCGAAAGACAGGGAGCGGATTTTATTTCATTTGATCCCTCAAATGGGGAATGGAAATTCTTAGTTCATCATTTTAGCAGATTTGGCTTGGATGAAGATGATGAGGAAGATATTACAATGGATGATGCTGCTCCAGAAGTTGAGGAACCTCAGGAGATGAGTGGTGGTGAAGTTTATGAAGTTGATGACAAAAGTGCGATTATTGATCCAACTTTGCTTTCACATTCCCTTCCTGCTCACCTTGGTCTTGATCCAGTCAAAATGAGGGACATGCGAATGCTGATGTTCTCTGCTGAGGATGAGGATGAGTATGCCGAGGAAATGAATGGTACAATGTCACATCAGAAGCAGTCCTTTCGTAATCAATCCAAGATGTCTCCTTTACAGCAGTCTTCTCACAGGACAGTCCACAGACCTACCCCCCCTACTATTAGAAAGACGCCTTTAGCTCTACTTGAATATAATCCTGGTAATTTTGAGTCAAGCCCGCCCGGGTCCATTTTAATGGCCCACCAGAATAGGGGCCTGTCTCTTAAGCCAACAAAACTGGACGGATTTAAACTGGATCTAAAGCATAATTCACCAGTTACAGCAAGCCATTCTCGTAATGTAGTTGATGCAGCATTGTTCATGGGCAGGTCATTTGGTGTAGGATGGGGTCCTAATGGCATCCTTGTTCACACTGGTGCACCTGTTGGCAGCAGTAACTCGAGAGAAATATCTTCAGTGGTCAATTTAGAGAAGGTTGCTTTCGACAAAGTGGTTCGAGATGAAAATAATAAAGTAAGTGAGGATCTTATTGATTTCTGTTTTGATTCTCCGTTGAATTTTCACAAGGAGCTAAATCATGAAACTAAAGAAATTGGAATTGGATCCTGCAAACTAAAGCTTCAGAAACTTGTCTGTGATCCCTCATTGCTTTCAGATACTTGCCGGGGATATATAGGAATCACAGAGGAGCAACTAGAGGTCTCGGGGTTGACTTCCTATGCTCGTGTAATCTTAATGCACCAAATCCTGGTGTGGGAGTTGATAAAAGTCCTTTTTACCTTGAAGGAATCACGAGTGCGGTCAAATGCACTGGCAGACAATCAGGACGACACAATGCAGGACGGGAAGGATAGCTATCAGGACATTGACGAAGAAGCACTTCAATTGATTCGGAGGGCTGAGTTCAGTTGCTGGTTACAAGAGAGTGTCTGCCACCGTGTACAGGAAGAAGTAAGCTCATTGGATGAATCAAATGATTTACAGCAAATATTCCTGCTTCTAACTGGAAGACAACTGGATGCTGCAGTAGAACTGTCTGCTTCTAGGGGAGATGTTAGACTAGCATGTCTGTTGAGTCAGGCTGGCGGGTCAATGGAAAATCGCTCTGATATTACCAGGCAGCTTGAACATTGGAGAAATAATGGATTGGACTTCAACTTTATTGAGACGGACAGGACAAGACTTTTTGAGTTGCTTTCTGGTAATATTCATGGAGCTTTAGATGGCGTGAATATTGACTGGAAAAGATTTTTAGGGTTATTGATGTGGTATGCCCTTCCACCAGAAACCTCTTTGCCAGCTATTTTTCAAACTTATCAGAAGCTTCTTAATGATGGAATGGCACCTTATCCTGTCCCTGTTTATATTGATGAAGGAGTCGTAGAAGAAGGTACAACAAGGGATACAGAGGAGCGGTTTGACCTTGCATATTATCTCATGCTTCTTCATGCCAGTGGGGAAAGCAAATATAGTGTTCTGAAGACTATGTTCAGTGCTTTAGCTTCAACAAAAGATCCACTTGACTATCATATGATATGGCACCAACGTGCAGTATTACAAGCACTAGGAACCTTCAACTCTAATGATCTTCATATTCTTGATATGGGACTAGTTTCTCAGTTGTTGTCTCTAGGGAAGTGTCACTGGGCCATCTACGTGGTGCTTCACATGTCCTATCGCGATGATTTTCCTAATCTGCAGGCTACTGTTATCAGAGAAATCTTGTTCCTGTATTGCGAAGCTTGGAGTTCTCAAGAATTACAAATTCAGTTTATTGAGGAAATGGGAATTCCTTCATCATGGATGGACGAGGCTCTGGTGAGTTTAGACTCTTTTCTATAACTTGTGGTTCCTGCTAAAGGTGAGAGGCGCACTTAGGCACGGAGGTAATTCTGGAGCCTAGGCGCGAGGTGTGTGCCTCATTTGAGAGAGGTGCAGGGTTGCATAGAATTAAAATATATTTACATATACGATATGTAAACACTTAAACACAATAAGTATCAAATGAAACATGTTAACAAAATATTTATGAGCCAAATACAACTCACAAGGGGTAATCAAATATTACAAACTTGATTGAACTTAAAGATTTAAGTAATTAATTTCCTTTACTCATATATGATTGTAATAGGAGTACTAGTATTTCAAAAAGAACAATGTACACTAAATTAAAATGTACAAGGTGGACACATAGGAAATAAAAAATATAATAAATTTCTACTTAAATTATTAAAGAACAATCTAAATTAACTTAAAATCTACGAGGTGGACATGTAGGAAATAATAAAAATTATAATTTTCTACTCAAATTAATATATAGTATGCCCTTTCTTGTAGTCCTATTTAACCGGTACATCCCTATCAGAAAAACTATAACCAGAAAATTTTAGGCTTGCTGTTATGTAAATATGTAAAATGCATGTTTGGCATGTTTGTTATGCAATCTTTTGTAGTCGTATTTAATTTGTATGTCCCTGTGATATAAATCATAACCAAAAAAATTTTGGGGTTGCTGTAATGTAAAATACGTAAAATGCATGTTTGGCATGTTTGAAACAATTAAAAATGTTAATGAATTTCTTATGATTCTCAATTATCCCCTTTGGCTTTTTCCATCCGTAATCAATAATTCTTCTTGTACATGGGAAAACATAGTCCTTTAAAGTACTCGAGACACCTAGATGTTCTGAATTTCCCCTGCACTCGTTCACCCACCTATTACTTAAAGGTTTTACTTATGCTACATTGAGCTTTTGATCAATAACTGTGTGTATATTGGCCTCTTTTGATCAATAACTGTCTATATATTGGGTGTGCTTCAGGCAGTGTACTCTACTTATTGTGGTGATCTGCCCAAAGCCCTTGAGCATTTTCTGCGATGTGCAAACTGGCAAAAGGCACATTCAATATTTGTAACTTCAGTTGCTCATTCCTTGTTCTTGTCAGGTAAACATCAACTATTGTTGTGTGACAAATTTATATATACATCTCTCCACTATTAGGATTACAGTGATGTTAAGCTTGGTGAAGGCATTACAAGAAACCTATGTTGCTTATCTACAGCTAATGCTTCTGATAAATTTTTGTAGCTTAGAAGAGATGTGGAAATACAATTACAATATCAAGCCTATGTTTAGGGAAGTGATATATAAGCACATAGCAAATATTTTCAATTATGAAGGTGTCACAAAAAAGAAATACATATCTATCTATCTCTCTGGTTCCTTAATTTACATAGCCGCTACTTACGGAAGGCACTCCTTTTCTTAATGTCCGCTTCCGTTCATTATGCCATCAGCAGTTTGTTTAGTCTTATTTTTTTTCATTATTGTTCAGCCAAACACTCGGAGGTATGGAGGCTTGCAACTTCAATGGAAGATCACAAGTCAGAAATTGATAACTGGGATTTGGGAGCTGGAATTTATATATCCTTTTATCAACTTAAGAGTTCCTTGCAAGAAGACAATGATACTATGAACGAACAGGTATGATCAAACCTTTCGAACAAAGTTTGGTCTTCGAATTGTTCTGCAGCACAAGTTAACCTTAAGTTTTCTACTTCCATACTCGAAAAGGGAAAAAAACTTTTACCTCCATAAAACCAAGTCTGGGTTGTCTCTGTATGATTCAATACATATGTAGACAATATGAACTAATAATGACCCTATTAGGACTGCTGGACGCATATACTCTACCCTTGTTGGACTATCTGATGTTTGCATATAATAGCCAACAGCTTGATGAACACAGGATTGAATGAAAATCATACAAAGACACTTAGTACCTTTGAAAAATATTCAAGTAATTTATTAAATGAAAATCATATTATTATTCATAAGCGACGATTAGTTAGGTCTAGGTTAAATTGGACCTTTTTTTTCTTTTTGTAGTCGGAAGGAAATGTCTTTAATGGAGAGCAACAGAAAATGAAGGCCTTGCGATTATGACTTATAAGATTATTATTCATATTATATTGATTGTCAGTCAATAATGGGTCTTTGTTTGGCTTCTTAAATGAGCATGTTTTTTTACTCTCTTGCAGGATTCTCTTGAAAGCAAAAACGAAGACTGTAGAAACTTTTTAAGTTGCTTAAATGAGTCTTTGGCAAAGTTTGGTAGCAACTTTCCTGTTGGTGCAAGGTATATACATACTCTAATTATTCAAATTCTACACAGCCCTCCTCTACTATCTTGTTTCAGAAATAAAATCCCCCCCTCCCTCCCTTGTTATGGTTCTTTGGATCTCTCTCTCTCCTTTCCCGCCCTCCCTCGTTCTGTTTTAAAGTACATTTCACTTGATTCACCTGTTTATAAAATCACTAATATTACTATTGCAAAGATCAATCAAGGCTACCATTTTAGAAACTTGGTACCCTGTCTTCTCAATCTGGCGAGGTGCTTAGGCTTCCACCTAGACATTTTTTTTGCCTACCTCATTAATCTGTTTGAAATGAATACTGTATGTGCACTTCATAAGATTTTTTGTTTACAATGTTTCATTGTTCATTCTTTTTTCTTTAACATTTTATAGGTATCTTAAGCATATTATAATGTATAAATATCTTTTAATTAAATCTCATGTGAAAAGTTAGGAGAGGAGTGAAAAGGTGCAGGCTTTCAAAAACATTGCGAGGCACATTTTATAAATTTGAGAACTTTCAAGTCATACTGTGAAACTTAAACCGCTTAACATTATTTTCCAAACTACTGGTTTTATTTTCTAGTATAATGAGTTCAGCCTATTTGGTTCTTTGATGTTTTTCTTTGAGATTATTAATTTCTTTCATATTTAAAAAAAAAAAAAAACTTTCTATGTACATTTCTTTGATACTGGTTTTTGGTTTTCCCCTTGCAAACAATAGTTGTTTGTCACTTTGTGTTGTGTACCTGTGTCAGAGCACTATAATGTTAAACGCTAACAGTAACTATTGTTTATAATGTTAAACCATAACTGCACATACTTGTGTTTAGAATTTTTAATAGCCTTATGTAGTGTTGGAGCATTCAACTCATATACCTTTATTCTCAGAGTTGCATATTCAAAGATGGCTGAAGAGGTGTGCAATTTGCTTTTAGCTGATAGTAGTGAAGGAGCAACATGCGAGATTCAGCTCAGCTGCTTCAACACCGTGTTCAGTGCGCCCATCCCTGAAAACCTTCAGTCATATCATTTGCAGGACGCAGTATCAGTTTATACAAGTTATCTTTCAGAGGTAGCCTCATAGTTCTACGTGTATGTGTGTGTATTTCTATTGTGTCTAAATTATGCAACAAGGTTGACAAACAAGACCTTTCTTCTCTCGATATGTGTTTATATTTTGTAGCTTCTCTATGTGGTTGAAGTAGTGTCGCGGATGACATGTATCATTCATTTTCATTTTGACCGCTCTAGAACATATACTCTCTGTAGGATACTCTTATATTTAGCTGGTTCTGTGGTTCATATACTTGAGCCCATTTTGTACTTGTTTATTACCCTAACAGACAGGATCCTGTAAAACTTAGTTTTTGAACAGATAAACGAATCTCATGTAGCTCGGGACTATGCTACTTGCAATTGACAATGCTTTATATTCCCTGTGCTCTCTTTCTGTTGTGTATTTTATTTTTTGTTAATTTTTTCTGTTGTGTGTTTAATTGGCACCATGTAATACAATCAAAGGAAGACTCTGTTTAGTCTTTATTTAACTGGTTACATGGGGTGTATTTTATCTGAAAAGGACTAATTTTTTTTATCAGTAGTGAATTATTACTACTTGGAGCAACTCCAAGAGATTAACTAAATAGACTCCTAAACTAAAATATAAGGAATTTGAAGCAAAAATTTGCTCCAACAGTCTCCTTAGTCATCTCTTAAAAATTTAAGAGCTCCTTTTCATTCCTTATGTTTAAGGATTGTTGAGTCATTCTTTATATCATTTTCTTAAATAAAATATTCATTTCCCTCTAAATCTATTCATCTTTTTCTCTTTTCTCCAATATAAAAAATGTAGGTGAAGTTTTGAATTTAATAATATAATAATAAGAAGAAATATATATATAAGGAGTATTGTTGGAGTTATCATTTCTTATAATATCTTAAATCATTAGAAGGTTAATTTTTTATAATATTTATAAGGAACACAGTAGGAGTCTTATACGTTCAAGCATCTTCGTGGGCCCTGGTTTCTGTTGTTGTAGGCCTCCGCCCTTGCAGAGAATGATAAGAAAAGTCTGATTTATGCCATGAGGTTTATAATCTGGTTAAATTAACTGTTAAATTATAGTTGTTGATAGAAGGGCCTTCATTAAGATTTTTCTACACGGTTTAGGTTGTATCATAAACGACCCTAGCAAATTTTATGCATTTAAATAAATAAATTTATATGTTCCGAGCTCGAGGAAGTTAATCTGTCTTTTCTGTTCAAAATATGAGTTCGTTAGTTAATTTTTAGATGTTCCGTGAAACTGATATACATATTCATAATCATGTAATTATGTGTAAATAAACTTACTTCCGTAGGGTTAAATTTTATTTAAAATATATAATTTTCATTCTAAATTTGTATGTAAAAATTATTGGTCAAAATTCGATGAATTTAAGTAATTTGGTATATAGAGATTATATAAATAAAAGGATATAGCCCTCTTCTATAATCAATATTTTAAATTTTATAAGAGGAAATGAGATATACATTAGACTGAGATTAGGATTCAAATGTCGTAACTAACAAACAACACACAGTTTTGTTAATTATCATTACATGTTCATGCAACTTTGATTAAATGATTCCAAAAACGCATCAAAGATAAAACTCTAGTAAGATAACCAATAAAGTAAAAGCATCACAAACAAAAGCTGTAAACAGTCCTACGAAAAAAAACTGTAAACTCTGTATGTGTTAGAGCCTGGTTGGCTCCGCTTAAGCTGGAGCTTAAAGTGATTTTTGACTTTAACCTGAAAAATGTTTGTTTGTATAATAAGTTTAAAAAAATGATTTAAAGTTAAAAAAATAGCTTAAATTTAGAAGTTGATAGGAAGTACTTTTTTGGATGACTTATTATTTTTCGACTAATTTCATTTGATAAAAATAATATAGTCATTCAAATTTATTATTTATCAAATTTATTTTTATTATTACAAGTTTAATAACTCATAAGTCTCGTAAGATAAAACTAGCTTTATAGCCCGTGCGAGGCACGGGCATGCTCTAGTTATTTTCGGTTATGTTGGTCTCATCGTTTGGTGGAATGCATGTAGAAGAAAAGACATAAGCATGTAACGGTATATCAGTAGGAAATATGTCGAGGTTTGATGATACATGTTTTACAAAATCCCAGTCTATAAGGTTGTTATTATGACCGGAGTAGGCGCAAATATTTTGACTAATTAACATGTTTTGTTAGCACGCACGATCCTTCTGTACTGCAAGATTTCGTTGGTTATAATTTTGCCAATCGTATTTGAATGAGAAGATGGTTTAGTGTCACTTTGAAAGAATATCGGGCATCTTTTACCATTTCCATTGCCTGGGGAACGTTGACACTCCATTTACCTGTTTGTAGTTCATGGGGTAGTCGTGACCTTGTGTACTGCAAGATTTCGCCGATTATAATTTTTCCAATTGTATTGGAATGAGAAGATGGTTTTAGCTAGTGTCACTTTGAAAGAGAATTGGGCGGCTTTTATCATTTTCATTGCAGGGGGAACGTTAGCACTCCATTTACCTGTTTGTAGTTCATGGGGTAGTCGTTAAGTGGGTGTTGTAAAATTTGATCGGTGTGCATAATAGAGTAAAAATGTAGAAGTACAAGTTGTATTAGTATGTGTGGATACACTATTTAAACGAATGCATACCACTTTGCCCGTTTTAAGAAGGGTCTCCTTGCAGACACGTTGAATACAATAATTGTACAGGTGTGGATATAATTTATTTTAGAAAACTATTACTTATACCTTTCAAGATAATGCTAAACTGATTCGTGATAAGTTACTCGTTTCACCTTACAATTGCCACTTGACACAAATAATTTAACATTTAGTACTTTTAATATTTTATCATAGATATTCAAAAAAATTAAACCAATTTAGTTTAGATTTGATTTAGTCGTACGATGACAACTTCAACTTTCTTGTAAAAATCTCCAACACAAACTTTTTTATTTATATACAAATATAAAACTTTTTTGCATTTTTCGGGTTCAATACTTTATATACTATAGTGGATTTTTCGAAAATGACCAACGTATAAAATTTATCTATTGAAGACGAGATTTATAATATATTGGATCATAATAAAACTACAGTTTTAATCTTATTAGTAGCTAAAATTTCAAAAATGCATATATCATTATAAGTTGTTAATATCTTATAATTAAACAATAATAAATGTAAAATAATGATAAAATCCATGTTTACGCTTATTATCTATAAGGATATAATTGAAAAGAAGTAAATATGTTGATAGTTTTAAATTTTAAAAAAAATATTAAAAAAAAATATAATAAGTGATATTGGATATAGATGTCAATATTTGTCACACTATCACCTAGTTCACGTCAGTTTAATTTTGTGTTGATAAGTATTCTTCAGTTTGTTGTGGTGATCCTGTCACTAGTTTGAACTTGTTGGTGACACTATGTGACATGGTTGAGAAGATTTGCAAGGAAGATCGGTTTGGTATTAGTCCGAAAAAGATTTTGTTCTTAGTTGAATGTATTTGATGATTTGTTTTATAAGCTAATTAATAATCAGATAGGAATTAGTTAAAGGTGTCAAATAAATGCTCCATTTCGAAAGTACCAATACTCTCCGGGCTCCATAATTCTCTATAAGCGGCCGGTGTAGTATACATGTCCTTAATGCAAGCGGTGGCGGGATTGAGATGCACACAAATTCGTATTCGAAAAAAACTGTTCGAACTGGCTAAAAAAATCAGAAAAAATCTGATTAAAAAAAAGTCCACCTCAATTGGATCCAGCCCGCAGGCTTAAACGAATCGCATATTTTTCACAAAACCCCGATCTGGTTCGAGCCGAATAAACCCAAATTTAATCTCGATTTGGACGTAGTCTTGATAAGGATAAAAGTCCAATCCAAAAAGCTAGAATTTTCAATTAAATATCGGATAAAAGCTTAATTTTTTTAATTAAATCCGAAAAAATAAAAAAAAAAGGTAAAGTTAATGTTAAAGTTATCAATATCTAAAATAATTTGTAAAAATCCGATTTGGCCCCTCCTGACCCGACCCTATCTACATGTATAAATATTTTAGAGAAAATTTGTCTCGATTTAAAAAAGTCCGGACCTATCGGATATCGAAAAATCCGACCTGAATCCGGATTATGTATCTCTATTCAGGGTAACAACTATAGAGGTGCTTATATTATTACTTATATTATCTGATATGTATGAATATAATTGAGACAAAATGATTACTATTTTATATTATTTTATATTATTGGATACTCGGACTAAAAAGTGATATTATGTGACTAAAAATGCATTTGTACTTTGTCTTAAAATTGTTAATATAAAGGAAGAAACATAATTAAATTTAATTAAAGAGATACGAGTCTATTGGATATACTTTATACCAATAACCACTTTTATTAATAATCAGACAAATGAAATTATCATGAAAGAATCTTGAATAAAAACTAAAGTGTAAAATAATATTTGTGAAAGACATTACCATACTAATGGGTTCTATACCACAACAAAAAAACCCAAGTAGCTCAATGGTTAAATTGGTGACTTGAAATTCTTAGTAATTAGTATTGAAGTGTCTTAGGTTCGATTCCCATCAAGATCAAAATTTTCTTACATTTTTATAACATTTGACTTTGGAGGGGAAGTTATGTAATTTCAAGTGTTGAATAAAATGGTTCACAAAGTGCTCTAGTTATTTTCGGTTATGTTGGTCTCATCGTTTGGTGGAATGCATGTAGAAGAAAAGACATAAACATGTAACGGTATATCAGTAGGAAATATGTCGAAGGTTTGATGATACATGTTTTACAAAATCCCAGTCTATAAGGTTGTTATTATGACCTGAGTAGGCGCAAATATTTTGACTAATTAACATGTTTTGTTAGCACGCACGATCCTTCTGTACTGCAAGATTTCGTCGGTTATAAATTTGCCAATCGTATATGAATGAGAAGATGGTTTTAGTGTCACTTTGAAAGAATATCGGGCATCTTTTATCATTTCCGTTGCCTGGGGAACGTTGGCACTCCATTTACTTGTTTCTAGTTCATGGGGTAGTCGTGACCTTGTGTACTGCAAGATTTCAGCGATTATAATTTTTCCAATTGTATTTGAATGAGAAGATGGTTTTAGTGTCACTTTGAAAGAGAATTGGGCGCCTTTTATCATTTTCATTGCAGGG
Source organism: Heracleum sosnowskyi (assembly GCA_030848705.1). Taxonomy (NCBI): domain Eukaryota; kingdom Viridiplantae; phylum Streptophyta; class Magnoliopsida; order Apiales; family Apiaceae; genus Heracleum; species Heracleum sosnowskyi. Next base: position 19,920,236 of record CM061243.1, on the reverse strand, counting down.
GGAACGTTAGCACTCCATTTACCTGTTTGTAGTTCATGGGGTAGTCGTTAAGTGGGTGTTGTAAAATTTGATCGGTGTGCATAATAGAGTAAAAATGTAGAAGTACAAGTTGTATTAGTATGTGTGGATACACTATTTAAACGAATGCATACCACTTTGCCCGTTTTAAGAAGGGTCTCCTTGCAGACACGTTGAATACAATAATTGTACAGGTGTGGATATAATTTATTTTAGAAAACTATTACTTATACCTTTCAAGATAATGCTAAACTGATTCGTGATAAGTTACTCGTTTCACCTTACAATTGCCACTTGACACAAATAATTTAACATTTAGTACTTTTAATATTTTATCATAGATATTCAAAAAAATTAAACCAATTTAGTTTAGATTTGATTTAGTCGTACGATGACAACTTCAACTTTCTTGTAAAAATCTCCAACACAAACTTTTTTATTTATATACAAATATAAAACTTTTTTGCATTTTTCGGGTTCAATACTTTATATACTATAGTGGATTTTTCGAAAATGACTAACGTATAAAATTTATCTATTGAAGACGAGATTTATAATATATTGGATCATAATAAAACTACAGTTTTAATCTTATTAGTAGCTAAAATTTCAAAAATGCATATATAATTATAAGTTGTTAATATCTTATAATTAAACAATAATAAATGTAAAATAATGATAAAATCCATTTTTACGCTTATTATATATAAGGATATAATTGAAAAGAAGTAAATATGTTGATAGTTTTAAATTTAAAAAAAATATAAAAATAAAATAAAATGAGTGATATTGGATATAGATGTCAATATTTGTCACACTATCACCTAGGTCATGGTTCAATTCACATTAAAAAGAAATTTTTTTATCATCAATATACAATTGGATGGATAATTTATTAATCTAATATCATCAATATAATACTGAAAGGGTAATTTAGTAATCTAATATATATATATATAATCTGATAGTATATAGAATTCGTAATCTAATAGTATATATAATATGAGTCATTATGTACTTAATGCAAATAAACTTGATTTATAATATAAGAATATTAATATAATCCTTTTTTATGGATCAATTCCAATTTTATAACATTTTTTTACAATACAATTTTATAACATTTTGCGCGAGTTTTTCTCAAATATGGTTAGAAATATTTATTTAAGGCACTTGCGAAAATAAATTATCTACCTTACCAAGTAGATTACAAAAAGAGACCAAAATAGAGTATAACATATTGAGTGTTTGCGCAGATTAATAAAAAACTTCATAATATAATCTAAATAGATGTCTATCATAGTGGTAATGAATTTTACTTTTAATTTAGAGATTAAGGGTTCAATTCCCAGCAGAAACAATTTTTTGTACTAAAATAGAGTATAACATATTGAGTATTTGTGCATATTAATAAAAAGTTTCAAAATACAATTAAAATAGATGTCTAAAATAGTGGTAAGGTATGTTACTTCTAATTTAGAGGTCAAAGGTTTAATTTCCATCAGAAACAATTTTTTTGTTGTGCTATTATATAGGGGTAATTTAGTAATTTTATGATGAATAAATTGTCTCACGAACCCCCCGTGCAAGGCACGGGATCGCTCTAACCGACAGAACTTGATGTTATTTTGTGACGATATTTTCTAGCTCACGTCAGTTTAATTTTGTGATGATAAGTATTCTTCAGTTTGTTGTGGTGATCCTGCCACCGGTTTGAACTTGTTGGTGACACTATGTGACATGGTTGAGAAGATTTTCAAGGAAGATCAGTTTGGTATTAGTCCGAAGAAGATTTTGTTCTTAGTTGAATGTATTTGATGATTAGTTTTATAAGCTAATTGATAATCAGATAGGAATTAGTTAAAGGTGTCAAATAAATGCTCCATTTCGAAAGTACCAATACTCTCCGGGCTCCATAATTCTCTATAAGCGGCCGGAGTAGTATACATGTCCTTAATGCATGAGGTGGCGGGATTGAGATGCACACAAATTCGTATTCGAAAAAAACTGTTCGAACTGGTTAAAAAAATCGGAAAAAATCTGATTAAAAAAAAAGTCCACCTCAATTGGATCCAGCCCGCAGGATTAAACGAATCGCATATTTTTCACAAAACCCAGATCCGGTTCGAGCCGAATAAACCCAAATAATATCTCAATTTGGACGTAGTCTTGATCAGGATAAAAGTCCAATCCAAAAAGCTAGAATTTTTAATTAAATATCAGATAAAAACTTAATTTTTTTAATTAAATCCGAAAAAATAAAAAAAAGGTAAAGTTAAAGTTAAAGTTATCAATATCTAAAATAATTTGTAAAAATCCGATTTGGCCCCTCCTGACCCGACCCTATCTACATGTATAAATATTTTAGAGAAAATTTGTCTCGATTTAAAAAAGCCCGGCCCTATCGGTTATCGAAAAATCCGACCTGAATCCGGATTACGTATCTCTATTCAGGGTAACAACTATAGAGGTGCTTATATTATTACTTATATTATCTGATATGTATGAATATAGTTGAGACAAAATGATTACTATTTTGTATTATTTTATATTATTGGATGCTCGGACTAAAAAGTGATATTATGTGACTAAAAATGCATTTGTACTTTGTCTTAAAATTGTGAATACAAAGGAAGAAACATAATTAAATTTAATTAAAGAGATACGAGTCTATTGGATATACTTTATACCAATAACCACTTTTATCAATAATCAGACAAATGAAATTATCATGAAAGAATCTTGAATAAAAACTAAAGTGTAAAATAATATTTGTGAAAGATATTACCACACTAATGGGTTCTATACCACAACAAAAAAGCCCAAGTAGCTCAATGGTTAAATTGGTGACTTGAAATTCTTAGTAATTAGTATTGAAGTGTCTTAGGTTCGATTCCCATCAAGATCAAAATTTTCTTACATTTTTATAACATTTGACTTTGGAGGGGCAGTTATGTAATTTCAAGTGTTGAATAAAATGGTTCACAAAGTGCTTGTTGCAGTATAAGATATATAATAATAGATATCTGTGAAAGACATTACCATACTAATGGGTTCTATACCACAACAAAAAAACCCAAGTAGCTCAATGGTTAAATTGGTGACTTGAAATTCTTAGTAATTAGTATTGAAGTGTCTTAGGTTCGATTCCCATCAAGATCAAAATTTTCTTACATTTTTATAACATTTGACTTTGGAGGGGCAGTTATGTAATTTCAAGTGTTGAATAAAATGGTTCACAAAGTGCTTGTTGCAGTATAAGATATATAATAGATTACTCAAACATATATTGACTTAAATTTTTTATATTTTACTTATAACTTTAAGTCATAAGCAGTAATTTTAAGCTAAATCAAACGAGTTCTTAGTTATGCTTAAACCCTTACAATATTGAAATATGATTGGCTGGGTCATCGGTCAGTGGTTTTGAACCTCGATTGCATGAAGTTTACAACCTGCTAATCAATTTTTTTTTTGTTAAAGTGAAATTACTGATAATTATTTGAATCATTTTATACTTCAACTATAAGCCAAAATAAGCAAATTCCAACTATTTCGTTCAGGACAAAGTGTAAAGTGCTGATTTTAATTATGCGAGCGGCTTAAAAAAAGTCTGTTGTTTGGTTTTACCTAACAATGAATAATATAAATATAAAATATCACCAAAATAATAAATATAAATAATAAAATACTACTATAAAGTACAATTGAACATCTTAGTTTTGCAAGGAGGTAGAGATTAGGTGTAGGCGTGTTACCAACTAACCATCATTAGTTAGAGAAACAAACCGTTATTATTTTAAGAAATATTGCTACTACCAACGAAGATTACTGCGAGAAAGAGACAGGCCTGCACTTGTAAATTTATCAATCGAGATTAACACCAAGTAGACAAATTTGCGGAATATCCTACTTTGTTTTACAGAATTTAATTGAAAACCGTGCTATTCCAGCCCAACTAATCACCTTGTTTCACTGCTACCTTTCAGCTTCACGGGAGTAATTCAAAATTTAAATACTTCTACATAACGTACGTGCAGACATTAATTTAATTTATGGGAGTATGAAGCAACAAAAGGGTAAATGAAATTTGAATTCCATTTCAAAAAACTGTTAGCATTGTACAATCACAAAGGAAACCAGAATAAACAAGTTTAAAGGAAAAAAAAGGAAGAAAATATTGGACTGTAAAATTGGTTTGCCCAGAAAAAAAAAAGGAAATGACTATAACTCTATGAGGATGGAGATGCAAGAGCTAATGGCGGTGAAGAAGACGTCGAAGAAGATGAATTGGAAGGAGTAGTTTGCCTATTTGAACGGCTTCTCAGCTTCTTCTTTTCTCCTTCGGCAACTCCCTTGTCTTCCATTTTTCCATGTCCAACTTTTGTTGTATTTAAGCTCACTGGTACTATACAATTGCACAAAAAACCTGCAATTATGCCATCACATAAGTAATTTAGAAAAACTTCTGCAATTATTCATTATTATTTATTAAATTAAGTCATGTAACATTTGGACTACTTTTTCATCGTGTTTGTGCTGATGACTTTGCTTTACAGGACGGGAGTTTAATATACCAGGTGCAGCTATCTTTGTATTTAAATTACGATACACCATCAGATTTTACTGCAAGACATACACTCATATATAAATTACTGCAAATGTGAGGTGAAAATGAAGTTGTACTGGGTGAATTAAATCATGGAAAGTGATGATGACAAGATAGCATTAGAATTATTAAAGTTAGCCGAGGAAAGAAAAGAATCTGCCAACAGGAGAGTTCATAAAGAGTCATACCGATCCGAGCAAGTCGATTAACCCAACTCGGAATAGAATTCCCAGTGAGTCGAATACAAGCCTCATTGCAGAAATGGTTACAGTTTTTAGTAATGAGATTGTATGCATTTCCTTTGTATACTTTAGCAAGCTCTTCCATCACTTTTCTCACTTCTTTAGTGCTCTTTCCTGTCCATCCGATCAAAATAGATTTCCTGAATTTAAATCCTTCGCATTGCTTTGGTTCCCCTTCGAAAATTCCAGTTGATGAATACTCATGAGCTCCGAATGCATACTCAATTCCATGTACTTGTTTAAAAAAAACAAGATGTCGATTATTTGTCAACTTTCATTAATTTTAGTCAACATGATACACATACATTGCACATCAGATCTAGATTTAAATTCAAATTCATGTACAATAAACAAGAGAAATGAAGGAAAAGAATAAACACGAAAAAAGGCATACATATATTACATAAACGCAAATCAAAATTGAATTGTCCTTATATATGCAGATATAAATTGTTTGAATTACCTTGAACGCCAGAATGATAGACACCGAGTCCTAGCCAATAAGCATAGCCGTTATACGGGGTGAGATCATAAACATTCAGGTAAACCGGTATGGATCCACCCCTCTCCCTTGTTGAATTTTTACGACACAACATTCTTGATGCTAGAATTCAGACCGAAATTATTTTCTACGAGTCGAGTTTGAATTTGAATAAAAAAAACATAAACCAAATAAAATAAAGAGATTTGCATATGGGAATTTAGTAGGTGTATGTATATATATGTGTGTGGTTAAACCAAGTACACCTTGAGAGAGGGGTGAGGCATGGTGGTTTGGTTTGGTAGATAAAAAGAAACAGAAGGGTTTTTGGGTTTGAATAATAGTGAAAGGAGGAGTGAGTGTGATTGGTTGGAGAATGAGCTGGTGGAATCATATCAATTTTTTAAATAGTAGTCTTCTATTTCTTTTAGGATAAAGTAACGTACGACTAATTATGATAGACAGTGGAGTGTCTATGTGATTAGTGTTTTCTATTGCTTGCTATTGCTCTTGTATTTTGTATTACTATCAAATTAAGATATCATTGTACAGGATTTCGAATCCGTTTACTTTAAATTATTTTTAACAAAAATATTATAATGGGGTCCTAGATAAATTATTATCACTATAACTATAAAATTAATGATATTTGTAATGATCGGATCATCGGGGATGAGGAGGAGTGTATTTTTTTAATTTCTTTTAATTTTATGATTTTTATTTAATACTCTTAGATAGTTTAGTAATATAGTAGTTATTAAATATGAAGGAGGGTTACAAAAAATTAAGGTGGCTCCCCACAAAGTTTTCAAATTATATTTCATAGAGTTTCTTTTTTCTTGAATTAATAACATTTGATGAGTCATTCATTTCACACATTAATAACACCTAAACTCTTATATTTTAAAGGCTACTCATTGTGTCTAATTTGTTTTTTTTTTTTGTAATTCAAAAAAAAAAAAAACAATGCATCTGTTTTTTACATAATACGAAACATACTATAGAAAACTATGTAGTCACGTATTATTTGTGTTCTTCAACTTCCCTTTCACAACGGCACAAATAATAATTAAACCATGTCTATATCTAATCTAATTTCATTTTAAACACTTGATTTGTCAATACACAATTTGGGAAAAATTCAAATTTTTAAAACAATCTAAATATAGAACTTTTGTAATTCTCCCAATTGCATCCAAAACTTGCTTACGAGGACGTTGAACAAAAGCTGTTCCACAATCTCAAGTCAAGAACGACCCAATCTTAAGATCCACAAGTTCGTAACCACAAGCCCACAAAATCTAGTCCGGCCCAATTCACAACACCACACCTTTCAAAACCACTACCACTGTCCACTGCCACACAACTAGACAAGTCAAAAATTAACCCAATCAGCTCATTTCTCAGCGGCATTTTCACAAACACCTTGACTACAATCCACAATGGCGCAGCGTCTATCTCGTCTGCTACAAAGATCACCAAAAACAACCATTCTTTCCTGTTTTTCTGATTCAAAAGCCCTGATTCAACATCCACTACATCACACTAACTCACCTGATGTTAAAAATCTCACCTTTTCATCTTCTCGGCCTAATATTTGCTTTTCAAGAAGCTATATTAGTGAGATGCGTAAGTCAGCTTTCGAAGGCAATATTCTCAGACTTCTCCGTAATGAAGTTCAGTATGAACTCGAACGCTCTCCCCCTGTTCAGGTATTATATGTTGCTAAAACTCGCTCAACTCAGCTTTTTATATTTTCTTGTTTTTTTTTTATAAATTTTTATGTGTTGTAAAATGTGTGTGTCTTTGTTTTAGTGAATGCTTATGATTAATCTTTGGTGCCGAAGAAAATGATAGTTCTAGTAGGTGGTTAAATACATGGGGATTGGGTTTTGGTTTAGAGGGTTTTAGTATGTAGGGTTTAAGAAGTAGTAGAAAATATGCGGAAAGACATGAATGTAGTATATGTAAAAGGATTTTCTAGATTGCCCGGTTTCTGTTTTTTTTTTTGTGTTTCGACTGCAATTTTGATGACTTCTTCTTTGAGTGATTCAAAAAGTTCGATAATGTGTATCTTGACGTTACAAGGAAATTATGGAAAAGTTCGATAATGTGTATCTTGATGCTAAACTGTGCATTTAGTGCAGTTTTAAGTAAGTTTGTGCTTGTGATTGCAGCCCGTCCAAGACTATGATGGATTTACAGTTGATGAAAGGCCTGGAGAGCAGTGGATTAGATTGAACAGAAAATTTGGAGAGAATGAAGAAATAAAAGTTGAGGTGACTATGTTTGATGGGGCTGTACCTGTCAAGAAAAAAGGTGGCGTGGATACAGATGATAATGTGGAGCTTCACATTACTATGATTGTCGATATCTTTAAGGGTGATGGAAATAGTGTGTTGGAATTTGTGTGTTCTGCTTGGTCCAATAGTATTGAAATTCAAAGAGTTTTTGTGCGGGGGCATGATCGAATGATGGGTCAGCCTTACACGGGACCTGGATTTAAGTACGTCTCTTTTCTTGTTAGTTCTCTTATTGAATATTTACTCCAGTTAAAACTGACAGCCGTTTTCTTGTATTAGTTCTCTTATTGAATATTTACTCCAGTTAAAACTGACAACCATTTTCTCGCTTTCTTTTGGGGTCTATTAGAGCTGAATTGAAAAAAAAAACTTCAAATAGAAAAAGATGTATCGCCTAGGAATAAATAGATCCTCGTAGGCGCATGCTTATTATATCTGATTGAAATCTTAAAACGGGTTTGATATTTCATAAATTTGAACGAGTTGTCGATAATTGTTTTTCTATTTGTTAAAGAAGTGTTCCTTTGCTTTTCATCAAATGTAAAGGGACCTGGTATTGCGCTCACAGAAATTTGTATATTATAGGTCGTTCTTACTAAATGAACCTGCAGATTATTGTCCAATTCTGATTCAAACCTTATAGTTGTTTTCTTTTCAATAACTAAAAGACTTCAACCAGAGGAATAGCTACCTTATAGTGAGAAGGTGCAGCGGCATACGCTGAAATTCTGAAAGTTATATGTTTTTCCCTTTTTAATAACAGCCTAGAAACTCGTACAATGAATGTGATATGTAATACTTCAATTGCAGTAAAAAAATTATTCTGGAATTGTGGATGTATTATGTATATAATTGGTTTCCTCTAACCCGGCCTCTCCCAGCAGTTTCATCTTAATCTGATTGATTTTTATATATTGCCTTTTGATTATGTAATTTGAATATTAGTCTTTTTAGAGTTTGAATAAGCCAATTATGATTTTATATAAAATCAAAAGAATAAGTAAGATATATTTTGTTTTAACTCAAAGTTGTATAAATTTAATGTTTTCTGTTTCTTTTTTCTGTTCTTTTTTGGTTTGTACTGATTGTGCATGTCGATGGCTTCCTGTCAATGCAGGGACTTGGATGATTCGCTGCAGGATTCACTTTATGACTATTTAGAAACGAGGGGTATTAATGATGAACTGGCTGGATTCTTGCATGCGTATATCAGGAACAAAGATAAATCTGAGTTCATTCGGTGGATGGGAAATGTGCAGGACTTTATAGGTCCAAAATAGAATATCTTGTTGCAGTGTTTTTAATAATATAGTTTGTGGGTAATATTAGCAGAAGAATGAGTATAGCCTCAGGCTAACTATTGATATTAGGTTGGTGGATAAAACATATCTTGATGTTCTATCGTAGAGCTTTAGTATTAGTCTTTCATTTTGGTATATGTTGTTAGTAATCACTCTCTGCTTTTGTACTTCTGAATGTTCTGCTTGACTAAGAAATCTAATCAGGTTGAGTGAAACCAATCAAAATAATGTCGAGTGTGTTTTTTTGGCTAAAGATATGGTAGAGGCGTACAAAGTAAATTGGATTCAGGATAGCCTAGTGGCAAGGTTCACCATCCACTTCCATTCCTCACAGAAGGAGTTGCTTGTATGGATGTCATGGAATATGCATATAATTTCAGTAATTTTGCATCCTACTTAACCAGAATTCGTCTTTCTTATTTAATATTGTCTAAACTTTTAGGAGATATATTTTAATATTTTCTTTATATACTAGTTTTTTATCATATGAGAAACTCATGACTTTATCTGAGGGACCTTTAGTTACTTTAGGGTCATTTTGACTTCAAAAACTCCAGCCAAGTCAAATTCATGCTCACCTTGTAGGTAAGAGCTAAAGGGTAGTAGAAAACTAGCTTGCTTTAACCAATGCTGTTGAAGGACATGCAGAATTCGGTCTCTTTGCATCTGCTAGAGATGTGTTTAAGATCTTTCAGAATCAGATTTTTTTTCCTCGTAACTTGTACTTATCAAGTGCTATGTTTGGAATGGTCTCGAAGTGCCATTTGACTGTCTAATGGTATGTTGTGCGAGTTCACCCTAGTAAATATTTCATATATTCATCTACATCAATAGCTTGTTCTGGAATTGATGATTTTGATGGAATGTGGCCTTGAGTTTGTTCTTATAATCTAGACATCATATTTTAGTATACAAGGTGTAATTCCTTCTTTAAGTAATGCTCCCAATCTATTTGAAGAATGGAGGCTAGGGAAATCTTTTCGTGACCTTGTAAGGAGAAAGGAGATTCGAAGTGATGGCAATGTATTGTAAGTGTGTCGATTGGCATAGTGCAGAGGGTCTTTTAACAATGTTGTTCACCCCTTTACAGCTACTTGGACCACCCGATGTCTTTTTAGCAACAGACTAACAGTAGATAGTTCATGATCACCCTTGTACCTTCAACTACCCGTGTCCATCATAAACCATCCAACTCCCATTGTTTTTCTAGAAATAATTATTTGGCCTGCCTGTTGGAATTTGTTATTGTTGTTCAAGTGTTCTTCTAACATTTCAGTGATAATCTTGACCTTTTCGAGGGGCATAAATAGGCGAGAAAGAAGACAATTTTTGTAAAGAAAACATTGTTCATGTACAAAATATGTCGAAAAAACATAAATCAGCATACTTCAATCAACACCTTTTTAAATCTACATCCTGCAAGCGTCTTCCTTTTGTTCTACATTCAGCAACTGTGAAAGATGGCAGGGTAACTGAAATACGGATGTCTAAATCAAAGTATATGAAATAGAAATATGATACAAGGGAGGTTCTGAAATGATGAAAAGCTCCAAAGGTTAATGCTTTGCTTTATGATCAGTACTTTAGGTGGGAAAGGCTAATAGAATTGAAAGTAAAAGGAGCATCTTCTTTCCCTTCACCAAATTCCTGGTTAGAATTTAAAAGAAATGCTATCCTTTCTTTTTTGTGCTGGCTTTAACAACATCCAATACAAACAATATTTCCAGACGAAAAGATCTCTAAAGCAAGCCTACCAAGAAGCTTCTTATCATCAATAACACGACACTTTGAAAGCATTTTATCCTTTCATGCAATAATAATGCAAGATATGTTTGATTAATTACAGGTGCGCTATGATGTATAAAGGATAATAAAGATATAAGATTAAAGATTTTATCCTATACATTAAGACCTCTCACAAATTGATATTGAAAATCTGACACTAATAGGAAATTTCCGTTTCAATTTTCAAAACTCCTGCCGTGACAATTTAGGTCAAATTTCGATGTTTTTTATTTCAAAAACCGGATTAAATCCCGATTTCGAGTCCGAATAAGTCGAAGTCTACTGATCCAAATGCAGTCAAGTTGGGTAACGACAATCCTATCACAGGACCCCAAAAGATTATGATTTGTTGGTGGTAGTACTTTGCCTTATAAACTGAAAATAAGTCTCAAATCTTCTTGATGTGCTTAAACTCCTGTCATCAGCCCTGAACGGATATTCACAAGGTTCCAAGAGTGTAATTCTCTAATCATTGTGGGATAATACCGGCTTCGTGTCCCAACCTCCGGATTTTTGTATACCACCCGCCTTCGTGTCCTCACCTCCGACAACTTGACGAATCAAGTTTTCGAGAGTCGGCTCTGATATCATATGTGACAACCCGGATCAAATCTTAGTCTTTTATGAAAACCGGGTCAAGTCCCAATTTCGAGTCCAGTAATTTAAAATAATAATTTGGATAAAATAATTTTGCCAGTATCAAAATTACAATTGGGGGAGAACAATACTTGTGCACCGTATACGTGTAACTATGGTTCTAAAAGTTTAGGATTTTGTCAATTAACTTCCTATTAATTTTTATAAGGTGCTAATTCAATTTTTAAAATTCGGTTAGTTACTATATAATTTTCGTAATTAATATGTTAAGATTAATAAACTAAATATTAATCTATTATTTTTAATATATCCAACTAATGAGTTGATTAATTCAATATTATCAGATTAATCGCAATAAGATTGTATATTGTTGATCAACTTTTAACTATATATCCCGAATCGAATCCAAAATATGTTCCCAAATAACATATATCGTGTTTTTATTTGTAGAACTCGTATTCATGCACGAAAGAATTCTTCTATTTTATTTATGAAAAAATATCTAATAATATAACACCTCATCATGAAAACGGTTTTAAAGCATTTTCCTTTTACAACATAGTGTGTAACAACTCTTGAGTAAGTGAATGATTCACTTAAAACAGGGGACATGCACGAGGTTAGTAGACCTAACCATGTACGTAATTTCCTCTTTACAAGATTTGTAAGGTGGAAATTAGTGGAATCGAGATATGGACATCATTGTGATTTGCGCGACTGGTAAAATAGGTAATGCTGTGATCAAATTTATTTTACCTCCTAATAGTAAGTTAACAATAAGTTTGTAAATGAATGTGAGTTCACCTTTATATATACAGTAAAAAGTATACCCAGTTCTTTTCATTTTTCTAATATCTTTTTAAACAAAATGTCAAAACGGATAAGCAACATAGCTAGCTAGAGTACAATGTGGAATATTTTCCACAATCGACTGTCTGCGAATACTTTTAACCTGTCATGCATCAAAGTGGATGTGTAATCTGGGGGCGTTTGCATAGGGGTTGGAAATGAAAATCGAAAATGGGAATGCCCGGTAAGAAAACGAGGGTTAATGAAATATATCCTCTATTTGATTGGTTAACGGATTATAGGCTAGTAAATATGATACGGAAAATTAAGGAATGAGAAGAGTATGATTTAAACACCTAAAAGAATGAGGTTCCCCACAGCCAAATACATCCAAACACTTAAGCATGAAATTGAAGTCCCGATTTTCGTTAACCATGAACCAAACACCTTGATTTTGCAACGACAAAACACAAACCATAGGAATGCATTAAACTGAAACATCACGCCATATATGTGCCTAGATACGCACATGCTAGCTATAACTAATTTATCCAACTAATTAGTCAATTTGTTTAAATAAATGATCGATCTTGTAATTAAGCTGTTTATTTATACAAGTTATTTGCGAACTATAATTCAGATATGGGAAAAAAATATTGATGACCATAGAACCTAATGTTACAAGCAAGACAGTAATAAATTTAAGGAAACTGCAGACACCTACAAGTTTACAGTTTTAGAGACAAATCTAGCTTCTGAAAATCATCTTGATTATTCGGTTTTAATAGTGTAGCACTACCACTGCTACTATTCCACCTGAATTCCCCGGCTCCATCAGTATTTGTCAGAGTAACTTTCCCACCGCCATCGAACCTGGCAGCACCGCTGCTTATCTCAGATGGTGCAAGCCGTCCAATCGTTGGCTGTTGCTCAAGAGGCTTCCTGGACCAAGCAGACTGTCCATATACTGGTAATGAACCAGCTGGTATAGCGCGAGCAAACGGAAATGAAGTAGTGGGCTTATGGATCATAGAGTGAACCTGAACTCCTAGACTTCTATTTAACGTTGCACCATGCAGAGGAGGAGGTAATAATGAATAATTAGCCATTTTAGTATTTTGATAATACTGCATCATGGCTATATTAGTAGAGTGATCGCTTGTTCGCCCGCGTTTAGTGATGATTCTCTCTCTTTTGTGAGCATTTTGGTGGCCTCCGAGAGCTTGTGAGCTGTAGAATTTCCTCTGACAGTAGTTACATGAAAATACTCGAGGCTCTGGATTTGATTTCGTTGAATCTAAATGTTCATCGATACAGTTAATGAGATTTAGCTCAGTACTCGTGTTCCTGCTACTCCGTGTCTGATCATCATCATCTTCTTCTTTTTCTTCTTCCTTCGGATTAGCATCGTTGTTAGAGAGACTAAGATTCAACAAAAGGTTAGGCCTTTTTTGTTCATGGTCATGATTTTCATCTGACAAGACGAATACTGTTACCTGATTATCCATTGTTGATGAAGATTCTAGGATACTTGTCTGTTATGATTGATCAGCTATATTATCAAGAGAAATGATCATGATTGCATTGTGGAAGGTAATAGTTGAAGTGATAGTTGTAATTTCGTAAAGTACAAGATCAATATTTCGTCGTAAACTATAGACGACGGATTTGTAACACTAGTAAGGTGTGACTGTTCTCTCTCTGTGTGTGTTTATTTGTAACACTAGTAACAAGTGATCCAAGCATGGAAGGAGATGAGAGTTGAGAGAGAGACGGAGAGAGAGAGAGAGAGAGAGAGAGGGAGAGAAGTAGATAATATAATTAAGATGCATACAAGTGCTATTGGATGTTTAGATCTCATATATGTTTGTTTCTAAGGTTGTATGTAGGACGTGCACAAACACATCTGTCTTTCCACTCTTGTCTTCTTTTTAACGTGTTCATGGGTCGAGCTTTGTCCACTTCTAGTTACAGTCGCTCTAGCACAGTTCGAGTCTCATGCTCTTGTCCGAATTAATTTACTTTATTCTAAAATATATCTTTTTGATTTTATACCTTTCTTCAACTTTGAGATAACAAACCCCTTGGCCGCTTTGGGCTTCCTATAGTCTGAAACTGTTCTCTAAAGTGGGATTTTACCTTTGGAAAAACCAAGTGGCTGTCACCTTTTAGTGTCCCATATTTTCAAAATCGTGTCTATTTAATTGTATCATATAATACCTGCAACTTTCATGAATTTCCAATAAGTAAATCGTGATACATGCTTAATAAGTGTCATTTATGTTTGTTTAGGTTCATGTATAATCACAAGAATAAATGGTCAAATTTTCTGATATTCTATTTTTGTGAGCACATGAACACAATCTGGGAGAAAATCTGGAAGGTTTCAAATTACAACATTCCTCATGACGACATCATTGTCTTACTTAGTATAACTTCACATGCATTATTTGACTTGATACATGGGATAAAGTTTCTTATGTTATTTTTTTCTTTTAATCCGAATCGAACATGTAATTTATCGTATACATGACTTCAATCACTAAGATAACTAACCAAACAAAATGAAAGAATGGATGGATGGGCAATTAATCAGGTGGTATTCTCTGACACTTGAACAGATCGACTAGCTCTAGCTAGCCCTCATCGATTTTCAACTAATCAGACTTGAATCACAACCTCTCGTGGTTGAAAATTAGATATCATTCCATTAAGGTTATATTATATTGGCCTTTTGTGCTCAAGCCTATACCACAATTAATAAACACTGTGTCTGTGCGCACGCATGGTTGTTTATTTTTCACAAAACTGTGCTATGCCAACTCTAACAGTAACCAGAAATCCATAATTATACATTGATGTCTGGTTTTTCAAAATTTCATGATCTCGAATAGCTTTTTCGAGAGGAATGAGCATTTTTTGTATTCAATGTAGCTAAGCCAAGCATGCTCTTACTCTGTGTGTCCTACTTTGGCAATCATGCATGTTGGATGGAGTAGCCAGATGTGTTCAAATTGGTGATCAGTATTTTCTATATCTATTTATAATATATTTTTTTTTTGTGGTTTTTAATAAACCATTCTTAAAGTATATCAGCTTCCTAGAATAACACATGTGATTGATCCTCCTCCAGGCTTTTGTATAAGACCCGTTAGTCGATCTGTTGCGCGTAGACAGAGTTGAACTTAAGATTGTATTTGTTAGGTAAACCTCCTACTAATTTAGAATCAGAAGGGTATCTAGCTGGCTATTGGCTATTGTTTAGTTCGCCTTTTTTTTTAATTAATGAAATGTAGCTTTCGATTGCATTTGCATCTTAGGAGAATGAGGATTTTGCCCCCACATTGTAGTGTCACTAAGGCCCCCATTTGTAGCGAGTCCTATAATCTATAACTTATTACTTTAAGGAGACCTTTCATGTTATTCGTTCATTCATATTCATTTATATTATATAAAACCGTGGCTAGTTACAACTCACAGTCTACCTGCAGATATGAAATGATAGTTACACATTTAAATTCAGTAACACTTTTTCCCAGCTGATTACCTCCTCTTTCCTCATCAACTTTAACTTGTTACTCCCCCATCATTGTTTACTGATCATACTATTCTTTAGGATAACATTCATATATAGAACACTTCTTGTTCCACAAATATACATAATCCCAGTTTCCCACAATATAGCACAAGTGAAGCTTCAATTCATATTCAAATTAACATACTAATCCTACGTGTCATTCCGCTATTCGTTGGTCGGTACCCAATGGCCGACAAACATGCAGTGAAGCTAAAGAAAGATTGGCTCCTCCTAAACTGCTCTCATGCATGTAATATACAGTATTTAAAGTAAAGCCTTGAGGTAAGCATCATGAATACATCACAAGCACTAATGAAAAGAAAGAAAATTGTAGACATATACAACATAAATCGAACACTACAAGGGGAGAGAAGAGGAAGGATGATGATTCGTTGAGTGGGTTTTGGATGACTTTGTCTAATCAGGTGGCCGGGTTGGGCCCAAATCTTATGTAAGATTTATGTGTCTGGATAAATCATAAGTTTACAAACAAGTTTGAACAAGAAGTCACGAGCCTTACCCACCCATCACTATCTTTCCCTACCCATTATCTAACTTAACCTAAAAAAATATATCAGAAATTTAAAAAGATATCAATCAAGCACCACTCCAGTACATTTCGCCAACTTCTAAACTTATATCTGCACCTTAAAATTGACAACACATATAGATACTTTAGTACATGCCACAAGTTTCCACTTGAAGTCTAGTATACATTCAACTAACAAGTAAACCTCATAAACCATTGAATTCGGAAAAGCAAAACTCTAGTGCTAGACCTAGTTCTAACATTTGTGTGCAATTCACTATTTGCAGAATTGCAGTGTCAACGATTAACCTTTTATTTAGCGAAAAAAAAAAAGAATTGCCATGTCAAATAATTTAAAAAACGATGATCATTTTTGTTTGGGAGGATTATAATCACGGGATTATTATTCGGGATAAATAATCCCCTCAATTAAAGTGTTAGGGATTATAATCCTTTAAATTAGTTTGTTTTCTAGTATTAAGTTTAGGATCGGAATATAATCCTTTAAAATTTTATCACTTGTTTATTTTGAGGGATAATCATGAGATTAAATTATTATACTTTAAAATTTTCAAATCTTATGTTTGTTTTGCATAGTATTATAGTGAGGGATTATAATCTTTTATAAAAAAAACTTGTTAGAGGGGATTAAATAATACATCCTCCAACCAAGTATTAGAGGGGATTATAATCATATCCCCTGCTCCAACAAAACAAACATGTTATTGAAAAATTTAAAAGATTATAATCCTTGGACTAATCTTAAATAAGTTTTTGAACAACAAACAAGGTATAACGTCCCAACTTCAGGGTCAGGGGATTTGGTCGTCACGCGGAAATTTCAATTTAAATCACATGTTTAATCTTAAAACTTTCACCGGTAATTGTTTAACAATTGAAATGTAACATCTGCGACCCCAGGTATACCAAGATCTTTTAGATTATAGTGCTAGAAACAAGAATCCAAAATTCCATTAAATAAAAAAATTCTTCTTTACAACAAACTTTTTGCATAAAATCGTATAACACTAGTATAACTTCGACAAGAAGTATACCAGGCCAAACTAATCGTATACGCGATAATATTTAATAGGAATGAAATTTATACAATAACCTTACACTAGATCCAAATACTCTGCATTCAATTCATCTTCATAAGGGCATCTCGTCTCTTCGCATTCCATACTTACACGATTTAATCATGCCAATCTATCTTTCACTGGAGGGTTAAAAAGGTGAAACAAACAAGTATGAGCGGAAGAAATGCTCAGCAAGATAATACTATGATAAAATAAAAAAAATACTTTTATGATAAACCGTGTCCACTTTTAGAAATTTAACATATTTTTTATGAATAAAACTTTTGAGTAGAATGTCCATTCCACATTTGTAAATCAACGATCATGGTAGTGTCTTTATATATATATATATATACATACATACATATATATATTTATTTATTTATTTGTTTATTTATTTATATTTATATTTAGATCTGAAATCAGGAATGGGATATAAAGTGTTCTTTTCAAGTCATGCATTTCTTAAATATGTAAAAGTATACTTACTGAGTATAGTTCAATTCTTATCAAAACATTGGCCTTTTTTATTATATAAAGTGGGTATCAAATGACACATGTTACGATGATGATCTGTCACGATTAACCTCCATACACGATGTTGATATAACAAAGTGTTATAAAATTGGATCTGGTAGCACTTACTGACATTGTCTTTAATTCAGGCTGGAACCGTGTGTCAAGTGGTTGTCTTACGCAATCCCAACCCCACTTTATAAGCACGGGGCTTAATTAGCCTGTTGCTAATCACTTATGTATTTCTTTGCAAGAAATCATTATCAAACTTGTTTTAAATTAACAAGAATTCATTTCCAAAAGAATGGACCTAATTACCGTAAAATATCTTATCATGGTAAAACATTGTAATGCGTAACAATATAACATTCATACTTTCATGAAATCTGTATAATACTGAGGAGCTGCAAAATATTCAGTTATGCATGGCAAAACATTTATTTGAGTAAAAAAATACTAGAGATTGTCACTCGCAATATGATTTGAAAGTAATACTTGCATAATAGTCGTAGAATCATATCACTTGAACAATAAGTGAGAGATATAAACTTGCAATATGGGTTGAGAGTAATATTAGCATAATATTGGAAGAAATATGTCACTTGAACAACAAGTGAAAGGTATAGAACTTATTATGATACTCCGAACAAAAGAGTATGAATTAGTAAACTTGCCTCTGGTCCTTAGCTATTACGTAAAGCCGGAAAAATACGAATCTATTCTTCTTCTATCTTAAGACATCACAATCCTGTATTTCATTCATTCTTTGGTATGACGCTCTTGCGGATGTCACAAGTCTGATTTCATGATTTCGAGCATGTGCGTCTACTTCTATAGTCAAACATAAGATGATATTTTACTCTTAGATTACGATTTCTACTTACAAACTTGATAACTTGGCTTTAGCGTATTAACGACTCTTACCAATATCTTTGTCGGAGGAAAACACTTGGAAATGTCTCATTTGAATGTAGACGCTTTCCCGATGTTAAAACATCTCGCTTTAAACCAATAAACCACAAACATTACTTCATCCTTCTCCAACCTTCTTCATTTAGCATCTTCCTGTATTCTGATTCGTCTCGTATGATAGTCTCTGTAAATGGAAGACATCATTTCAATCGATAAAGCCATTGAAACTAACTAAATCAATTAACAGCCTGATTTTTAATTATCTACCCCTCGTTGTACTATAAACTCAAATAAATAAAATAAATCACATTGCACGTATTGAGACTGAAAAAATATACATTTAAGAAGTCCCAACTAATTCTCATCTTAATCAAATAGTACATCTTGATACGATCGCGCCTATATATTACACATCAATTTTCGTTCAACCCTTCTTCTCTCGGTTCACTATAAGTTACGATGTTTGTTCATCCTACTAACGGCTTTTTATCTAATTCTTTGCGTCTTCATATTATCTTGATAATCCTCAACAACTTTCGTTCTTTGACCAACTTGAAATAAGTTTTCCTATATGTTCAAAATTGACACACAAATTGATAAGTTAAAAGTCGACTCCTCGAGACTCCCTATTGCGTGCTTTGTACACTAACATTTTCAATAAATTGAAAATTCAACACTTTGACACTAAAACTTTTCTAATGCCATCTCGAATGTCATATCTACCCATCGTAAAAGTTTTGATTCGCAATGATTACTCTAATTAAGCCACATGACAATTCCCAACTTAGTAGAAAACAATTTTGTTAGTTCTGCGTAACTTGCACTCTAACAATTTTAATAAATTATAAAACCATCATTTGAACACAAAACTTCTTTTCTTACAAATCCGAACATCATATATTTCTACCATAAAAATTTTGATTTGAAATAGTCAGCCTATCTAGGTCATGGATTGCCCCAAAGTTGGTCCAAAAAAAGAGTAGTCAGTTTTGTACTACTCACACTCAAACATTTTTAATAAATCAAAACCTTAACATTCTTATATGAAATTTTGATTAGACCACCCTGTACCACCCCTCTATTCTCAACAAAAATTTCAGCTTAAAATACAAAGCTTAAGTAGGTTAAATATTGCCTCAAAGTTAGTAACCCGAGAGTTTCGAGTGTTCTGCGCAAACTCCATTAAAACCTTGATTTCTCTTAACTCGTTAATCGAAATGACACGATGCTTTCACGTGCGTAAACTAGATTCTGAATAGAACAAAAACTATGCAAATTCACTACCTAAAGATGGCAGTACGTTGTCCGAAAATATAACCAAAACAGAGGCAGTGCAGAGAGTGCAATCAGTGTTCCTATACTACATGTTTCATCTTCAAAACTCAACCCAAATCCAAACATTTCAAATAATCATCAAATCCTCAGAGTACGCCTTATTTCCATCAACAAATTAAGATAAACCAATCCTCCAAACATCAAACTTACATATCCACTAAAATGACCTTTAAAACTCGCGAAACGATTTTATCACGATTTATCAACGAGAAGTAATTTGATTTATACCTTTCTCAAACGAAAGCAACGATGCCTCTAGCCTTGTGTTTACTTGCTAGCACAGCCCCTAAACTGAATGGATAAACAAAAGTTAGTAAATAAATTGATAACGATACTACGATTACGTGGTTACGAGTTATACCTTCAACACCTCGAATTAAAATGATCCAAGCTTTGTTTTCCTCTTGCTAACTCTCGCCCAAACTTATCTTTTCAAGGTTATTTTGGTCTTTTAACAACAATATAGTTAATACATATTACTAAATGGTACAAAATTAATATGCATACTTATACATACATATATACATACACACATACATACACATATACATACATATATACATACATACATACATAATAGATAAATATTACACACATAAATAATACACACATACACACACACACATACATACATACATACATACACACACATACAAATATAAATATACATATATACATTTATGTGAATATATGATAATATTTCACTAAAGGATTTTAATATTTTGGTTGCATAATCGTATAGACATACGTACATACATACATACACATGTACATAGATTTATATAAATGTATGATAATATATGATCATATATACTAACATATAACATTTGTCATTATATTATTATTTAGATTTATTGCAAATTTTTATAAATTAAATATTGTAAAAAATATTATTTGAGTAAAATTTATATATTAAGCATGCATGTGCATTGTAGTTATTTATATCTCTAATAAATAAAACTATATATAATCTCTGATATATTTTAGGTATTATATTTGTAGGGTATAAATACGTTTAAACCAACAGAAGATAATAAAAAAAGAAAAAAAATCATGTATATAAGTCTAATACAAACTTGTATTAACTTTAATTGTCGTATAACTCATAAATTGCTACTCTAATACGCAAACGTGCAAAGAAATTCCGAATAAAACAATAATTTACTCATATTTAGAGTATGTCCGTGCATTGCACGGGTTAAAGACCTAGTTAATAATAATGCATGAAATATCTTTTTTTTCTTTCCTTAAAAAGTCAAACTTAGCCCTCAAGTTTGGTTCATTAATATATTATAAATCACAAGCTTCTAATATAAGCCTACTACTTCTTATTTTCAAATTCTAATTTCTAAAATTCTTATTCAAAAATTCTAATAATTCTATTTCTATTTACTATTTTCTAGGAGTAATAATTCTTAAATTTATTTCCTAAAATTAAAAAAAACAAAATTACCCCAAAATGATGCTAAGATGATTATTAAAAAAAACTCCTCTTTTCTAAACATATAAACTTTTCATATTTTAAAAATAAATACACCCAAAATCATTTTGGCACCTATCTTACTTAATTAGCTCCAAGATCGCCAATTAAATAACTAGCGGTAAAAATAATAATTTTTCAGTTTGCAAATATTTAAAATAAGTATTCTAAAATATTTTTTAAAAATCTAAAATTTATTGAAATTGCGAGAATACAATATTTTGGATTTTTTTTTAAAATTTGTACAAATAAAATTTGGCACGGATAAAATTCTGTATTGATCCATAAAATCATAAAAAGAACTCAGCTTGATAATATCAATAAAGTGATCGATTTTTTTAAAAATAACTAATGAATAAAATAGGCGGTATCACTAGTACCAAAGAACGAATCATTTAAATACTTGAAGACGAAAATGTATCAAGGTGGAATAATGTGTACTCATTTATATTAATCATTAAAATATTTATACCTCAAAATTCACTGTTGTTACACAAGGGATAGTTTAAAGGATTATTATTCTATCATATACTTAATACCATGAAACAAACATAGCCAATAAAACTTGCATTGGCTTGGCTATAATTATTCAAATCTTTTTTAAGAAAAAAATTCACACCCATAATAAAATATTGAAAATAGATGTGGTGCTTGAGAATTGTTGCGGTGTTTCTTCGCAAGCTTGTTCTGCAGTGATGCGAGTTATCTCTGATGCTTCACAAGTATAGTAAAACCTCTATAAATTAATATAGTTGGGACTGGAGAATTCTATTAATTTAAATAGGTATTAATTAATCGATAAATTAATAATTATTAATTTATAGAGAGTTTTTGATAACATACTTAAAATAGTGCTGAAAACCATCGATACAACACTTTGGAGCCTATTACACTTAAGGAGCATTCAAGCCATAAAAAATATTTAATAACTTTTTGATGCAATACGAAAATACCACATCGGAATTTTTGGATACAATAAGGAAAGTTAAGGAGGAGTTTCATGTAGATTTAAATTTCAAGAAAAAACCTACAACACTTAGAATAATATTTTGCAAAAGTGTAATACATATATTTTTTTATTATAAGTGAATTATTAATTTATAATATTATTTGGACCATATATTTATATAGGTATTTTCAAAAAAATTATTATCTTATTATCTTATTGAAATTAGTCATTTTTTGGACTAACCCAAGTCGGGATCGAGAAAAATTATTAACTTAGAGAGGTTATTATTTTATCGAGTATTAATTTACAAAGATTTTGCCCTAAATGAATGATTCATATTGATTTGCGATATGTTTTGTGTCAAAAATTCAAAAAGTTAAGGTGTTACACCCAAAAATTATACAAGGAAATAATTGACTATTTGAAGATGGTCAATTACTGGGATGACATGATTACAGGGGTATATTGATATGAATGATAGATGAAGATAGCAAGAGGTGAACTTGGAGCTCCAAAACAGGAGCAAGTATGAGTTGGAACGCCAACCATGGGCAGGACCAAAGTTGGAGCGCCAACATTGGGTGAACCACCTGCTGACGCGCCAACATGATGAAAAGGACCAAGTTTGGGCACCAACTTGGAGACACCATGAAGAAGGAATAGAATATCCTTTAATGGGTGACATGTATTAAAAATTTATAGAAGACCACAAGATGAAGACCAAACATGACCGAAGGCCTGATTCTGTATTCTAATAAGTTATCCTTATTGGGGAATCAAGATGTGATTAAGTCTGTCTATACACTTAAAGGGTCTATTCATGTATTCTAGCAAGTTATCCTTGTTGGGGGAGTAGGATACGTCTGGTGTGACGATAACTTTGGAGAACTTGCCTTGTAGTCTGGTGGGTTATCCTCATCGGGGGGTAAGGATCAGCTTGTGCATTTGAAGTAAGCCATGACTTGTCCCTGCAACTAAATGACCGATGTGGTAGTTGGTAGCGGTTGATGTTAGCTCCGGTAGTTAGGGCTAATGTTGTATCCGTGAAGGCACGGTCATAGTTGAGCCTTGGGATCATTGGGCTAGGTTTCATCGTATGGGCTCTCCTTAGTGGGCTTGGACATACATTTCATAATGAGTTGAGAGTTCTAGTCCGACATGAACTATGTTTGATGTTTATCACTAAGGAGACCTATCTCTAGCAAACTTAGGATCCTTGTTCTATTAGAACTACGTGAAGTTTGATCCCTATAAATATAGGGTACGTAGGCACATTAAAGGGGTTGGACGTTGAGAGTTCAGAGAGACCACCACCACTCCTTTGATCTCAGCTTCTTATAAACACAATCATTACCATTCTCCGGCGACTGTTATGTCATCAAACCAGCATCGTAGATCTTAATTCCGGCGTGTAACCTCAAATTTTGTTATCACAAATTCCTCCGTTAACCTATGGTACATTTGTCCAACACACGACATGAGCACGGCAAGTCGGCAACTCTACGAGCACTATTGCAGAAGCCTCAAAACTGATTCCCCTTACCATTTTAAATAAAAAAAATACTAGGTATTCATATTGGTTGCCAAAACATTTCTAAATATCAAGTGTTCTATTTTAATTCGTTATAATAAAGTGGACCTCCTACCCTAACCTCTTCGATTAAAGTTTATCAATCTCATCTCTACCATATTATTAGGGAAAAAATGGGAATCAATTTGAGCTATGTAGCATTAACCACTTAAAATTATAAAATTCAAATGAATTTTTGAATTTCATTTGACCGATCGATCAATTCAGAGAAACTGATTTTGATCAAATTGTTAAAAACCTGGCATCAATTACAAGTTTATTGAATACTTACATTTTTTGCAATTATAGTGATGCTAAACGTACTAAATTGAATATCGGAAATTATTACAAAATAATGTAATATTGAGAAATATTTTTATTCATAACATTGGTGTAAATACTTGTGAATTATTAAAGGGAATTTATATAAAATATCCCATATTAATAGGTACTTTTATGAATATATCCTCTCTTTTTCATTAATTAAAAATATATCATGTGGTTAAAAGTTAACTCATGTATAATTCATACATATATAATTATTATATAAATTCATATATTTTCTACTTCATTTGACTACAATATCTTGATGAATATTAGGGCTTTTTTCATAAATACCCAACTCAAAATTTTTTTTTTACAAAAATACTATGTGTTTTTAATTTTTTTTGCGAAAATACCAAAATATTTGCAAAAATACAAACTTTTGAAAATATTTGCAAAAATACAGCCTGTAACTATTTTCAACCATATCTGCAACTGCAACCAAAATCAACCATATATGCAACTTTTTAATCAAAAGTGATTTTTTTCCGGCGTCCTGATTTTAGGGTTGTTTTAGAGTCTAGGGTTTAGGGTTACAACCCTAAACCCTAATTCCGTATACGAATTATTCCTCATTCTTAATATTTCTAAAACTCAACCATTGAACCCCAAAGGTTAACTATTGAACCCCAGGGGAACGGCTTAATCAAGACCACAAGCTTACCAAACATCTTACTAACAATTTTTTTTGAATTCTCCGTTGTTTTTCAATCATTTTTTAAAAAGTTGTTTCTGGTTGCATCTGGTTGCTGACCGTATTTTTGGTTGCATCTGTGGTTGATTTTGGTTGCAGTTGCAGATGGTTGAAAGTAGTTGCAGACCGTATTTTTGCAAATATTTTCAAAACGTTAGTATTTTTTGCAAATATTTTCAGAAGATGATAAAATTACAAAAAAACTTAGAAAATTAGTATTTTTGGTAATTTCCCTAAATATTAAACTAGAAATTAAGTCTTTATATATTTGGCACCGATGAATGATTGCCCAGTGTCCTTACCAGCTTAAGATTCGGGATATTCAAAAATCATACTCCTATATTGCAACCAGCCCGTTCTCCACCGAAACAAACCTTTAATACTACTAGATGTATACCGGTGCGATGCACGGGATGATTTATTAATATTTTTATATAATTTTATCTATTTTATATTATTATTATTATTATTATTATTATTATGATGTTACATAATATTTATCTCAATTTAGTTTTTCAAAGTAAAATTTATCTACTAACTAATAATTTAAAAATATTCATTTACAATCTTACAATGTTACTAATTATATAGAATATTCAACCTTTACTAAGATATTTTAAAAATATAAATTTTATAATTTATAATATGTTTAATTTGTTACCAAAATTGGTGAATTTTACCGTGAAATATCAAATTATAGAAATGAGGGTTTTACTTTATAATATTTAGATATCATACATAACAATTTTTTTGATATATTTTCTACAAACTTCTTGGCAACACGTTTCCTTTTTCTTCACCACGCGTGGCGTGTGTCATATGTGTCTAGGTCTATAAGTCTTCTGCTAACACTATGCATTTGGCATATAATGTTTTTCCCTTTTAATAATAATAATAATAATAATAAATTTACTTTTTAATAATAATAATAATAATAAATTTACTAATTTAGCCCTGACGACCAAAGCACCTAAACTCTCTTATGCTAATTATATATAGGATATAATTTAAATGACATATCAACCGCAAAATACAATTTCATTACTTTCTTTCCTAAAGCATTATTTGAGCAATTCCGCCATGTTGCCGATGTGTACTTTCTCACGGTTGCAATTTTGTCACACACGCCTCTTACTCCATTCGCATGGTACAGTGTCAGTATGGTTATTCATCTGGCCATTGTTTGGTCATTGTTGTTGGACTTAGGTTGCGTTTCGCTTGCTGTTGCAGACAGTAATAATAACTTTTTTATGAAAAACAACTAAAAAATGTTTGATAAAATTTAAAAGTTGATTTTCTGAAAAACGTTTTTGGCTGAAAAGCTGTTTTTAGAGAAAGCAGGTACCTCATGCTTTTGAAAAAAAGCTGCTTTTCAGCTTTTGCGGTAAGCATCTACCGGTTTCAACATCAAAACTCATCAAAATCATTAATTTTTTATATTATACACCAAAACATGCACATATCAAAAATATTACCAAACAGTTATCTGATTTTCACAACAGCACTTATTTTAACAACACTTTTTATAACATCACATCAATTTTTAATAGCAATCCGAAACCGCCTTAGTACAACAAAAGAGGACTGGCGTAGATTTCTTAAACACAGGATGGTAAATCTGCGGGAAGTCAATAGTACTCGCGAAGAAAATGGGGATCAACTTGACATGTATTAGAATACTGTTTTAAATTTAATTATTAAAATGTTATAAATGTCATTTTATATTGTAAAGTAGTTAAATTAACTATAGTTAATTTAAAATTTAAAATTTGTTTGAATTTTGGATATATTTATAAATACAATTATAAATGGGATATAATTGTAAATCAACTTTTAAAATGGGACATATTAGTAAAAAACTCATTATTAAAATATACTAATTAATCAAAATCTAATACATATAATTTTTACATATTTTTTTTTACCCAATTTCAGAACTTTAGCATTTTCTGTAATCTTTTCTCAACTCTTTCACAGGGACACTTAAATTTACACCTCTAAGACACGTACCCAATAAAATTTTCAACACACATTGTCGAATAAAATTTCTAATAATAGTTCATAATAAGAAATCCCAGACAAGGGTGGACCAAAAATAATGTCACTGCTGGAAAAACTAATTCAGTGCATACAACTTTTTGCTCTATTTTTTACGATTTTCACGTTTTATGTTTTTAACTAAAGTCATCAAATATAGATTGTTTTTAAAAAAAAATTGAAACCGAATGCGTCTACCGGACTCCTCCGGCCCATGTCATTTAGCAATTTGGGTGCAATCCTAGCAGTCCTAAAGGCCATTCTGAAGTTTTAAAAGAATTTCTTAGGCTTAGACCAGGCAATGCGTGGCCCAAATAGACCAATAGTGCCCGTTCCGGCCCAAACAGAAAGCGCCCTATATGAGGGTTTGAAGACCCTTGATACTCTCCTCTCTCGCATAAAATCTCGGCGGCCGAGATTTTTAATCTCTCTTCTCTCTCAGACGACGCATTTTCCGGCCAATCACTACAGGTAACCATGTTTTCTATACATATAACATCAACTTTCAACACATTAGGTTTAATTAGCTCCTTTCTCTAATTCAATTTATATAAACCCTAAACCCTAAAACATTTATGTGTATATTTTTACTTTTCTTCATGTATTTTTGCTTTCATATATCTTCTCCTTTAATTATGAACTATTTATGTTTGATTAATTGTGTTCTCTGTTGATTATATTAACTAATTTCTCGAGTTTATTATTTTTGTGTGAATATTTGTTTATGAAGCTGAATTAAGTAGTTTTTGGTTGGTTTAATAAGATAGGAAGCTGAGAATATAATGGCGGAAGAAAAGAAGCCTCTCGAATATATAAATGAAGTTATATTGAAGAAGAGGAGGACTAATGAGGACTGGGCTATTAGAAGGAAGCAACAGCTGGAGGAGAGGGCTAAGAGGTCCAAACATGATAATTTCGTCATTAAGAAACCCGAACAGTTCGTTAGAGAGTTCCGTGACAAGGTAATTGTTATTTAAAATTTTAAAAACTATTTAGCCTTGAATATTCTGATAATTGTTTACTAATTATTGAGAAATACTCTGTTTTGATTTTATCTGCTTGTCGAACTGCCTTGCAAGTCCAATGCAATGCTAAAATTGGTTATATTTCTATAATTTGAAACCAAATATCAAAAAATTCAACTCCAAAGGGGTTATATACTTGGATGCAAATATGCATACTTGTTTCTAAATTTAATTTGAAACCAAGGATGCATTTATGCAATCATGCCATGTCATCATTTAACCATATATGACTTGCATGTTGGTGTACTTTACATGAAAGTTAGGAGAGAGATAAAAAAGTAGCTAAATTTGTAATTATTTAGATGCAAAATGCAACTAGCATTGGAGTCGAAGTTATATTTTAACACCCAAAAAACTTTTTGGTGCCAAATTATAGAAATAACTATAGCTATTTTGCATCTAGCATTGGACTTGCTCTTATTCATTTTTCATATTGACATTTTGGCTGCTGAAGTTATAAGTTATATTCTCGAGTTTAATTTTCAAGTCATGATCTCGTAGCAATCTCCTTGAACATCTTTGGTGTAAAAGGTACTAAGGTGTTTTTGAAACTTTAAAGCCTGGACAGTTCCTCCACTCTCTTTGTGCATATTTTGTCTTTTAAGATTTTAACTTTGCACCAAAAATTATTGTTACTGGGAGAAACTTTGTTAAAATTTCTAGTGGTTTTAATATCTCAGCATATCCGTTCAAACCTTTCTTAGGATTGGTTTAGAATTTTAGTCCTGTATAATAAGCTTATATATCTACAATGATGAATGTTGTATATGATGCATCATTAATGTGAGAAGTGCCTTATAGGGTTATCCTAGGTGATTTTGTTGTTTTAGGTAACTGCATTGATTCCTCACATTGCCCTAACTTCCCAATTTGTTGAGACTCCGTTTACTCAAATCACCTTGTGGAAAATGGGTACTTAAAAATTTTAGGAAAGATTTCCGTGTTCGATATGCACAGTTATATTTTTGTACAATTTTCAGTTACTTGTAATTCCGGATCTTGTTCATGTCTTTACTAATTTAACTTCTGCATCTCTTCGCTCCAAAGCATCTATGCAAGTAGCCATGACTCACTTCATGTGAATTTATCTAGGGTGTTCATCTAGTATAATTAGTTACAGTATGTGAGATCTTGATGCTTATTTAGCTATAATCTTATATATTTTATTTGATCTCATCCTGGAACAATATCATGGTTTAAAACTTGTAAGTTCCATCATTTTCATGTAATTATGAAAGAGTCTTCTTCCTTGATTTCATGATATTTAGTCAGACACTAACTGAATCTGTGCACAGGAGATAGACCTCGTCCAGATGAAGAAAAGGGGGAGCCGTGTCAGCCAACGTAAGAGAGCATTTGAGATACCAGAATCCAAGCTCCTTTTTGTCATACGCATTCAAGGGTAGGGTGTAAATTTCACTGCTTTTAGTGTTTTTTATTTTTCCTTCATATGTTGATATATTTGTTTTCTTTATTGTTGTCTAGGAAAAATGACATGCACCCCAAAACTCGACAACTTATGTACTCATTGGGGCTCAGACAAATTTTCAGTGGCGTCTTTGTGAAGGCAAATGAAAGGATCATCAAAATTTTGCATAAATTGGAGCCATATATTACTTATGGGTAGGACAAACTGATCTTTTCTAATATTTGGCATAATATTTTTGTTTTTTTATTGTATATGGTGTACTGGTACCGGTGTTTATATGTTTAAATGTCAATTATGCATATTTTGTACATCCTGATGGTTGATTCTCCAACTGAAGGTGACACGTATGCGTATATCCTACAGTTATAAATTTTATAGCCTACTTGTTTTGGGGTGGGGGTGGGGGTGGGGGTGGGGGTGGGAGGTGGTCATCACCTACAGTTATTAGTTATAAAGAATTTACTTTGGTAATACTGCAACATTTCTAGGCTGAGGTCGCTTTTTGAAGCTTGTGTTTGTTTTTGGAGATCTAATCCTTAGGATTGTTGATTTTTATTTATTTATTGCTAAATTAGGATAGCTGATATTTTGTTTGCTATATCTTAATTTTTCTTTTTTTTTTTCTATATGAAGATATCCTAATTTCAAGAGTGTTAATGAACTGATATACAAGAAAGGTTTGGCAAAGATTAAGAAGGAAAGAGTTCCATTGACAGATAACAATGCCATTGAGCAGGTATTAGGCCCGCTATTTTTTTCTTGTTTTTTTTGCCACTTCTCTATTCGAAGGTATTGAGTGCTCACTATTTTCAGGCAATGGGCCAATATGGCATAATTTGTATAGAAGACATAGTCAATGAAATTGCTAATGTTGGTAAACATTTCAAGGAAGTTATCAGCTTTCTGTACCCCTTCAAGCTAAACAAGCCGGAAAAGGCATTGCAGGGTAAGAAAAAACGGTACAGTGATGGTGGAGATACTGGGAACCGTGGGGCTGAGATCAATGAGCTAATTAGTAAGATGAATTAGCACAAGACACACGTCTGAAGAGAAGATTGTGGTATTCCTAACTTCCACTTTCACCGGTGGCAGTTAAATGGTTTTGAAAGTTTTAGAACTCTAGCATTATATTGTATGGTGTAATTGTAGTTTGGTTATGTTTGCCTTTACTTCTTGGGTTGTAGAGAATTCACTGTCTCTTGAATTGGATGCTCAATCAACAGTTCAATTATTATAATGCTCAGTATCATTTTTTTACTTTTCTATGATATAAAAATTTTAAAAATTAAAATTTAACTGAGATTATTTCTTCTGTGGTTAATTCTTGGAAAGCAGGGCCATAATATAAACTGCTTTTGAACTTTTTCCCATCGCCTGTTACTGTTTTTGAGTCTGACTCATGCGTTGAATGAATTGAGGTCGAGTTTGAGTTTGTTCTTGATTTTATTGAACTCGATGTACTTTTAATATTTTGTCGGACCAATTCGGGTGACTTGAGTTTATCGAAGAAAAAAAAACGACACTTGGAATTGGATGATCCTAGTTTAGCAAAATTTTAAGTTAGAAAGTAGAAACACTGAACTGGCTGATCCTACTTTTCCCATTGTCCAAGTTCGGAGATGGGAAATGGGCATGGAATTGGCAGATTCTGTTTTATTAAATTTGAGTTGAACTTGTTCCGTCTCCAATTCAAGTTACAGTTCGGTGTTAAAAGCATATTTCAAACACAGAAAATGGTAGCTGCTTGTAGTTTAGTGCTTGTATGGCCATTTAACTAAGTAATTGCCGTCGTGGGAGATAAATCACCTATTATAATTAAGATTAATAAAAAAAAACGGGTTGAAGAAAAATTAATGTAAAGTACATGTGCTTACTTTATAATTCCTGATTTAATTTGAAGTCTCAAGTTAAATTTGTAGAATGTCACCCATTTGCATTTAGATAGGAAGAAGCCCTTGAGGTGTTAACTTCATGTCACATTAGTTCACATCTCCAATACTCATGATACTTTAGAGTTTATTGATGTAGGCGCGAACAGGGATATCCAGGTCACCTTCTGAAGCTGTGTTCTATGGGTGGTGTGTTTTTGAGCTCTTCGTCAGGCAGCTTGACTAGAGAGTAGGTACCTGCTCCAGCTAGTGCACCCAGGACGGGAGCCGTAAAGTAGATCCATATGCCTTTATAGTTGTTTGCAGCTATTGCTGGCCCTAAAGTTCTCACCGGATTCATTGATGCTCCTGTTGCTCCTCTGTGCAAACACATTGGCAATGTTTAGTCTATAGACCCCTCCCCTCCAAGGTAAAGATTTGTTTCCAATTTTTATATGCTTGAATATTCAGCACATAGATATTGTGAAACTATTATACAATAAGCTTAAATTTTCACTCTTACCTAAATTAAAAGGTAAAGAAAGACTATAGAGTTTCATTTATTTCAAAATTGATTCAAATGATACTCGTAGTCAGTCTCATTCTTCTAATTTGTTTTAGAGTACAATTTTATTATTTCAAGTAAGCTCAACTCAAGTTATTACTGGGTTAAGTACTTTTTAACCAAATAAGAGTTTACATGGTTAAGTTGATAAAACAGAGTAAAAATGGTTAAAAGTGAAAAAAACTTGAGAGTTAATTAGTTTCTTTTGTCAAAGACTCGTACAGAATTGTGCAAATTTTGTGCAACTATAGCACGAGAAGACTGCACGGCAGTAGATACTTGTTTGTACTGAGGATATGACTACCAGATGTTTTTGTGAGTTTTGTAAATTGAGAAAATACACTGGAAGGTGAGCAAGGGGCGTCTTCATTGTGAAAGTGCATTCGTTGTGGTTTCTTACCCTGTTTGGGTTTTCAATGTACATCTTGGTGTTGTTTAGGTTAGTGTTTGTACTTGTGTTATGTTGACTATGTTTGTATAAGCTATCCTAACGACGTGATTATATCTAATTAACCAAATTTATATATGCATTAGTTTGTTTCGAGTTGAAGGAGAGCTTAGACATTACCCTGCTATAAGTATATTGAGCATGACAGTGGCTCCAACTGCAATTCCAGCTAGCTCACCAATCTGCAATCAGGCATGGAGATCCGACCGGAGTCTAGTTAAGGTCAGAGAAAAAGATCTTTTTGCATGGAAATTATCTTATTAACAAATATGTTGCCTGCCTAGAGTCACATTAGAAGATTCTATACATGCATTATCTTATTGAGACTAATTAGCTGCATTACAGGAAGGGCATAACATATAGATGAACCTACTTTATCCTCACGTGCAGATTATCTGTCATTTGTTTGATCTGTCTAAATAATTGTCACTGAGATATTAAGTTCAAGTTGCAAACTTATACTATTGACTCTTGTCCCTTCGTCTCATTGCATCAGTAAAATATATAATTACTATACACTTGCATATTTTATGAAACTGTTACACTATTAGTAATCGATAATTCATGTCGTCTAGTGGATATATTCTCAAAGTGGTCTGGCATGTAGTGTCATGGATCTAAAGTGCAGCTTAATACAAAAACTGAACAAGGTATCAACTTATAATGGAAGATATGCTTACAGCTCTGGTGTCGGTGGCTACTGCAGTGACAACAAACATGAGGTTGAAACTAATAATGAATTCTAAAGCGAAAGCTTGGCTGTATCCAACTGATGGAACAGTTACTCCTCCACCATTTATTGGATGAAATATCACTTGAAGTGCAAAGGCAGCACACAGGGATGCAATTACTTGTGTTCCGATGTACACTGGTACCTACTCGAATTATTAAATGACAGTGGTCTCTGAGTCTTTAGTATAGGAAGATAATTGAGAGATTTAAATTAGTATTTGGGACAAAGAGAGTTTTCCTTACATGCTTCCACGGAAAGTGCTTGAGAGCAGCAAAAGCAATGGTGACAGCAGGATTAAGATGAGCTCCAGATATATGGCCTGTCGACAAAATGACAATCATAACAGCAAGTCCAGTAGAGGCAGCAAGACCTATTAGAGTTTCAGAGCCTTGTGTCTTTTGGTTCACTATGGCTGTCGCAGTTCCAGCAAAGATCAGTATAAATGTGCCTATGAATTCAGCTCCCACCTGTTCTTGCATGAACTAATAAGTTATCAGGCTGCTACTAACATAAACCAAAAAAGTAAAGATTTACAGCCACATATATATACCTTTCTTGCAAGAGAGATGGGAGGAATAGGCAATGAACACGAGACAGGAGGTAATGCACCCTCCTCTAAGTTCCATGGTTCGACACTCAAACAAGTGCAGCTTTTCAACAGGGATCTTCTGCCACTGTTATATCTCGCTGGTTTAAACTTACCAAAGAGAGGAGCACCAGGAGTCCCTGGTGTTACAGGTGTTGATGGAGCTGAAACAACATCTTCAGAGTCCATAATACTAACAGTCTAAGTAAAGAAGCTTAAGTCAGAGTTTCGTATACTACTTTGTCAGGAGTAGGGGACAGGCCCTTTGTATATATACTAAAACTTCTCAGTATAGTTGACTTGAGGAATCTAAAAAGATCAAAAAAAGGAGTTAGTGGGAGGTTATGAAGTATGGAGAAGCTTAGAAAGGAAGTGGACGGTGGGACATTTTCTTGATCCTTCACTTTTGGAACTTGTAAGAAAGTTTAAACCTGGACATGTATCATGGTTTTCCTGTCTCGACCACTTATATTGTATCTTAATTATATTGTATACCACTTGCCTGAGTTGTCAAAAATGAGATTTGCAACCCAAGACAGAGGGTGCATGAATTTGGTAGAAGATGTGCTACGTTTTTATATTCATATTTACTTGTTAATTTGGTCTGCCTTTACCTGGCTCAACTGCACTGAGATAGAAACATCAGTGTCTAATATTTTACTTACTGCTATAATGCATAATATTTTACTACTACTTGATATTTGCTGTTTCTCAATTCCGTAAGTTGTTTAAATGCATTTCTTTTATTATTGTTATGGCATCGTCAAAAGCCGAGAGTTTTTAAGAAAATGATATATCGACATCTCACCGTTAATGATAATGCTCTACAAGCGGATAAAGGGGGTGGGTACATTTGATATGATTATGCTCTTCTTCATTCTTCGGGATTAAGAGGTCCTGCCTAGGGTAAAATTCAAGGATTAAAAGATGATTCTGCTAAAGAAAGGCTAGGAGGAATCTATGATAATGTGAGTAACATATGGACACATATCACATACGGTCAAGAACGAAAGAATAGTGGGTAGGAGGAACAAATGAAAAAGAACGAAAATTTAAAGGAGTGATACTGAGTCAAGGAATATACAAAAATGGGGGCAATTTTATGTCATTGCTAAGTAGAGCTCTAAAGGATGTAATGCAGGTCATTACAAAATACAAAGAACAACTCTTCTTGTCCGTAACTTTGTGGTGTTAAATCATAGATATAGCCCAGGTATATAAAATAGAGTTGATTGGAAAAAAGGGCAAATGCTCCCCTTGGAGATATATAGCTTCATAACCATAACCATTGATTTAAGAAGGGAAAAAGAAGAATTGATGCTCTGTTACCATCTTTTATTTTGTTTAGGAGAGTGGCAAAGTTGGTTGATCAAGAAATGTTACCAAATATTTCTTTATAGGCTTTTGAAAAAGCAATTGGCGTTGTTATTTTGAAACAGGACGGAGAAAAAATATAATATTTGGTGAACGGGACCGTCTATAACAAACAATTGCAGTAAAAAAATTTGTGTACAATAGGGTTTTGCATACATGGGCCCATCATTTACACGTAAGTTTATTATTTTATTCATTATAAGCCTCTTTCTACTCATACTAGACAAACTTACATAATTGGCCTAATCAATTACAAATCTATTATTATATATATAATAGAGATATATAATATAGCAACTAGGGGTTTAGTGAGACAATTTATTCAATGTTAAATTACTAAATTACCCCTCCTATATTATATTAATGATAAAAAAATTGTTTCTAATGGGAATTGAACCCTTGACCTCTTGATTAGAAGTAACATTACTTACCATTATGCTAGATATCAATTGTGGTTATATCATAAAACTCTTTATTAATATGCGCAAATACTCAATATGTTATATTCTATTTTGGTCTCTTCTTGTAATCTCCTTGATAAGGTAGATAATTCATTTTCACAAATGCCTTAAAATCATATTTTTGACCAGATTAGAGAAAAACTCGCGTAAGATATACAACATATTATAAAATTGGAATTGATCCATAAAAAAGATTATATTAATATTTTAATATTGTAAATCATGTTTATTTGTATTAAATATATAATGACTCGGATTATATATAGTATTAGATTACAAATTCTATATACTATCAGATTATATATATTAGATTCCTGATTACCTTTTCAATATTATATTGATGATAATAGATTACTAAATTACCCTTCTAATTTTATATTGATGATAAAAAATTATTTTTAATGAGAATTTAACCATGACCTAGGTGATAATGTAACAAATGTTGACATTTATAGCCACTATCACTTATTATAGTCTTTTTTAATTTTTATTTTAAAATTTAAAACTATCAACCTATTTACTCCATTCCAATTATATCCTTATATATAATAAGCGTAAAACGGATTTTATTCATCATTTAACATTTATTAATGCTTCATTATAAGATATTAACAATTTATAGATTATATACGCAGTTTTGAAATTTTAGATACTAATATAGATCAAAACTTTAGTTTTACTACGATCCTATATATTATAAATTTCGTCTTCAATAAATAAATTTTATACGTTGATCATTTTCGAAAAATACACTATTAGTATATAAAGTATTGAACCCGAAAAATGCAAAAGAGTTTTCTCTTTGTATACTAATAAAAAAGTTTGTATTTGAGATTTTTAAAAAAAAGTTGAAGTTGTCATCGTATGATTAAATCAAATCTTAACTAAAATTGGTTTAAATTTTTTGAATATCTATGATAAAATGTTAAAAGTATTAATTGTTAAATTAATTGTGCCAAGTGACAATTGTAAGGTGAAACGAGTAACTTATCACGAATCAGTTTAGCGGCTTCTTGAGAGGTATAAGTAATAGTTTTATAAATAAAGTATATCCACAATTGTACAATTATTGCATTCCATTGTTAACCAATTAAGAATATGTATGTAAAAACATATCGAGTTTTTTTTAAAAAAATTATGCAGTAAAAAAACATCAAATAATTACTTACTCGAAAATCAATAGCAACTTATTCACATCCAAATCATTAACATATCTAACACGAACTTCTAATTCAATGAATACAATACAATAAAAAAGAGGAATATTAACTTTACAAACAACTATGGCTAACTTACAATTTTCAAATATCTCAATCACCAAACCATCAACACTAATTAAGAATATGTATATAAAATCATATCAAGTTTTTTAAAGAACAAATTATGCAGTAAAGAAAGATCAAAATACTTACTTACTCGAAAATCGACAACAAACTATTCACATCCAAATCATATACGTGTATCACACGAACTTCCGATTAAAGAAATAAAATATAATAAAAAACAGATATATTAATTTTACAATAACTATTGCTAACTTAAATTTTCAAATATTTCGATAATCAAACCATCAATATGAATATACCACAAACAAATATACCGGAATTAATGACAAATTATAAAATATTTTAGAATAAACCCGTGCCTCGCACGGGTAATAAAGCTAGTATTCTATAATCAATCAACATTAAAGCGAAATCAACTACTTAATATTTCAGTTACAATTTTAAATCAAATATCTCAACACTCCCTCTTGATTTGAAATTGTAAAATTTATGTAAAGACTTCAAGCATGACGATGTACATCCTATCATCACCTAAACACGGAGCACTTCTCACCACAAACATGGAGCACTTCTCTCTATTACGTGATTCACTTCACACCATAAACATGGAACACTTCTCTCGATAAATATGTTGATGCACTTCTCATCAACTTCCATTTTAACGGAGCACTTTTCTCCATAAATATTTTTCTTGATGCATTTTTCATCGAGTTCCATTTTTTTTACACTTTTCGCAAACATTAAATAAATATTATTTTGGAGCACTTCTCTCCATGGTGAATCCTCACCAATAATTCTAAATAAAAAAAAAATCATGACCACTTGTGTTTCTTTCTCATCATCATTGATGATACTCATCTTGATGCCTCTTGTTATTGGATCCTCTTCACCCTCCTTCATCTTCTTCCGAGAGAGCTTTTGTTGACTCCTCCTTAAAAACCACCATTTGGTTTAGTGTTGGATCGTTCCCGAGAGGTTGCATCTCCCTCTCAAATTCAATCCTCCACCAACTTAAGTCTCTCATATCGGCTATGCACTACTCACAGAACCCTTAAGATCATTAAAGCTCTGATACCATGTTGATATTTTAATATAAGAGAGAGAAAAAATATAATATTTGGTGAAAGGTTATTATTTTATTCATTATAAGGCTCTTTCTATAGAACTCATACTAGACAAACTTACATGATTAGTGTCACATAATCGGTCTAATCAATTACAAATATTCTATAATCAATCAACATTAAAACGAAATCAACTACTTAATATTTCAGTTAAAATTTTAAATCAAATATTCCAACCTTCCATAGACTATAGTTGTTATAGCATACTGGGGCTTAATTAACAAGGTACATGTGTGTTCTTCAAAAAAGAAAAACTTGTGTAAAAGAACAATTTTTGCTTGTAAATAAAAGGATTGGCTGTGAGATTGTAAAATAAACAAAACAATATTAGGAAGGAAAGAAGATAAGTTGTCCGAGAAAAAGTATCTTTTTTACCTCTTCGCATTCATGGTAAATGAGAGATCACCAAGTAACTTCAAACAATAAGTCACCCTTCATCGTAGATGCTCGCTCTTACTATCCTACCTAAAAAACAATTTAAAAGTTCTCCATATAATATGTTCACCTTTTTTTTTAAACCAAAGCTTTTATCGTGAGTGCTTTTCTCTCTTTTAGTTAATTGTGTTTCATCGTGTATATGGGTTTGTTCTTTCATAAGTACAAGGTTTGTAAACTAGGAGTATGCAGATACCTGATACCCTAGTCTTAACCATTTCATTTCTGACTATCACTCCAATTTGTCTTCAACATAAGATTCTAAACAAAATCTCACGACAATGGTAGACCATCCAGTTCCGAGAATTTATCACGGAGCCATAAAATTGAAAAAATAGATATATTAATAGCAAAGTACAGAATGAAAGTCTCGAGTCAATGTGCAAGTTGCTAAATTATGAGAAGTTTTTAGTAAAGTTAACAAACTTCAGCATACTTCTGTCATGTTTTGACGATTTTAATTTACGGTTTTTATCGAAAACTAGTTGATAAAGTCACGCTTCATGGCGGCATTATAATTTTAAAAAAAAAATTATCTATAAAATTACAATAATTACTCATTTCTCCCTAATAAGTCATTCTCCCATTAAACATATTTTTCTTGTTAAGATCGAAATCCCAAATTTTATACATCGAATACTTGTCTTACATATTAATTTTCATGTTAACATACTCTATTCTAATTCTAATAAGTCGCCCTCTCGTTAAAAAAACACATATATAAATTCGCACTCATATTTCACTTTTCAATAGAACTTTTAATTATATATGTCTTACAAACACCTATTGTACTTTTGATAGAACCTTTTTTATATGTATTTGAACTCTTCTGCTCTATAAATTCAAAAAACCTATTTTATGGATAGAACTTTTAATTATATGTTTAACCTACAAATTGACAAATCCTCGCTTCGCGACGGCGTTATAATTTTTTTAAAAAACTCTATCTATAAAATTACAACAATTACTCATTTCTTCCTAATAAGTCGTCCTCCCGTTAAACACGTGTTCCTTGTTAAGAGCGAAATCGCAAATTTTATACATTGTCTTATATATTAATTTTCTTGTTAACATACTCTATTCTAATGAGTTGCCCTCTCGCTGAAAAAACACTTATATAAATGTGCACTCTTATTTTATTTCCAATAAAACTTTAAATTATATATGTCTTACAAGAGTTAGGTTCTATGGAGACCTGATATTTGTGGAGACCATGGAGACCAAATATAAAACCATTAGATTAAGAACTCATTCTATGGTTGTGATTTAAAACAGTAAAAATGTCCTGCATTAAAAAAGAAATAATAATGATTGTGTATCAATATATGGGTCAGTTTGCTAAAATCATCATCCGTCCAACCGTGATAACTATCTCCGACGAGGTTCATTTTCCAGTGATTTTAACCATATTTTCCGATGACTATATCTGTTTTTCCTTTTACATTTCTGATCATTATTTTTGACAAACATGTTATAACTCTAGACACATAATCCATATTCACATTTTTTGGATCAAGTATTGTGGTTGCCAAATCATGTGTTTTGTATGCAAGATAGAAAGCAGGATAGTGAAAAACTGAGTGCAGAATAATATGTTCTGCTTGTAAAAGATGTTGCAGAACAGTGTACTGCTTGTGTGCAACACGAGGTGAACAAGATGAACATTACATCAATATCAATTTAATCAGTCTCCTTTATATATAACCAATATCTATCCTTGAACAAGTACAAAAGTCATATGTATAAAGTTGTTTTGCATATTACCGATTTGGGGTAATAAAAAAAGGTCATATTTACAAACAAACAAAAAAAGAGCATAGTACAATCAAATGTTTAATGGATTAAAGAGGTACTAGTTACACGATTGCATAATTATTAAAATATTATATAATCATTTGAGGAGAAGCACGTTAATGGTGTATCAAGGATGGGGAATGGGAGTGAAAGACGTGATGATTTACTGGGGAGATGTACTGGTATTGATACTGGAAAGAGAGCAATAACCGGAGATGGGGCTGGTTGGGTAAACATTGCAGATGATAAATAGTGTGCAAGAGAATAATCTAAGCCATTGATTTTCTTCAATCCTAGGGTCATCAATCGGTCTCCGGGTCTCCAAATAAAATAGGGTCTTCACTCAACTTTTCTCTGTCTTACAAACACCTATTCTACTTCTAATAGAACTTTTTTTTCAATATGTATTTCTTATCAATTCGAATTCTTCTACTCTATAAATTCGAAAACCTATTTTACTTTCCATAGAATTTTTAATTATATGTGTAACATATAAAGTCTTTATAAATTCGAACTCTTCTCATCTATAAATTTGAACATCTATTCTATATTCAATTGAACTTTTAATTTCTATTAATTCGAACACATATTCTACTTTAAATAGAACTTTTAATTTTATGTCTTACCTATAAATTCGAACACCTATTCTACTTCAAATCAAACTTTTATTTATATGTCTTCCCTATAAATTCAAATTCT
This sequence comes from Heracleum sosnowskyi, assembly GCA_030848705.1. Classification (NCBI taxonomy): domain Eukaryota; kingdom Viridiplantae; phylum Streptophyta; class Magnoliopsida; order Apiales; family Apiaceae; genus Heracleum; species Heracleum sosnowskyi. The sequence continues at coordinate 19,879,282 of CM061243.1, read as the reverse complement.
TCTCCTTAATAAATTCGAACACATATTCTACTTTTAATAGGTTAAAGGATATTTTTTGATTTATTAGTATTTAAAATTCAAAAACTCTATAAAATTAGAAAAATATATCGAGACAATCTTAGAGCGCCACCTAACCTCTCGCTTATCCTTCTTTGTGTATATATATACTGAAGGTGTTGCTTTTCACCCAGATAATATCTAGACAGCGCTAACTTCTATCAGGACTAACCTCACTAAATGTAGTGCGTTCATGGTTAATTTTAATAGTAGTTGTGAGTTTATAGATCGAGTTGCAATCAATTAAGCTTTATAATATCTTTGTATTTGTGCTGTTAGCTGCAAAATTAGATCCAAGAGTACTCTGACATTCTCTGAACTCAGAAAATGTCAAAGGCTACTGTGAGATTATCCAATCTGCTACATCAAAGAAAAATTTAGAAGGCAGTACTTTTTAGACAATGCCTATTTACCCTTTACTGATTCGCACGACCCTTTTAGATGGCACTTTCTGGAAGCTCTATAGAGATGTTCAATTCGGGAACGTAGCAGGGATGCTGAAGCCAAGAGCTCTCTGGTCATCTTTTGAAAGTTGGTTGGCTTTCCATTTAGTACTAAAGAGTGAATCTAATCTTTCAAACAATATATAGAATCAGCCAAAAAACGACAAGTTGAAACGGGAGATACAACACTGCTAATAATCGAGAAGATACATGTTATCAGTTGATTAAAACTTAGATATAAAATTTGTATTACAAAATGATTTATATTGGCCAGTTGCCACATATCAGTTAAGATACTATATACTACCAAGAATTCTAATTATATTTTATATAAATGCAATTAAAAAGACACTTCTAAATAGCCAGCATTCCCACACGAACGAGGGAGGAGCAGAGAAAATCCAATAAGTAAGGTTGATCAAGCATAGTACACAATTACATTCAAATTACTTGCTTGCAGAAACCGGGAGGTAGACCCCCTCTGATGCCAACCAAATGTTATCAGGACGTTTGTCTCGTACACCACAAACCTGCAGATTGTTCAGGTTTCAAGAACCATAAGACAGGGAACAAAGATACTTCTTTTGTTGACCATGTGCCAATTTTAGAAACTAGAAAAAATATTTTTTTGTCGAACTAACACAAGAACTGATTCATCTTTCCTAGTAATATATTAACAATCCTAGATGCAGCAGCCTCCGGTCTCAAATTTAAGCCGGATAGAAAGCAGGATAGTGAAAAACTGAGTGCAGAATAATATGTTCTGCTTGTAAAAGATGTTGCAGAACAGTGTACTGCTTGTGTGCAACACGAGGTGAACAAGATGAACATTACATCAATATCAATTTAATCAGTCTCCTTTATATATAACCAATATCTATCCTTGAACAAGTACAAAACGAGCCTTCATGGCTCAGCCAAAAGAGGGAATCACAGAAGTGTTTGAGAGATTCAACAAGCTGATAAACGAGCTCAAACTCTATGACAAACACTATGAAACAGAAGAGCTCAATATGAAGTTTTTACTAACTCTTCCAGATCACTTGGAACCAAGAATCTCTTCCCTTAAAGAAAGAGATCTAACAAAGATTGGTTTTGATGTGTTGTATGGTGTTTTAAAGACATATGAGTTAGAGCTGTTTCAAAAGAGATCTATTCAAGCAAAGCAAGGATTAGTGGCAAATACCTCCTGTGCACTTATTGCTGACAACCTAAGTCAAAGAATGGACTCTCTTAAAATCAGTCAGGTCAAGATTGAGGAACTGGAAGTTGAAGACACTGGTGATGAAACTCAGGTTGTGTATGATTTACCTGAAGAGGATGAGTTCTACAGTATAGATGAGCTGGACAAAATGGAAAACAAATCTTTTGCTTATATGGCTAGGAGGTATCCTAACATAAGGTTTAAAAGAAAGCAGCCATTTAGATCCAAGTTCAATAATGGAAACACTGGTGGATCTAGTGGCTCAAACACCTTCAATAAAGGAAAAGGGATTGCTGGTGCTGCTAAAGGTGGATACAAGACAGGAAGTGTGGATAGGACCAAAATAAGGTGCTATAACTGCAATGAACTTGGGCATTTTGCCACTGAGTGCAAAAAGCCTAAACAAGTCAAGAAGGACAAAGCATACTTAGAGCTTGAAGCTAAGTATGAGGCTCTACTCAAGAAACAACAGGGCAAAGCTTTTATTGCTGAGGGAAAATGCTGGGATGACTCTGATGAAGAAGAAGAACAAGAGTACTCAAACTATGCCTTGATGGCATTTTCTGATGATGGTGATTCAAGTCAGGTACCTATTCTTACTTCTCTAGATATGACTCCCCTTCAATATAAGCAAACTGTTGAAGATATGAGCACTGAGATGTTTAATATTCATACTAGCATGTTAGTAGCTAATGAAGAAATTGATAGACTAACTGCTAAGAATGTTGAGCTTACAGAAAAGAATGAGCAACTTGAGTTAATGGTTGTGAACCTGGATGGTTTGAAAAAGGAGGTTGAGTATCTTAAAAACAAAGTGATTTGTGCTGAGCAGATAGAGAAAGCCCTTAGGGAACAAATTGCTTGAAAAGTGCATTTCTCAATGGTGATCTTGCTGAAGAAGTTTATGTGTCTCAACCACCTGGCTTTGAAAGTGAAGACTTCCCAAACTTTGTGTATAGATTGCTCAAGGCACTCTATGGACTCAAACAGGCACCAAGAGCCTGGTATGAGACTCTATCTCAATTTCTTCTTGAGCATCAATTCACCAGGGGTACAATTGACAAAACCCTATTCTTCAAGAAGCATGGAAACGATATCATTCTTGTTCAAATCTATGTGGATGATATCATCTTTGGCTCTTCAAATGAAAAACTCTGTGAAAGGTTTTCTAAGTTGATGCAAAGCAAATATGAGATGAGTATGATGGGAGAATTAACCTACTTTCTAGGTTTGCAAGTACATCAAAGGGAGGATGGCATCTTCATAAACCAATCAAAGTATGTCAAAGATCTTTTGAAGAAATATGGTTTAGAAGACTCATCCCCTGCAAAAACTCCCATGTCCACTGCAATCAAGCTTGATGAAGACAAGAAAGGCAAAAGAGTAGACATCAAGGTTTTTAGAGGCATGGTTGGATCACTACTCTATCTCACAGCTAGCAGGCCTGATATCATGTTTGCCACATGCCTTTGTGCAAGATTCCAGTCTGATCCCAAGGAATCTCACATGATGGCTATCAAAAGAATCTTCAAGTATCTAAAGGGGACTCCTAATCTTGGGCTATGGTATCCAAAGGGCACTGGGTTCAACCTGGTTGGTTACACAGATTCTGATTATGCTGGATGCAGAATTGACAGGAAGAGCACCTCTGGAAGCTGTCAATTCCTAGGTCAAAGGTTAGTGTCCTGGTTCAGTAAGAAACAACAGTCCACAGCAACATCCACAGCTGAGGCTGAATACATTGCTGCTGGAAGTTGATGTGCTCAATTGCTTTGGATTAGAAATCAACTCATGGATTATGGGCTAGTGTTAGAACACATTCCACTAATGTGTGATAATACTAGTGCAATATCCATAGTTGCCAATCCTGTTAATCATTCTACTACAAAGCACATTGAGATCAGGTACCATTTCATTAGGGAACATGCTGCAAATGGTACCATAGAAGTCTCTTATGTTCCAACTGAGAAACAATTAGCTGACATATTTACTAAACCTCTGAATGAAGCAGTCTTCAACAGACTTGTGAGTGAAATTGGAATGCTTAATCCTTCATTTAGTTGCTCTAAGTAAGTATGCCAGTAAATTGTTGCAGCAGTAAATTTTCACTGTATTTAAATGCTTTATTCATATGGAGTGAAAATTAGCTGAGATATGATTTATAAATACTTCAGTATTTTACTGCAAATTTTTCAAAATCATTTGTTAGTAAAGTTGTGAGCTTTTGAGACATCTCGATATAGATGATTTTCAGAGTTCACGACACAGTTCAAATAAAACAGACTTATATCGCAAACTGTTGAGATTGTGAGACTTCGCGACATAGTTCATTTCATGAGTTTGCGACATAGTTCATTTTATGACTTCGCGACTTAGAATAACTATATCGACAAGTCTCCACATTTGACAGAATTTTGATTTAAATTTATTTTATTTCAAAATATGATAAAAGTCTGACAATTTGCTTGATATTCCTGAAAGAGAGCTTTAGACAGGGTATTTCTACTATATCGCAAAGTCTCCCCGATCCTTTCATCTTGAGGACTTTGCGACATAGTTCATTTCTGAGACTATGCGATATACTGTGCAAGACTTTGCGGTATAGGCCATTTTTGACTTCGCGACATACAAATAGACTGTACAAATTCATAACTCCATATCGCAGTGTCTCTATCATATAAATACCCTTTTCTAACCGTTCACAACTTTTCATCTTGTCTATTGCTCTCAAACTCTCCAACCTAAGCACAAATTCTCTACTCTCTTTTTCACTCTCTCTCTCGCAATGGCACCCAAATCTCAAACAGTATCATCCTCTATTCCTTTAACCATTCCCAAAGAAACCAATCTTCTCACCATTCCCTCTGAGGCTGAGGCTAACCCAAGGTACAAGTGTTTTGTACGGTTCTTGAACACTTCCTACCTGCGCCATGCCCTAACCCTGAACCCTACCTTGTATGTCGATGTGTTGGAAGGATTCTGGAGAACGGCGTTGGTATCAACAATGGCTAGGGAAGATGGAACCTCATTCTAGGAGGTTAGTTGTTCAATTGGAGGCAAACACTTTCAGTTTGGTGAAAGGGAAATCAATGAAGCTTTGGGGTTCAAGGTGGAGGGTCATGACCAAGAAGCTACAGATGCTCAAATCATAGAATTCATGACCTTCATTCAGTATGCTGATGAGATAGATACTGGAAAGCTGAATAAGAAGTTTGTGAGAAGGGAGTGGTCATTTCTGTTTGACGCACTCCAGAAGGTGTTTCTCTGCAGGAAGACAGGATGGGACCATATCAGTCACATTGCTGTGAAGCTAGCCTACTCCTTGGCCAACAACCAGGAGATCAATGTGGGAGCCATAATTCTCAAAGAATTGGCTCAGAGGCTAGGCAGGACCATTCGTGGTAGAGGTAATGACATCTTTTACCCTCGTTTCCTTCAAGTTATTTTAAATTTTCTTGATGCAAATGTCCATCTATTGGAGGGTATAGATAACACTAAAATGGCTTATTCCAAGTCCATGTCCAAAGTACTATTTGGCTCATTGGACACAAGGAATCAAGTGGATGTGATTCTAAGTGTGACCAAGCATATGCAGGACACATTTGAGTCTTATCCACTTGATAAGCCCAAAAACATGCACTTTCCTGGACAGGGGAGGCTGAGACTGGAGGAGCTACACAGTCTAACCCCAGCCTTCCCATCCCATCCAGTAACCACACTGCAAACAGTACCATAGAAGTTAGGCAGCCAAGTGCATCAATCTCTCAACAGATTGGTGTTACTAAAAAGAAGTCAAAGAAGAGAGCCCTAGAAGTGATAAATGAATCTGTAGAGATAGCTAGTGAGAATCCTGAGTCACCTCTCACCAGACAAAGTAAGAAATCCAAATCCAAACCTACCACTGGATCCTCCCAACAGGATTCAGATGTGGAAAAAGGGGTACACCTGTTACTGTCCATGGCCTCTCAACAGGTCATTGGCATTGAAAAGAGCAGCCTCCCTACTGCACCTTGTACAGAGTCTGCACAGGGTCAAGACCTCACTCTTGACCCTAGGAGTGATAAGGCTGATAATACACAGAGTGGAGAGCACATCACTGTTGAAACTCCTCCTATTTCTCAGGGGGAGTTGCCACAATCTAATCTAAACCCCACTTCTCTCTCAGATTCTTCCATAAAAATTTCTTCTGAACAAGAGAGTCATTCCAATGACAATCTTGCCTTTGATCAATCACAATTCTCTCCTGTGATTGAGCCAATTTCAAGTGACATGGTGCATGACACTATGCTCACCACCCAGGATCCACATCTAGTTGGTCAGGGAATGCATGCTGGGGCATATCCTAATGACACCAACACAAACATGGAGGATTCACCAGTTTTCACTGGAGACTCTATGCCAAATTCTCCCATCCTTAGGGATGTGGAACTGTCTTCACAGACAAATAGGGCTAATGTTGTAACACATCCCATTTCAATGGAGACAACATTAGACCCTACAGCCATTCCAAGGCTGGAGGAGACTCAAAACCTTACATCTCATGAAGTGCCTAGCACTAGCTCTCACTTGGCTCAGGCCACTATGTCAGAATGGCTGAAGCCTGTGCACCATGACAGGCCTTCAGGATCATCATCTGTGCCTTCCAAAATGACAGAAGAAGCCATACAAGATCTCCATGTGGCACAGATTGATGAGTTCTCAAAGATAGCTCAACATCTCCTCACCTCAAATCTCCCAAATGCTGATTATGAAGCCATTTTACTCTGCCACAAGGAGGATGTTGAAGCTCAGCAGGAGAAGATAGTGGATACAGCTGAACCAGAGGGAAATGTGGATGCCTGGTTGGATGCTAAGAGGACTCTCAAGCTCAAGGATGCCCTAGCTTTTCTAAGAGAAGAGTACCTCACTTCTCTGGGCTCAAATGCAAAGGATCTTTCTCCTGCTGCCATCTATGATGCTGTTAATGAAGTCTACATGAATCAATTAAAGGCTCTGCACTATCTTGGGAAAGGGCCTCAATCAGAGATTTCTTCAATCCAGGAGGAGACAGACAGATCCCTCACTAAGCTCAGAAACTCATATCTCTCTGATTTTCCCAGGGTGGATGGCATCCTTAAAGAAATCCAGAAGACAAACTCTACTGTCAGCATGATGGACCTCTCTCTGGCCATGGTCACAGACAACATCAGGAAGCTGGCTACAACCCTGGAAAATCAAGTCAAGGCCAATATCAACTCCAATGCCATGCTGAATGTAATTTGGAAAAATCAATATGGTGACAAATTGGTGGATGAGGTCCCTCTGTCAAACATCTCCAAATTTGAATTTACCAAACTCAAGGATCAATCTCTCAATTCTTTCAAGTCTCAACAGCTATTCTCAAAGGTGGATGGTCTTGAAAGAGAAGTAGCCTCTCTGACAGATGAAAACGAGCAGCTTGCCAACTCTCTAAAACAGCTAAATGACAAACTGGATGCCCAAGGCAACAACACCTCCAATATCCTGCTGGTGCAACAACAGATGCTGACTTCAATGCTGAAACAAATGAACCTGCCTATCCCTGGGGAAGCTCAAGACATCTTGTCTGATCCCAAGCCTAAGGGGGAGAAACAAAAGGAGGTCATTCTGAAACAGAAAGGGGGAGTACCTGCCAAGCAGCCAAAGCATAAGGGCAAGGGCAAACTCATTGAAGAAACCATAAAGCCAATCATTCTTCCCCCTGTAGAGGTCATAAGTGCAGAAGGTCAGAAGAGCACAATCTCAACCACCTACTATCCATCAACAATGCCTAAAGATATCTCAACTCCTCAACCTACTCAACCTACTCCCAATGCTAAACCTGTCAAAGCTGCAATTATCACAGAAGCCAAGCTACAGGAAGTTGCCAATTCAAACATCTATCATGATGAGGCCTTCCTGGAGTTTCTGAAAGCCATCTACAGTAGTGCTCAAGGAGATGCAAGGATGTACAGACAGAAGATCAAGGAAAGCATCAAGTATTTCACAGTGGCAGTAAGGAAAATCAAGGATGTTCATCTAAGAGAGATAATCATGGTGTGCAAGGACAACTACTTGTGGCACCTAGCTTTTCAAACTCTAGAGAAACTGAGATTTACTGAGCTGTCAATCATTCTGAATTTGATTGAAAAGCATGGGATGAACAATGAAAGTCTTTATAATGACTTGAAGATGGACCAGAATAAAAGATTGCCTGAGGTTATATCCAAGCCAAGGACAATAATTTACCAAAGCCTATCTCAAGACAGTAGTATTGACCAACTAGTAATTCCCTCAGACCTGTTAATGAAGAACAATGCAAAGATCAACCAGGTGCTGCAAATGCTGAGAGCTAAGAGAGGAGCTAGGACAGCTGAGGAACTAGAGATGATTCGAACTCTACAATCTTTTCTGATTCATGGAGTCATTCCTGAATCTGTCAAAGAAAAGAGCAAAAAGAAGGATGGGGAGGATGATGATGAGGAGAAAACCTATGAAAGGAGATCTCAGACAAGGAGAAATAAGGATGGATCTAGTGAGAGCAGCAGGAGCAAATATCAAAAGAAATCAAAAGATGCTGGTGATGACAAGAGGGACTCAAAAGGGACAAAGGAAACAACCAGGAAAACAAGAAGTGGAATTCAGCAAGTCAAGGACATTGCCAGCAGTACTTTAACCACAACACAAGACTCTAAGTCTAGGGTGGGTACTGTTAGCAATGATCCTCCAAAATCATTATCCATGACTTCTGAACCTGAATTGCCACAGAAGAAAGATGAAGCCACTAAAGTAATTTCAAGAAAACACTTTCACAAAGTTACAGCTAGTGGAGTGTTACAGTGGATGAAGGGGAAAGGAATGAAGCTACTTCCAAGTGATGTGGCACTGAAGACTAATTCTCCTTGTTCCAGAAAGGTATCTCTTGTGAAGCATTTGAAGATCAAGAGTGTACCCAAAAGGATAAGGATAACAAAGAAGACTGGAAAACTCACAAATGTTATTGGCATCAATGTGCTTCCACTAGATGAGGACTATGATGAAGATGCCCTAGCATTTTTGAGGGCTCAAAGGATCTTTGAAGTCAAAGTGAAATTGGATCATCTAGAGATCAAGTACACTGATGGAAGAGAAAGGATAATGAAGCAAGGAAGCTGGCAATATTTCTATAAGTATGAGCTTGAAAGAATAAATGCCTTACTGAATTTTGAAGAAAAAGAAGAAAGAACATGGAAGATAGATATTGCCAGGTACTTAAAGATGCATGCTGATTATGAAGAAAACATGAGGAAAGAGAATGAAGAGAAAAACATACAGAGAGAGAAAGAAATGGCTGAGATGGAGAAGAGGGCTAAGGAGCTAAGGCAGAAAGGGATGTGCAGGGTCAAGCAAAATCCTTACATTGTGGAGTACAAAAACTCACATGGAGGTCAAAGCAAAATAAGGATGGAGTTTCTTGATTCCTATGTAGAGAGTGCACTCAAGGCTGCAATTGATGACTTGAAAGGCTCACCTCTCATTGAAGAACTGATTGCAAGAGAAGAACTTCAAGAAGCCATCATAGACATGAAGAGAAAAGAAGAGATAAGGAAAAAGAAGATATATGATGATTTGCTAGAGAAGCAATTGGAAGCTGAAGCTGCTGAGCAACAAAAGTAATCTGTAAGCTTTCAATTTTTCTATGTAATCAAATTTCTGATCTCAATGTTCATGAATTGTTCTCTCTGTTACTAAATTTCCTTTTATGTAAGTTAGGCTTGTTATCAGACATGAAATTGTGCCTAAGGATCTTACTCACAATTTGGGGGAGATTGTTAGGCTCAAGACATGTCTGAATACCACTATTAACAAGCCTACACTATGTGACTATGTCACATTACATGACCTAGTGAGTTCTATCACTGGGATATAGTATAGGTCTCTAAATGTACTTGTCTTGTTCTCATGAACATTAGCTTGATCATGTATGCTCAAAGTTATAATGAGCTTAGTAAAGTTTCTTGCATCTAGATTGTATATAGGCCATTGAATAATTGTCCTGGTAGAAGTTCAGAAGTGTTCATGCAGCAGGATAGAGATAAATAAGGCTATGAAGAAATAAGTTGCAGAAATTTGTCTAAGGCATTATATAGCAAAGTCAGAAGAAAGCTATGTCGTGAAGTCACCAATATCCATGTCGTGAAGTACTATATCACATAGTCCATTTTGTACTATGTCGAGAAGTCCTCAAGACACATGTCGTGAAGTGTTGAAGTCAGCAAAGTCAAAGAAGCCTAGATCGTGAAGTCCTCAAATGACCTATGTCGCATAGTCTTCAAATGACCTATGTCACATAGTCTTCAAATGACCTATGTCGCATAGTCTTCAAATGACCTATGTCGCAAAGTCTTCAAAGGCTATATCGCGAAGTCCTCACAAGTGAGATCGCGAAGTCAGGAATGAAGTGGAGTTCACGATATCAACACTTAGCCGTTTACAACAAGACAAATCAAGGTACAGAATCAAGAATCAAAAGAGACAAATACTGAAGCATTTGTTCTGGCAAGGTGGTCCAAAGAACAGATGGCAAATCTACAGCTAAACTTGGAGAGAAAGATAAGAGACAAGCAGCTACAGAAACGGGAAAGACTCCGAAAAGCAGGTGGTCCTTCCTGACACAGTTAACGTCTTATGGCAGGACAAGTTGGACTTTCAGCAAGGGGTAACTGTGTAAAAATAGGTGTGTGCACTAGTTTGTATAGGGCTTATATATATCATACACATCCTATTGTTAGCTGTAAGAGAGATATACATAGTTATTTGCTAAGCTCTTTTCTCTGTAAGCAAGCAAGTTCAAACTGTTCTTGTTTAGAAGCCAGAAATTCTATTGTGAATTTCTTGGAAAGCTGTAGTATTTAATTTGCTTATACAAAGTAGATTAAAGTGATTGTGTGTGTTATTTACTTTCTGCATATTACATATCATAATCATATACAGTCTGTTACTTAGTTTTCAAGAATCGAAAAATATATCAAACTATCCATTCACCCCCCCTCTGTCTAGTTTCTAGTAGTATTCATTTCTAACATAATCCATATTCACATTTTTTGGATCAAGTATTGTGGTTGCCAAATCATGTGTTTTGTATGCAAGATAGAAAGCAGGATAGTGAAAAACTGAGTGCAGAATAATATGTTCTGCTTGTAAAAGATGTTGCAGAACAGTGTACTGCTTGTGTGCAACACGAGGTGAACAAGATGAACATTACATCAATATCAATTTAATCAGTCTCCTTTATATATAACCAATATCTATCCTTGAACAAGTACAAAAGTCATATGTATAAAGTTGTTTTGCATATTACCGATTTGGGGTAATAAAAAAAGGTCATATTTACAAACAAACAAAAAAAGAGCATAGTACAATCAAATGTTTAATGGATTAAAGAGGTACTAGTTACACGATTGCATAATTATTAAAATATTATATAATCATTTGAGGAGAAGCACGTTAATGGTGTATCAAGGATGGGGAATGGGAGTGAAAGACGTGATGATTTACTGGGGAGATGTACTGGTATTGATACTGGAAAGAGAGCAATAACCGGAGATGGGGCTGGTTGGGTAAACATTGCAGATGATAAATAGTGTGCAAGAGAATAATCTAAGCCATTGATTTTCTTCAATCCTAGGGTCATCAATCGGTCTCCGGGTCTCCAAATAAAATAGGGTCTTCACTCAACTTTTCTCTGTCTTACAAACACCTATTCTACTTCTAATAGAACTTTTTTTTCAATATGTATTTCTTATAAATTCGAATTCTTCTACTCTATAAATTCGAAAACCTATTTTACTTTCCATAGAATTTTTAATTATATGTGTAACCTATAAAGTCTTTATAAATTCGAACTCTTCTCATCTATAAATTTAAACATCTATTCTATGTTCAATTGAACTTTTAATTTCTATTAATTCGAACACATATTCTACTTTAAATAGAACTTTTAATTTTATGTCTTACCTATAAATTCAAATTATTCTCCTTTATAAATTCGAACACCTATTCTACTTCAAATCAAACTTTTATTTATATGTCTTCCCTATAAATTCAAATTCTTCTCCTCAATAAATTCGAACACATATTCTACTTTTAATAGGTTAAAGGATATTTTTTGATTTATTAGTATTTAAAATTCAAAAACTCTATAAAATTAGAAAAATATATCGAGACAATCTTAGAGCGCCACCTAACCTCTCGCTTATCCTTCTTTGTGAATATATATATACTGAAGGTGTTGCTTTTCACCCAGATAATATCTAGACTGCGCAAACTTCTATCAGGACTAACCTCACTAAATGTAGTGCGTTCATTGTTAATTTTAATAGTAGTTGTGAGTTTATAGATCGAGTTGCAATCAATTAAGCTTTATAATATCTTTGTATTTGTGCTGTTAGCTGCAAAATTAGATCCAAGAGTACTCTGACATTCTCTGAACTCAGAAAATGTCAAAGGCTACTGTGAGACTATCCAATCTGCTACATCAAAGAAAAATTTAGAAGGCAGTACTTTTTAGACAATGCCTATTTACCCTTTACTGATTCGCACCACCCTTTAGATGGCACTTTCTGGAAGCTCTATAGAGATGTTCAATTCGGGAACATAGCAGGGATGCTGAAGCCAAGAGCTCTCTGGTCATCTTTTGAAAGTTGGTTGGCTTTCCATATTAGTACTAAAGAGTGAATCTAATCTTTCAAACAAAATAGAATCAGCCAAAAAACGACAAGTTGAAACGAGAGATACAACACTGCTAATAATCGAGAAGATACATGTTATCAGTTGATTAAAACTTAGATATAAAATTTGTATTACAAAATGATTTATATTGGCCAGTTGCCACATATCAGTTAAGATACTATATACTACCAAGAATTCTAATTATATTCTATATAAATGCAATTAAAAAGACACTTCTAAATAGCCAGCATTCCCACACGAACGAGGGAGGAGCAGAGAAAATCCAATAAGTAAGGTTGATCAAGCATAGTACACAATTACATTCAAATTACTTGCTTGCAGAAACCGGGAGGTAGACCCCCTCTGATGCCAACCAAATGTTATCAGGACGTTTGTCTCGTACACCACAAACCTGCAGATTGTTCAGGTTTCAAGAACCATAAGACAGGGAACAAAGATACTTCTTTTGTTGACCATGTGCCAATTTTAGAAACTAGAAAAAATATTTTTTTGTCGAACTAACACAAGAACTGATTCATCTTTCCTAGTAATATATTAACAATCCTAGATGCAGCAGCCTCCGGTCTCAAATTTAAGCCGTGTGATACTTTAATGTACTGTAAACTGTAGTTTTAGGCATTATAACATATTGTTTTCTGTGTTTGTATTTTGTTGATACATAAAGCTTTCCAATTATTTATAATTAAAAGAAGATATAATATTTTCCAAGTCTCTCTTTTAAACACCATAAAAGTCAGACTGACTTTCGTCACCGGTGGGACTAGGGAAGATGTACTTTATATGCAGATTGGTACAGTCTACAAGAAAAATCCATTTCAGGCTTAGACATGTGGTAGATAGGAATGGAGGTTGATGCAGGACAGCCCATTAAGAAGCCCAAAGAAACTATTTCGGAACAATAATTTAGGCTTTGGAAGCCCATTATTTAGAGTATTCTAGAATTACTTAACTATTAATAATGATCTTGTAAATTAGGAATAGTTATCTTTTAGAGCTATTTAAGTTGGGAAATATTGTCTATGATTCTTATAAATAATGATTGATTATGGTAATCAAATCAGACTATTATTTTTTTATATTAAAAGCTGTGTTTTTATTCTCTTGCGTGAGAATTGTTCTTGGGAAGATATCCCAAAACCCTACTTTTAACCCTAGCCCCCGTCAGAGGGGTTAACAGCTTAATATAATCTGTGTTTTGCTCTAAATATATCAAGCTTTAAATTTTAATCCAAATTATTTGTTCTGGTAGGAGAGAACTATCTTTAGGAATCATGTAGTACAGTCACATATAAGATCTCACCTCTTGCTGGCCCCCAGCAATACGGCTGAATTTCTTGTTATGGCTGTGCAGGTAGCCTCCAGTGTCCACGTGACGAAGCCTGACCTTTTGATCTTGCTTCCAGCTTTTTCCACTTCCCTCAATTTCTAGTCTGAGGACAAATTAGTTTCACGAGGAGGAAAAGTTGGTCGGTAACACTAAATTTTAATTTTTTTTCAAAAAAACAGAATTGATAATATGATATAAATATTAAACAAACTTTCACCTCCAGTAGTCGCCAGTGTCAGAATTGTTATCATCTCCGAAGCCACTTACCTGCGAAATATTCCAAATTAGATGGTAGCAGGAAGCTATATAATAATATATTAGAGATGTTAGTTTCTTATCTATCAGTGATGTTCCAAGACTACCAAACATAGTTTCTTATATATCATTGATGTTCTAAGACTACCAAACATACACAGCGAGAGTGATCAAATAGTTTATCTTTACAAGTCTGAACTACATGAACTATGTTTCATATTATTAAAAAAAGTTCTTTATTGAATATTCTAATTTAATGCATATAAGGAGATCAAGTAATTATCAATTTATTATCTGACAGGCTAAAATTACCATAAGAAAACTTAGACAAGGCACCAGATACATTACTTGTCAAGGATTGTCTATTTTACCTATGTTAAACAACATCTTAACCGATAAATAATTTAACAATATTTTACGCATTTATTAACTTTTACGGGATGGTATGTGTGTTTCAGCTAAGAGACACACACACGCAGATATAAAAAGTTAAAAGCAAGTGAGGTATGTCCAATTTAACAACCTCCAAATTTCCCGAGATTGGGGACATGTGCAAGTGACTATGAAGCCATTTTCGGGTCCTCATATGCTGTAACCTGATGATAGTTCCACTTTTGATTTCCTCTCCTTGTTTTGCAGATGATTCCGGAATACGCTTAACAATCTAGAACATTAGAATTCCAAACTTAATGAAAATAAGTACTGATAACACAACAACAAGGCATGTCGGATAGGAAAGATGTAGATAAACCAACCCAATAGCTGTTGGAGTCGTCAACATTTGGGAAACCGGTAACTGACTGCTGCCCACTGCCGGAACCATATGGCACATCATGTGAGTGCAGTCGAAATCTTGTCTTCTCATGCATCAATTTTATGACGGATCCGTAAGTAATCTACCAAGTAAAAACACGATTAAAACAGCGTACTTTTGCTTTAACAAAAAATAATAGTCAACAAAATTAAGAATTTTCTGCAAAAAAATATAAACATTTCAGGCATCTCAGTGATGCCACAGTGCATCTTCTAAAAATAAAGACAATTTTGGAACCCAACACCACTTCGGAGACAAACTACATGATTTTAAAGGTTCCCCCAACTTCGGGCAAGTAGTAAATATGGTATTTACATTTTATAGTATTGAGCTGGTTTGGTTTAATATATTAATGCTAGAGATTAAGTTTGGTGAAGGTTCAAGCCCATCTTCTTATGCAGTTTTTAAATGTTTAAACTTGTTTCATACTAACATGAAAAGACATATTCAATACCCCGAATTCATACATCCTATTCTTCGCTCCACCATTGCACATTTGCACCACTTAATAATAAATTACAAGTCTCGTATATTTAAGTACACAAGCTACACAAGTATAGAACAAGATAAATCCATTGATTCTCAATCAACGCGAAAAAACAACATTGATCAATCGGCACTAGAAAACTAATACTGTAGTTCAATCTCCATCCATTTCAAAATTCTAAATTAAAAAAATGTTAACTAACATCCTATATTCATATACAAGCTACATTCGCCTTGTATTTCTACACTAGGGTAAATACATGCAAGTGTTATTTTCGACAAACTATATGAAATGCACCAGAATTGAACTACTAAATATAATTTCAGAAGCAGAATCAAACGAAATCAATCAATATAACCATAAATGTAACTAAAATCGATACCTCAACGCCTTCGGAAACCGCAGCGTAAGCCGGAGAATTAAAGCCATACTCAGTATCTAAAGATAGAAACAAAAAAGTAGCAAGACCAAAGAAAGACAAAGCCATGACAAGTAAAAGCAATATAAACCAAGTCTGTTGCCAAAACGGATACTCCGGATCCGAATCCGAAAACGAATTGAGTTTTTCTCGGTACACAATTCGGGTCGAACCCGAATTTAGGGCATGATTATTGTTATTTGAGGAGGATGAAGAAGAAAATTGTGATTTTCTACGAGAGAGATTGGTTGGTTGTTTTTGAGCTGAAGAAGCCACGGCTGTAGGAGGTTCGGGTCGGAGCCTCCGGCTGGAGATCCGAACTTTCACCGGGATATTAGTCTGACGAGTGTTGGAGAGAGAGAGAGAGAGAGAGAGAGAGAGAGAGAGAGAGAGAGAGATTTTTGTATTGACGAGAGAGGGAGTGTAGACTAGACTAAAGAGGTGGTTGAGGAAGTCAAAGTCGTGATGCCACGTCATTTGTGTTGGTTTTACTAATCGGGTTATTACACGTGGACTTCGGTGCACTCTCCTATATCTGATATGGATTTTTTACTTTCCATTTAAAATATTATAAAAAACTAGCTTTTTAGCCCGTGCAATGCACGGGCATATTTTAAATATGAGTAAATTGTTTATTTTTTTGGCAAATTTTTGTACGTCCTCGTATTAGAGTAGCAATTTATGAGTTATACGACATTAAAATTAGTACAAGTTTGTATTACACTTATATACATTAAAGTTTTTTTTGTTAGATTGTACTGATTTGGACCGTATTTGTATCGTAACAAATATAATACTTAAGGCATGTCAGAAATTATGTATAGTTTGATTTAATAGAGATAAATAATTACAATTCACATACATGATTTAATTTATAAATTTTCTTAATTCATAAATTTACAATAAATCTAAATGATACTATAATAGTATGAGATATATAATATGTAAGTGTATATGGTCATATATTATCATAAATTTACATAAATATAAGTATTTATATGTATACATACGTATATATATATATATATATATATATATATATATATATATATATATATATGGTCATGTTCCTTGTAGAACCCTTAACTTTAGAACCCATAGAACTCTATCTTATTTTTTAAAATAATATATATTTATTATATGAAGGTCATGGGTAAAGTTGTCCAAAAACACAAAATACATAATTTAGAGCTAATTAATATTTTATTAACGATAATAATCATACATCGATATCGATCACAAAATTCTCCAGCATCATCATAAAATTTCCCCAATTATTTTTATTATTTTTTGTGAAAATATTCAAGTTATTGTATAAACACAATATCAGATAACAGTGTTCAGCAGCTGAACATTTAAATACAAGTAAGTTCAGTTGCAGAACTTTAAAATTTATGTGTTTGATTTCAAATTCGATTGCATGACTTTTATGTTCAGCGGTAGAACACGAAAGTTATGGTATGCAAATAATGTGAATAACATTGTTCAACAGCTGAACATTATAAAAATAATCAAGTTCACTTGTAGAACTTTGTGAAAAAAAGTAAGTTTAGTTGTAGAACTTTGAAATCCATATGCATAACTTTTAAAATTCAGCTGCAGAACACTGTATTTATACTATGAAACAAAACAGGTTCGGTAGTAGAATCCTTTTATTCCAAGAATACCCTTATAAGATTTTGTATATAAAAATGAGTTGAATCTGAACAGTTGATCTAGTAATAATCCAACGGCTTATAACAGTTCTAAAGTTCCTTTTTAGTGATTGGTTCTCTCTTGAGCCTAACCCTATATATATATATATATATATATATATATATATATATATTCAGGTAAATGTTGTATGTATATATAAGTATGCATATTAATTTGCAGCATTTAATAATATGTAATAAATATATATGTATAAGTTTGGAGCATTTAATAATATGTAATAAATATATGTATAATTAATTTTGTAGCATTTAATAATATGTAATAAATTTATTGATGTTAAAAGACCAAAATAACCCTAAAAATATATAGTATAAGTAAGGGTAAAATTGTCCATTTGATTTAAATTGCTTATACCAAACCCCTTGTTGTGGTATTATATATATAATAATAGATAATAGATTACAGGCTGAGAGAGTAAATACGGGATGAAAGTTTGGAAGTGAAAATGGGCTTATTTATATTTATTTTTGTTTTTTTAACAACTAGTTTACTAAGTCGCGCTTCGCAGCGGTTTTATAATAAATTTTTTTAATTTTTCTAAAACCTATTCTACAAAAAATGTTTTTAAACAAAATTATATTTATAACATGAAATTAAGGTTTCTTTTAAATTTTCCGTTTAGTGTTATTCATTATCGAAATTTTGAATAATTATATAAAAGGTTAATTGTTTAATATATTTTATTATTTTAACATTATATCAAATATTAGTATATTTATCACTTTATTTTTCTAAAACTTTATATTGCAACTTCTATTTTAAACTGCATAATTAACATAAATATTAAATTCTAGCATATAATATGTTTCTCCTAATGAATCGCTCTCTCGTTAAACATGTTTATTCTCAATGACTCGCTTTCTCGATTGAACAGAAAACAAGCTAATTACTTAATCAATTACATCAACTATTAATCAATTTTATTATATCATAAAATTTAACTTTCAACCTTTTTCAAAATTCTAATTTTTATTGTTTAAAATACATGTACTCGAGAAAATAAATGAAAAGAAAATAAGACTACTAAATTTTATTTTATCTTGTACATCTTTTACTCTTCTTCATACTTGTTTCTTTTTATGATAGTTAGGCTTGTTATCAGACATGAAATTATGCCTAAAGTTTCTTACTCACAATTTGGGGGAGATTGTTAGGCTCAAGGCATGTCTGAATACCACTATTAACAAGCCTACACTCTGTGACTATGTCACACTACATGACCTAGTGAATTCTATCACAGGGATATAGTATAGGTCTCCATTGTACTTGTCTTGTTTTCATGTACTTAGCTTTATCTTGTATGCTCAAAGTTATAATGAGCTTAGTAAGCTTTCTTGCAATCTAGAATGTACATAGGCCATGGAATAACTATCCTGGTAGAAGTTCAGTGATGTTCATGCAGCAGGATGGAGATGAATAAGGCCCTGAAGAAATAAGTTGCAGAAGTTTTTCCTAAGACCCTATACCGAGAAGTCAAAATGAAGCTATGTCGTGAAGTCCAAATATATCTATGTCGTGAAGTACTAAGATCGCATAGTCCTAAATGAACTATGTCGTGAAGTCCTCATTACTCATATCGTGAAGTGTTGATACCGCAAAGTCAAGATGTACTGGATCGTGAAGTCCTCAAAAGGCTTAGATCGCGAAGTCCTCAAATTGCCTATGTCGCGAAGTCTTCAAAGGATAGATCGTGAAGTCAGGGAAATGTTGGAGTTCACGATATCAACACTTAGCCGTTTATAACATGACAAATCAAGGTACAGAACCAAATTCAAAGGAGACAAATACTGAAGCATTTGTTCTGGTAAGGTAGTCCAAAGAACAGATGGCAAATCTACAGTTAAACTTGGAGAGAAAGATAAGAGACAAGCAGCTACGGAAACAGGAAAGACTCCGAAAAGCAGGTGGTCCTTCCTGACACAGTTAACTTCTTATGGCAGGACAAGTTGGACTTTCAGCTAGGGGTAACTGTGTAAATAGGTGTGTGCACTAGTTTGTATAGGTCTATATATATATATTGTGCACACCCTATTGTTAGCTGTAAGAGAGATACATATAGTTTTATCTTAAGCACTCTTTCTCTGTAAGAAAACAAGATACAAACTGTTCTTGTTTAGAAGCTAGAATTTCACTTGTGAATTCTGGAAAGCTGTAGTATTTAATTTGCTTAATACAAAGTAGATTAAAGTGATTGTGTGTGTACTGTCTATTTTATTCCGCATTTTCTTACAGCACAATCTGTTACAGCAATTAAGTTTCAAGAATCCGAAAATCTATCAAACTATCCATTCACCCCCCCCCCCCCTCTGTCTAGTTTCTACGTGGTATTCATTAATAACAAGTGGTATCAGAGCAGGCTATTAATTTACAAACAGAAAAAGATAAAGAATGAGTTCACAGAAACTAAGCAGTATCAAGATTCCTCCCTTTAACAAGGAGCATTACAGTCTTTGGAAGAAGAAGATGTTGCTTTTTATCAAAGCTTCAAATCCCATGTACTTAGACATTCTAAAACATGGTCCCTTTGTTCCAATGATTGAGGTTGCTGAAACAACTGTTGGTACTGAAATAATACCAGCAAAGCATGTTCCTAAAGACCCCTCCAAACACACTGATCTTGAAAAAGAGAAAATAACACTGGATGGACATCTCCAACTTATCATTTGTGAATCTATGGATTTCAACATGTATGGCACTGTTGTTCACTGTAGTAGTGCTAAGAAGATGTGGGATCTTATAGAAGTGCTATGTGAAGGAACTCCTGAAGTAAGAAAGAACAAGAAGCAGATTCTGGTTTCACAGTATGAAGCCTTCATGGCTCAGCCAAAGGAGGGAATCACAGAAGTGTTTGAGAGGTTCAACAAGCTAATAAATGAACTCAAACTCTATGAAAAACACTATCAAACAGAAGAACTCAACATGAAGTTTTTGCTGACTTTACCAGATCACTTGGAACCAAGAATCTCTTCTCTCAAGGAAAGGGATCTAACCAAGATTGGTTTTGATGTGTTGTATGGTGTTTTGAAAACATATGAGCTAGAGTTGTTTCAGAAGAGATCTATTCAAGCAAAACAATGATTAATGGCCAATACTTCTTGTGCCCTTATTGCTGACAATCTAGGTCAAAGAATGGAATCTCTTAAAGTCAGTCAAGTCAAGATTGAAGAGCTGGAAGTTGAAGACACTGGTGATGAGACTCAAGCTGTTTATGATTTGCCTGATGAGGATGAGTTCTACAGCATAGATGAGCTGGACAAGATGGAAAACAAATCTTTTGCATATATGGCTAGGAGGTATCCTAACATTAGGTTCAAAAGGAAGCAGCCATTTAAGTCCAGGTTCAATGCTGGGAATGCTGGTGGTTCAAGTGGTTCAAACTCCTACAATAAAGGAAAAGGGATGGCTGGTGCTGCAAAAGGAGGATACAAATCTGGGAGTGTGGATAGGTCCAAAATAAGGTGTTACAACTGCAATGAACTTGGGCACTTTGCCACAGAGTTCAAAAAGGACAAAGCATACTTAGAGCTTGAAGCTAAGTATGAAGCTCTACTCAAGAAACAACAGGGTAAAGCTTTTATTGCTGAGGGAAAGTGCTGGGATGATTCTGATGAAGAAGAAGAACAGGAGTACTCAAACTATGCTTTGATGGCATTTTTTGATGATGGTGACTCCTCAAGTCAGGTACCTATTCTTACTTCTCTTGAAATGACTCCCTTTCAATACAAGTAAACTGTTGAAGACATGAGTACTGAGATGCTCAATATTCATACTAGCATGTTAGTTGCCAATGAAAAAATTGACAGGCTAATTGCTAAAAATCTTGAACTTACAGAAAAGAATGAGGAACTTGAATTAATGGCTGTGAACCTTGATGGTTTGAAAAAGGAAGTGGAGTATCTTAAGAATAAAGTTGCATGTGCTGAACAAATAGAAATAGCTCTTAGAGAACAAATTGCTGAAAATGAATTAAAGATAAGAAGCTATAGAAACTCCTGTGAACTTATTCAAACCTATCACAAGGAACACACTGAAGACTGTAAGGTTGGAATTGGTTTTGACTATGAGAATGATAAGGGAAGGAAGAAGGCTAAAGGCAAAGGAAAAGAATCTTTTGTAAATAAAAATGCTCCAACTATTTTGTCTAGTTTCAAAGAGCCCATCTTCAAAAAGAGTGTTGTTGAGTTTGATGAGGATCTTCTAGTTATCAAACAACAACTACTTGAAGAAGATGAGGCTGATAAGGACATCTCTTCCTCTCCCAAATCTGTTAATCATAAAGAAACCAAAGACAACCTTGTCAAGCGTCCTAAAATCAAGAAAGAAGTTGTTAAGAAAAAGAAACAAAACAGAAATGGTAAGGTAGGTGTCAACAAGGGCAACAATTATGCTTATGTGCCAAATGCTCATAGGAAACAATGTCAGAAATGTCTATCTGTGAATCATTTGACTCATAAGTGTAATAAACCTGAAAATGTTGAAGTTGATAACCTTAGTAACCATTCTGTTGGCATGAACACTATCCATGATTCTTTCTGTGGTAATTCAAACTGCATGACATGCTATGTGACTGTGATTGCTAATTGTTTATCTATAAAGCATAAACTTGATTCTGCACAATCTTGTGAATCACACACACATATGCACACTCACAGGACAGGATCCCCAATCAAGGTTGAGAGGGTGAAAACTTCATGTGAGCCTAAGAGTGTAAACTCTAAAGCAACAAACACTGTGAAATCTCCTACTGTGAAGAATGCTGGTTATGATAGAAGAATCAATAACAAAACTGTTTCTAAATCAATTGGACCCTACCAAGTGTGGGTACCAAAAACAACTTAGTCATTTTGTGAATGCAGGGCAACAGGAATAAAAGAGTCATATGGATCTTGGACAGTGGATGCTCAAGTCACATGACTGGTGATATAGCCCTGCTATCACATTTTGAAGAAAAGGCTGGCCCATCAGTAACCTTTGGAAATGACAACATTGGTTATACAATGGGATATGGCAGTGTTAAATCAGGGAATGTCATTATTGAAGATGTAGCATTTGTTGAAGGACTAAAGCACAACCTCTTGAGCATTGGACAATTCACCAGCAGGGTTTCAAAGTGGATTTTGATGAAGATCATTGTCTAATCTCAAAATGAGGAAGTGGTGAAGTTGTTTTAACTGGTGTGAAGAAAGGAAGCTTGTTTGTAGCAAATCTCAAGGCTGTAGACAAGGGAGAAATTTGTTGTTTCTACACTAAAGCCACAAATGAAGAATTCTGGCTATGGCACAAGAAACTGTCTCACTTGAATGTTCAGGCAATGAACTCTTTAGCAAAGAGAGAACTCATCAGAGATATGCCTGCTTTGGAGTTTGTGCAAGATGGAGCATGTGAAGCATGTCAAAAAGGAAAGATTAAAATATCAAGTCACAAGAACAAGTTGCTCAATTCAAACTCTAAACCTCTGCAGAAAATTCACATGGATCTATTTGGACCTGTGAATGTAATGTCCCTTTCCAAGAAGAAATATGCTCTAGTAATGGTTGATGATTATTCAAGATACACTTGGGTAGAATTCATGTTCTCCAAGGTTGAAGCACCTCAACTAATCATAGAGCATATTAAGAGAGTTGATAGAGAAGCACAAAGCACTGGTTCCTCTGTAGTTGCTTTGAGAAGTGATAATGGGACTGAGTTCAGAAATTCAACACTGTATGAGTTCTGCAAAGATAAAGGAATTTCTCAACAATTTTCAGCTCCTAGATGTTGTTAACACAACATGCTATGTGCAAAATAGAACATTAATCAATAAGAAGTCTGGAAAAACTCCTTACTCTTTAATGACTGGCAAAAGAGCATCTTTCAAGCATCTTCATGTGTTTGGAAGCAAGTGTTTTGTGATGAAAGATACTTCTGAACATGTTGGAAAATTTGATGCTAAGGCATTCGAAGGTATCTTCATTGGATACTCTCTGGAAAGGATATCATACATAGTGTTTGTAACTGAGCAACACAAAGTAATAGAAAGCATGGATGTTACCTTTGATGACAAGAAAACTCCTGGACTTGCAACAAGTGAACAAGACATTGTGCCATTAAGATTGAAAATCAAGGATATCTTGAGGATTCTGAAAGTAAGGATGAACAACTTGTTCCAACTGTTCCAAATAATGAAACTCTTGAAGTTGATGATCTTCTTCAAACACATGTGCAAGGGAACACAAACACAGGGGGAGAAGAAGAAATTGCAACTGTAAATCAAAATGATCATGGAACAAGTAAAGGAAATGAACAGGGTCATACAAGAAAATGGGACAGAGCCCACACTAGGGATTAGGGGTGGCAATTTCGGGTAATAGGTCGGGTTCGTGTCGGGTTTGTTGTACCCGGTCCTATTTTTGAGTTAACCCAAACCCGACCCAAACCCGAAACGGCTTAAATTTTCTCAACCCGAACCCGACCTGTTAGTACCCGATCAACCCGAAAATGACCCGTTTAACCCGAAAATAATTAAAAATAATTATTTATATATAAAAAAAATTAAATTTTATTTTTAAAATATTAAAAATATATAATAAAAAATTTATTATATGATATATGAATTAAAATCATTTAAATATTACGAAGATATATCACATATATCTATAATTATGTAATATAAATTCATATTTTTTAAATAATTTATTATATATATTAAATTTTCGGGTCGGGTTCGGGTATTTTGGGTCAACCCGAACCCGACCCGAATATTTCGGGTAAATTTTTACCCAACCCGAACCCGACCCGAAACTCAAAATACTCGACCCAAATTCGTACTTTTCCGTGTTGGGTTCGTGTCGGGTTTCGGTTCGTGTTAAATTTTGCCAGCCCTACTAGGGATCAAATCATTGGAGATCCTGGTGAGGGAGTTAGAACAAGGAGGACAACAATGAATACATGTCTGGATAGCTGCTTTCTGTCACAAGAAGAACCAAAAGTAATTGAAGAAGCTTTGAAGAATTCTGACTGGATTGTTGCTATGCAAGAAGAGTTGAATCAATTTGAGAAAAACAAAGTATGGGAATTAGTGCCACCTCCTGAAGGAAAGAATGTTATTGACACCAAATGGGTGTTCAGGAACAAAATAGATGAAGAAGGAGTGGTGATAAGAAACAAGGCAAGGTTGGTTGCCAAAGGATACTGTCAACAAGAAGGAATTGACTATGATGAGACATTTGCACCTGTAGCTAGACTGGAAACTATCAGGATTTTCCTGGCTTTTGCAGCACACTCAGACTTTAAGGTGTATCAAATGGATGTGAAAAGTGTTTTTCTCAATGGTGATCTTGCTGAAGAAGTTTATGTATCCCAACCTCCTGGCTTTGAGAATGAAAATTTCCCAGACTTTGTGTATAGACTGCTCAAGGCACTGTATGGACTCAAACATGCACCTAGAGCTTGGTATGAAACTCTATCTCAATTTCTTCTTGAACATCAATTCACCAGAGGCACAATTGATAAAACCCTATTCTTCAAGAAGCATGGAAATGATATCATTCTAGTTCAAATCTATGTGGATGATATCATCTTTGGCTCTTCAAATGAAAAACTTTGTCAAAGGTTCTCTAAGCTGATGCAAAGCAAATATGAGATGAGTATGATGTGAGAGTTAACCTACTTCCTAGGTCTGCAAGTACATCAAAGAGAGGATGGCATCTTCATAAATCAATCAAAGCATGTCAAAGATCTTTTAAAGAAATATGGTTTGGAAGACTCATCCCCTGCAAAAACTCCCATGTCCACTGCTATCAAACTTGATGAAGACAAGAAAGGCAAGAGAGTTGACATCAAGGTTTACAGATGCATGGTTGGATCATTACTCTATCTCACAGCTAGCAGGCCTGATATCATGTTTGCCACATGCCTATGTGCAAGGTTCCAATCTGATCCAAGGGAATCTCACATGGTGGCCATCAAAAGAATCTTCAGGTATCTGAAAGGGACTCCTAACCTTGGCTTATGGTATCCAAAGGGCACTGGGTTCAACCTGGTTGGTTATACAGATTCAGACTATGCAGGATGCAGAATTGACAGAAAGAGCACTTCAGGAAGCTGCCAATTCTTAGGCCAAAGGTTAGTGTCATGGTTCAGTAAGAAACAACAATCCACAGCAACATCTACAGCTGAGGCTGAATATATTACTGTTGGAAGTTGCTGTGCTCAATTGCTTTGGATTAGAAATCAACTTATGGATTATGGACTAGTATTGGAACACATTCCCCTGATGTGTGACAATACAAGTGCAATATCCATAGTTGCAAATCCTGTTAATCATTCTACTACAAAGCATATTGAGATAAGGTACCATTTCATTAGGGAACATGCTGCAAATGGTACTATAGAAGTCTCTTATGTTCCAACTGAGAAACAACTAGCTGACATATTTACTAAACCTCTAAATGAAGCTGTCTTTAACAAACTTGTGAGTGAAATTGGTATGCTAAATCCTTCATTTAGTTGTTCTAAGTAAGTATGCTAGTTAATTGTTGCAGCAGTAAATTTTCACTGTGTTTAAATGCTATATTTACTTGGAGTGAAAATTAGCTGAGATATGATTTATAAATATTTCAGTACTTTACTGCACATTTTTCAAATCATACTCGTGTGAGAAGTTATGAGCTTTTAAGACATCTCTACATAGGTGACTTTGAGAGTTCACGACTTAGTTCAAACAAAACAGACTTATATCGCAAACTGTTGAAATTGTGAGACTTCGCGACGTAGTTCATTTCTTAAGTTTGCGACATAGTTCATTTTATGACTTCGCGACTTAGAATAACTATATCGACAAGTCTCCATATTTGACATAATTTTGATCTAAATTAATTTTATTTCAATTTTTTATTTAAGTTTGACAAAATGCTTGGAATTCCAAAAAGAGAGTATTAGACAGGGTATTTATACTATATCGCAAAGTTCCCCCCTTTGCAAGACTTTGTGACATAGTTCATTTTTGGACTCTGCGATATACTTTGTTAGACTTCGCGATATAGGCTATTTTGAGACTTCACGACATCAAAATAGTCTGTACAAATTCATAACTCTATATCGCAGTGTCTCTATCATATAAATACTCTTTTCTAACCGTTCACAACCTTTTCATCTTGTCTTTTACTCTCAATCATAAACCTAAACTCAATTTCTAATCTCTCTCTTCTTCACTCTCAATTTCTAATGGCACCCAAATCTCAAGCAGCTTCGACTTCAAACCCTTTAACCATACCCAAAGAGACCAATCTTCTCACTATCCCCTCCGAGGCTGAAGCTAACCCAAGGTACAAGTGTTTTGTACGGTTGTTGAACACTTCCCACCTTCGCCAAGCCTTAACCATGAACCCTACCCTGTATGTTGATGTTCTGGAAGGATTCTGGAGGACAGCCATGGTGTCAACAATGGCAAGGGAGGATGGAACTTCGTTCCAGGAGGTGAATTGCACAATTGGAGGCAAGCATTTCCAGTTTGGAGAAAGGGAAATAAATGAAGCTTTGGGGTTCAAGGTTGAGGGTCATGACCAAGAAGCCACTGATGCTCAAATGGTGGACTTCATGACCTTCATTCAGTATGTTGATGAGATAGATACTGCCAAGCTCAACAAGAAGTATGTAAGGTGGGAGTGGTCATTTCTGTTTGACGCACCCCAGAAGGTGTTTCTATGCAGGAAGACAGGATGGGACCAAATCAGTCACATTGTTGTGAAGCTAGCCTACTCCTTGGCCAACAACCAAGAGATCAATGTTGGAGCCATAATTCTCAAGGAATTGGCGCAAAGGCTAGGCAGGACCATTTGTGGCAGAGGTAATGAGATCTTCTACCCTAGATTCATTCAATGCATTTTAAATTTTCTTGATAATTCTATGCATGAATTGGTTGGTATTGATCCCACAAAATTGGCTTATTCCAAGTCCATGTCCAAAGTTCTATTTGGGTCATTGGACACAAGGAATCAAGTGGATGTGATATTAAGTGTGACCAAACATATGCAGGACACATTTGCATCTTATCCACTTGATAAGCCCATATATCATGAACTTTCCTGGAAAGGGAAGGCTAAGACTGAAGGAGCTTCCAAGTCTAACCCCAGCCTTCCTATCCCCTCCAGTGCCCCTCCTGCAAACACAAACTTAGAAATTAGGGAGCCAAGTGCAGCGGTCTCTCAAAAGACTGGTGTTCCTAAAAATAAGACCAATAAGAGAGCCCTGGAAATTATTAATGAATCTGTAGAGTTAGGTAGTGAGGATACTGAGTCACCTCTCACCATACAAAGTAAGAAATCTAAATCTCTACCTACCACTGAATCCTCCCAACAGGATTCAGATGTGGAAAAAAGGGTACACCTGTTACTGTCAATGGCCTCTTAACAGGGCATTGGCATTGAAAAGAGTAGTCTCCCCACTATATCCTGTATAGAGTCAGCACAGGGTCAAGACCTCACTCTTGACCCAAGTGGAAATAAGGATGGTCTAACACAGAGTGGAGAGCGCATCACAATTGAAACTCCTCTTATTTCTCAGGGGGAGTTGCCAAAATCTAGTCTAAACCTCACTTCTCTCTTAGATTCTACATCAAAAATTTCTTCTGCACAAGAGAGTCATTCTCATGACAATCTTGCTTTTGATCACTTACAATTTACATCTGTGATTGAGCCAACCTCAAGTGACATGGTGCATGACACTGTGCTCACCACCCAGGAACCACATTTAGTTGGTCAGGGAATGCATGCTGGGGCATATCCTAATGACACCAACAAAAACATAGAGGATTCACCAGTTTTTACTGGAGACTCTGTGCCAAACTCTCCTATCCTTAGGGATGTGGAATTGCCTTCACAGGCATATGAAGATGATGCTGTAATTCATCCCATTTCAATGGAGACATCATCATACTCCACATCTATTTCAAGGCTGGAGGAAACTCTTCAAACATCCATACCTGTTGCAGAACCCTCATCTGTAACAGGAGTGCCTAGCACTAGCTCTAACTTGGCTCAAGCCACAATGTCATAATGGCTGGAGTCTGTACACCATGACAGACCTTCAGGATCATCTTCTGTGCCCACACAATTGACGGATGGAGCACTTCAAAATCTTCATGTGGCACAGATAGATGAGTTCTCAAAAATTGCCCAACACCTCCTCACAGCTGGACTCCCAAATAAAAATTATGAAGCTATCTTGCTCTGTCATAAGGAGGATGTTGAGGCCCAGAAAGATAAGATTGTGGATGAAGCCCAGCAAGATGGTAATGTGGATGCTTGGCTGGATGGCAAGAGAACTGTAAAGCTGAAGGAGGCTCTAGCTTTTCTCAGGGAGGACTATCTTACTGCTTTGGGGTCTAATGCTAAAGGTCTCTCTCCTATAGAAATCTATCATGCAGTAAATGAAGTTTATAAAAGTCAGTTGAAGGCTCTGCACTTCCTTGTGAAAGGTCTTCAATCAGAAATCTCTACTATCAAGGAAGAAACTGAACATTCTCTGGTTCAGCTAAGAAATACATATCTTTCTGATTTTCCCAAGGTGGATGGCATCCTCAAAGAGCTCAGAAAGACTACTCAGGCTGTCTCCACCATGGATCTTTCTCTAGCTTTGGTGACTGATAATTTGAAGAGAATGTCCACCAAATTAGAGAACCAAATGCAATCCAACATCAACATCAATTCAATGCTCTCAGTACTATGGAAAAACCAGTATGGTGACAAGCTGGTGGATGAGGTTCCTGTCTCCAACATATCTAAATTTGAATTCTCTAAGCTCAAGGACCAGGCTCTCAATCCTTTCAAGTCTGAGCAGCTATTCTCCAAGGTTGAAAGATTGGAGAAAGAAGTGGCATCATTAAAGTCTGAAAACCAAGGGATTTCTCATTCCTTGGAGCTCTTAAATGCCAAGTTGGATGACCAAAGCAACTCAACTTCAAACATTATGCTGGTCCAACAACAGATGATGACCTCTATGATGAGAAGCATGAATCTTCCTATTCATGGAGAAGCTCAAGACATCTTGTCTGATCCCAAGCCTAAGGGGGAGAAAGAAAGGAAAGGAAAGGAAGTGACTCTGAAAGGGGGAGTCTCTGCAAAGCTCAAGGGCAAACTATCTGAGAAAGACACGAGGCCAATAACTCTTCCTACTGTTTCTGTCACCAGTTTAGCTGGCCAGAAAAGTAGTGTGACTACAACCTTTTATCCTGGCACAATGCCCATGGATGGTCCTGCTCCCCTCATCTCAACAAGTGTTCAGCCTGTCAAAGCTAACATAATCACTGAGGCCAAGCTACAGGAAGTTGCCAACACAAACATCTATCATGATGTGGCCTTTCTGGAGTTTCTGAAAGCCATCCTAATCAGTGTACAAGGTGACACCAAGGACTACAGGAGAATGATCAAGGAAAACATCAAGTATCTAATCGTGGTAGTCAGGAATGTCAAGAATGCTTATCTAAGAGAAATTATCATGGTATCCAAAGAAAATGACCTATGGCATTTGTCTTTTGAAACTCTAGAGAAGCTGAGATATACTGAACTAGACATCATACTAGAGCTAATAGAGAAAAAAGGTGACAACAAAAGAAGACTGTATGAGGATTTGAAGAAGGACCAATTTTCAAGATTGCCTGAGGTCAACTCAAAGCCAAGAACAGTAATTTTCCAAAGCACCACCAAAGCAAACTCTATTGATCAACTTATATTTCTTGCACAGTTGGTGATAAAGAATAAGGACAGGATAAATGAGGTGCTTCAGATGCTCAGGACAAAAAGAGGATTCAGAACAGCAGAAGAGCTAGAAATGATCCAAACTCTACAATCATTTCTCATTCATGGCATAATTCCTGAGTCTTTAAAAGAAAGAAAGGACAGGAAGGATGACAAGGATGATGATGAAGATAAAAGCTACAAAAGAAGAGGTCGGTCAAGGAGTGATAAGGATGGGGCAAGTGAGAGCAGCAAGGGCAAAGCCTCTAAGAAGTCCAAAGATGCTGATGAAGACAAGGAGGACTCACAGACAAAAAAGGAGACTGTAAAGAAAAAGAGTGGAAATCAGCAAGTCAAGGACATTGCTAGCAGTATCTTAACCACATCACAAGACTCTAAGTCTAGGGTGGGTATTGTCATCAATGGAGGGTACTGTCAGCAATGATCCTCCAAAATCATTATCTAAGACTTCTGAAACTGATTTACCACTAGAGAAAAGCAAAGCCACAACAACAAAATGCAAAAGACACTTCCATAAAGTCACAGCTAGTGGAGTGTTACAGTGGATGAAGGGGAAAGGGATGAAGCTACTTCCAAATGATGTGGCACTGAAGACTAAATTTCCCTGCTCCAGAAAGCTACCTCAAGTGAAGCATTTGAAGATCAAGAGTGTAGCCAAAAGGACAAGGATAACAAAGAAAACTGGAATAATCACCAATGTTGTAGGGATCAATGTTTTTCCTCTTGATGAAAACTATGATGAAGATGCCCTAGCATTTCTGAGAGCACAAAGGATCTTTGAAGTCAAAGTGAAGAACAATCATCTTGAGATCAAATACACTGATGGAAGGGAGAAAGAAATGAAGCAAGGCAGCTGGCAATATTTTCCAACCTATGAACTTGAGAGAATAAATGCTCTACTGAACTTTGAAGAAAATGAAGAAATGATGTGAAAAATAGAGATTGCTAGATTCATGAAGATGCACTACGACTATAAAGAAAGTTTAAGGAAGCTAAATGAAGAAAATAGATGTCAGAAAGAAAAGGAGATGGCTGAAATGGAAGAAAGAGCAAGGGAGTTGAGGAAGAAAGGGTTGTGCAGGGTAAAACAAAATCCCTATATTGTGGAGTACAAAAATCTAAATGGAGGAAAAAGCAAGATAAGGATGGAGTTTGTAGAATCTTATGTGGAAAGTGCCCTAAGAACAGCAGATGAAGATCTAGAAGACTCTCCTCTCATTGAAGAGCTCGTTGCAAGGGATGAAATTCTACTGGCCATTTATGAGATAAAGAGAAAGGAAGAAGCAAGGAAGAAGAAAGTTTATGATGATCTGTTAGAGAAGCAAATGAGAAATGAAGCTGTCTAGAACAAAGAGAAAAATCTGTAAGCTTTAATTCTCAATTTGTAATGTTTAAAATCTTGTACATCTTTTACTCTTCTTCATACTTGTTTCTTTTTATGATAGTTAGGCTTGTTATCAGACATGAAATTGTGCCTAAAGTTTCTTACTCACAATTTGGGGGAGATTGTTAGGCTCAAGGCATGTCTGAATACCACTATTAACAAGCCTACACTCTGTGACTATGTCACACTACATGACCTAGTAAATTCTATCACTGGGATATAGTATAGGTCTCCATTGTACTTGTCTTGTTTTCATGTACTTAGCTTTATCTTGTATGCTCAAAGTTATAATGAGCTTAGTAAGCTTCTTGCAATCTAGAATGTACATAGGCCATGGAATAACTATCCTGGTAGAAGTTTAGTGATGTTCATGCAGCAGGATGGAGATGAATAAGGCCCTGAAGAAATAAGTTGCAGAAGTTTTTCCTAAGACCCTATACCGAGAAGTCAAAATGAATCTATGTCGTGAAGTACTAAGATCGCATAGTCCTAAATGAACTATGTCGTGAAGTCCTCATTACTCATATCGTGAAGTGTTGATACCGCAAAGTCAAGATGTACTGGATCGTGAAGTCCTCAAAAGGCTAAGATCGCGAAGTCCTCAAAAGGCTTAGATCGCGAAGTCCTCAAATTGCCTATGTCGCGAAGTCTTCAAAGGATAGATCGTGAAGTCAGGGAAATGTTGGAGTTCACGATATCAACACTTAGCCGTTTATAACAAGACAAATCAAGGTACATAACCAAATTCAAAGGAGACAAATACTGAAGCATTTGTTCTGGTAAGGTGGTCCAAAGAACAGATGGCAAATCTACAGCTAAACTTGGAGAGAAAGATAAGAGACAAGCAGCTACGGAAACGGGAAAGACTCCGAAAAACAGGTGGTCCTTCCTGACACAGTTAACTTCTTATGGCAGGACAAGTTGGACTTTCAGCTAGGGGTAACTGTGTAAATAGGTGTGTGCACTAGTTTGTATAGGTCTATATATATATTGTGCACACCCTATTATTAGCTGTAAGAGGGATACATATAGTTTTATCTTAAGCACTCTTTCTCTGTAAGAAAACAAGATACAAACTGTTCTTGTTTAGAAGCCAGAATTTCACTTGTGAATTCTGGAAAGCTATAGTATTTAATTTGCTTAATACAAAGTAGATTAAAGTGATTGTGTGTGTACTGTCTATTTTATTCCGCATTTTCTTACAGCACAATCTGTTACAGCAATTAAGTTTCAAGAATCCGAAAATCTATCATACTATCCATTCACCCCCCCCCCCCCCTCTGTCTAGTTTCTACGTGGTATTCATTACTAACATCTGTCTATACCATTTTAGTGAAAGTTGGCATCTTGTGAACTTTGATTTGTCTTACGTACTGCCAGATCCCTGTCTTCAGCAATTTCCTTTGACCGTCTCTCTAAGCTTCTTTGTAGACTTTCCATGTGCATACTGCAACTGATTGTGACAATTGCATATGTCTTGGTTTGATCTTGATCCACGTTCCCAAAACTTTTGTCTGTTGTTAATTTGAAATTCTGCTAAGTTCCCATTCGATATCTCAGAGATACTTGGTTCGACAACTTGACTTCTCAAAGCAGTGTAGACTGACTTCTCGAATGGACTTCTTGAACTAGCTATCTTTCACTTCTCGAACCAGTATCACTAGCACTTCTTGAATCAATATATTGACTTCTGGAATTATGATATCTCGAATTAGTGCTTTTGACTTCACTAATTGAGACATATCGAATTAGTTCATTTATTCACTTCTCGAACCAATATACTTGACTTCTCAAATCTTCATGTTTAGCACTTCTCGAATGGATGATAGAGTTACATACATTGAAGTTATAAAGTATAGAACCTTTAGGAACAAAGGGATCCCCTAGTTAAAGGGTCAAGTAAGTGACATAATTATTTATATCTGTTCAGGAATGCCTCTATGACTAACAATCTCCCCCAATTTGTGAGTAAGACAGTTGGTCACAAATTTACTCCTGATAACAAGCCTATTTACAATTAACTGTATAGACATAAAAGTATAAATTGCAGAAAATCAACTTGTCATATAAATGAACAACATGAACAAGGATAGAGAATTGAGAGACCATAAGATTTCAAATTTTTAGGAAGGAGAAGAAGCACTTGTCTTACTATTAGATTGTCTTTCCAGATCATGTAGCTCTTTCTCCTTCTCTCTCATTCTCTCATTCTTTCTTCGGTCTTCTCCATCTTCTTCTTTCCTTTAGCTTTGATAATTTCTGATAGGACAACCTTCCAGAGCTTGTGAGTTAGACTTGAATTATCTAGGAGACTGATAATCTTAATCAACTCATATATGTTAGTCTCCTTGTTGTTGGAAAGTGTGACCATCTTGAATGTACCATTGTTGAACTTTGCCTTTAGCTTGTTGTCTTCAATCTCAACTTCACAAATTCTATCAGCTACCATCCTTCTCACAGCTGATTTGTCAAATTCAAAGTCCAATGGTTCAACATTCAATCCTTTCACTTATGGAATCTAAATGGCATTCTTCTTTAAGCTTCTGCTGTGAGTGGAGCTTATCTTGATCTTCTTGAAAGTAGTTGTGTTCTCCCTTATGTCTCCACAAGGCTTAAGTTGCTCTTTATGTTTTCTTGAGATTTTCTTCCTTATCACTCAATGAGCTGTTAGCTTTACAAAGTATCTTGAAGGAGAATTATTCTTCCTCACTTCAACTGGAGTTGCCTTCTTTGGAGTTGGGGGTGACAACACAGTTTTAGGAACCATTGAATTTGACTTTTGAGGAACTGTAATAGAGGTATCCACCCTAGACATAGAGTCTTGTGTTATGGTGGGAGTGCCACTACTACAGTCCTTGGCTTGCTGTTTGTCACTCCTTCTTTTGTAGTGTCTAGAGGTTCTGGTTCTTTTAGCTTCTTTGTCATCATCTTTCTTATCATCTCCATCCCTCCTATCTCTCTTCTCTCCCTTATTACTCCTTGATGAACTTCCACTCTTGTCACTCCATTTGCCTTGATCATCCTTGTCTCCCCTGTCTTCTTTATCATTTCTTTTAGTTGTAATTGCAGGTGGCAAATTTACAAGGCTGGCCAAAATTTTCTCATTTGCGAGACAACATCGTTTTCAGCATCGGTTAAATCTTTCCTCTTGGTGATATGATCTATTAGATGAATAATAAGAGATCTTTTGTCTGCTTTTAGATGGCAAGGGATTCTGAATGCTGCAATGCCATTTTTAGTTGTATACAGGATTGAGAGCGGGTTAACAATCACTTCAGGCAGCTTTTCTTTCTTTTGCTTTTCAATGGCATTGTATAGAATTTCATTCTCAACTGGTCCAACTTTTTCAATCCTATCTTGAATGATTTCCATCTCTTTTGAGGTTAGGCTTTGAATGGTTTCAATGTGAAGATGAAACAAGTAGTGAGGTGTTTGCAGAATGATTTGCTTTTCTTTGGTGTTGATAACATCATATGGATTTTGTTGAAACATTTGCTCGAGTCTTACTGTAACAGCTTGAATTACATCCTTAAGAGCTTTGACATATTGGAAGTGATTTGAGTCTTCTTGTGTCTTGAGGACTTCTTAAAACTCAAAGAAAGCAAAGTCATGATATTCTTCTAGATTTGTAATCTCTTGAGCTTTTACTAAGGTGAAGACTCCCTTAAACTTGATGGCATCTTCTTGTCTAGCATCTTTGATGATGTTTGGCACATTGTAAGAGACTGGCAGTTCATGAGCTAATGTCTTTACCTTTTCACCTTCAGCTTCAGTTTGAACACACTCAATATTTTCTTTGTCTTGCACATGTTTACCTTGTTCATTTTCATATATGTCTTTGCCCTTTTTCTTTTTAATCAAGACACTGGTTTCTTGAGTGACAGCCATGTCTTCTTTCTCTTCTTCTTCTAGCATCTTTGTTTGACTTTCAGTCACTACTGCTTCAGTTGTCTTAGCTCTAAATGAGGAAGCTGTAGTTACTGTTAATCCCAAATGACCTAACAGAATTGTAGAAGGGGGGGTTGAATACAATTCTTGATATTTTCTTAAACTTAAAACACTTTATAAAATAAAACTTAACTGAATAAATAAAAACACAAGATATAAATAATTCAGTTGGATTGTTTGATGATCCAACTGAAGTGTTTTTATTGCGGAAATAATCTGTGATACAAAAGTACACAGCTGCTCAGTTACAGAGTTGTAGAGAAGAATGCTCTCAAAGATAGCTAATACAAACTATTTTTTTTTTCTTCTCTCTCTTTATCTTAACTGCTACACTTGGTTATATATTCCCCAAGTTTACAATACTATTTTTGGCTACACTAAAGTACACTAAAGGTAACCGCCAATAGTTTGCTTTTCATCCCTTTGTCCAGTGGTCCTTGGAGATCCTTGCTTTTGTCTTCATGCTTATTATGATCACTCCCAAGAGCCCAATTGGAAACTGGGATGTTTCCTTATTCCCCATGTCCATTTTAATGGTTTCCAATGCAAAGTACACTTCCACATCACCTTTAGATCTGTTCAGTAAACTGTCACTATCACTTTGTCAACTATTCAGAAAAGCAATAATGATTCGTTGATAGCAGGGAGATGTGTTTCGTTGATAGCTTTATTCTTCATTCCGTTGATGGTGTTTCTCTCGTTTCGTTGATGAGTAAACTCCATACCGTTGATGGTGTATCCTTGTTTCGTTGATAGAGTAAACCTCATACCGTTGACAAGTCTTCACTTAGGCAAAATTACAAGGTACAAGATATTTACAATTAACCAACCTATTTTGCCTATCTAGTACTTAGTCAACATGACTTAGGAAACCTATCTAATACATACATCAAAATGCATATCAAACTGTGAAGTATTGTACAGTGCAATTGCTACATCACTCATTTCGTTGATGAGCTACCTGTCAACGGAATGCTGCAAAGCATGCCATTTCGTTGACAGTTACAAAATGACTTAATACAAAATCTACTAAGTGTTTTTATAATTATCATCAAGAACAACATATTCCTAACAATCTCCCCCAATTTATGACTGATAGAATAACATCCATAAATCAAGAGCCTTGATGATAACAAAAACACTCAGTCAAATTACACATGATAAAAGTAGAAATTGCATTGAGCTTCATTGAATTTAATTAAAATACAAAGTAGAAAATCTTACAAAACAAGTGCACAGAGTTGCTCCTCTAGACTGAGCAGATTTTTCATCTTTGCCTCTGTGGTCTTGTTTTCTTCCCTTTTCTTGCATTGTTCTCCTCAATCTGAGCTTGAAGTCTTCTGTAGAAAATCTTCTCTTCTTCATCTTCATTCCCCAACTTGGATTGCATTAATCTTAAAGTTTCATTGGATGCCTTCTCCAGTTGGTCTTCTATTCTGAAGAATCTTCTACAGTTGTCCTTGTCTCTGAATTCCATCATCCAAAAAGGTTGGAGATGAATCTTCTTTCCTGTTTGAGGGACCTTCAATACTCTGGGAAGTGCACCAGGCTTGTTCCAGCTAGCTTTGATTTGGCAGATTTTGGAAACAACTTCAGACTTAGCTGTTTTGGTGAAGCCAAAATCTTTCTTCAGGCATTTGAACACAGATAGCAGTGTCTGATAGTCTTCTCCTAGAATTCTATGTAGAGGCCAAACCTGTTCTCTCCCACCCTTGTAGACAAACACCAATCTCTCTGGTAGTTTGTAAGAAGCTGCTATTCCTCTCACTTCAACTAGGTCATCAAGATTGATGTGTAGGTCAGACTCCTCCCTGATATCAGCAATGTAGATGAAGTCTTCTGGGTTGGTAGGAGGTTTTTCAGCTTGTGGTCTCCTTACTAGAATTGGCTTAGCCTTGGTAGCCCTTTGCTTAGATTTCTTCTTTGGATCCATCTCAAAGAGGAATTTTGGAAAGTTGGCCTCATCAAACTCAATTGGCTCTTCCTTTGGCTCAATTGGCTGATCATGGAAATTAACAGGATGTTTAGGATCACAAGCTAACTTTTCCCCTAGAGCTGGATCAGGAATTGTTGGAGGAGCAGTTGGTACAGAAGAGTCTGATGCAATACTCTGAGAGTCATCATTCTCAAAGGCTATATTTCTCCTAGCTCTTGCCTTTGGTTGCCTTGTGCTCTTCTTTGCACTCCTTTCCTCTCTGGCTTTTTCTTCTTGCTGTCTTTCTTCTTCATCAAGAGATTGAGCAACTGCAAGTGCTTGCATTGCTGCTCTTTCTGACTCTTCAGCTTTAGCTTCAGCAAAGTTTGGGTGACCAGCCCAAACACAGATTTGTTGTCCATTCCTGTAGACAATTGCCCTTTGCTTCCTTATCTCATAATCATTGCTTTCCTTGCTTTTTGTGATGAGTAGACCAAGAAGCTTGTGCTCATCTGGATAAGGTGCAGGATAGAAAGTCCTTTCTGTATTTTTGCCCTTTGGTTTAGCAGGAGACTTGGGAGATAGGCTTCTTTGCAATGTAGCTTTTTCCACATCCCTAATGCACGAAGTTTGTCCTTTCTCCTTTCTTGGTCCTTGAGTGACTCCATGTAGAAGGGGCTCTATCTTATAGAAAGAATTGGTCTGTGGCTCCCATTCCGTTGACACTAGAACCATGGCATTCGTTGATGGCTCTGTAGAAGAAGCTTGATCCGTTGATGGATTTGAACTCTTTGCAGTACCAGCTAACTTCTTGACTCTTTCATCTATCCTGGACCAGTGGTCTTTAATTTGTTCAGCAAGTTGTAGCTTCATAGATGCTTGCTGAATCAGGTCAATGCTGTCCAGTTTAGCTTTTCCTGACTCCCCCATAGCTAGTGGCTCCTTTGGCAGGGAAATGGCTGGGACCATAACCTTTGTGATTTGAATGTCTAGATCTAGCTCCTTAGATTTCTCCCCCTTTTTGTTATCATCAAGAGAGATGACTGGGAGTCCTTGAGCTGCCACTAGCTGGGCCAATAGTTGTGTCTGCTTCTCCTGTTCCTTTTGCATCTGAGATAAAGTAGCTTCCACCTTGTCCACTCTAGAAGAGAGAGTCTTCAAGGAGGTAGCCACCTCAGGTTCCTTAGTGAAAAACCTGTTCATCTTGGACACAGTGAGAAGAGGAAGCTTTTCATCTAGCCTCCTGTCATTAGCATCCTTGAGATTGCTAATTGAGTCCTTGATTTCTCTAGCCTCAATCCTTGTCTGCATCATCTGTAGCCTTTGGATTTCCAGTGAATCCATAATAGCCTTGTAGAATTTCTTGTCATTGGCATTTGCAGACTCATGAGCCAGATAGGCCTCATTGTACTGCCTTGTGATTGCAGCATCCAGAGAGATCCTTCCTTGTAAATCTTGAGAAAGCCAGTTTGGTGTAGGAGGCACCACAGAAGTCCCAGTCTGTGAAGTAGTGGCCACCTGATTGTCACCAAAGTTGTCCTCATCATCAGAGAAATCAAACTCACCACTTGCTGCAGCTGCTGGAGATAGATTGGTCAAGGCATCCTTTGCTCTTTGCATTGATGCAGTTGTATGAATTAGTTGTAGTGACCTCTCTGCCTCCACATTGCCCTGTTGAGCCAAAACTTGATAGGCTGACACAGGATGAGTAAAGGTCTCAGGATCCAGGGAAATACTATCCAGAGTTTGTTGATAATGCTCTTGGAAGGTAAGTTCCCTTTCTCCCTCATTGACCTCCATTGACTCACTAGCAATGGCTGCTTCCTCCCTTATGACTCCTGTAGTCCCTTCTCTCTCTCCTCTATATTCTTGCATCATGGGCTCCCCATGGCTCACACCTCTCACACCCTCACCTTCACCTACTAAGGTGGAACTCTCAATCTCTCCTTTTGCCTGGCTGGAAGAAATAGCCAGTCTCTCACTCTCATTCTCTCCTTTTGCCTGGCTGCAAGCCAGCCTCTCAGTTTCACTCCCTCTCAATCCTAGAAGTGTCTCAACTACCACTAGATCATCTGCACTAGTTGTGGAAACAACTTGATTTTCAATTAGAGGTGCAGAGTGAACTATCAACGGAATGGTAGTTTGAACTGTCAACGGTATGGATACCGTTGATGGAGAAACACTTGTCAACGAAATAGACTGTTTCGTTGATGAAGTCAAGAAAGCACTTTGAGAATGAGAAATTACAGTAGAGTCTGTGGTGATTGATTTGAGAGATTGGTCCACAGATCCCCTTGCAACTTCAGGAAAAATTGGTTGATGGCCCAACAAATCACTTAACAAGTGATGGCCACCAGCTTCAGAGTGGGGCTTCTCCAAGATTAGAGTTGGAGAATCAGGAATAGATGTATGGATCATGTCCACATCTAGAGATTGAGTTGGTGAATTTGATGGAGATAATTCAAGATTGATGTTTAGAGAATGGGACTGTAACCCCAGAGTGATAATAGGGGTTACATCAAACTGAATTTGAGAAACTGGAAGTGTTGCTTCCAGTGTGTGTGCACCCTGTGAAACCTGGGATTTTTGCTTCACTCTCCTTTGGTATTGGGAAAATGTAGACTGTGGGCTTGAAGTGCCCCTTACCCTTTTGGACTGTGCTCTAGGTTGAGAGCTTGTTTCAATAATTACATCCTTTTGGGAGGATGCAATTAGACTTGTGCTTAAATCCGTTTTACTCATTGTGCCTTGTTGGGAAGACACAATGGGGCTAGGCTGGGAAACACTTACCTCACCTTCCTTATCCTTGGGGTTTCTGTGACTTTCACCCCTTCCCTCACCTCTCACAACTCCAGACTCACTCCCCTTAGGTTGTGTGGTAGTTTTTACAACAGGTGCCTTTTGAGAAGCACCTGAGGTTGGCTTGGAGGATTTCTTAGATTTTGGTTTTGTTGCTGGGGCAGGAGCCTGTTGGGTCACAGCTACAGACTCCATAGCAACTGGATTGGATGAAACAATGGAAGTAACATCTATACTAACAGGGATAGCAGTAGTTACCTCAATGATTGGCAGATACACCACTGGAACATCACCATTGTGGTTCAGCCTCAGTATGTCTGTTAATACTCTCTTCTCTTGCACAAAGCACTCAAACCTGGCAGTAGGGTTAGAGATAACTAATGGTGCTGGACTAACATGATTAGCCAGCATCATCAGAAACCTTGCATAATAGATATTTTTCTTCCTATTTGCCTTATCACCCAACTTAGCACCAATTTCATACATAAGTTGGGTGCTAAAGTTGTAATATCTATCATTTAGAAGCATGGTTAGGAGAATTAACATAGAGTTAGTTAATGCATCAAAATTACTAATCTTTCCAGAAAAGACCTTAATGAATGCATCAGCTAAATAACTGTATTCCCTAACCAAACCTCTCCTAATAATTCTACCCAGATTATCAGTAGGAAAAGAGTAGTTTATAGAATTTAGCATGGTAGTTATTTCAGTGTTAGAAGGCAAAGCATCACAGTTATTATCAGGAATATGTAAACATGCTTGCAAAACATCAGAATTAACTAGGTACTCATTACCTTGAAGAGTGAATTGCAGTGTGCCGTTTGTTCCACTATACTCACATGAGGTCCAAATCTCCTCGATTACTTCATTGTAGAGTGGTGTAGAGTGAAACATCGCATAGCTCAATTTACAGTTCCTCATGAAATCCATCATTTTGAAAAAGATGTTGTTCGGACTCTCCTTAACAACAAATGGAATGGAATTGTTCTTCTCATAGATGAACCCACCAGCAGACATAAGCTTGACTATGGGTGCCATTGTTGAGTGAGGAAAAGCTTCGAGCTGTATTGCTTGTTAGAGAGAAGAAGCTAGAAAAACTTTTGGAATTTTTGAGAACAGGTAGAAATGAAATAAAGAAATTAAAGTTCCTTAAATACTCCCCCAAAAATTCTCAGAAATTAAGTCCAATAATTAATCTAAATTACCTGATTGGCTTAAAAAAGTAACCGTTAGAATTAAAAAAAATTACCACGATTTATACTTACAGGGGTGTATGTATAGATCGTGATAAAGAACGTGAAATTTCAACGGTTCAGATTAAAAAGCGCTATATCAACGAATCAGGATTGGGCGGTTAAAGTCCAGTCTTATTTCGTTGATAAAGCTGCGTTTCGTTGATATAAAAGAGCTATCAACGAAACACCCAGAAAAATGCTAAGACTGTCAACGAAATGGTGCGTTTCGTTGACATAGTAATTTTGACTTAGACAAAATTTCACCTTTTCCTGAGAAAATCAATTCACAGAAAAATTATAGCAAGTTCCTGGCTGCATTTTAACTTGCAAAAATCTCAAAATAATTAAGAGAAATTTAGCATACCTAGCTCACTTACTAATCTTGAGAATGTGGATTCATCAAGTGGCTTGGTAAAGATGTCTGCAAGTTGTTGTTCACTTGGAACAAAATGTAACTCCACAGTACCATTCATAACATGTTCTCTAATAAAGTGGTACTTGATGTCAATGTGCTTGGTCCTTGAATGCTGCACTGGATTCTCAGTAATGGCAATGGCACTAGTGTTGTCACAGAAAATAGGAATTTTCTCAACTCTTATTCCATAATCAAGTAGTTGATTTTTCATCCATAAAATCTGTGCACAACAACTTCCAGCTGCAATATACTCAGCCTCAGCTGTGGAGGTGGAAACTGAGTTTTGTTTCTTGCTGAACCATGATACAAGCTTGTTTCCTAGAAATTGACAGGTTCCTGTTGTGCTTTTCCTGTCAATTTTACATCCTGCATAATCTGCATCTGAATAACCAATTAGTTCAAAACCAGATTCTCTAGGATACCAAATGCCAAGGTTTGGTGTTCCTTTGAGATATCTGAAAATTCTTTTAATAGCAACTAAATGGGATTCCCTAGGATCAGCCTGAAATCTAGCACATAGACATGTAGCAAACATAATATCAGGTCTACTAGCTGTTAAATATAAAAGTGAGCCAACCATGCCTCTGTAACTTGAAATGTCCACAGATTTTTCCTTAGTATTCAATTCAAGTTTGGTGGCAGTAGGCATGGGTGTTTTGGCAGGAGAGCATTCCATTAAGTTAAACCTCTTTAACAAATCATTAATGTACTTGGTTTGACTAATGAAAATGCCTTCATTAACTTGCTTTACTTGAAGACCAAGAAAATAAGTTAACTCTCCCATCATGCTCATTTCATACTTACTTTGCATAAGCTTGGCAAACTTTTGACAAAGTTTTTCATCTGTAGACCCAAAAATTATGTCATCTACATATATTTGAACAAGTATTGTAGAGCCATTCACAATCCTATGAAAAAGAGTTTTATCTACAGTACCTCTAGTGAAGTGATTCTCAAGGAGGAACTGTGAAAGTGTGTCATACCAGGCTCTAGGTGCTTGTTTCAAACCATAGAGTGCTTTGAGGAGGAAGTATACATATTCTGGAAAATCATCATCTTCAAAACCAGGAGGTTGACTTACATACACCTCCTCTTCCAATTCCCCATTTAGAAAAGCACTCTTCACATCCATTTGATAGACCTTGAAATTGGCATGGGCTGCATAGGCTAGGAAAATCCTTATTGCTTCTAGTCTTGCAACAGGAGCAAAGGTTTCATCAAAATCAATTCCTTCTTCCTGTGAGTAGCCTTTTGCAACCAATCTAGCTTTGTTCCTTGTGACTATGCCATTTTCATCCATCTTGTTTCTGAACACCCATTTGTGCCTATGACACTCCTGTCCTTAGG
Source organism: Heracleum sosnowskyi (assembly GCA_030848705.1). NCBI lineage: Eukaryota > Viridiplantae > Streptophyta > Magnoliopsida > Apiales > Apiaceae > Heracleum > Heracleum sosnowskyi. Next base: position 19,836,056 of record CM061243.1, on the reverse strand, counting down.
CTTGGGCACCAGCTTCCAAACTTTGTTCCTTTCAAATTGGTTTAGCTCTTCTTGCATAGCCAAGACCCAATCTGGATCTAGAAGTGCATCCTCAACTTTCTTTGGCTCATCTTGAGACAGAAAGCTGCTATATAGACATTCTTCTTGAGTTGCTCTTCTAGTTTGGACTTTTGAAGACACATCACCTATAATAAGATCAAAGGGATGATCTTTAGTCCATTTCCTTGAGGGAGGTAGATTTGCTCTTGAAGAAGTAGCTTCATGATCATGATTGCCTAGATTAGATATTTGTCCTTGAGAAACTCCCCCTGAGTTTGTTGTCCCTAATTGATCACTCCTGGAAGCATTTATGTGACTGTCAACGGAATGACCATTTTGACTGTCAACGAAACGCTCATTCTGACTGTCAACAGAATGACCATTTGGCCTACTAGCAGCTATTCTTTTCAATCTTAATGCAGCAATTTCATCTTCACTGCTGCTTTCATCTGTGCTAGATACAACAACTTTGGACTGTTTCTCAATAGTCTTATCATGATCCATTTGTTCTCCTTCCTCATTCTCAAAAGAGAGACTTTCATGGAAACCTTCATCACAGAGACCCTGAATTTTGAGATCATCAAAAACAACATGTACAGATTCCATAACAATGTTGGTTCTGAGATTGTAGACTCTGTAGGCTTTCCCTGCTGCATAACCCACAAATATTGCTTCATCTGCCTTTGCTTCAAATTTCCCCAAATGCTCAGCTTGATTTCTCAGAACAAAGCACTTGCATCCAAAGACATGAAGAAAATCCAATAGTGGCTTCTTTCTTTTGAGTAGCTGATAAGGGGTCATTCCTTTGGCCTGATTAATCAAAGAAATATTCTGAGTGAAGCAAGCTGTATTAACTGCCTCAGCCCAAAAATAAGTTGGTAACTTTGATTCATCTAGCATTGTCCTTGCAGCTTCAATAAGTGTTCTGTTTTTCCTTTCAACTACACCATTTTGCTGTGGTGTCCTTGCTGCTGAAAACTCATGCAAAATACCATTTTCTTCACAGAACACCTTCATGCTTGAATTCTTGAATTCTGTCCCATTGTCACTCCTAATCCTTCTTACTTTCAAGTCAGGATGATTGTTTACCATCTTGATGTGATTGATAATGATTTCACTTGCCTCATCCTTGGAGAGCAAAAAGAAAGTCCATGTAAATCTAGAAAAATCATCAACAATCACAAGACAATATTTCTTCTTTGAAATAGACATGACATTTACAGGGCCAAACAAATCCATATGAAGCAACTCAAGCTGATGGACAATTGATGACTCTGTCTTGCTTTTGAATGATGCCTTCTTTTGTTTCCCTTTTTGACAGGCATCACACAAACCATCCTTGGAAAACTCCACTTGTGGAATTCCTCTAGCAAGATCTTTCCTCACCAAATCATTCATAACTTTAAAGTTCAGATGAGATAATTTCTTGTGCCATAGCCAACTTTCATCCTTGCTTGCCTTGCTGAAAAGACAAGTGATGGTTTCTGGACTTGTGCTACTAAAGTCAGCAATGTACACATTTCCTCTTCTGAATCCAGTCATTACCACATTGTTGTTTCCTCCTTTAGAAACAACACAGGCTTCTTTAGAAAAAGTAACTAAAAATCCTTTGTCACAAAGTTGGCTGATACTAAGCAAGTTGTGCTTAAGACCATCCACCAATGCAACCTCATCTATGATGACATTCTCTTTTGAAATCAAGCCATATCCCTTTGTGTAGCCTTTGTTGTCATCTCCAAAAGCAATACAAGGACCAGCTCTTTCCTGAAACTCTGTGAGCAGGGTAGAATCACCAGTCATGTGTCTTGAACAACCACTATCCAAGTACCAAAGATTCCTTTTGTCTCCCTGCACACAATAAAACCAAATCAAGTCGATTTTGGTACCCAAGTTTCCTTGGGTCCTGTTTTGTTAGCCTTTGCTTTTCCTTTTATATCATTTTTCACCTTGGGCTCAGATTGATTTAAATCAATCTTCATCCTTGGTGTTGATTTCTGAGGATTGCTCACATTTTCATTCTTAGCATGCATAATTGGAGGAACAAACATGTTATTCATATTCCATGGCATTTGTGGCACATTAAACATATTCATGTATGGATTAGACACAAATGGCATGCTGGCATATGGATTTTGAAATTGTGCATATGGAGCAAACATGTTAGGCATAACAGGCATTGTAGGCATAGAACTATTCATTGCAGGCTTGGGAATTTTCACTTTAACAGTCTTCTTAACAGATTTGCAGTTAGTAGATAAATGACTAACACTTCCACAATTAACACATGTTTTTCTAGGAGCATATTTATCAGGTGTGTAATTGTTGTGTTTGTTAATTCTTACTTTGCCATTCCTGTTATTCCTTTTATTTCCCTTAGCCTCAACTTGAACATACTCTAACTTATCTTTCAATTGCTTGTTGGATAAGTGACCTACATTAGCTCTTTCAACAGGCTTCTCAACTTTCTTTGATTTACTAGACTCACCTTGAACAAAGTTCTTGGTGACAGGACCATACTTGTCATTAAGTCTAGTGAGTTTATCTTTTCTTTTGTCTGTCAACGAAACAGCTTAATCGGTTGATGGTTCATGTGTCAACGAAACATTGCATTCCGTTGACATATCAACCTTCAACGAATGATCATTGTTGTTTGTTGACTCTGTTTCTGATTCTAAGGTTTCACCAACATACCCTAGTTTCTCTTTGTTCTTTTTCCATGATTGTTCACAGAAAGATTCCATACCTTGAACATTAATGATGTTGGTAGCAACATTCCTGGCATCTTTCCATTTAGCAATCACACTTTGTTCTATTTCAAGTTGTGTCTTAAGAATTTCTTCCCTTTGTAATACGTTCTCAAGTTCCTTCTTAGCATCCCTACTAACACATCTCATTTTCTCAAATTCAATGAGCTGTGCTTCTAACATTGCATTCCTATCACTTAAGAGCAAATTAGTCTCTTTAATTCTTGAATTCTCTTTGGTAAGTGATTTAAGAGTAACACGCAAATTATATAATACAGTAGACATTTCATTTACTGCACTATCGCATTCCTCTTTAGAAAGCTCAGAAAGATTAGTAATTGTTACCTGGTTGCTTGAGGAGCTTGCTTCCTGCTCATGATTGTTAGCCATAAGAGCCAAGTTGACATATTCAACATCATCATCAGAATCTTCACCATTACCAGCCCAATCATACTCCTGAGACATGAAAGCCTTTTATTTTTGCTTGAGAAGTTCAAAGTATTTCTTTTTATAATCAACAGGCTCAAATTTCCTGTTGCCCTTCTCAACCTTAAGCTTTCTGCAGTCTCCAGCAAAGTGACCAAGCATTCCACAATTGAAACATTTTGACTTAGACTTTTCAATCCAGATTGATTTGTTAGGTTGAAAGTCTCTTCTTGGTGGCCTTGCTTCTGAGTTTCTCTTGAACTTGAACTTAGAGAATTTTCTTGACAGAAAAGCAATGTGTTCATCAATCTCATCTAAGTCATCCAAGTTGGCTGGTTCTGGTTCTTCTTCTTCTGTCATTTTACCTTTACCCTTGCTAACATCACTTCTACAACTAGCTCGACTAGTTGTGGCCTTTGCAGCTTCTTCAGTGTCATCTTCCAGTTGGTTCACAGATGCAATCAATGCAATAGATCCACCCTTCTTCTGTACCTTTTCAATTTCCTCATCTTGCTCCATTTCCAGCTCATAAGTCTTCAAGGTTCCATAAAGCCTTTCAAGAGTGTAGTCTTTGTACTCTTGAGTGTTTCTGAGAGAAACAGTCATAGGCTTCCATTCTTTTGGAAGAGCTCTAAGAAATTTAAGGTTTGAATCCTTGGTTTGATAGATCCTCCCATACAACTTTAATCCATTCAAAAGCTTTTGAAACCTACTAAACGTGTCATTTAGGGTTTCATCAGCTTTAAAATGAAAATGCTCATATTGTTGTATAAGGAGTTGCATTTTGTTTTCCCTAACTTGCTCAGTACCTTCACAGAGAGTTCTAACAGTGTCCCATACTTCTTTGGAGGTTGTACAGTTGATGACATTGTCAAACATCTCTTGCTCCAAACCATTAAACAGAATGTTCATGGTTCTCTTATCTTTATGGATTTCTGCAAGATCTTCAATAGTCCATTCTGAGACAAGTTTTGGAATTTCTACATCAGGAGCATCATCTGGCACTCCAACTCTAGATGCAAACTTCATGGGAACGTGTGGACCTTTCTCAATGCAATCTACATATCTCTCATCCATAGACATGAGATGTAAATGCATCTTTACTTTCCAGTGAAAGTAATTGTCCTTATCAAGAACTGGTATCTTCACACCTGCATCCTTCTTCACCATGGCTTCTGTTTTTTGTCTTGATCTTTAAACTTCTTGTATGTTAGAAGCTTGCTCTGATACCAATTGTTAATCCCAAATGACCTAACAGAATTGTAGAAGGGGGGGTTGAATACAATTCTTGATATTTTCTTAAACTTAAAACACTTTATAAAATAAAACTTAACTGAATAAATAAAAACACAAGATATAAATAATTCAGTTGGATTGTTTGATGATCCAACTGAAGTGTTTTTATTGCGGAAATAATCTGTGATACAAAAGTACACAGCTGCTCAGTTACAGAGTTGTAGAGAAGAATGCTCTCAAAGATAGATAATACAAACTATTTTTTTTCTTCTCTCTCTTTATCTTAACTGCTACACTTGGTTATATATTCCCCAAGTTTACAATACTATTTTTGGCTACACTAAAGTACACTAAAGGTAACCGCCAATAGTTTGCTTTTCATCCCTTTGTCCAGTGGTCCTTGGAGATCCTTGCTTTTGTCTTCATGCTTATTATGATCACTCCCAAGAGCCCAATTGGAAACTGGGATGTTTCCTTATTCCCCATGTCCATTTTAATGGTTTCCAATACAAAGTACACTTCCACATCACCTTTAGATCTGTTCAGTAAACTGTCACTATCACTTTGTCAACTATTCAGAAAAGCAATAATGATTCGTTGATAGCAGGGAGATGTGTTTCGTTGATAGCTTTATTCTTCATTCCGTTGATGGTGTTTCTCTCGTTTCGTTGATGAGTAAACTCCATACCGTTGATGGTGTATCCTTGTTTCGTTGATAGAGTAAACCTCATACCGTTGACATGTCTTCACTTAGGCAAAATTACAAGGTACAAGATATTTACAATTAACCAACCTATTTTGCCTATCTAGTACTTAGTCAACATGACTTAGGAAACCTATCTAATACATACATCAAAATGCATATCAAACTGTGAAGTATTGTACAGTGCAATTGCTACATCACTCATTTCGTTGATGAGCTACCTGTCAACGGAATGCTGCAAAGCATGCCATTTCGTTGACAGTTACAAAATGACTTAATACAAAATCTACTAAGTGTTTTTATAATTATCATCAAGAACAACATATTCCTAACAGTTACCTTCTTGGTTGTCTCTTTCTTATATACCTTTTTCTCCCCCTTAGGCTTGTTGTCAGGCATCTCAGATTGAGAGGTCACCAAGTGTGTTAATTGTGCTTGTATGGCTTGAAGAGAGTGGTTGAGATCTTTAGAGTTTTGGTCATTCTTTTCACCCATCAGTGCGACAGAAGTAGCAAGATCTTGATTAGCTTATTTGAGAGAAATCATTTCACTTTGAAGGGCTGCTATTTCAGGATTGAGAGATGTAGAGGAAGTGGAGGGCTTGGGACCAAAGAATTTCTCATCAAAGGCTTCCTTGGCTTTGTCCAGAAGGATATTGTAGTCATTAACAACCATTTCTCGCACTGGAACAGTGGAGGGGATTCTACCACCATAAGCATTCTTGAAGAGGGCTTTAATCATTGTAGAGGTTTCCAAGCCAAAAGATAATTGTTTCTCTACAGATTCTGTGAGATTCTTCTGAGCAGTCTTAAGAATGGAGACTTCACCATCAAGAGCAGCTATCCTCTTTTGATTAAGTGCATTCTGATTGTCAAGAGAAGAAATTTGAGGAAATTTCTTGACTACATCAGTGTATGTGGATTTGAGACCATTGTTTACAGCTGTTTAATGAGTTTGGATGGCTACTTGAAGGCCTCTACCAATTTGGTGCATTAACCGAATGTGGAATTTGTGATGCGCATTGACAATATCATACATTTGAACAGTGGTAACCGCATTTGTATTTAAGTTAACAGATGTAAGATACTTCTGTCTAATATCTCTTAAGGCTTTCTCCAGGCTGACTTGAGCATCTTCACTTAACCAGGCATCTACATTGTCATGTTCTTCCGCTTCATCCACAATATTTTCTCTTTACTCTTTTATATCTTCATGATGAGCAAGGAGAATGGCATGGTATTGATCATTTGGGAGAGAGGTTGTGGCATACTGATGAACCATAGTTTGAATCCCATGTAACTGTTCCGAGTAGAGATCATCCAAATCTGCAGGATTTTGCACAAGAGGTTGGACAGTTGATGGTTCTGCATAAGTGGCAGGATTCACAGGTTGTAGCCATTCTTCAATTGGTGGGGGTACAGAGTTAGAGCTTGGGGCAACTTTAGCATCCAACTTCTTAGATGCAGCATTAATTGCCACATGTGGAGTAATGGTAGTTGTGTCTGTTTGATGGCTTAGAAATGGAATCTCTATGAGAGGTGAAGAAGCCTCCATTTGCATGGGATGAATTGCTTCTTCACCCCCAGACCTCTGTAAAGAGATGTCTCTAACCACATTATTAATAATGTGATCGAGGGATAATGCACTCTCATCCACAGGAGGTGAAGTAAAGAATTCTGGAACCCCTGTGGTTGTGAGGTATCATTAGGAGATGCCCAAGCATGCATTCCCTGACCATCAAGATGTAGGTCCTGGGTGGTGAGCACTGTATCAATTACAATATCACTTGAGATTGGCTCATCAAGAGAAGAAAAACCTTGATGATCAATGTCCTGAGATTCAAGAATCTCAGTTTCCAAAAAAAAATCTTTGTTTGAAGATTCTAGAAGAGAATTGGGATTAGAGATAGATTTTGGCAACTCCCCCTGAGTAGGAAGGGGGTTTCAAGAGAGATGTGCTCAGGTGTTTGTGAAGTGCATTCCTTATTGCTACCATGTGTTTACAAGGAGGTGCATTAGGGTGAATGCTTGTTTCAATAGATATACCATGTTGAGAGGATGCATCTAGCAATGTGTGTTCCCCTTGTGTTACAACTTCAGTCATTTGAGTGACTGAAAAGGTAGTTTGTATCTTTTTGGCCTTCTTCTTTGGCTGGTGTGAAGGTGACACAGTTTGTTGTTTCTCAATTCCTAATGCAGCATCAGTTAAAAGTGCAATAGGGTCCTGATGTGCCTTCATTTTCTCCTTTTTAGTAACACCACCCTTTTGAGAGGATGATGTAGTTGGTCGCCGACGTTCGTCAAGCAGGCCACGTGGATTGGCCAGGCTGTTTGGGATCTATTGTCAAGAATGGTAAAAAGTAAAGCCATGAATTTACTGCAATTACACACATACATTGTACGCATATTACTGCAATATCCGTAGACGTATAGAAAATCCAGTGTCAAAAATGACCATCAATGGATAAGGATATCCGTAGAGGGAGAAATTTTGACTTAGACAAAATTCTACTTTTTCTGAAAGTTTTAATTCTCATGAAAATATATCGAAGCGATATGAGAGCCGCCACCTCACAACCTCCGTCTTCTTCTTTATATAAGTATATTGATTTGAAAGGCAATTAAGATATTTTCTAATAAAATAATTTATGAGACTATTAAAATTGTAAATTTAGTTTCTTTCATTAGTAAAGATTTTAAAGTCAAGAATATTAGAATTGTATATTTAGTTTCCTCAATTAATAAAGATTTTGAAGGTAAGAATATTATAATTGTATATTTAGTTTCCTTCATTAGTAAAGATTTTAAAGTCAATTGAGATATTTTCGAATATTTAATATTAATAATTCAAAATTTTGAGAAAATTAGAAAAATAGACGAAGCGATTTGAGAGGTGCCACCTCACCACCCTCACGAAGCAATTTGAGAGGCGCCACCTCACCACCCCCGTCTTCTCCTTTATATAAGTATATTGATTTGGGAGTACATATATGAGTGCAAGCGAAATTATTTATCACATTTTTATGTATTATTTTCTGTAATTTTAAAAAAATTAACATCATTTAGGACAATAATGTAATTGCATCAAAATCAAATAGTAGAGGATTGTGTTTACTATTTTTATATGTTTGATCATTTTTATGCAGATTTGTTTACTATATTGTTTTGATTGCATTGTCAGTGAATTCGTTTTATAGATAAATTTTAGTGACATCGATGCAAGTATGTGCACCTTTACTTTAGATATAAATCAGTACATCAATAATTTTGAGAATTAATCTACATATATATAATTATTAAATTACTAATTATCATTATTGGATAGTTATGTAGGTTTTTCGTTAAGATAACTTTTTTTTTCTATTATTGTTAAATACTGGTTGTATAAATCTTTTATGTATTGTAATAAAAAAAATTAATATCCTTTTTTTATCAGACCAAACTTCGTCTAAATGGGGTGAGAAAGTCGATAGATATCTCATTGTATATCGAAATTATAACTTTCAAAAAGTCATCATTTAATAAATAAATGGGTGAAATCAAGTCAAATAGGAGTAAATGACAACATGATTAGATTTTGCTCAAATTAAAATTTTCACATTTTATACAAATTTGACTGGAGTTCAAATATTAATAATCGGATATGATTCGGTTGGACTCGAATAAGTACCGAACAACTTATATATTTGAATTTAAATTCGTCCAGAATAACTTCAGAAACTTAAATAGTTTTTTTTTAAAACTAAAATATGATAATTTTGTAGAATATTGTTTTTAATACAAACATGAAATATGTAATAAATATTGTACAATAAAAATATACGTAACATTACATATGAGCCATATATTTATAATAAATATGTATTCCTACCCTAAATAAATATGAGTCATATGATCATTTTTACTTAGAGAAAAAAACCTCTAAGGTTGACCTTAGGGAATTTACCTAGGTTAGGATGTTTTGTAGTATAAAAAATGTATGGAAATTCTGTAATAAATATAATTTCATGTAATTACAATAATACCCTTGTGCATTTATATGAGAAATCTACTTAACCTTAGCTAGTTACCTAAGGACGACCTTAGGAGCATGAAACCCTTTTATTTATAATAAAAATATGATGTGTCTGCCACATCATTTTGTACAAATTTTGAGATATGTTTTTGTGTTCCCTAATATTACTCCTAAAATTATCATCATCGGTGTTGATTAAATAATCTACACACCAATGATTATAGTCAACGTGCTAAATCGAAGTATATAGATTCTATCATGATTGAATCACTTAGTACATTCATAATCACGAGGCACCATAAAAGATGTATATCATTATATAGCCGAGATTATTGTTTCACATTGTTGAATTTCTTATCTTCAATGCTAATATATATATATATATATATATATATATATGAAAAGTTCATGTACTTTCGTGTCATTTTTTTTTTGTGTTGTACTCATATTTGGATTTTAGATACACGAATTCATTTCGTGTCATGTTTGTGTTTGGGTTTCAAGTACACGACACGAAGGTACACAACACAAAAATTACATGACCCAAAACGAATGACCGTGGCTAATTTTTATTTTATAAATTTTTCTATTAATAATAGCCAAACATGGGGCAATAATTGGTTGCACATTTTATTAAATCTAAATTGGCAAGACATTTTAATGCATTTGAAATGTCCAAATTGCCCTTGTGTTTACTATTTTTAAAAAAATTGTTGTTGAGTGGATTCGAACTTGGGTCTATACAATAATTTGCACCTCCTCTTACCACCACACCACTCAATTACATGTGTCATCAATTACACACATCATATGTGTGTGTGTCGCTTGAGTAGAGAAATATTTGATATTATTATTATTATATATCTATTTTATTATGGCCCAATAAAAGCAATGATTCATGAGACATTTAATCTAATCTAAATTGGCGAGACATTTTATTTAATTTAAAATATTTAAATTTCCCCTGTGTTTACTTTTTTTTTTAAAAAATTTGCTAATGAATGGAATCCAACTTAGGTTTATGCAATAATTTGTTCATCTTCCTACCATTGCACTATTCAGTCATACGTGTTCTTTATCAAACACATTATATGTATGTGGGTGTGTCGCGTGAGTAGAGGAGTATTTGGTATCTATTATTATATCGATTAACATAATCTTATAATAGGTGAGATAATTTAACTATTGAAAAAATATAAAAGGTACTCTATATAATATTTTTAGGATTTTATCTAACGGTTCTAATTGATTTCTATTTTGTCCTTATTTGTAAAACTTATATGAAAAAAATTAGTTGAAAAAATATAAAAGGTACTCTATATAATATTTTTAGTTATACACAATATAAAAGGTACTCTATATAATATTTTTAGTATTTTATCTAACGATTCTCATTATTTTGATTGGAAATATCTAACGGCTGTGGAATGAGTGAACAAACCATGGGGGACCAGATTACCGACCAGACTTTTATTGTTCTGTCTATTATATAATAGTATAGATAAATAATGTTGTTAGAAAAGAGAAATCTTAGTTATAAAAAATATAAAAGGTACTCTATATAAAATTTGTAGTATTTTATTTAACGGTTCACATTGATTTGATTGGAAAGATCTAACGACTATGGATCTAATGGTTCTCATTGATTTGATTGGAAATGTACTTAATTCACGTGAACATACTAGAAAATTCATTATATATTAAATTTAAATATTGTGCATGTACACATTCTATAATGTAAATTATATTTCACAAACAAGAAAATGTTTCATTGTACACATTCTACAATGCAAATTACATTTCACAAACAAGAAAATGTATTATTCGCTCAATGAGTTAAATTAGTAAAATCGTGTAGGTTAATGTCTTGTATGTAAGATAATCATATTTTGACATAGATCTTACATATAACAAATATCATAAGTATCGGATTTACTCATTTCTTAACTCAAAAACAACTCAACCAATGATACTTTTCAATGCTGACTATCTCACTACAGAGATCAAGTCCAGCTTTTGTACCCACAGTGAGACATCTGTCAAACGATCTATAAATTATCATAAACACCGAACTACTTAGAAGTTAAAACAATTATGCTAGATAGTGACCCGTGCCTTGCACGGGTTTTCATGCTAGTTTGAATAATATATGAACATACATTTAATTAGCAATGATGAACGAGTATTTATTTCGTTTAGTTTTGCATAAATTTATTTTATTAACAATCAGAATGTGCACTAAGATTCAACTTTAATTTAAATCCAACATAAACTTCTCAATATAATATAAACTAGCTCTTTAGCCCGTGCAATGCACGGGCATACTTTAAATATGAGTAAATTGTTTATTTTTTCGGCAAATTTTTGTACGTCCGCGTATTAGAGTAGAAATTGATGAGTTATACGACATTAAAATTAGTACAAGTTTGTATTACACTTATATACATGAAAGTTTTTTTTTTGTTAGCTTGTACTGATTTGGACCGTATTTGTATCGTAACAAATATAATACTTAAGGCATGTCAGAAATTATGTATAGCTTGATTTAATAGAGATAAATAATTACAATTCACAGACATGCTTTAATTTATAAATTTTCTTAATTCATACTCCTTCCATTTCATTTTAAGTGTCGTTTTTTGACTTGGTTTGAATTTCAATTTAAGTGTCGCTTTTACATTTTCAAGAAAATTACATTAACTTTTCACTTGAATACCCTTATTTACCCTTATAATACTAAACTTACTCATTCTCAAATTATGGCATTAATTAGGGTAGATAAAGTTGGAAAATAAAATAACATTAATGATAAAAAGGCCTCATAATTGTAATTCTTAATAAGTGTGCATGGTCAAAAAATGACATTTAAAAAGAAATAGAGGGAGTAAAAATTTAGAATAAATCTAAATGATACTATAATAGTATGAGATATATAATATGTAAGTGTATATGATCATATATTATCATAAATTTACATAAATTTTAGTATTTATATGTATATATATATATATATATATATATATATATATTCAGGTAAATGTTGTATGTATATATAAGTATGCATATTAATTTGCAGCATTTAATAATATGTAATAAATATATGTATAAGTATGCATATTAATTTTGTAGCATTTAATAATATATAATAAATTTATTGATGTTAAAAGACCAAAATAACCCTAAAAATGTATAGTATAAGTAAGGGTAAAATGGTCCATTTGATTTAAGTTGCTTACACCAAACCCCTTGTTGTGGTATTATATATATAATAGATAATAGATTTTAGTATTTATATGTATATATATATATATATATATATATATATATATATTCAGGTAAATGTTGTATGTATATATAAGTATGCATATTAATTTGCAGCATTTAATAATATGTAATAAATATATGTATAAGTATGCATATTAATTTTGTAGCATTTAATAATATGTAATAAATTTATTGATGTTAAAAGACCAAAATAACCCTAAAAATGTATAGTATAAGTAAGGGTAAAATGGTCCATTTGATTTAAATTGCTTACACCAAACCCCTTGTTGTGGTATTATATATATAATAGATAGATTATACTTTTTGTTACAAAGAAGGCACATTTAGGCCCAAAAGAAAGATATTGAGCTTGCAAAGGCCCAATAAAACCCCAACATAATTGTAGCCGCCATTGATAAACAAGATATAAAGGAGAAAAAGGGGCGGCGCTGCGACGATTCATATGGGGGGTGAATTTGTTGAGTACAAAGATTTGATATATCAATATATCGATTTTTGATCTAATTATCTTCATCGGTGTTGATTAATTAATCCACACACTAATGATTATAAACAACGTGTTGGATCGGAGTACATAGATTCTGTCATGATTGAACCACTTAGTACATCCATAATCACGAGGCACCACAACAGGTATATCTTCTTTATAATTGTAATAATTTCTTGACTTCAATGCTAGTATATTATTGTAGTCACTATATGAAACTGATTTTGAGTCACAAATAGATATTAAGATGATAGGTCTGACGAATTTCCAGATTGTGATATGAGGTCGTCTCTGCACCGGGCTCGTCGCAGATTTTAAATGAGTTTGATACATAAATCTTAATTTACTAATATGTAACATTGATCATTTAAAAAATTTATATAACAAAAATATGAAACTTGACAATTATGATTTATATTTTAACATGAATTTTAAATCATTGAATGTTGTGTCATATTTAATTAGGGGTCCTTCCATATAAACGGAGGACAAACCACAAGTGTATGTTATATTTGATTGTGATAAATGAAATCATGAATAATGAAATGAGAATTGAAGTAAAATGTTGGAAAATATTCAAAGTTTTCACATTCTTCCTCTGTTTCATTCCTACCAACGTGGACTAGAGTTCAAACCCTCCACCTTCAAAAGAAATGTTTCATTTTTCCTCATATCCATTTTCTCACAATTCTCTCACTCATTTTCCCCAAGTCTTTTCTTTTACCTCCATTGTTGTTTTAATTTTATTCATTGCATTCCATTCTTAATATCTAAACACAATATTATAGTTCATCTCCACCTTAAAATTATTAGATTAAACTACAATTCGTGTACCAGCACTTTGTCGTTTGCAATATATAATATAAAAAAATGGTACTAATTGTTATACTTGAAAAATATGATTTTGTTGTAATTTTAACATTATGAGCTTGTTCAAATATATTTGATATACACACACACACACGTGCACACGAACACACAAACATAGGCTATTGATCAAATAGAAATCAAAGTTAAAATAGAAGCTAGAAACTAATTTAAGTTATTAGATCAATCTAATCTAATGCCCCCCCCCCCTAAAGGCACACACAATTAAAATACGTCCTCTCATACACAACCCCACATAATCCCCTCCGTTTTTAATTTGATTTTTACTGTCAATAGGTGAACTTTTTTTGAAATCCGACTTCACCAATTAATTTAATTTTTCTTTCCATATGTTAAAATGCTAATCAACAGTGGACAATAGAGTTTGGAGAAAAAATTATAATTAAAAAACCAACATATTTTAGTGGTGTAACACAGTAAATATTTGTACAACAAATTACCTTTACTTAACTAATATCACTGGTTTATATTATGTGTAATGCGTAGATTTACTTTGATATTTGTATTTTAATAATTATTTTTAATTGTATACTTCTTCTTTTAACAATATTATCAATTTTATTCCTACTAACATTAACAAGAGTTCAAATACTCCATCTTAGAAGGAATTTTCCATTCTTTAACATACATATTTTCTCATAATTTTCACACTCGTTTTTTTCCAAGTCTCCTATCTAACCTTCATTGTTTTCGCAAATCTCATCTTTTACCTCCATTGTTTTACTTTAACTTTACAATTTTCAAGTCTACCAATGTTCAAACCTCCGATTTAAGAAAAAATGCATACCCATATTTCTCACAATTCTCTCACATAATTTTTTATAAGTCTTCTCTTTTGCATTCATTAGTTTCCTTTAACTTTATTTGTTTCATTCCATTATAACTATCCACATACAATATTATAATTGACTCATCCCCAAATTATTAGAGTAAGCCCTTTATCCCTTGCGATATATAAATTAAAATAAGGTACTATTATACTAGAAAAAATGTACAATTTGTAAGGTACTTATATGCCGTACAATAAATATTTATTCTAAAAAATCTTGGGTTGAGCGAAAATCAAACTAAAAACCTAGAACAATAAGAGATAGGTTCTCGTTCTCACCACTTGAATAAATATATTGTAACACACGATACTTTATAAAATACAATATTTTAGCATTTTAATTTCAAATGACCTAACACCGAAATGTTGTAGATATCAATACTTTATGTGTACTGCACATATTTATTTTAATACTTATGTGCTAATTGATATTTTTTCTTTCAACAATATTTTGAATAGAATTTAATATGATCCTTAAATAATTTTGTGTGTTGTTATTCATATTAATCAGTTACTCACTACATATGAATAAAATTATATATTATTGTTATTGAATATCCTTTACTTATTTATCTATACTATATTATTAAAGTCAAAATATTGAAAGTTTTGATTTTCGGTTTTTGGTCATTTTTTTAATAAATAATAAAATAATATAAAAATAGTAACTAACTGATTGCCTTTTATAATTAAAACACTTTTTTCTAACAAAATCTACTCATTTTCCAAAAATATAATGTACAATTACCTTTTATAATTAAAACACTTTTTTCTAACAAAATTTACTTCTTTTCCATAAATATCACAGACAATTAAAACAAATTACCTTTTATATTTGTTATTACTAAAATCTTTGTTTTCCAAAAATATCAGGTGTAACCCTTATTTATTTATTTTAAAATTTTATTTAATGTTTTTAATTATTTAAAAAAAATACCTATTTTAACATGTCTACATATTTTTTTAACAAATACAATTAATATAATTAAAACACTTCTAAAAATATCACTGGCAATTATTTTTTTTAATTAAAACATCTTATTTTTCCTATTTATCCTTCTTATTAATATTATTTTGATAAATAATAAAATAATATTAATAACGACCCATCTTTTATTATAATACCTCAGTCTACCCAAGTATGTGTTTAACCAATCAGAAAATATGAATTATTTTAGGACCAATTAGAGTCCATTCCTAAATTTTAGACCAATCATATTATATTAAAAATATTCATTATTTACTATTCTAATCCTATTATACTAACCATGCTTAGTTAATAATTTTAATCTAAATGTTTTATTTACTTGATTTAACATTGCTCTATATTACAAAATTCTAATCAAATAATACCGTAGTATTAACAAGATTTTCATAAATATTATTATATATTATGAACTGATTTTCATAAATATTTACTAATAAATCACTTTTTTAGTATAAATTCGATCAAAATAATATTATTTTATATTATGAATTAAGTTATATATATATATATCATTCTAACAACGGGAAATTCATAAAATTTTATTATTAATAATATTCAATAATTATATTAAAATTTATTAGTGAATATAAGAATAAAAATAATAACAATACTCGATAATAATATTATAATATTATCATTATAATAATAATATTATTAAAATAATACTCAATAATAATATAATATTATCATTACAATATTATTATTATATTCAATAAAATACAATAAGTATAATATGAGATTAGCAATAAAAACTCTTTTATTTTAATACTATTATAATACATAAGGTACTTTTCAGATTGTAATTTATAAAATGTAGACAAATTTTAGCAAATTTTCGATTTCAATAAATTTAAAAAAAAATTAAAACAAAAATAATTTTACTTTCGTTTATCGATATACAACAAAATCCTAATTATGTATTTAAGCCAGTGTTGGAAAAATCACCAATCGTAACAAATCGATCGAGTTACCGATTTGAGATTTATCGAAAATCGAGAATTTATCGGAAAGATAAATCAGATGTATTTTAATAATATGTTTTATAATATCTATTAAATTAGACTATTTATTATCTATCTAAAAATATATACACTTCGTATTTTATTATAAATAAATATTTTTTATGTGTGAAAATATTAAAACAAATAAAAAATTGTTAATATATAACTAAAAAAATGGGGGAAAATGAAAATCTTAACAAGTAATAAATGCAAACAATTTTATTAACAAAATAAAAATACACCACTTCTAGGTTTGTAGATTAGTAATTTCAATCAAATAATACATTCTCCCATCCATTGTGCATCTATCACTTGTATTCAATATCTCTTTCTTTCACTCATATCTATTTCCCCTTTCATATGTACATACATACTTATCAAAAGTGTTTAAAAAGTTGAAGTTGGAATAAACGACATAACTCCAATTAAGACGTTAAACTTTCGTTGGAAAACAAAATCACTCTCATAATTTTTCTTCACAACTCTGATATTGACCGATTTTGCCCTGATATGTAGAAAAATGATTGGTACACCGATTTTGGCAGATGAGATCGGAAGCCGACCGATTTCCAATATGTCGGCCAATTAATATCCAGAAACGGCGATTTTATAACATTGATTCGAGTTTTAATTTATATAAATTTAAAAATGAAATAATCTTATTTGTTAAAAGTAAAAAGCCATATTCAATCGACGAAAAAATATTCAAATCAATCTTAAACCAATAATATTGTAACAAATTACTTATAAGTGTTTCTTTATAATAGCGTAATAGTTAAGGGAACGATGATCAATCTTATTAACCAAGCCGATACATATTCGACCTACTGTGATCTAATTTTAACATTGTCACACAAATCCTAAAAATTGATCACCATTCAGAAGTCTTAATAATCCACCATCATCGTCATATAAACGTGAATAACATGGAATCAACACATATGACCAACCAAAAAAAGATATGTCATAAAGAATAAAGAGACAAAATCTTTAACATTTTACAGTTCGAGAGTAAAACAAGATATGCATCTTTTGAGAATAATATGAAAATTAAATTTATAAAATATTTTGTTCCTTACTATTAGTTTCCTATTCTGCTTAATTTGGGAAACTTTTTTCATCGTTACTTTATATATTTATTCGACTTTTGAAATAAAAACTAAAGATATTAATCATTTGAATGCTTAAGAATGTATATATTGAGTTAAATTCATATTTTGATGAAAACCCCTCCAAAATGAATTATGAAATTCATTTCCAGCCACTCATTTCACTGTATGAGATCTAATCTTATTCACCAAATATATGTTTCATCTTCATCTTCTACCACCCAGTAATATTATTCACATCTACATCCACCACCACAATCTCATTTTTACTTCAACTACAATCTCCGACCACCTGCAACCACCGCATCTGGCCACCATCTTTTTGTCACAATCTCAAACCACCACTTCCGACAACCACCTACAAATATTTATCTACATATTGAAATAATCACAATTAAACAATCATAATAATCACATTGCCATGACTTATCACCGACCTTTCCACCACCACTACCACTAATATCTACAAGTCATCATTATTTTATTGATAACCAAATACAAGCCAATATCACCATAAAAATCATAAAACTAGACAAAACTTACCAAGTCATACGTTTGAAAATGAGAAAAAAGACGGAGACGACGAATCAAAATAAATAAATAATGTGTCATCGAAACATTTGTTGGTGAAAAGTTGATAAAATCGATATAGCATAAATAGATCCGAAAACCGGGGGGGGGGGGGGGGGGACTGATAATAAAAATTCATTTTTTGTAAGTTCATCGAAAAATATGAAGATCGATGAAAAAAATAAAAGTATATATATATATATATATAATATATATATATATATATATATGTATATGTTTACCTGTGTAGAAGCTAAAAACAATGATCCAAATTCAGAACAAAAAAAATTGTGTGACTAAATTTTGATCTTACATGTCAAATTAGTTTAGGATCTAATACTCTTTAAATTTGTTATTTATAAAAGTGCACATTTTAAATTTTAATAATGAATGTCTATATATTAAATAGAACAATATTACAAAATTTACCTAAGAAATGATTAAATACTAATTTAACTAATAAGCATAAACTTATATAATTTTGATAATACAACAATGTCATCGGAACATGTGTTGGTGAAGATTTGATAAAATCGATACAACATAAATAGATCCGAAAAAATAGGGAGATGGAGAAAGAGGAACTGATAATAAAAATTCATATTTTGCAAGTTCATCGAAAAAGATGAAGATTGACGAAAAAAATAAAAGCATATATATATATATATATATATATATATATATATATATATATATACTGTTTAAATGTGTAGGAGTTAAAAACAATGATTCAAATTCAAAATAACATAAAAAAATGTGTGATTAAATTTTGCTCTTATATGTCAAATTATTTTAGGTTCTAATAATCTTTAAAATTATTATTTATAAAAGTGCACATTTCTAAATTTTAATAATGAATTACTATATACTAAGTAGATCAATATTACAAAAAAAAATTCCTAAGAAATGATTAATTACTAATTCAACTAATAAGCATAAACTTATATAATTTTTTATAATACAACAATGTCTTTTATAATTTGTATTCCTATATTTAGGTATTAATGATAATGTAAATATAATTCGTATAAACAAGAGATTTGTAATTTTATTTTTTTCATATTACATTATAATATTATGTAAAAATTGATAAACTGAGACGCTTAACACCAACAAATGTTAACAGCCTCATCCGTCAGATTCAAAAGGTAATGATGCGCCCCGATAATATAGCATGTTGAATATAACTTTAAAATATACTTTAACGAATTTAAAACCTCCTTTGCAGGAAGTGAAAAACAACCACTATCTTGAAAAATTGAAAGACATCATAGGAAAAAAATCTGGCACTCATGACAATATCGTCTACTTTGCTACATACATGGTTGAGGAAATTCAAACTTTCAGAGGTTTACACCCTCATGAAAATCTGAAATCAACTCACATAACGTTGATTCGGTCGTGGTGAATATACAAATTTCTATTAAATCAATTATTTATTTATTTTGAAATAGGTGTTTTGATTTTGCTAACAATGACAGTATTATTGACGATACTCTGGAGTTAAAACCGTGAACAAATAAACGCACCCGCATAAATGATAATGGAGCTATTAATAAGAATAAATCTAAAATGATTTAGGACGTTCAATATTTTCATTCATTGAAATTGATGTTACGTTTCAAACTGCTTATAATTTCTTATTTTTTGTGTTAGTTTGTCATTTTAATTAATTGAGGTATTGGTTGTCATCTTCACATATTTAAATTTCGGTTACAAGTTTTTATTATTAAACAAAACCATATTCGTTTAGCATATATCATATTTACTGATATTAACATAATTTGTAAAAATATGTGGAAAACACATATTGGAAACGAGTTTGATTTTAAAAAACCCTTAGAACTTAAAGAAAATTATTCAGTTTTAACTATAATGAATTGAAAATTATTTAGTTTTAACTGTAATGAATTTATAACTTTTGACATAATGCTTTCGGTGTGTAGCACGGGTAATATACTTAGTTTATCTTTAAAAATCTTACCTATTTTAACATGCCAATGTATTGTTTTAACAAATAAAATTAATATAATTAAAACACTTTTAAAAATATCACGGGCAGTTACCATTTTTAACTAAAACATGTTAGATTTTCTATTTGTCTTTATTATTAATAATATTTTAATAAATAATAAAATAATATTAATAATGCCTCATTTATCTTCCTCAGTCCCATTTGTATTATTTATTTATTTTTTCAATGTTCCAATTAATATTTAAATTTCTCATTTTATAATTTATCATATTAAGTTTTATACTTTATTTAATATTTTTTGTTTCTATTAATTTTTTTAATTATCATTTTTTAACCTACTTTGATGACATTGTCTTGGGGTTGTACGCTAGTATTACGTAAAATTGAAAATAGTAAGTTACATAGGATAAACATCAATCAAATATCCATAATTTTCAAAAAGTTGTAGTACTAAAGAGCAAATACGAGAAAGCCTAAACACTCTCACACCAAAGTTTGTTGAAATGCTTGCACAAGCATACCACGTTGAAGCACAATAGATTGCCAGATAGACACAACCTTTGAGAGGCTTTCCCCCCCTTATATAAACCCTCCACCGAAACATAATACACACATTGTTTTTCTCATTTCCACCGTTTCTAAGTAAACTCGTTCTCTCCCTGTTCTAACCTCGTATCTCTTTCAATCTTAATTCCGACAAGGGTTTCTTGGGGTTCGTGTCTTAGTGATAAAATGACAACCTCACCTACAATTCCTCTCCCTCCTTGTATCTCTGAAGAAGAGCTTGAAGAGGAGCTTACAGATGTGGGGAACAAGCTGCTTAAACCCCCCTTTTCAACTGAGGAATTGCTTAATCTTCTTGATGTAAGAAGCCTTTTTCTTGATTTTATTACATAAAGATTTGATTTTTGTGGTAACCCTTTTTAGAATAATTGGTTTTGTTGATCTGATTGTTGTTTGTTTCTCATTTTGTGGAGAATTGTTGTTGGTTTCTTTAATTGGGTTTGTTTTGTGAAAATTTTGAGGAAAAGTTATGATTCTTCTTGTTGTTTTTGTTTGCCTGCATAGCTGATATGTTTCTTTATGTCTGGTTATTTTGTGTGTTTATTTCTTTGTATGTATGATATGTTTGTAATCAGATATGGTGGTGGATGTTGTTCAATTATGGTACAATCACTCTGAGAATTCAATAATTCATTGATTTTGTGGTATGTTGATTGATTTCTCGATTAATGCTGTACTGGAACAATAGAATGCTAACAGAACTTTCTTTTTAAGAAACCGTGATTTTGATATAATTGCATATGTGCGTGCGGGACATGTAAAATGTGATGTTTATGGGTCATTTGGTTAGGCGTTTATTACGACTGGCTAGTGCTGCGATATGTTACCTTTACAAACCCTAGGGTTTATATTGGTTAGACGTACGGATAAGCACTTTCCGTGACCTAACATGATGTCTTATTTTCTGATTCTTGTGGCATATCCGACAAATTTGCATATGGGTGCAAAAAGATAATTGAATGTCTGGCAAAGATTTGACTTGTTCAAGTTTTCGCCGTCTTCCCATATGTTGGGATAATTCTTTTTGAATATAGTAATAGCGTAAATGAAAAGGTTACTGATGTGTCTATTAGCTATAATTAGAAGGAATGTTATTCCGATCATGTAATACATATATTAATGTATATATATACTACCGGTATACATAATATACAGTTAAAGGATTACCCTACCGTTTGTTAGTTTAAAGCACACTTCATTCTCTGTTGTTATTTACGTACCTTCATCTGATTGTATTGTTTATTCTTTTTGCTACATATCTCATTATGATATTTCCGTTGCAACTCTATAATAAGAATGCTTACTTTTGACATTTTTTAACCTTAAATCTGCAATATTTGAGTTTTCTACCTTCATTTTCTGACATTGGAGGATATGATTCAATATGTACTCTTTATTGTGGTTATACTCCTTATAAACGTCAGATACTCAATTTCATTTTGCAAACTATCTACCAGAACTCTTGCTAATCTTATTACATTCGCTTGGTCCATGTTGTTATTCATTCAGGAACTAGGATGTCTCTTGTCCAAGGTCACTCAAGAGCCATCTCATTCAATGCTCGATGCTCTTCAGCCTGCCATGAAGGCGCTAATGGGATCTGAAATTTTGATGCACAATGATACTGATGTAAAAGTATGGGTTGCATCTTGCCTCAGTGAAATTGCAAGGATAATGGCGCCAAATGCACCTTACAATGATGAAGAAATGAAGGTACTTCACTTTTTTAAAATTGTAAAATTACTTTATTTATCTAAGTTGAATGGTTCTCTTGTTTAATTATCGGTGGTTCAGCTTTTTTAAAAGGCTTACCAAACTGATGTAAATTAACGATGTTACTTGTTGTACTTTTCGTTTTATTGGTCTACAGAAATTTTTTCAGCTGAGCATCGTGGCAGTGGAGCAACTATCCAACATGAGTGCTCGCAGTTATTCAAGAGCCGTTTTAGTTCTCAGAACCCTTGCAAGCATAAGGCTCTGTGTACTAATGTTGGACCTTGAATTGGATGATTTAATACTTAAAATGTTTGAACAGTTTCTTGACATGAAGAGGTATGCATCATAAGTTAGTTTAATCTACCTAACCTTGATTTATTACATGCAGAATATTAAAAAATATTTTGATTGTATCGTATAAATTTTCTTCATGTCCAACTCTCAATTGCAGCCAACCTGATGCTATATTATCAGACATGGAGAGAATCATGACCTTGATTGTAGAGGAAAGCGAAGAATGTTCATTTGAACTTCTGAGTGTTCTTCTGAAGAGTGTGAAAAGGGAGAATCAGGTACTTTTTTCTTCGTTTTATTTTTTTACTTTGGATTATATGAGCATGGACTATTCTTTTATTCTCTTCATGTATTTATTTTCTCTTGGGGTTTTCAGAACGTTTCTCCCCTTTCATGGGAATTGGGGCAGAAAGTCTTGAAGAACTGTGCTGACATACTTAGATCTGAAATTCCGAAAGCAGTCAATTCCATGGGAATTGCATTAAATGAATTTGCAGAAATTGTTGCTTCAATAGGTCAAGTGACACTGAAAACAGACAATGTGGTGGTAGGTGCCCCCCCCCCCCCCCCCCCCACCCTCCTTTTTTTTACCTATTCCCTTTTGTGCTGATACTGAATTAATATCTGCATAGACTAAATGGAGTGCTACATCTTTCTTCATTCATTGCAAATGTTGTCCTACTTTGATGAGTAAATTGAAATTGTTATTTTTCTTTTCATAGGACACTGAAAATTTTGTATCGGACGACATTAGCATAAGAAAAAATGGCGAAGATGCAGATGAACAACCAAGATCTGGCATGATTGGTGGTGGCTCTGACACTCTTGTACATGAGATTTCTTTAGCGAATTGCCAACAGGCAAGTGCCACAGCACTAAGCAATTCCCAAGTCAAAGATATAAGTAAAGAAGCCGTGACACAACAGTCTCCAAAGAAAAGGGGTAGAAAACCTAATTCTCTGAGAAAAGAAGAAGAGGGGTATGACAATTCTTGGGTTATTGGAATAAGCAGCTCTCATAAAACACCTTCTCGTGGGAAGAATCCCAGAAAGAGAAGTAAATCATCTAATAGTTCAGCTTCGGCGGGTTTAACATCTCCAGCGGAACCTGGCAAAGAACCCAAATCTCTTGCCTTTTCAGTCAAAAGTGTACAAGGTGCAAGTCTGCCTTCGCCACTGTCTGGGAACTGTAGCATTCCAGAGAATGTTCACTCTAGACCTCAATCTGGAGTGCATCAGAAAGAAAAATTGAATAGTTCAATGAATCCAGACAATGGCCTCAATTTATTGTCAGTTTCTGTAGAAGACCTGATCAATACTGAGAATGAAGAAACGCCAGCGAGGGTAGCTCCCAAAACATCTGGAAGCGCTGGGAATTCCCGGAGAAAGAGGAAAGGTGTAGCAAATACTGCATCTCAAGGTGATGTGAAACCAAAACGCAAAAGGGCCGTAAAGAAAAATGAAATAGAAAGAACTGGAGATGCTGCTGAGAAACATGGAGAAGATATAACTCCTACCAAGACAGATGGCATTAGCAGTTCTCAGGAAACAAGAACGGAGTTTCCAGTCTTGCAACTTGATGCTGGTTTACAAAAACTGGGCAGGAGTGCTCCCATTGGGCATGCTACCGAACAACCCGGTGATGGGTCTGAGTTTGGTGAAGCAGCAAAGGTATGTTGCAAAAATAATTTAGGAGTGTTGTTATGTCATCTAAAGTTGTCTTCTGGTAATTTGGATGGAGGTATAATGCCTGCTCTGTGCTGTTAACAACTAATAAGTTCTTTCATCCAGCAATTTGCAGTAGAAATTAACAGCTTCAGAAGAAATTTGATTCTTATATATTTTCTACATAATTTTTTTTAGTTACAAGATTCTTGTACATGAAAATTTCAATCTTTGAAGTTTGATTTTGATCAAAATGTTACTGCTCAGGATCATGGTGAAGAGTTGGTTGGTCGCAAGATCAAGGTTTGGTGGCCAGCAGATGACCAGTGAGTACTAATGAACATCATCCTTTACATTTTCATGATGTTTTTACAAGCTGTATCTATGTACTTTCTTCAAAATTATAAGTGTATCCTCCACATTTGGCTAGTTTGGAATGTCCTGAAAATGATTCACACAGATTAGCGTGCTAGTATTTCTTCGTAAACAACAGCAAAGTGCAACTGTGATTGCTCTTAGTATGTTTCTGTATTCTCATTAACCCGTGCCAGCATTAATGTAAGGTTTTACCTTTAAGGTGGCTCTTGTCCGATGGAAAGCTACACATTAGAAGTTCCTGTGAATTACTTGCGGTTTCTTATACTTTACCCCCTCAAGAGATTTTTGTCACTCCCACTATTTAACACTAGAACCATGAAATATATAGGACAATGAAGCGCATATGTTTCAAGTACAGTTATCGTTATAATTTACCTAATCTGCCTGTTTTGTGTTTTTCTTTTTTCAGGTTTTACAGAGGAGTTATTACTGGATTTGACCCAGAACGGAAGAAGCATAAGGTGCAGTACTATGGCAAATGTTTTTGTTGAATTTTCCACCATGTTTTAGTTCTTAAATCCAACAGAGGTCAAATACAAACGTGACCCATTTGAATTTGTTCTTTTCCCTCGACCCTCTTGGCACTTTTCCCTTGTGATATATGGGTGTTATTGGCCCACCACACATGGGTCCGAAGGCAGGCCCAATATTGGTTATTGTAAAAGTGGCTTGCTCCCATAGAAATACCTTGAAGGAAATCCTATAGTGATGCAAACAAACTTCAACATAAAAAATCTTTTTCCACATCCTTAAATTGAATATTTCTCTCTTCATATTTGTTATTATACATATTCAATTCTCCCAGAAGGAACTCCAGCCCAGATTCCCGATTCCCGATCAACCATCCGACCAAGATGAAAAGCAGGACTAAGACCCCTGTTTCTATAATTCTGTAACTTTGGATGCCATGGCTTGCTTTCCACCCTTTTGATCGCATTATATTTTAGGCTTTTGCTGCCTTTTCCATTGCTGTTATTAAGTATTCAGGAGAAAATAGTTCTTCATTTTAAAAATCATTTGTTTCATTGAGTAAATACGAGATGGTTTGAATTCAAATCTGATCAATAATTAGTTGTCCTTCACAGGTGGAATATGTTGATGGCGATGAAGAAAATTTATATCTCAGAACAGAACGCTGGGAAATAGTTGAAGATGTGAGTGAAGCAGAAGCACGATGCATATAGCTTATGTGACTATTTGTCTTTAAAATTTCTTATTTTGTCTTGTTCATTAAATTGAAAATTTGAGAATATGCTTACTGATAGGAGGAAGACAGCGAGGCAACAGAAGATACCAGGCCACCATTAGTATCTTCAGCTAGCAGGTAAGCAGCGTCTATTTAGCCTTGTTTTGCTGTTTGACTAGTTCTCAGGTCTGGAAATATTCAAATATTCTCACATTTGGATGAAATGCTCTCACATTTGGATGAAAGCTTGATTTTCTTAAAGAACAGAATAAACTTGATTAGTTGTTATCAGTGTAATCTTTAGCTATATAGTTCAATATTTCAGAAGTTTGTGCACTTTAACAAGGACAGAAGATGTTAGATGCTTGCTATATATATTACTATGCCGGCTACCAATAAAAATGTAAATATGTGCAGTTGCATCATGTTTGTAATAGGCTCCTGAAAATTATCACTAAAGTGAGGAGCGAAATGAATTTCTTTGTTGCCTTGATTCCTAGTGGATTGTTTTATCCTACTCAAATTACATTTAACAATGTCCAGGAGGTTTTGATTAGCATTGCTGACTTGCCTAAATGAAATCTGTCCACTGATATTGGGATTTTGATATTTCCGAACACAACTTTCATTGATCCAGGGTTGTGTCGCACTGTAGCATTTAATTGGTACCACCTTTTCTTAGCTTTATCATAGATTAGAACACATTTTTATACGGCTCATTTGGAAAATCTTTGTTCATTGCTGGCTGATAATTATGGAAAGTGTAGTATAGACATAGTAGTAGAACTTTGATAGACTTGTGTTCACCGATCTAATTTTGAATTAGCACTCTGCTATAAACTCATTAGTTGAATTCTATTGAATCTCGGGGAGACATGAATAATTTTCATGCTTAACTGATCATACATAATTTAAATTTAGTCTGGCAGTTGGTTTTCGGTAACCTGTGTTAAAATTATCCGAGACCCTTCTACATTTGCTCTATATGCAACATTCACAGTAGAACTTTCAAGCTTCTTAACACCTTACTTTTGTGCAACTATCTGCTAGTATATAACAAATAGCAGTTTGTAATGAAACATAATTTTCCTATTGATTAAAAAATAATTGAATCCAACCAGCCATATGTTGTGCCCTAATCTCTATTAAGTGTTAAAAGACTAATTGTTTTTTTTTTTAATTTCCTGATGCAGGTTTCCCGGTGCTGAAGCCAGTTTTTCTCATCCAGAGAATCTCATTGAAAAGGTGAGGTCATTACTCATTAGTATAAACTCTTCTCTCTGGATAAGTAATTAAGTATCCTAAGAAGTCGTGATGAAAATTTGATACTGTTATAAGATTGAGTGATGATATTTCTGGGATGGTAATCGTATTCCTCATCTCCTGTATACATAGCAAAATCTCTTTGTTTATCATGCACTTTTTTAGGAACAGGAGCAAAGTGTTGAAATTTAAAAACTTTGGAGAAGCAAATGATATATAATATTTTTAGCCGGTCCTTGTGAAAATGATTATTGATGATATTTGTGAAAATTTCATACAGGCTTCTGTTGCACATCGGAAGAATGGGTCGTCAACTTCCTGTGAGCAAGGCGGGCTTGTCAGAAATAAATTGAAGCCAGATGGGGTAATTGGTTCCTTGTTCATTATGATATGTCTTTTTTATTTCATCTCTTTCTTCTTGAAACATGTATGTGATAGATAAAACTGACACTGTAAATATTCATTTCCTTTTCAAGGTTGCTTCTGGCAAAAGGACCAAACGGAGGACCTTGCATGGTGAACAAGGGAATATATCATCAGCGAATGATCAAGTTGTCGAGGCAAGCAGCATCCCGGTTGATGTAGGAGGATACAGGGTGAAGGCTGCCAATGCACCTATATTAACATCCATATTGGCGAAGTATGGTGACATTGCTGCACATTGTATGTTCACATCAGCTGCTGTGAGAGCGTCAATGCTCGAAGTGATATGTGATATTGTCAAGCGGCTTCAAAGCAACAATTTAGAAGACAATATATTGCAGCTGGAAGCCATGGAAACTGAAGTGCGTGATGCAGAGGCAGCTAAAATTGAAGTTTCCTGGCTGCAACAGTGCATGAAGAAATTTCGAGAAGCTGATGTGGGGAGAAGTCCTTCGCAGCTCAGAGAAATGAATGCCAAACTTATGCTGGTTTCCAAAGCTGCTCGAAAGGATTTGGCAGCTGCCCAGAAGTGGGCTAAAGAAGCCGAAAATTGCATGAGAGCGTTGGCCGTTGTCGGGAAAAAATTCAGTGATGATGTGTCCTTTCACGAAGCTGAAGTGAGTAACTGGCGGAATCCTCTTGACGAGTTAGCTAAGCCTTGAGCAGGGACATAGAGTGCAGGCTATAGAATACATGTCTAATTTTTAAGCCAGACTTTGTTGTAAAATGTTTGTGGTATCTGTCAAAGTCTTTAGAGGTTCTTAAACAGGAGGATCTTAATCGAAATAGCTGCATGGACCTATCCTGATGGTTGGGTGTCATATTTTGTCTTTCAGAAGTTAAAACAAACAGAAGTCTCTTTTTTTTTTTTCAAATATAGCAGAAGCATATGTTGCTATACTATATATCGGCTCCAAGTTGATGTTCCGTCTGTCACATGCATTTTTAAATTAATATCTAATTTATTCTTTGCAAGTATAATCTACTTTTAAGTTAAATATTTACATACCTATCCTCCTTACTAATGTTAACAAGAGATATTAACATGTTTTAAGTTAGTTTATAGCTTATAAATTTGTAAGAGCTTAGGGGTGTTTGTGTACTCAACTTATTTGATAACTTATAACTTATAAATTGATAAGTTGAATGTTAAAAATCACCAACATTTTACTTAACTTATCAAATTTTTACTAATGTTAACAAGAGATATTAATTTGTCTTGGCAAGCCTTGAAACCACAATTCACTTAAAGAGGGTGACAGCTGACAAGGTATGTCGGGACAACACAAATATTGTTTGTGTGAACAACAGAAACTGGATACGGATGAACGAGGAGGAGAAAGTGAAATATAAGACAGAATCTTAAAATACAAATACATTTTCTGAGATGAAATCCTTCACGGCATGATGCTCACGTTTTTATATTAATTCGACACACATAGAATGGCCTATGTTCATCATTCAAATCCAAACGTCAAAGTTATGGATATCAAACAGAAAAGCTGATAAACTGTAATCAAAGTTGATAAATTCTTAATTAAACAATAAAAACCTTTATTGCATTATTCTTATAAAAAAAATTTGTAAATGGGTCGAAATAGGACCTTGTTAATGGATATATTTTAATATTTTTAACCTCAAATATTAGAATTAAAAATATTTAATACCTCTTTATTTTTATTGTTAGATATTAAATTTTGATAATGAAAAATACATTTATATTTACCTTTCTTTAAAATTAAGCAATTAAAAATAATGATATCTATTAAAACATAAAAAGGAACAAAAAAAATAAGCAAATAAATTTAAATGTTCAACTTTTAATTTTAGATGGTCCATAAAATCAATTTTTTCGAATTACTAGACCTCAATATAAGAGAATTTCTTTTCAATGGAAAAAGGAGAACGTCAAAAGATAATAATAATTTTATTTTATAAGTAAATAAGAATTATATCAATTAATACATAAACAAAAATAAAGCAATAACCAAATGAATTTCAATGTTTAAGTTTATTTCAAATTATCAAACATGTTTAATGAGAATTTCTTTTTAATCAAAAAATGATGACAAAAACTAATTTGGGCAATTAAAATTATTACAAACAAAAAAAAGCAGAGTTATAGATGTAAAAGAAAGAAAAAAAATAATGTAAATTGCTGATGTGCTGATGTACAAAATCGTATAGTTAGTTACTTAACTTCATATTATTTGAACAAGCGTGTGAATTTTAGTTTTTTTTAATTTTATTATCTATATTTTGATTTATATGATTTTAAAATGTAATCAAATATAATAATATATGTATGATGTTATTCTACGTTTTTTTAACCTATAAGTTGTGCGATACACGGATGAATTTTAGTATTTTTGATTTATTATTTTAGTATTTTTTATATGATTTTTTAGTATTTTTTATCTTATTTTATTAGCATTTATTTGTATTTTGATCTTAAAAATTCTTAATATGTTGTTGACGGAATAATATCTTGAACTTTTGAATGTAGCTTAGAAAAATAGATGATATAAATATTTAATAATAATATGTTGTTGACGGGATTTGAACCTTGAACCCGTGGGAGCATTTTAGATATCAAGAAAAGAATATTTTTTTAATATTACATCCAACGGTTCTCATTTATCGATATTTACATCTAACAGTTATTATTTAGATGACCAAACTACATATGACTAAACTACCAACCAAATAGATGGTGGTTACTCTAATTTAATTTAATTTATTTTTATTTTTTTTAATATTAGATCTAATGGTTCTCATTCATCTATTTTAAAATCAACAATCCTTATTGATTTGGCGGTACATGACCAAAATTTTGGATAAAATTTCTCTTACGCTTATTGTATATAAGGATTTAATATGTTTTGCAAACACATATTCTACTTCCAATATTATATGTATGTGTGTGTGTCGCGTGAGTGGAGACGTATTTGGTATTCATTATTATATCGATTAACATAATCTTATAATACGTGATAATACGTGAGATAATTTAACCATGAGATATTTTGTACATGATTTGAACTGACTAACTTGCCCCTGTGTTTATTATTTATTAGAAAAAGTTGTTTGTAGAAATTGAACTTGAGTTTATCTATTAACTGAAACGTCTTTGTATCGCTAAACTATAAAATCACAGATTTTTGGAACTTCGCTCGAAACGTGTGAGTATCATTTGATAGAAGACATTTTATTTAACTTCAAAATATATAAAAATAATTATGTAGCTAAATTGAACTTAGGTTATATTGTTGACGGGATTCGAACCTTGAACCCGTTGGAGCATTTTAGATATCAATAAAATAATATTTTTTTAATATTACATCAAACGGTTCTCATTTATCTATATTTACATCTAACGGTTATTATTTAGATGACCAAACTATCAACAGATGACCAAACTACCAACCAAAATAGAGGGTGGTTTGCTTATAATAGTATAGTATAAATTTCAATAATTAAATGTATTAAAATAAGTTTTAAAATAAATAAGTAACTATTTGCCCGTGATATTTTTGGAGTGAGAGGTTTTATTAAGAAAAAATAGAAAGAGCAACATGTTTTAGCTAAAAAGATAATTGTCCATAATTAAAAATATTAAAATAGGTTTTAAAATAAATAAGTAAGGATGTACCCGTGATATTTTTGAAAAAGTAGGGGTTGTAGTAAGGAAAAATAGAAAGAGTAACATATGTATTAGTTGAAAAAGATGAATGTTTGTGATTTTATAGAAAAAGAATGGACTTTGTTAGAAAAATAGAAAATATAATGTATTTTAACTAAAAAGTTAATTGGTTATAAATAATATAATTATTTAATAATAGTTTTCTTACAAAATGAACAAATTTAAAAAATAACATGTTTTATCTGAAAAGGTAATTGCCCGTAATTAAAAGTATTAAAATATGTTTTAAAATAAGTAAGAGTTTGCTTGTGATATTTTTGGAAAATGTGGGGTTTTAGTAAGAAAAAATAGAAATAGTAACATGTTCTATTTTAAAAAGGTAATTGTCCATGATTTTTTTAGAAAATAGAGGATTTTGTTAGAAAATATTGAAAAGTTAATGTATTTTAGTTGAAAAGGTAATAAGTTATAGTTTTTTTTAAATGAAAAAAATACAAAAATTAACATGTTTTAGTTGAAAAGGTAATTACCGTAATTAAAAGTATTAAAATAAATAAGTAAGGTTTGCCAGTGATATTTTTGGAAAAGGAAGGGTTTTAATAAGAAAAAATAGAAAGAGTAACATGTTTTAGTTCATTTTTTTTTTTAGAAAAAGAGAACCCTAACATTCACATCAGTCGTTTACAAATAACCAAAACACAAGTCTATTTTTAAAGTTACACAAGCTGCGATGCAGGATGAATTTTAATATTTTTTTATTTTATTATCTATATTTTGATTTATATGATTTTAAAAAGTAATCAAATATAATAATATATGTATGACGTTATTCTAAGTTTTTTTTAGCCTATAAGTTGTGCGATACACGGATGAATTTTAGTATTTTTGATTTATTATTTTAGTATTTTTTATATGATTTTTTAGTATTTTTTATCTTATTTTATTAACATTTATTTGTATTTTGATCTTAAAAATTCTTAATATGTTGTTGACGGAATAATATCTTGAACTTTTGAATGTAGCTTAGAAAAATAGATGATATAAATATTTAATAATAATATGTTGTTTACTGGATTCGAACCTTGAACCCGTGGGAGCATTTTAGATATCAAGAAAATAATATTTTTTTTAATATTACATCCAACGGTTCTCATTTATCTATTTACATATAACGGTTATTATTTAGATGACCAAACTGACCAAACTACCAACCAAATAGAGGGTGGTTTGCTTATAATAGTCATATGACCAAACCACCAACCAAATAGAGGGTGGTTTGCTTATAATAGTATAGTATAGATAGATAGGGGGAGAGTTTCGTAAGTTATAATTATATTCAAAAAAATAGATTTATAATCTATTGTATTGTAATTAAATATTTTATTATATAATAATAAGAATAAAAAAGTTTTATTTGAAGAGAGTTAAATTTCTCTAATTGAATATAATTTCCGTCATAAACACAATGATACAGCATTTTGGAACACTAGCAAAAAGCGTTTTGGAAGCGTTTTGGAATATTAGTAAAAAAAGTTACGATTCTACTGCTACCTGAAACTTGGCTTATCTATTCAAAACTCCAAGCAAGTATAAAGCAATTCTTAAAATATTATACAGAACTGTCAATGCCCATGATCTTATTCATGCTTTATCAAAAACTAGTATTTTTTGCCCGCGCTTCGCGCACGGGCGTCAAGTGCTTTTTAAAAATAAAATAAAATTATTTAATTTAACATGAAAATATGTTTGCGAATTAATAGAAATATTAAATCTAAGATATAATTGACATTTTTCATTATAATTTTATTTATTTATTACACTATATATTTGGATATATATTGAAAAAACAATTACCTGACTTATAACCTTTTACCGGTGATTCACCAAAATATTAAAATTGGATTTCAAAAATTCTATTATTTTGCCAAAAATGACACAATTGAGAGCTCTTTGATCATCAACATTAACAAAATCTTGAGCGATGGAGGTAGTTTAGTTTAATTGTTTTGACTAATAGTTTATCTGTTAAATATAAAGTGTTCTTTTTTTTTTTGTTATTCAATCAGTCAATGTTTAGTTGAGCATTTGTATGGTCCAATGTTAAATCTTTACATAGAAATTTTAATAATATAATTGAATCTTTTAAAGTTAATTGAAATAAATTTTGATATCCTAACATAACTTCACCATCAATAAAATTTGGTAAGATATCCTGAGCAGACTACTTATAAAGGCAGAATCCCATGTCCATTACCTAAAAGCTTTTGCAACGGTCGAAAAGCCTATAAAGTTTTTGAAAAAAATGTCATCAACAATATGGAGATGAAGATGTCTTACTTCACTTAATCCAATATTATTTATGTATTTTCACATAAACAACAAACAGCAAAGATTATGGCAAACCTTTTTGGTGTGATAATCAACAAAAGCTCCTAGAAACTTAAATCTTCTTTGTAGAACAGAGGTCATCTCTTCCTTTCTCACCTGCAATATGTTAAAGAGTAAAGTGCACTTTGTGTACTCGTACTTTAGTCAAAACACCACTTGCAATACTATAGTTTAAAATCGAGCAGTTGCAATATCAATGTTTGTATTTCATTGCACTTTGTTGCATTCCGTTAATTGAGGTTAACTCTATTATTCATTTAGGGAGTAAAGTGCACTTTGTGTACTCGCACTTTAGTCTATAGTGCATTTTGTGTACTCGCACTTTACTCTAAATTTTGAACTAAAGTATTGCAAGTGATGTATTGAGCAAAGTGCGGGTACACAAAATGCACTTTAGAGTAAAGTGCGAGTACACAAAGTACATTTTACTCCCTAAATTAATAACGGAGTTAACCTCAGTTAACGAAATGCAACAAAGTGCATTGAAATACAAACATTGATATTGCAACTGCTCGATTTTGAACTATAGTATTGCAAGTGGTGTCTTGACTAAAGTGCGAGTACACAAAATGCACTTTACTAAATTAGTAATAATTTTGATATAAATTTTATTGAGGCATTTTATCAAACATACGATGTGTATACAATAAAAGATATATAAAAGTATCAAGAAATTAACATATATGACAGCATTACAAACAATAAGCAAAGAAATGAAATAATGTGTGTGTTTGGGGTATCACAAAAAAAGTTGACTTATAACTTAAAATGAGTAAGTGCGTGATAAGTTGATGGATTCTTAAAAGTTATACTGGTGTTTGGATAAATTTACTTATAAGTTAGTTAAGAGTTTGTTAAATTAAATTTGAAAAAATAATTATTAAATACAATGATTTCAACACTTGCATTTTAAATTAAAAAAATATTTAAAAACATAAAGGTAAAAATATAAAGTATTAAAAAAATCAAAAAATCAAAAAATAA
This sequence comes from Heracleum sosnowskyi, assembly GCA_030848705.1. Classification (NCBI taxonomy): domain Eukaryota; kingdom Viridiplantae; phylum Streptophyta; class Magnoliopsida; order Apiales; family Apiaceae; genus Heracleum; species Heracleum sosnowskyi. The sequence continues at coordinate 19,801,259 of CM061243.1, read as the reverse complement.
GTTGATAAGTTAAGTAAAATGTTGGTGATTTCTAGCATTCAACTTATCAATTTATAAGTTATAAGTTATCAAATAAGCTGAGTACACAAACACCCCTCGTAAGCTCTTATGGATTTATAAGTCATAAGAAGATAGTGAACAAACCGGGGAGTTTCTGTTGTCTCGCTTGCGTTGAAAGTGAAATATGCACAATTTTATAAAATTTTATCCTCGTATTATTGTGGGCGTTTGGGGTATCAAGCAAAAGTTGACTTATAGCTTAAAATGAGTAAGCGTTTTATAAGTGATAAGTTGATGGATTGTTGTAAGTGTTTGGGAGAGCTAAAAAACGTGAACTTATGTATTATAATGAGTAAGTGCTTTATAAGTGATAAGTTGATGCAAACTTATAAGTTACGTAAGTGTTTGGATAAATTTACTTATAAGTTAATAATTTTTTTGTTAAATTAAATTGAAAAAATAATTAATTAATATAATGATCTCGATAAATACATTTTAGATTAAAAAACATTTAAAAGTATAAATATAAAAATATAAACAACTAAATTGAAAAAATAATTAATTAATATAATGATCTTGATAATACATTTTAGATTAAAAAACATTTAAAAGTATAAATATAAAAATATAAACTACTAAATAGATAAAGAAATCATGAAAAATGAAATAAGTTGAGCAAAATGTTAGTATTTTCTAACATTCAACTTATCAATTTATAAGTTATAAGTTAGATTATAAGTTGGGTAGACAAACACCCCCCATAAGTCATAAGCTAAAAAAATAAGTTATAATTTATAAGTTGATGAAATAAGCTGAGTACACAAACACCCCTCATAAGCTGAAATGGGTTTATAAGCTATAAGTCAACTTATTTTTCTTTTGCCAAACAGACCCATTATATTCTTTGTTGATTTGAATTTTTCTTAGATTGATTTTAATTTTTGAACATAGATTTCTAAATTTAAAATAGTTAAAAAAAGTAATTAAATTGGTGTTAAAATAATGATGACATAATAATTATTATTAAAATTTAAATATTCACTTTATTAATTTGGGCTTTATCTTGTATTTTAAAAATCAGATTTTGACGATTTTACACCCACATGAAGATAACTAAATTATCTTTAATTAAAAGATGGTTTAACAATATTTATCTAGGTGGAATTGTCCATGAAAGAGAAAAGAAAGTCACGAATTTTGTACATGGAGAATTCTATTCAATATAGAAAACTTAATTATATTTGGTATATTTGGTTTAAATTATCAAAATACATCTTTTAGAATTTAAATATAATCCTATTATTAATAAAATAAACATTTTTAATATTTGATCTAACGATTTTCATTTATCTAGTTAAGATATAATGGTCCACCAAAATTTGAGATAAGATCCCTATTATGATTATTATATACGGGTGTTTGGATAAATTTACTTATAAGTTAGTTAAGAGTTTGTTAAATTAAATTTGAAAAAATAATTATTAAATACAATGATTTCAACACTTGCATTTTAAATTAAAAAAATATTTAAAAACATAAAGGTAAAAATATAAAGTATTAAAAAAATAAAAAAATCAAATAATAAGTTGATAAGTTAAGTAAAATATTGGTGATTTCTAACATTCAACTTATCAATTTATAAGTTACAAGTTATCAAATAAGATGAGTACACAAACACCCCTCGTAAACTCTTATGGATTTATAAGTCATAAGAAGATAGTGAACAAACCGGGGAGTTTCTGTTGTCTCGCTTGCGTCGAAAGTGAATCTTAAATTTACACAAAATCGTTGATGTATAGAGATTAAAAAAATATCGTGGGATAAAAAATAATAATTTACCTTGAATTATACTAAAATCGAAATTGAAACATGATGGAATAAACGAGGACGGAGAAAAAACCTAATCGATAAGATGGAGATGGAGGAAGAGAACATTTTTTTTAGAGATCTAATTAGGTTTGAGTAAACCATCATAAAATAAGGCGATGATTTGGGTTAATTAATTTGTACCGAGCAAAATCTGTAATAGAGCATTGAGCTGACGTGGCTTTTCTGGACATATTATATTTTGCAAGTGAAAGTACTTCCCTACCCTTCAAGCATCGTTCAGGAATTATTATTTAAATAGATTAGGGAACGAATATTGAAATTACAACCGGGGAGGGAACATAGCTCATTTAGGCTAATTATATTTAATTTTTAAAATTTAAATTAAATTAGTCAGCTTGTTTTTTTGAATATTAACTCCTTATATATAATAAGCGTAAGGGAGATCTTATCCAAAACTTTGGTCGGTCACTGTACTACCAAAAACATATGATCCGTTGGATTATAAAACTATAAATATTCAAATAGATGAGGACCGTTAGATATAATATTAAAAATTGTATTTGATTAATAATAGGATAGTATTTAAATACTAAAAGGTGTATTTTGATAATTTAAACCAATTATAAATAGGTTTTCTATATTGAATAGAAATCTTTATGTAAAAAATCGTAATTATCTTTTCTCTTTAGTTTATGGATAGTTCCAGTTAGATAATAATTATTAAACCATCATTAAATTAAAGATAATTTTGTTAGCTTCGCGTGGGCTGTAAAATTGTTAAAATCTGTTGTCTAAAACTAGAGATAGAGCCCAAACAGTAAAGTGATTATCTAAATTTTAATATATTTTTTTTAATTTAAACCAATTATAAATAGGTTTTCTATATTGAATAGAAATATTTATGTAAAAAATCGTAATTATCTTTTCTCTATAGTTTATGGATAGTTCCAGTTATATAATAATTATTAAACCATCATTAAATTAAAGATAATTTTGTTAGTTTCGTGTGGGCTGTAAAATTGTTAAAATATGTTGTCTAAAACTCAAGATAGAGCCCAAACAGTAAAGTGATTATCTAAATTTTAATAATTTTTTTATTATTATTGTAGTAACAATTTAATTTTTTTCCTAATTCTTTTAAATTTATAAATTCTATGTTTATTTCAATAAAATATTAAAATCAATTTAAGAAAAAATTAAAATCGATATGATCCGTGTACGACCACTATACGACCAAATTAATTATTGCAGTTAGATCTTAAATAGATCGATGAGAATTGTTAGTTCTAATATTAAAAAGTGTATCTGATTAATAATAGAATTATATTTAAATACTAATAGTGTATTTTGATAATTTATAATTTTTCTATGTAAAAATTCTTAAATATTTTTTCTCTTTAATTTATGTATAGTTCGAGTTAGATAATAATTGTTAAACCAAATATATAACAATTCATATCGATTACAATATTAAAAATTATCAATAGAATACTCATGTATATCATATAACAATGATACATGTGGACCCTGCGTTATAAGAGACTTAGGAGAACTCCTGTACATGAATAAATTTAAACATTTTTTTTCTGAAGGAACATAGCAATTTGATTAATCCAAATTATAATTATATTATTTTACATATAAAAAACATAAAATGATAATATCAAAATATTATTAAAATATTGAGGGTTCCATATTCATAAAATAATAATTAACCATCTTTTATTTTCGGTTTATGGGTAGGTCAACTGGTCAAGTTAGATAATAATTATTAAATCATCATTAAATTAAAGATAATTTCGTTAGTTTCACATGGGTTATAAAATCGTCAAAATTCAATTTCTAAAACTCAGGATAGAACCCAAATAGTAAAGTGAGTATCTAAATTTTAATAAATATTTTTTTTATAATTGTAGCACCAATTTATTTATTTTTCCACTAATTCTTTTAAATATAAAAATTTTATCTTTATTTCAATAAAGTATATAAATAAATCAAGAACAAATTCAAATCGATAAAGGCTATAATAATATGAGAATAAAATTTTATATAAGCATAACATAATTTTTATTCTGTTTAATAATTTTAAAGTAATAATATATTTTAAAATTTTACATACACTATAAATAAAACCGAAACATTAAAAGTAAAAACAGTTAGTAAGATACTTATATCAGTATGTACTTAATATCCTTATTATATTAAACTCTTTTATATAATAAGCATAATAGGGATTTATCCAAAATTTTGATCGTGACAACCAAATTAATAAGGACTATTAGATCTTAACTAGATAAATGAAAATCGTTTGATCAAATATTAAAAAAGTGTATTTTATTTATAATAGGATTATATTTAAATTCTAAAAAGTGTATTTTGATAATTTAAACCAAATATACCAAATATAAATAAGTTTTCTATATTGAATAGAATTCTCCATGTAAAAAATTCGTGACTTTCTTTTCTCTTCCATGGACAATTCCAGTTAGATAAAAATTGTTAAACCATCTTTTAATTAAAAATAATTTAATTATCTTCACGTGGGGTGTAAAATCGTCAAAATCTGATTTTTAAAACACAAGATAAAGCCCAAATCAGTAAAGTGAGTATTTAAATTCTAATAATGATTATTACGTCATCATTATTTTAACGCCAATTTAATTACTTTTTTCTAACTATTTTAAATTTAGAAATCTATGTTCAAAAATTAAAATCAATCTAAGAAAATTCAAATCAACAAAGAATATAATAATACGAGGATAAAATTTTATAAAATTGTGCATATTTTTTATCCTATTTTATTAAGTTATAGATCATAACTAATCAAATATAATTTATTATTAAATAATAAATTATACGCAAATGGTGATTTTGTTTTATAAGCACTCATAGAGACCTAATTTCATTGTTAGCAGGACTATATTCATGTTAAGAAAAACCGTATTTTGAAATTATAGACTCAGCTACAGAACAGACCTAACTTTTTTAACCTATATACATTGTAAATTATTAAATTCGAAACTTTAAAAGTTTGTTAATCAATTAGTATAGTACTTTTCTGAAAAACCGTACTTTACAAAAAACATTATCAAATAACGTATGTCCGAAAGAAAAAAAAATGAAAAAAATCTTAGATCATTCTACATGATAATTTTACTGTTATATGTAACGTTTCTCAACAATTTAATTTGAAAGATCCAACGATTATGGATTGAGTGATCAAACAAAGGGACCACACTTATAATTGCTTTCATTATTTAGTCTTTAATATAATAACATTGATATTTACGGGATATACTATAAAAAAAATGAATTTTATACAGAATTTTGATTGTCACGGTGTACTACTTTAAAAGAAGAACTATTACAAAAAAATATATTTTAATTGATAATTTATTTTCTCAAAAGTTCAAAGTTCCAGCATCATTAACATATTACAAAAAGAGTATATTATATTTTAGCAATAAATATTTAAAAAAATTAAGAATTAAAAAAAAATATTAAGAAAAATTAATGATGTTATCCTGGTAGTTTGGTCCTAAATACCGCCAAAACATTCTCAACCGTTAGATCCAATACTTTTAAAAATATATGATCAAGATTATATCATATAAAAAGAAATTATTATCTAAAAATGATATAAGTTAAAAGATATTATATTGGGATTGGATTTTCCAAAAAGTTAAAACATAAAAAAAGTTGTAATTAAATAAGGAAACCCATTTCTAACCAAAATAATAAAAATCGTTTAATCTTAAATAGATAGGTGAAAACCGTTAGATTTAACATTAAAACCTGTATTTGGTTAATAAAGGTTATTCTAATAATCTAAACTACATATAAGTTAAGTAGATTTCCTAAATCGAATAGAATTCTCAACATTAAATTTCGTCACTTTATTCTCTTTTTAGTTTTAGAATAGTTTTTAATTAAAAAAAAAACTATTTAACCACAACTAAATTAAAGATTATTTTGTGAATTTCATGTGAACCGTAAAATTGGCCAAATCTAACTTTTATAACTCAATATAAACAAATATTAAATTGAGTGTGTAAAATGTAATAAATATCAAATTTTTAACTATAATTTTTTTTGACTAAATCTTTTTAACAATAATTTAATCATGTAAACTAATAACTTTTAAATATTAAAATATTCATAAATAAATATAATTATAAATATTAAAAAAAAACAATCGTGTGTTGCATCGTAATAAAAATATAATTATAAACAGAATAATTATAAATAAAATTTAAGTAATCGTGCATCGCACGGGCTATAAGCTAGTAAACTATAAAGTAAGTATGTATCTTTTCAAATTATCAATATCTATACTATGTTATTAAAGCCGAAACATTGAAAGTTTTGATTTTTGGTTTTCGGTTTTCGGTCATTTATTCTATTTAATAAATAATAAAATAATATAAAAATAGTAACTAAATGATTGACTTTTACAATTAAAACACTTTTTTCTAACAAAATCTATTACTTCCAAAAACATTACGAGCAACAATCTTTAAATCAGGTACAACCGTTACTTATTTATTTTAAAACTTATTTTAATGTTTTTAATTATTTAAAAAAGGTTACATATTTTAAAACGCCAACGTATTTTTTAACAAATACAATTAATATAATTAAAACACTTCTATAAATATCACGGACAGTTACTTTTTTTAATTAAAACATGTTAGCTTTTCTATTTGTCCTTATTATTAATATTATTTCATTAAAATAATATTAATAATGGCCCATTTGTATTATTTATTTATTGTTTTCTATGTTCCAATTTATATTTAAGTTTCTCATTTTATAATTTATCATATTGATTTTTATTCTTTATTTAATATTTTATGTTCCCATTAATTTTTTTTAATTTGTCATTTTTAATCTATTTTTGATGGCTCGTGCCTTGCACGGGTTATAGACTAGTATTTTGTAATAATAATATCAATATAAATAAAAGTATTTCTAAAAAGAAGTCAGATTTTTTTTATTTCTAATTAAAGTATAATTAAAAGAATTTGTACTTATGTAATACATGTGATTTAATTTATTTTAATTAAATTATATGATTTTTTTTATTTTTTGGAAGGTATTAACAAATGTTTTAGAAAAATGTTCATCAACCAACAAAATTATGTAATATATGTGATTTAATCTATAACATGTGCAAAGAATGAGCGAGTTTAACATTAATTTTTTAATTTACTACTTTAAAACTTCAAATCTAAAATATCTTATAAATTTTATATAAAAATTTATTAGATTAGTAAGCATGTTAGCCAAGGTAATTGTCTAAATTATCAATATATTTTGTGATAATAATATAAATATAAATAAAAGAGTTTCTAAAAAAAGTCGGGGTTTTGAATTCTATTTAAAGTATAAAAGCTTGTAGTTATATAATATATATGATTTAATTTAATTCTTTTTTATTAAATTATAAGAATTTTATTTTTTGAAAAGTGTTAACTAACTAACCAAATTATGTAATATATGTGATTTATTTTTTAATTAAATTACATGAATTTTTATTTTTTTATTTTTGCTTTTCGTTAACAAATGTTTTAGGAAGGTGATAAGTATAACCAACCAACTATATCATATGTCTCTAGTATAGTAATCGCTCTAGCCCATCGAGTTCTTAACATTTGGGACAGAGAGCCCGACACACGTTTTAAGTTGTATATAAATTATATATACTTAACTTATTTTTAATTTTTTAAAATAAAATTTTAAACATTAAATTTTTATTCAAAAGAAATCTGTTATTAAATAATTAATGAAACTATATTTTATAACAGTCTTAAAATGCTTGTCGAGTCGTCTATCCCTAATGTTAAGAACGTTAAGAACTTGATGGGACACATGGAGTATATAGTTTTTAACTTTTGATTTTTTGGAAGGTGTTAGAAAATGTTTTAGAAAAGTGTTAGGGCTAATCAATGAATGCCACCAAAAATTCTGAACAGAACCATCCAAGCGTCCGGCTCCCTCGCTTTTCTGGTACAGTTATGTACAAGAATTGCGGAAATGGTACAGCTGCGTACGAGTTTGCAGAAATGGTATAGGGCGCCACAGCCCATGGCGACCTAGGAGGGGTGCGCCATAGCCCGTGGCGACCCTGGGTTTTTCATTTTTTTGGTTGGTTTGCCGTTGGTAAAATATTTTGTTTGACATCATATTCAAGTTTTAAACATCCATTTTCAAGATTGGAAAACTGAAATAATAAAAGAAAAAATTTGGTTTTTTATTTTGGCATATTACAGTTGAACGGTCAAATTTTGTTAAAATTTAAAAATTGAGTTACAAAAATTGGATAAGTTATGAATTTGTATTAGCGGAACATGAGATCCTGAAAATGCAAAAATTATTGGTCCGAAAGCGACAAGAAGACACAACTTTCAAGTTTTGTAAAAGTGTCCCGTGAATACACAGGGAAATGTAATGATAGTGCGTATGCAGTTTTGAATTTATTTTGGCATAGTATGAACCCGTGAATACATAGGAAAATGGTCGCGTGATCTAAACTATTGTCTTTACGTGTTAAAGAATTTGAATTATGACTATAAATACCCTATGCTCATTCTCATCATCTTTGAAAAATGGCAAATGGTTATACTAGTGGTGATATTTTCAGAGCCATGGGTAGAAAATGGCTATGTGACGATGATTTTGTGTACTCAATGAACCTTAATCATCGTTACTCAAGTCAGGCAATAACAACAATGCAGAGGGAGTGGGAGTGGCGTACGCAATGTCTTTCTTGTTGTGTTGAACAATGTCGCTCGAATGGACTTAGAATTCCGAAACAACGCGCTATACTGATGCAACGCAATACTCCACAACAACTTGAACTTGCATTGTTTCGTGCACGAGAGGAAGAGAACTGAATGCGTTTGCGCGTACATCGACATAGTCTAGCAGCAGATGCAAGGATGTTTGCAGAGGATGGAGACATGCTACGTGCAAGACAGTATCACCAATGGAGCGTCAGTGTTGATAATGACTCAGACAGCTTCATGTCCGACGAGGACTAAACTATTGTACTTTTTAATATTCAAGTACGAGTAATTGTTCAATTTATGACTATGTTAACTAAAGACATGCTAGTTTTGCATTGTTAACTAAATTTGCATGCCATGGGAAATGAAATAAAATAAGTACATGTAGGAAATGAAAGCACACAAAGCAAATACTACAAATTCATACGAAAACTAAGTGGAGCAACGTCAAACTGCACTGGAACTTAGTGGACAAAGTTTGCTCCGTTTTGTATGTCCTTCTTGGTTACAGCGGCTACATTTTATCCGCGAACGCGATTGGTCCATCTCAGTACGAATTCTTACAGACTCCCCCTTGTCGCCACGTTTTTTCTTTATCTTTTTGCAGGCTTCATCCGGTACCAACTTACCATACCTCTGCCACTGTACCGGTAAGACGTAGTTCCAGCACTCAGTAGGATCCAATGGATATATGATAGGCTCCCATAACTTATGCAATTTGGAAGTGTAGTGGTAAGGTTCAATCCATTTTTTCCAATCAAGATTCTCTGCCAAACAACCAGCCAATACATGAGAACAAGGCAAATGATAGCACATCCATTTTCCACAAGTGCAACTCTGTTTACTCATGTCCACATTTTGGGTGCGCCCCCCCTTTGTGCCTCCTTTAACCCGATAGCGTTGCGTAACAACTTTGAAAATCCCTAGTTGTTACTGAATGTATGCACCGTATGTGATTTAGCCTTTTCCATATATCTGCTTATCATACTCTCCGTACTTTGGCATAAATGTTGACCCCGCTGCATAGCATCGACAGTTTGGTTGCGCTGTGTGTTGACAATTCTAACAGTCTTGTAGAAGATATACTCCAGCATTGCCGTTGCAGGAAGGAAACGAGCCATTCTTATGCTACCATTGAAGCCTTCCATCACGTTTGTTGTGGCTTGTCCATAACGAGCACCACCAATATCGTAACATATGGTCCACAATTCTGGATTAATGTCTGCTAGGTATTGCAAAGCAGGGGGTGATATCGCGCCTATTCTCTTCATGTATGCCTGGTGTTTGCTGATTTGGGGGGTAGTTCCGGCTTTCCACATCAATAGTTTTAACTCTCCACCGGCATGTTTACTTGAGAAGTTACTTCTGACATGAAATAAACAAAACCTATGAATCCCGTAAGGTGCTGTGAATCCACTTGCCGGGTTCCTCATCGCTGCTAGGATGCCAGTAGCACGGTCTGAAATTATGCAGACATTTAACCTGTCTCTGCATACATGTTGACGTAGCAACTTCAGAAACCAAGACCAGTTTCTCTCCGATTCTTCGTCAACCAAGGCATAACAAACTGGATATTGATGATTATTGGAATCCACCCCCATTGCAACCAATAATTTCCCATTATATTTTCCCTTCAGAAAGGTACCATCAATCGAAAGTACTGGACGGGCATGTTGCCAACCATCCATAATTGCGCGAAGGCACCAGAAAATCCTTTTGCAAACAGAACTGCTTCTATCAGTCTCATGAGGAACAGCATCGATTACAGCGACAGTGCCAGGATTGGCATGTACCATGGCCATAAAAAACTGTGGCAGTGCATCATATGTGGTAGTCCAGTTACCGTAGACCTCCTCAACAGCCAACTGCTTGCCCCTCCATGCTTTACAGTAACTGACACGGTGGTTGAATTCGTCATTAACCATTGTCATGATGGTACTGACTCGGAGATTGGGTGATTCTGTAACCTGCGAAACATTCCCAAGAAAGAAGTCAATAAATAAAAGTGTCTTAACATATGTCAGCTATGGTTGAGAATAGATATCTTACATGTGGTTTGACAATATTTGCAATAAATCTTGCAGAGATTTTTTTATGATCCTGCGTTGGTAGATCAACTAAACAAGTGTGCTCCGTGCACTTTGTGATTTCAAACAATCCATGGCTCTTTTTCTTCGCGGCTCTCATTCTCCAATGGCAATGTTCCACCACACACGTTGCAATAAACTGATTTGGATTGCTCCTCTCCACGACATATGTCTGGTTGCTAGTAATGTGCATTTGTCGCACGGCATGAATTAACATTTGTTTGTCATTAAAAAGTTGACCAACGGAAAGATCTTCCGTATCTCGAGATAAAGCAAGGTAGTTTCCAGCTTGGTTGTTTAATACCACCGGTGAATATTCCTCAGTCTGAAACCAAGTTGCCATCGGAACATGGTGCCTCAATACCAAGTCATCCTCCTCAGATGATACATCCTCGTCGTCATCAGTGTTGAAATCTTCAGACTCATCACTGCTTGAGCTATTCAAATTAAATTCCAGAGGATTATCATCTATGGATGCCAACTCTCTTCCCGTCATTGTATCTCGTGGTGGAGACCGTTGTACACAATCTGTTTGGTTATAGTTTTCATGCATGTCAAGATCCTCGTCATGATGTGTTTGTTGCACTGCTTGGCTACTAGAACCCCCCCCCCATATCCGTGAAATACTTCATTCACGTTTTCACCTTCACCGAAAAAAGAGCTTGACCATCCCGTGGTTCCGAAATCAGGAAATTGGTTGCTCATCCCATGGTTGTGTTGGTAACTTGGTTGGGTAGGCTCATAATGCGTACCGTAAGCATTACAGTATGGATCCTGAACTTCAATCTGTTCGGCCTTGATGAACACAGACACATCACCCCAACCCATCTGCATGGTCCTTGGGATACTCAACAACCTACCAACATCCATGTTCGAAGTAATATTACCTAAGTAATATCGCTTAACCACATTACCGATACCCATTTCTAGATGTTTGTAGCTTATGTTCAAATTCCAATGGTTGGAACTTATGTTCATAACCTCATAAACAATTGCCTTGAATTCTTCAAAAGTGGTTCCAAACATTACATAACGCATACATTTTGGATCCAGGGAATATGTTATATCATCATCTTGCCTAATTATTTTCCCACCCCAAAAGAAGTTCACATTCACACAACCTTCCATTATGTTGCTGTAAAAACATATAGAACATATAAATATGTGAAAATCAACTAACCACTAACATATAGAACATGTAATATGAAATGTTATTTCTCCAACTTTAGAACATTTATATATATAAACTAACAAGCTGTTTGCTACCAAAAGAAGGAACGTAATGCTCTATTAAAATAACTTAACAAAAAGGAAGATTACATACCCTTGTGGAGAGGATTTTCGTAACTTCAGTTAGTGGAATGTTGAGGATGTATGGATTGCAGTATGAAGCTGGCTAAGATTTGTATACCCTTGTCAATGCAAATGTGTAACAAGCATTTATGATATTTGGAAGAGGATAGCGTCTTGTGATATTGGCTGTTGGTGGCTTGTGATATTTGTAAGGTTTGACAGCAAAAGATAAGAAAATTGGCAGCAAAAGATAAGAAAATCTGTAGAGATAAGATATGGTAAGACATGGTAAGATATTATGAGTTATGTTGTACTGCAAAGGCACACAATTCAATACTAAAATTATTAAACATATTTACTTTCAACTTCAAATTTTATTTAAATAAATTGTACAATGCTAATATTATTTAAATAAATTGTACAATGTTAATATTATTTAAAAAATTGTACAATGTTAATATTATTTAAATAAATTGTACAATGTTAAATTTCAAATATTATTCAAATATAATTAAAAAATTTATGATTTATAGTTATGTAATCTTATCTTTAAAATCTTATTCAAATTAATTATACAATTTATACTTTACAATTATTGGTATCAAATTTAGACTTTACAATTTACTTTCCATCTTCAGTCTACTTTCCATTTTCAGTGTACTTTCCATTCTGCTAATACCATTTTCATTAGTAGAGCTATTTTTTCCTGAAAGAAATAGGTTGATTTTTGATTACTTTTCTATAGCCGGCTGACTCCTGCAAGTTACAGTTGACAAAGTTCGAAATAATTAATTAGTGGTTAATGAAGTTCGAATTAATTAATTAGTTTACAAAGTTCGAATTAATTAATTAGTGGTTATTTAGTTTACAAAGTTCGAATTAATTAATTAGTGGTTAATTAGTTTACAAAGTTCGAATTAATTAATTAGTTTACAAAGTTCGAATTAATTAATTAGTGGTTATTTAGTTTACAAAGTTCGAATTAATTAATTAGTTTACAAAGTTCGAATTAATTAATTAGTGGTTAATTAGTTTACAAAGTTCGAATTAATTAATTAGTTTACAAAGTTCGAATTAATTAATTAGTGGTTAATTAGTTTACAAAGTTCGAATTAATTAATTAGTTTACAAAGTTCGAATTAATTAATTAGTGGTTAATTAGTTTACAAAGTTCGAATTAATTAATTAGTGGTTAATTAGTTTACAAAGTTCGAATTAATTAGTTTACAAAGTTCGAATTAATTAGTTTACAAAGTTCGAATTAATTAATTAAGTTATAAATAGCATAATTATTCTAAAATAGCGTAGAACCAAATAAAACTCCAAATAATTTATCTAAAATAGAAAAAAACTAAAAAAAACCCAAAAAATTTATTTAAAATATAAAAAAACCCAACTAATTTTTGTCATCCATATTACAGTTTCTGTATGGAGCATGCTATTTACCATCCCGGTCCTGTAGATCCATCATTGCTCACACGACAGGGGGACCATCGTTCTGAGTTGATATGGGATGGACAGGTATTAAATTTTATGTTTATGTTCATCGCATTGTTGAAATACATAATTAATGATATAACGTTTTTCAATTTTTGTTTTCAGGAAAAAGATTTTCGTCTCCGTACAAACTTCGGGAGTTACTGGGATGTAGTGAGGACAGATCCACCACCACCAACTATTATTGAAGCCATTACGAGTGCTGGTTTACTGGGTGTTTTTCAGATAGGGATGATGATACATGATGCTGGACTGATTACTGCTTTTGTTGAGAGGTGGCGTCCTGAGACTCACACTTTCCATTTCAGTTTCGGCGAGGCCACTATCACATTAGATGATGTTTATCACATTCTAGGTCTCCGGGTTAGTGGATATCCAGTGTTCACAGATCAGGGCTCACCTGATGCGAGTTTGGTACATGAGCTATTAGGGGTTCACCCAAATAGCGTTGATGGCAACCCCACTACCATTCAGAAGGGCGAGCTTAATATTCTTTGGTTGATCAACAACTTTGCTAGGTGTGAACGTCTAGAGTATGGTACAGATGATTATGAGAGACAGCTGTTATTTCACAGGCGTGCACATATTTTGCTCGTACTTGGTTCTTTGTTCCCCCACTCCAGCGGGAACCGACTTCAGCTACGCCTCCTTCATTATGTCCGTGATCTTGATCATGTTAATGAGTACAGTTGGGGTAGTGCTTGTCTAGCATACTTGTACAAGAACCTATGTGACGCAAGTGTAGGCCGGAAGAAAGAGCTTTGTGGTTCCATGACTCTAATGCAGGTACATGTCCATTATGTGTTACCACCTTTTAGTTACATGTTCTTATGTCCATCATTTCATGACTTATTTTCTTACATTTGTGTTAGGTTTGGATATATGAGCGTTTCACAAACTTATGTCCCAGACATGGACAAAGTTATCTTATACAGCATCCACTTGGTCTTAGGTAATGAACATAAATACCCGAATCTTTGTCATTACGTACAAATAATATTTTAAACTTATTTATTTTATTCAATGACTTTAGGTGGGTGAGGATCCCTTTGATTCATCATAAGGTGCCATTCAACAATTCACGGGGAACTCGTTTTGAGCTTGATAACATGTATGAGGATGGCTTTATTTGGAGGCCTTACCTAAACTTTCCACGAGAGGCCATGTCCCTCACTGATCGTGAACAATCACTCATGACTGCACCATGCCCCTTGATATTTGAGCGAATTGTGGAGTGGTGTTATACAGATCGAGTTACACGCCAGTTTGGCTATCTTCAGGTGATTCCGACATTATCACCATTGCCTGGCCACAGTTCTTTTCACGGTGCAGCAAGTGGTTGGACCAACTCACATGATGAGGTTGTTCAGCAGTGGTATTCACGACTGTCTCATGTCATGTCATCACCCACATACACCCGTACTAGAGAAGCAGCATGCTCCGATGAGTATCCCTCGTGGTATGAAAAAGTCACCCGTCGTTACATTATCAATCCTCGTATCTGGGCTACGCAACAGGGTATACAGGCAACACAGGGACACCTCCCTATAGCTGTAAGTTTCTCACTTTGAAATTTTCATAGTATATATCATTGTTAGACCTTATATTTATTCACGATAGTTTGTACTAACCACATATATATACAGGCTGAGGGGATTTCCCGTGCTTTCCACGGGCTGTCGAGGACTACCATTTCCAATGAAGCTAATGTGGTGGACGAGGCCCGACAGATTCTACATACTACTTTGGATGTGACGGGTTTCCCTAACCTTATTGACAGACCTCCTCCACCATCTGCCCCTAGGAGGCAATGTACTAGAGTACGTACGAGAGGTGGACATGCACAGATGTTCACCACACACACACGGGATGGTTCGTGGGCCGAATTTCCGTGGCCCAACCCCACAGTTGAGGCGCCAGGAGATGTTTATTTAGGTCCTGGATGGGATGGTCCCCAGGTGTCTCTGAGTTCTCATGGAGATCCATTCACGGCTACGCAGGTGTATGAGAGTTCTCATCGACCTGCATTCACTGGTACACCTACTTATCAGGGATCTCACACTTCTCAGAGTTTCCCGGGATATGGATTTGCTAGTTTTGGAGCTACCAGTGTTTTGGGCTCGCAGCATCACATCTCCACCGCAGAACAGTCATCTTTCACATATGCAGGTGGATCAGGTAATGAACATAACACCCTCCAGTTTTGCCATTATGTACTTGTCATGTACTTAGCTTCATTAGTTGCACTTAATATGCACAGGTGGATTAGGATTTGCTACTCCAGGACAGATTTTTCAACCCTTTCAATCACATGCAGGTGGATCAGGTAAAAAACATAACTCCCCTAATCTTTCATATTAAGTACTTTTCATATCCTTAGTTTAACTACGCCCATTCCCTATA
Source organism: Heracleum sosnowskyi (assembly GCA_030848705.1). Classification (NCBI taxonomy): domain Eukaryota; kingdom Viridiplantae; phylum Streptophyta; class Magnoliopsida; order Apiales; family Apiaceae; genus Heracleum; species Heracleum sosnowskyi. The sequence goes on along the minus strand of CM061243.1, from coordinate 19,785,361 downwards.
TGTAGGTGGATCAACATTTAATACGCCACCTGGGGGGTTTCAACCCTTCATATCACATGATACTTTGTCATCTATGCGTACCGCGCCTGTGGGAGATGAGGACGATGAGGACGAGGAGGACGAGGAGTTGGTGGATGAGGAGATCGAGGTGGAGGAGGCTCCTGCTGTGCAATTGAGGAAGCAACCAGGCAGATATGTCAAAGGGAAGGAGAGGCTTTGCATAACTGGTGGACCAATGTGTGATCACAACAACAAGAAAAAAAAGAATGGCAAGGGTCCTCGTTAGCTTTATGCATCACTTTATATTATGTTGTAATGATTATGCTATGAACTTAATATGAAATGTTTTATTTCTGTTGTAATTTTATGTTTTACAATTATGGAGCATTCTATGACCTTCCAGTAATTAATTTGTGGTTATCTTCAAGTACCAAAATAATTTGAAAAGTTAAGATAACATGAATAAAGGATTGAAAGGAAATGAAATTGCCAACAGTTACACATGAAATGAAATTGCAAACGGTTACAGAGGAAATGAAATTGCAAACGGTTACAAAGGAAATGAAAAAACACAAGTAAGCAAAAAATGATAAAGGACACAAATACATAAAATTTCAATGCAGACATTTCCTTAACAGGAAACAGAAAGGTTATTCCAACTGGTAAATACTAAACATCATCATCTCGAGCATATTCAGCATCCTCGAGATCCTCAAGCTCTTTAACTTTAGCGGTGTACTCGTCCTCAGCTTTTTCAATTGCAGCTCGGCAGTCGCTCTCCGTGATCTCATTCCAACGAACCCTTTGTTTTAGGAGCTTGCAGTGATCGTAATGTGCACCAAGCAATTCATGGTTAATTCCATAAATATCCAAGTATTCCTCCTTAGTTTCAACCCAATCTTTGCCCTTTCTATCCTCCTTGTTCTTCCTTCTACGCATCTTGCCCACAAATACCTCGTTCTCATATTGCTTCTCTTCCTCTCTTTTCTCAGCTTCAGAAAATACTTTCTTCCAAGGCCTCCTCCCCGTGAATAGCTGGTTACTAGGTGAACTCGAACTAACTGGCCTCTTTCCCTTATCCATTTGATGCAAACTCACTTGAACAATAGAGATATCCTGCAACTATGATTATGCATAAGAGATAAGAAGTATTTATAGGGGAAAAAATTGGATCTATAGTACACAAAAGTAATAAAAGTGCATTATTTTGGCCTGTACATTATGAGATGTAAGGAGACAACTCAACTTTATTGTTGATGTGATAACTCAACTTTATTGCTAATGTGATAAGCACAGAAAAGCTCTGAAAAACCAAAAAAAACGGGTTTGCAGTGCATCCATCTTTGCTTTATTACTGAAAAGCTCACTGATGGCACTCCACAAGTCACGACATGAATTCTACAACAAATAATTCAAAGAAAAACCACAGACAATCTCTGCAAAACCAAAAAAACAGGTTTGCAGTCCTGCCAGCTTTGCTTTTCCACTGAAAGGCTTACTTAAAACCTCTGAAAAGTAAAAACATGCTTACTGAATAGTTCACGAGATGAATTCCCCAACAAATAATTGTCACGGTTATAAAGCAGAATATCTACGATTAGTTTTTCAAAAAAATCCTTTCAATTTATCTACTGCATATTTGTTCAAATTAAGATGTCTAACAATTCGGATGTGGATGTTTGCATTTGCAACAAGGTCATGGTTGAGAGGATGTGGTGGTACGGGGCCAATGCAGGAAGGAGGTACTTGAACTGTCCTAAAGGATCCAGAGGATGTGGATACATTGAGTGGATTGAAGAACCACTGGAGGAGCGTGCAACAATTATCATTGAAGATCTTAAAAAGCAGATGACAAGGCAAGCAGATCAGCACTCCCTTGAGATGGAAAACCTTATGCACACTTACAACATACCTATTCCCCCCGACCCCGGGAATGACGATACGGATGATGATGATGATGATGATGAGGATGATCATGAAGATTAGGTTGTTCATGATGTATGAGTTTTTAGAGTTCTGCTCATTTAATTTCCAAGAATGTACATTCTTTCTCGTAAAGAATGTCAGTTATGTTGTTTTCATGCATTGTAATGTTGTTCTGATGTGGATGTTCTTATTATACTCCCTATTATGGTCATAAATACCAAATCCATACATTAATAGGGCACTCAGAATACAATAATACAAAGGAAAAACATCTGGTCATAATAAAAAACAACAATATAACAACACATAAACGGCCATCACTCTTCTTCCGTTTCGTCGGAAATGGCTCCATCAGAGACATAGTTTGTATTATGTTCAAGATGATATTGCTCGCGTTCTGTGAGGTCTCTTCCCATAGCACGGACGGAATCTGTGGCAAGTTGATACATATATTGACGACCTCTACGCACCAGCATTAAATTATTTTCAAACCGTATCTGTGCCACAACACCAATCACTCTTTTCCGATACTTATTCCAGTTGCCACATTCCCCGGGGTCGGGAAACATGATAAGCGAATCACGAGTGGGAACCCTTGCACCAATACGAATGAGGTCATTTCTCAATCGTTCCGATTCCTGACACCTATAGGCCCATTCTCGACGAACGCCTGCAAAGTACTCTTTCGGATCGCTTCGTCTTAACCTACGGTAATCATCATCTCTCTCAACAAGCAACCAAACACGACACTCGTGCTCAGCCATTTTTGGTATTCGAAAGTGAACAATAATTTACAAAATAATTTTCAAGGGACGGAATGAACCTACAATCATGAAGTATTTAACATACTTGAAAGTGGAGTTGTCATGTCATACTGCTTCATATTTTGGAGAGTATTAATAAAGGTCTTCAAATTACCACTCATATTTTGCACAAATTTAATGCTTCTGTTTTCTTCTCATCTTTTCCACTCAAATGTATAGGAAAACATTGTCTAGTCACGTCAAAATAATAATTCTGCTATCAAAAAACAACTGTTAACCCATTATTATTGCTCTGAACATGTAAAAGTTGTGTAGTCACGTCAACAGTAACATAAAACTTGCATTATTATCAGGTTTCTAGATGTGGAGTACTTTAAAAGTTTTGATAGAGTCGTTTCCGGGCTCTGTGATGTCGTTATTCAGGAACTACAATTTTGTGTAGGTATCATTTTTGGACCTAAATTTTACATAGTTACGTGTAATATTATTTTTAAATTTTTGGATTGTACCAAAGTAAAACATTTCATGTTTAATATTAAACAAAGAAAATGCGAATATAAGTTTTCCAAGTATAATCTATAAACCTACAAAAGTGAGAGTTACAAAACAAATTTTACTAAGTTAACTATCTTTTTTACTAAGTAACCACAAGAAAACAGTCGTGAAAATAATAATAAAACCAAGGGTCGCCACGGGCTGTGGCGCACCCCTCCTTGGTCGCCATGGGCTGTGGCGCCCTGTACCAGTTTTGCAAAGTTGAACCTGGGTGTACCAGTTCCGCAATTCTGGTACATAACTGTACCAGAAAAGCGAGGGAGCCCAAGCGTCCAGGGCATTTGTTTAATTACATGAAATAGCTACGACACCCAAAAAGTGTACGGTTCACACTTTAAGTATAGTGCACACATTACTTATGTAAGTGATCCTTTAACATTATTAAACATTTTACTTTGGTCAAGAATATATAAAATATTATCAATTTATTTGTATTTTATACTTTAATGCTTACAATTATTTTAAGTAAGCAAATAATAGATATTTAACAATGAAAAAAGTCTTATCGATCATTTCATTAAAATTCTTAATACATTTATGCATAAACTACAATATAAATATTATATAAAAATAGTGAATGTACATAAAAGTAAATAAAATTATTTTATTAAGTTATAAGTAAATTTAGCAAATTCTCTTTGTTACAAGAGTTTTAATTAACAATATATTACCATCCGTTAAAAAATAATTTTTTTGAGTCATTCAGAAATATGAGTCGTCCAGAAATATCAATCATTCAGAAATATGCTTCAGATTTAACAAATGACCCCTTAATCAACCAACCAAATTATGTAATCTATATGATTTAATTTAACTTTTTTAAATAAATTATATGATATTTTTTTTTTTTGCTTTTTTGGAAGGTGTTGTTAACAAACATTTGTTAACCAATCAACCAAATGATCCTATATCTCTGTCATAATAATAAGTATAGATAGCGTAACCGTCCGGCTTTTTGGATTATTATTCTAAATTCAAAACTTAAATAAAATATTCTTTGAAAAAAATATATTTTGCAATATTTTGATTACAAGTTATAATCTATTTTGCAATATTTTGATTGCACAATATTTATGGTCTCAAAATTTTCAATAAAATAACTATCTCTATAGAACTTTTCGGGTCATAATAATAATAATAAAGAGCCAATATACAAACACGTTGGTTACATAAACACGTATAAAAATAAAAATATTAATTTAATAATTAAAAAATAATTTACACGATGAAAATAATAGGTAATCTCATAAACTTCTCATAAATATAATCAACCATTATATCTTATTTTAGCAAACCACCGGATATGCTCTCACAGTCTCAGACTTCTGTACAATCATCAACGTAGGGCCTCTAAAGTTAGTCCACACACAGACACTCTAAATTAAAAAAACGCACCCATCCCTTTCTCTCTCTCCATAATAGACCTGGTCCTATTGTAAGTTAAGTCCTACGCAACACAAACCCTAAAGCTGCGTAATAATAATAAAAGTGGACCTCAAAGTCCATAGGACCATATCCAGTACGATTTAATTTTTATGACTACCAAAATATCTTAACTTTTATACAAAGGGTTCAGATCCAGTTTGAATTGTACGGGTTCAAGCCCAATATCTCTCTCCCCAATCCCCATCTTACTTTTTCTTCTCTCCTCGGCGTAATCCTATATCTCGCCGGAATTTGAGATTCGGATCGGTTTTCGACGATTCTGCAGGTCATTTGAAACCCTAGACTTTCATAATTGTGTTCTTGTTTTCGTGAGTTATTGTGGTTTGTGATATGTATATGCAGTTGTATGTATAATTGGCTAATTTTTGTTGTAGATCGAGGTTGTTGTGTTGATTATGGATAAAGTTGGGATCTTTAAGGTATTTATGTGAATCTTGATTGTGAATTATGAGATTGGTGCTTCTCAATTTCATCTTGAATTTTTTGGAGCCCAAATTTGATGAAATTTTATGGATCTGGTATTTGGGTCGTTGAATTTATGCGTTTTTTTCCTTCTTAACTGCTGCATTTACAAACACATTTTTAATCTCATTTTTAATCTATTTTTATGTGAAATTAGAAATTACGGAGCAACTCAAAAATCAGTTAATGTTAGTATTAATATATTACATTTAATAAATTTTCAATTTAAATTTCTAAAAATATATAAGTACAATTTAAGATCAATTAGCATTCATATTGATATATAAAATTTATTTTATTAAAAAAGTATTGTTTAAGATCAAACTATCTACCTGAACTCCTGCTAAACTTATTAAATTCGCTTGGTCCATGCTGTTATACAGGAACTAGGATGTCTCTTGTCCAAGGTCACTCAAGAGCCCTCCATTCAATGCTTGATGCTCTTCAGCCTGCCATGAAGGCGCTAATGGGCACTGAAATATTGATGCACAGTGATACTGATGTAAAAGTATGGGTTGCATCTTGCCTCAGTGAAATTGCAAGGATAATGGCGCCAAATTGATGAAGAAATGAAGGTACTTTGATTTTTAAAATTGTAAAATTTACTTTATTAATCTAAGTTGAATGGATCTCTTGCTTTATAATCTGTGGTTCAGCTTTTTTAAAAGGCATACCAAACTGATGTAAATAAACGATGTTACATGTTGTACTTTTCATTTTATTGGTCTACAGAAATTTTCTGAGCTGAGCATCGTGGCAGTGGAGCAACTATCCAACATGAGTGCTCACAGTTACTTAAGAGCCGTTTTAGTTCTCAGAACCCTTGCAAGCATAAGGCTCTGTGTACTAATGTTGGACCTTGAATTGGATGATTTATACTTTAAATGTTTGGACAGTTTCTTGACACGAAGAGGTATGCATCAGGAAGTTAGTTTAATCTACCTAACCTTGATTTATAACATGCAGAATATATTGTATCATATAAATTTTCTTCATGTCCAAATTTCAGTTGCAGCCAACCTGATGCTAGATTATCAGATATGGAGAGAATCATGACCTTGATTGTAGAGGAAAGCGAAGAATGTTCATTTGAACTTCCAAGGGTTCTTCTGAAGAGTTTCTGAAGAGTGTGAAAAGGAAAAATCAGGTACTTTTTTCTTCGATGTAATTTTCATATTGGATTATATGAGGATGGACTATTCTTTTATTCTCTTCATGTATTTATGTTCTCTTGGGGTTTTCAGAACGTTTCTCCCCTTTCATGGGAATTGGGGCAGAAAGTCTTGAAGAACTGTGCTGACATACTCAGATCTGATATTCCAAGAGCAGTCAATTCATGATTTTGCAGAAATTGTTGCTTCAATATGTCAATTGACGCCGAAAACAGACTGTGGTGGTAGGTTGCCCCCCCCTCCTTTTTTACCTGTTTCCATTTATGCTAATACTGAATTAATATCTGCCTAGATTATATGGAGTGCTACATCTTTCTTAGTGATTGCAAATGTTGTCCTACTTTGATATGTAAATTGAAATTGTTTTTTTTATCTTTTCATTCTTTTAGTCGATTTTTTGCTATTCCGTAGATTTTTCATGCTTTTGTATTTTCTGGTTGGAGGTGTTTAGGTTAAAGAAAATTTGAAATTGGCTTTATTCTTTCAAATATGTTATTATCACATTACTTTTGTCTCCCTGCCACGTGGCGGTAATGACCTCAAGCATATTCGGTTCAGGTATGCTCTAATATATGATAGTCTTTTATTTTTGCTACGCACTTAAATTTTTATTAAACATACAAAACTTTATCTGAATTTTGTATTGTAACATCCCATGTTTGGTTAATTTTGAACGTCACGAGTTTGTTTAGGTAGTAGTAGATCGGCAAGCTTTGAGTCGTCGAACAATATTAAACTTCCAATAGTACAGTACGCGTTGAGTTGTGTAATTGGTTTTCATAAAAACCAAAAATCATTAGGAAATGCTTTTTCTATGCATAGAAAAATTAAATCAAAGTAGTTGAAATGGAATGGGACTTGCTAATAGATGCAAATTTTATCTACTATTGACACTTAGACATGAAAAACAAAGATTATGTTTTTATTTTTAAATCTTAAAATAATAGTTAATTTGTACAGGACTGAGACCAAAATAGCTTATTAAATTTGATAATATGATGTTAATCTATTTTAAACTAGTACTTTATTTATTATGCGGACTACATATTATTTTTAGTATGTATAAAGTTTTGTTTATTTATTGACTGCCACTAACGTTTTGTGTTTGACAATATTCAAGTTGGTGCAACAATATTTGTTTGTGATTAGTTCTAAAGTATGGCTGGTATAACATTCTGTACAAAAACAATGCATGAAATACAAAAAATGCAGACTTAATACAAACCAATTATAGTAACAGTTGTGGACTTGACTTCGGATATGACCTTTGTATTCTTTAATTGACATATTAAGAGGACATGGGATGATTCTCACTTGCCTACAACTTCTGCAATGGCTCTAGACACTAGAAAAACCAAACCTCTAAAGATATGTTCTACAGCAGACGTCAGAACTGCATTTTCTGCACCGATAGTCTAGAATATGAACAAATATGGTGAAATTCTTTTTTTTGACAAATGTAGAAAAAGGACAGGTCAAGACTGTTGAGTTTTCATCGAAAGCCTTGAATTTCAATGGATAGACGGTCTAAAAAGTTTGTTATTTGTGATTAGGTACGAAATATATGTTATTAATGTAGCTTTTTATTTAAAATAATATGTCGCTTCCTGCTTTGATTAATTGATAGATTTTATGTTCATAGTTGTGAGAGATAGAGAAATTAACACAAGTTGTTAGAAGTAGACTACAGACTACAGTTACAAAGTTAAGTCTTATGAATTTGAAGGGGTTGGTCTTGATTTTGCTGTTACCATATACTACTGACATCATACAGGAAACAGTTTGTCAAACTTTAAGTTCTGCAAATTTATCTATAGTTGGGTGACTACTTCTCCTAAAGGTGCCGGATCATTAAATTGTTGCTTTTGAATATAATCATTTGATCAATCAGGTTGGTAAAGTTATGGAAGTCTAACAAATCTTTATTCAGAATTATTTTGAAGAATTATTTCTCCTTTTTCTGCTTTCTTTTGTAATGGTTTACTTTAATACAATATTTTGTTACCCTTGTGTTTTTAGAATGATATTCTTATTTTAAAGTTATGCTTTGTTTTTATTCTATTTACAACCGTTATAAATATAATTTTGAAGAGGACCCGACACTTGATTGTGGATATTATAGTATCATTTTGGATATTATAATTACAAATATATATTAGTTACTTTGAGAATATTAGGTTGTGGCTGCTTAAATAAATTATAAAGGATCTCATATGATGAGAAAAAAAATCCTACAATTTTTACAAAAAAACAAAGTGATTTGAATAACTATATATATATTGTTTTACGTGTTTTGCCAAATAATGGTTGCCAAACAATGGTTATATCCACTATATCCACGTCCATTTAGATTTGTAGATGTTTTTTAACTTTAACATTGGTTGGATATTATTTAAAATGTACAAAAGTATAGTTTTATAGTAATTACAAACACATGAAAATAACCAAATTCACATATATGTTATTTAAATATTATTCTCTTGAAAAATATATTTGTAAACAATTTGTGCAAAATAAACAAGTCATTTTTAAAAATATTTAAATAATCCGTCCGTGCTTCGCACGTGTTGTAAGCTAGTATTATATTAAGTTATAAACAAGTCAAATACAAAACACATATTTGTTTGTACACCTCGTCAATACAGTTGGCGTCTTTGGCGTCCATATGACGAGCTTTGGCGTCTATGGTGCCAGACTCAACCAATTATGACCCAATATTTATTATTAAAAGTGGCCTAATAGGCCCAAATACATGAAAAGAGAAGAGGATTTGGTTCAAATTGTTGAAAATGAAGACATTGAAGATGATTAAGACATGAGATTCAATATAGTGATTATGGACACAAATTTTGATTATTGAAATCTGAAATACGATCTTTCAATTCATTTATCTACTGGAACACTTAATGTGGATTTTTATCTTTAATATTATTTGAAATATATATATTTTATATATAATTTATATTCATATATATATATATATATATATATATATATATATATATATATATATATATATATATATATATATATATATATGATTACATATGGCGTCCGCCATGGCGTGCCATGACCGGCGACATGTCGCCGTACAAACAATTATATATATATATATGCAACTCCTCAAATGAGAACCAACATTAGAGTGAGAACTGAGAACCAATCTCAACCCTACATTTTATATAACTATATTAAATCACAGTCGTACATTTACATACGATCTAAACTCCATCAATACCTCTGCCCTCTTAGTGCCAACACCATTTCTAAGCCATTAACCTCCCAGATGACCACCATAACTTCCGGCGACCAAAAACCTCCACACCTCCACTTCTCTCATCGGATCTGAAATTCGCACATCTCTCTTCACCTCTCTTCTCCATTTCCAGTCACATCTCCTCCTCCGCCGCACATCTCCTCCTCCGTCGCCACTACCAGTACTTTCATCTCAAATCGAAAATTTTGAATTGAGATCTAGCGTTGTTATGTACTCCGTTGTTGAAATTGAGGTCGATTAGAAATAGTAAGGAAGCGACGATGATATTGTTTAATACTTTGGACATTATTATATACGAAGAAGAATATGTGTATAGATCTAAATATTTTTATTAATTTTTTGCTTCAGAAATTTTGGTGATTTGTGTTCAACATTGGTGATTTGCGTTTGAACATTTAGTGATTTACCTTTAAAATTTGTTAAGTATATGGGTGGTAACAATAGTGGCCTAGTTGTGATTTAAATTTCAGTGATTTGTGTTGAATTTGGTAATTTTTGAAATGGTTGTAATGGTAGTATAATTTTTTGGTGATTCTGTTTCAATTTAGTGATTCCGGTGATAGTTGTGTGACGGTGATGGCCTGATGGTGGGGGTGGTTAGACAAAATTAAACAAAAAGAATTGTACAATACTGATAGGGATATATTTTTGATTTTGTAATAAAATAAATAAATTTAATTCTAAAATTACATGAAGTTCTTAGTTCTCATTATAAGAGGGGTTCTCATTAGAGTAGCCCCCTATATATATATATATATATATATATATATATATATATATCTAATATCGGGTAATTTTTGGGTTTCGGATTCAGATCGGGTTTTGATTGGGTTTCGGTTTTAGGGTCGGATTTCGGATTGATATGTCTAAAATCCAAATATTTTCGGGTTTAAAAATTAAATCCAAATTCAAATCCAAAAAATCGGGTTTCGGATCGAGTATCCGTCGGATCAGATTATTTTGCCTAATTAAAGTCTCAAACATGCCCACTTGATGGGTGCTGGTCTCACATCAATATTTTTTCTTGGGATGCTCGCTCTTTAATATTCTTAACCTTCAACCACGGTTGTAAAAAATGGGAATAAGGTGAAGGCACCGTCCAGGGATTAATCGGGTAATTGAGAATTAATCGGAATAATTAATTGGATCATTAATCAGAATAAATTTAATAATATTTTTTATATACAATTATATTCATATATATATAATTGTTTCGTTATTTCTATTAAATATATGTTATCATATATTTATGCAAAAATGTTAAAAATGTTAGATAATTGTAATAAATAAAATTTTGAAGGTGTAACTTTTCGATTAGAGATCAATTTAGGAGGAAAAAAGTTAACGATTTAGGCATCTAAAATTATAATTATATGTACACAAATAATGTTTTTTCCTTTTGTTTAGTTAAGTTTCTACTTTTAATTTTTTAATTATTATTTTTTAATTTTAACTATTTTTTAATTATTAACCTGATTTTTGACCGATTAATCCGATTTTTGACCGTTCTTCTGAAAAAATGATTAATTGACCGATTTTCTATTTTATATCACATGGAGATGGGTTTTTACGTTTCCAATGTGAAAGAGATAGTAGACGGGGATAGGACATGGATGCTTATATGCTTGTTATCAATGTGCAAAGAGATGATATCATATGAGCAAATGTAGTGTCTTCCTTCTTCCTCTATATTCATCCATATATTTCCTGCACTCTCACTTTAAACACTCCCACTTCATACAAATTAGTAAAATGGATAAGTGTTAGTATCCTTTCTCATGTTCAAGTTGTGAACGAAAACAATTTCTTGAATATGGGAAGAAAGTTCACAATTCGTCTGTTCATAGGAATATAAGCAAAAAAGAAGACGCAGCTTACTATGAGAAATGTTTGTCCGTGTTTTCTAATTATCCAGATGTTGCACATGCTTCAGAATCTCACGGTGAAAGCGCAACTGTGATGCATGACTAGACTTATGTTAAAAGTTAAAACAAAAATTTCGTTATACTTCCGAAGCATGTGCAACAACATCTGGATAATTAGAAAACACCGACAAACATCAAAGGGTGAAAGCTCAACTGTGAAAGCCAAGTAGGGGTGGCAATTTCGGGTAATGGGTTGGGTTTGTGTCGGGTTTGCTGTACCCAGTCTTATTTTTGAGTCAACCCGAACCTGAAACGAGTTAAATTTTCTCGACCCGAACCTAACCTGTTAGTACTCGATCAACCCGAAAATGACCCGTTTAACCTGAAAATAATTAAAAATAATTATTTATATATAAAAATATTAAATTTTATTTATAAAATATTAAAAAAATATAATTGAAAATTTATCATATGATATATAAATTAAAATCATTTAAATATTATGAAGATATACCACAAATGTATATAATTATGTAATATAAATTTATATATTTTAATTTATTATATATATTAAATTTTTGGGTCGGGTTCGGGTATTTTGGGTCAACCCGAAACTGACCCGAATATTTCGGATAAATTTTTACCCAACTCGAACCCGACCCGAAACTCAAAATACTCAACCTAAACTCGTACTTTTCCGTGTCGGGTTCGTGTCGGGTTTTGGGTCAAGTCAAATTTTGCCACCCCTAAAGCCAAGGAGAAGGAGAAGACATGGAAGGGGAAAGCCTAACCATGCATCACAGTTGCGCTTTCACCGTGAGATTTCGAAGCATGTGCAACAGCATCTGGATAATTAGAAAACACGGACAAACATTTCTCATAGTAAGTTGCGTCTTCTTTTTTGCTTATATTCCTATGAACAGACGAATTGTGAGCTTCCTTCCAATTTTCAAGAAACTGTCTTCGTTCGCATCTTGAACATGAGAGAGGATAGTAACACTTATCCATTTTACTAATTTGTATGAAGTGAGAGTGTTTAAAGTTAGTGTGCGGGAAATATATGGATGTATATATGGATATATATAGATGAAGAAGGAAGACACTACATTTGCTCATGTCATCTCTTTGCACATTGGTAACAAGTATGTAAGCATCCATGTTTTTCACATTGGAAACGTAAAGATCCATATCCTGTTTCATCTCTTGCACTTGTAAAAATAAGAAAGTATGGTATTGCAATTGTGATACCATATAACAAACTAAGACTACAAATAACATCAAATAACAAACTAGCTACAATTACATAATCACACTCGATTTCTTTAAACTTTTCATTTTCCCTTCTCCTTTCCTACTTTTTATTGGATTTCACACTCACACCCTCTCGGTGAGTAGTGGATGCATGATCGGTGGCGTCCGCAAAAGTGGGAAAAACTGATTTGCAATCCTCGCAATAAGTTGGCTCTTCATTCTTGTTTGAATTTCGGTGAACCGATGCGTTGTGGCATTGTTTGACGCCGCTGACACTAAATGCCCTCTTCTGACAGTTGCTGTTGTAACAAGAAAACTCATAGTAATCTTTATCTATAGTGATTGTTGTGGTAGCTGCTTTACTACTATAATATCAAAAATCAATCACTATAGATAAGGATTACGATTCGTTTTTTTGTTACAACAGCAACTGTCAGAGGAGAGCCTTTAGTGCCAGCGGCGGCAAACAATGCCACAACGCATCCATTCACCGAAATTCAAACAAGAAGGAAGAGGCAACTTATTGCGAGGATTGCAAATCAGTTTTTCCCACTTTTGCGGACGCCACCGATCATGCATCCACTACTCACGGAGAGGGTGTGAGTGTGAAATCCAAGAAAAAGAAGGAAAGGAAAAGGTAAAGGGGAAGGGAAAATGAAAACCTTGAAGAAATCGAGTGTGATTATGTAATTTTAGCTAGTTTGTTATTTGTAGTCTTAGTTTGGAGTTGTAGTATGTTGCGAATTGTTTGTGTTTTAGTTTTTGAAGTCTTAGGTAGGCTCTGTATGCAAGTGATAATTCTTATCTCTGTTTTTCGCAAGATTGTGTTTGAATCTCTTGTATTATTATTATCAGAATTAGCTTTTCAACGGCAATTACTTGGCTACATTATGTGACAAATAATCATTTCAGTTTTGTTACAATGTTTCTGTGAATGGCTTGGCTGCCTCACCTACAATTCATCTTCCCCCTTGTATCCCTGAAAAAGAACTTACAGATGTGGGGAACAAGCTGCTTAAACCCCCCTTTCAACTCAACAGAGGGATTGCTCAAGCTTCTTGATGTAAAAACCCTTTTCCTTGGTAACAAGTATGTAAGCATCCCTGTTTTTCACATTGGAAACGTAAAGATCCATATCTTGTTTCATCTCTTGCACTTGTAAAAATAAGAAAGTATGGTATTGCAATTGTGATACCATATAATAAACTAAGACTACAAATAACATCAAATAACAAACTAGCTACAATTACATAATCACACTCGATTTCTTTAAACTTTTCATTTTCCCTTCCCCTTCACCTTCTCCTTTCCTACTTTTCCTTGGATTTCACACTCACACCCTCTCGGTGACTAGTGGATGCATGATCGGTGGCGTCCGCAAAAGTGGGAAAAACTGATTTGCAATCCTCGCAATAAGTTGGCTCTTCATTCTTCTTTGAATTTCGGTGAACCGATGCGTTGTGGCATTGTTTGACGCCGCTGACACTAAATGCCCTCTTCTGACAGTTGCTGTTCTAACAAGAAAACTCATAGTAATTTTTATCTATAGTGATTGTTGTGGTAGCTGCTTTACTACTATAATATCAAAAATCAATCACTATAGATAAGGATTATTATGCGTTTTTTTGTTACAACAACAACTGTCAGAGGAGAGCCTTTAGTGCCAGCGGCGGCAAACAATGCCACAACGCATCCATTCACCGAAATTCAAACAAGAAGGAAGAGGCAACTTATTGCGAGGATTGCAAATCAGTTTTTCCCACTTTTGCGGACGCCACCGATCATGCATCCACTACTCACGGAGAGGGTGTGAGTGTGAAATCCAAGAAAAAGAAGGAAAAGAAAAGGTAAAGGGGAAGGGAAAATGAAAACCTTGAAAAAATCGAGTGTGATTATGTAATTTTAGCTAGTTTGTTATTTGTAGTCTTAGTTTGGAGTTCTAGTATGTTGCGAATTGTTTGTGTTTTAGTTTTTGAAGTCTTAGGTAGGCTCTGTATGCAAGTGATAATTCTTATCTCCGTTTTTCGCAAGATTGTGTTTGAATCTCTTGTATTATTATTATCAGAATTAGCTTTTCAACGGCAATTACTTGGCTACATTATGTGACAAATAATCATTTCAGTTTAGTTACAATGTTTCTGTGAATGGCTGCCTCACCTACAATTCATCTTCCCCCTTGAACTTACAGATGTGGGGAACATGCTGCTTAAACCCCCCTTTCAACTCAACGGAGGGATTGCTCATGCTTCTTGATGTAAAAACCCTTTTCCTTGGTAACAAGTATGTAAGCATCCATGTTTTTCACATTGGAAACGTAAAGATCCATATCCTGTTTCATCTCTTGCACTTGTAAAAATAAGAAAGTATGGTATTGCAATTGTGATACCATATAACAAACTAAGACTACAAATAACATCAAATAACAAACTAGCTACAATTACATAATCACACTCGATTTCTTTAAACTTTTCATTTTCCCTTCCCCTTCACCTTCTCCTTTCCTACTTTTCCTTGGATTTCACACTCACACCCTCTCGGTGACTAGTGGATGCATGATCGGTGGCGTCCGCAAAAGTGGGAAAACTGATTTGCAATCCTCGCAATAAGTTGCCTCTTCATTCTTCTTTGAATTTCGGTGAACCGATGCGTTGTGGCATTGTTTGACGCCGCTGACACTAAATGCCCTCTTCTGACAGTTGCTGTTGTAACAAGAAAACTCATAGTAATCTTTATCTATAGTGATTGTTGTGGTAGCTGCTTTACTACTATAATATCAAAAATCAATCACTATAGATAAGGATTACGATTCGTTTTTTTGTTACAACAGCAACTGTCAGAGGAGAGTCTTTAGTGCCAGCGGCGGCACACAATGCCACAACGCATCCATTCACCGAAATTCAAACAAGAAGGAAGAGGCAACTTATTGCGAGGATTGCAAATCAGTTTTTCCCACTTTTGCGGACGCCACCGATCATGCATCCACTACTCACGGAGAGGGTGTGAGTGTGAAATCCAAGAAAAAGAAGGAAAGGAAAAGGTAAAGGGGAAGGGAAAATGAAAACCTTGAAGAAATCGAGTGTGATTATGTAATTTTAGCTAGTTTGTTATTTGTAGTCTTAGTTTGGAGTTGTAGTATGTTGCGAATTGTTTGTGTTTTAGTTTTTGAAGTCTTAGGTAGGATCTGTATGCAAGTGATAATTCTTATCTCCGTTTTTCGCAAGATTGTGTTTGAATCTCTTGTATTATTATTATCAGAATTAGCTTTTCAACGGCAATTACTTGGCTACATTATGTGACAAATAATCATTTCAGTTTAGTTACAATGTTTCTGTGAATGGCTTGGCTGCCTCACCTACAATTCATCTTCCCCCTTGTATCCCTGAAAAAGAACTTACAGATGTGGGGAACATGCTCCTTAAACCCCCCTTTCAACTCAACGGAGGGATTGCTCATGCTTCTTGATGTAAAAACCCTTTTCCTTGGTAACAAGTATGTAAGCATCCATGTTTTTCACATTGGAAACGTAAAGATCCATATCCTGTTTCATCTCTTGCACTTGTAAAAATAAGAAAGTATGGTATTGCAATTGTGATACCATATAACAAACTAAGACTACAAATAACATCAAATAACAAACTAGCTACAATTACATAATCACACTCGATTTCTTTAAACTTTTCATTTTCCCTTCCCCTTCACCTTCTCCTTTCCTACTTTCCTTGGATTTCACACTCACACCCTCTCGGTGACTAGTGGATGCATGATCGGTGGCGTCCGCAAAAGTGGGAAAAACTGATTTGCAATCCTCGCAATAAGTTGCCCCTTCATTCTTCTTTGAATTTCGGTGAACCGATGCGTTGTGGCATTGTTTGACGCCGCTGACACTAAATGCCCTCTTCTGACAGTTGCTGTTGTAACAAGAAAACTCATAGTAATCTTTATCTATAGTGATTGTTGTGGTAGCTGCTTTACTACTATAATATCAAAAATCAATCACTATAGATAAGGATTACGATGCGTTTTTTTGTTACAACAGCAACGGTCAGAGGAGAGCCTTTAGTGTCAGCGGCGGCAAACAATGCCACAACGTATCCATTCACCGAAATTCAAACAAGAAGGAAGAGGCAACTTATTGCGAGGATTGCAAATCAGTTTTTCCCACTTTTGCGGACGCCACCGATCATGCATCCACTACTCACGGAGAGGGTGTGAGTGTGAAATCCAAGAAAAAGAAGGAAAGGAAAAGGTAAAGGGGAAGGGAAAATGAAAACCTTGAAGAAATCGAGTGTGATTATGTAATTTTAGCTAGTTTGTTATTTGTAGTCTTAGTTTGGAGTTGTAGTATGTTGCGAATTGTTTGTGTTTTAGTTTTTGAAGTCTTAGGTAGGCTCTGTATGCAAGTGATAATTCTTATCTCCGTTTTTCGCAAGATTGTGTTTGAATCTCTTGTATTATTATCAGAATTAGCTTTTCAATGGCAATTACTTGGCTACATTATGTGACAAATAATCATTTCAGTTTAGTTACAATGTTTCTGTGAATGGCTGCCTCACCTACAATTCATCTTCCCCCTTGTATCTCTGAAAAAGAACTTACAGATGTGGGGAACAAGCTACTTAAACCCCCCTTTCAACTCAACGGAGGGATTGCTCAAGCTTCTTGATGTAAAAACCCTTTTCCTTGGTAACAAGTATATAAGCATCCATGTTTTTCACATTGGAAGCGTAAAGATCCATATCCTGTTTCATCTCTTGCACTTGTAAAAATAAGAAAGTATGGTATTGCAATTGTGATACCATATAACAAACTAAGACTACAAATAACATCAAATAACAAACTAGCTACAATTACATAATCACACTCGATTTCTTTCATTTTCCCTTCCCCTTCACCTTCTCCTTTCCTACTTTTCCTTGGATTTCACACTCACACCCTCTCGGTGAGTAGTGGATGCATGATCGGTGGCGTCCGCAAAAGTGGGAAAAACTGATTTGCAATCCTCGCAATAAGCTGCCTCTTCATTCTTGTTTGAATTTCGGTGAACGGATGCGTTGTGGCATTGTTTGACGCCGCTGACACTAAATGCCCTCTTCTGACAGTTGCTGTTGTAACAAGAAAACTCATAGTAATCTTTATCTATAGTGATTGTTGTGGTAGCTGCTTTACTACTATAATATCAAAAATCAATCACTATAGATAAGGATTACGATGCGTTTTTTTGTTACAACAGCAACGGTCAGAGAAGAGCCTTTAGTGTCAGCGGCGGCAAACAATGCCACAACGTATCCATTCACCGAAATTCAAACAAGAAGGAAGAGGCAACTTATTGCGAGGATTGCAAATCAGTTTTTCCCACTTTTGCGGACGACACCGATCATGCATCCACTACTCACGGAGAGGGTGTGAGTGTGAAATCCAAGAAAAAGAAGGAAAGGAAAAGGTAAAGGGGAAGGGAAAATGAAAACCTTGAAGAAATCGAGTGTGATTATGTAATTTTAGCTAGTTTGTTATTTGTAGTCTTAGTTTGGAGTTGTAGTATGTTGCGAATTGTTTGTGTTTTAGTTTTTGAAGTCTTAGGTAGGCTCTGTATGCAAGTGATAATTCTTATCTCCGTTTTTCGCAAGATTGTGTTTGAATCTCTTGTATTATTATCAGAATTAGCTTTTCAACGACAATTACTTGGCTACATTATGTGACATAATCATTTCAGTTTAGTTACAATGTTTCTGTGAATGGCTGCCTCACCTACAATTCATCTTCCCCCTTGTATCTCTGAAAAAGAACTTACAGATGTGGGGAACAAGCTGCTTAAACCCCCCTTTCAACTCAACGGAGGGATTGCTCAAGCTTCTTGATGTAAAAACCCTTTTCCTTGGTAACAAGTATATAAGCATCCATGTTTTTCACATTGGAAGCGTAAAGATCCATATCCTGTTTCATCTCTTGCACTTGTAAAAATAAGAAAGTATGGTATTGCAATTGTGATACCATATAACAAACTAAGACTACAAATAACATCAAATAACAAACTAGCTACAATTACATAATCACACTCGATTTCTTTAAACTTTTCATTTTCCTTTCCCCTTCACCTTCTCCTTTCCTACTTTTCCTTGGATTTCACACTCACACCCTCTCGGTGAGTAGTGGATGCATGATCGGTGGCGTCCGCAAAAGTGGGAAAAACTGATTTGCAATCCTCGCAATAAGCTGCCTCTTCATTCTTGTTTGAATTTCGGTGAACGGATGCGTTGTGGCATTGTTTGACGCCGCTGACACTAAATGCCCTCTTCTGACAGTTGCTGTTGTAACAAGAAAACTCATAGTAATCTTTATCTATAGTGATTGTTGTGGTAGCTGCTTTACTACTATAATATCAAAAATCAATCACTATAGATAAGGATTACGATGCGTTTTTTTGTTACAACAGCAACTGTCAGAGGAGAGCCTTTATTGCCAGCGGCGGCACACAATGCCACAAC
This sequence comes from Heracleum sosnowskyi, assembly GCA_030848705.1. Lineage (NCBI taxonomy): Eukaryota > Viridiplantae > Streptophyta > Magnoliopsida > Apiales > Apiaceae > Heracleum > Heracleum sosnowskyi. The sequence continues at coordinate 19,766,161 of CM061243.1, read as the reverse complement.
GCATCCATTCACCGAAATTCAAACAAGAAGGAAGAGGCAACTTATTGCGAGGATTGCAAATCAGTTTTTCCCACTTTTGCGGACGCCACCGATCATGCATCCACTACTCACGGAGAGGGTGTTAGTGTGAAATCCAAGAAAAAGAGGGAAAGGAAAAGGTAAAGGGGAAGGGAAAATGAAAACCTTGAAGAAATCGAGTGTGATTATGTAATTTTAGCTAGTTTGTTATTTGTAGTCTTAGTTTGGAGTTGTAGTATGTTGCGAATTGTTTGTGTTTTAGTTTTTGAAGTCTTAGGTAGGCTCTGTATGCAAGTGATAAATCTTATCTCCGTTTTTCGCAAGATTGTGTTTGAATCTCTTGTATTATTATCAGAATTAGCTTTTCAACGGCAATTACTTGGCTACATTATGTGACAAATAATCATTTCAGTTTAGTTACAATGTTTCTGTGAATGGCTGCCTCACCTACAATTCATCTTCCCCCTTGTATCCCTGAAAAAGAACTTACAGATGTGGGGAACAAGCTGCTTAAACCCCCCTTTCAACTCAACGGAGGGATTGCTCAAGCTTCTTGATGTAAAAACCCTTTTCCTTGGTAACAAGTATATAAGCATCCATGTTTTTCACATTGGAAGCGTAAAGATCCATATCCTGTTTCATCTCTTGCACTTGTAAAAATAAGAAAGTATGGTATTGCAATTGTGATACCATATAACAAACTAAGACTACAAATAACATCAAATAACAAACTAGCTACAATTACATAATCACACTCGATTTCTTTAAACTTTTCATTTTCCCTTCCCCTTCACCTTCTCCTTTCCTACTTTTCCTTGGATTTCACACTCACACCCTCTCGCTGAGTAGTGGATGCATGATCGGTGGCGTCCGTAAAAGTGGGAAAAACTGATTTGCAATCCTCGCAATAAGCTGCCTCTTCATTCTTGTTTGAATTTCGGTGAACGGATGCGTTGTGGCATTGTTTGACGCCGCTGACACTAAATGCCCTCTTCTGACAGTTGCTGTTGTAACAAGAAAACTCATAGTAATCTTTATCTATAGTGATTGTTGTGGTAGCTGCTTTACTACTATAATATCAAAAATCAATCACTATAGATAAGGATTACGATGCGTTTTTTTGTTACAACAGCAACTGTCAGAGGAGAGCCTTTATTGCCAGCGGCGGCACACAATGCCACAACGCATCCATTCACCGAAATTCAAACAAGAAGGAAGAGGCAACTTATTGCGAGGATTGCAAATCAGTTTTTCCCACTTTTGCGGACGCCACCGATCATGCATCCACTACTCACGGAGAGGGTGTTAGTGTGAAATCCAAGAAAAAGAGGGAAAGGAAAAGGTAAAGGGGAAGGGAAAATGAAAACCTTGAAGAAATCGAGTGTGATTATGTAATTTTAGCTAGTTTGTTATTTGTAGTCTTAGTTTGGAGTTGTAGTATGTTGCGAATTGTTTGTGTTTTAGTTTTTGAAGTCTTAGGTAGGCTCTGTATGCAAGTGATAAATCTTATCTCCGTTTTTCGCAAGATTGTGTTTGAATCTCTTGTATTATTATCAGAATTAGCTTTTCAACGGCAATTACTTGGCTACATTATGTGACAAATAATCATTTCAGTTTAGTTACAATGTTTCTGTGAATGGCTGCCTCACCTACAATTCATCTTCCCCCTTGTATCCCTGAAAAAGAACTTACAGATGTGGGGAACAAGCTGCTTAAACCCCCCTTTCAACTCAACGGAGGGATTGCTCAAGCTTCTTGATGTAAAAACCCCTTTCCTTGGTAACAAGTATATAAGCATCCATGTTTTTCACATTGGAAGCGTAAAGATCCATATCCTGTTTCATCTCTTGCACTTGTAAAAATAAGAAAGTATGGTATTGCAATTGTGATACCATATAACAAACTAAGACTACAAATAACATCAAATAACAAACTAGCTACAATTACATAATCACACTCGATTTCTTTAAACTTTTCATTTTCCCTTCCCCTTCACCTTCTCCTTTCCTAATTTTCCTTGGATTTCACACTCACACCCTCTCGGTGAGTAGTGGATGCATGATCGGTGGCGTCCGTAAAAGTGGGAAAAACTGATTTGCAATCCTCGCAATAAGCTGCCTCTTCATTTCTTGTTTGAATTTCGGTGAACGGATGCGTTGTGGCATTGTTTGACGCCGCTGCACTAAATGCCCTCTTCTGACAGTTGCTGTTGTAACAAGAAAACTCATAGTAATCTTTATCTATAGTGATTGTTGTGGTAGCTGCTTTACTACTATAATATCAAAAATCAATCACTATAGATAAGGATTACGATGCGTTTTTTTGTTACAACAGCAACTGTCAGAGGAGAGCCTTTAGTGCCAGCGGCGGCACACAATGCCACAACGCATCCATTCACCGAAATTCAAACAAGAAGGAAGAGGCAACTTATTGCGAGGATTGCAAATCAGTTTTTCCCACTTTTGTGGACGCCACCGATCATGCATCCACTACTCACGGAGAGGGTGTTAGTGTGAAATCCAAGAAAAAGAAGGAAAGGAAAAGGTAAAGGGGAAGGGAAAATGAAAACCTTGAAGAAATCGAGTGTGATTATGTAATTTTAGCTAGTTTGTTATTTGTAGTCTTAGTTTGGAGTTGTAGTATGTTGCGAATTGTTTGTGTTTTAGTTTTTGAAGTCTTAGGTAGGCTCTGTATGCAAGTGATAAATCTTATCTCCGTTTTTCGCAAGATTGTGTTTGAATCTCTTGTATTATTATCAGAATTAGCTTTTCAACGGCAATTACTTGGCTACATTATGTGACAAATAATCATTTCAGTTTAGTTACAATGTTTCTGTGAATGGCTGCCTCACCTACAATTCATCTTCCCCCTTGTATCCCTGAAAAAGAACTTACAGATGTGGGGAACAAGCTGCTTAAACCCCCCTTTCAACTCAACGGAGGGATTGCTCAAGCTTCTTGATGTAAAAACCATTTTCCTTGGTAACAAGTATATAAGCATCCATGTTTTTCACATTGGAAGCGTAAAGATCCATATCCTGTTTCATCTCTTGCACTTGTAAAAATAAGAAAGTATGGTATTGCAATTGTGATACCATATAACAAACTAAGACTACAAATAACATCAAATAACAAACTAGCTACAATTACATAATCACACTCGATTTCTTTAAACTTTTCATTTTCCCTTCCCCTTCACCTTCTCCTTTCCTACTTTTCCTTGGATTTCACACTCACACCCTCTCGGTGAGTAGTGGATGCATGATCGGTGGCGTCCGTAAAAGTGGGAAAAACTGATTTGCAATCCTCGCAATAAGCTGCCTCTTCATTTCTTGTTTGAATTTCGGTGAACGGATGCGTTGTGGCATTGTTTGACGCCGCTGCACTAAATGCCCTCTTCTGACAGTTGCTGTTGTAACAAGAAAACTCATAGTAATCTTTATCTATAGTGATTGTTGTGGTAGCTGCTTTACTACTATAATATCAAAAATCAATCACTATAGATAAGGATTACGATGCGTTTTTTTGTTACAACAGCAACTGTCAGAGGAGAGCCTTTATTGCCAGCGGCGGCACACAATGCCACAACGCATCCATTCACCGAAATTCAAACAAGAAGGAAGAGGCAACTTATTGCGAGGATTGCAAATCAGTTTTTCCCACTTTTGCGGACGCCACCGATCATGCATCCACTACTCACGGAGAGGGTGTTAGTGTGAAATCCAAGAAAAAGAGGGAAAGGAAAAGGTAAAGGGGAAGGGAAAATGAAAACCTTGAAGAAATCGAGTGTGATTATGTAATTTTAGCTAGTTTGTTATTTGTAGTCTTAGTTTGGAGTTGTAGTATGTTGCGAATTGTTTGTGTTTTAGTTTTTGAAGTCTTAGGTAGGCTCTGTATGCAAGTGATAAATCTTATCTCCGTTTTTCGCAAGATTGTGTTTGAATCTCTTGTATTATTATCAGAATTAGCTTTTCAACGGCAATTACTTGGCTACATTATGTGACAAATAATCATTTCAGTTTAGTTACAATGTTTCTGTGAATGGCTGCCTCACCTACAATTCATCTTCCCCCTTGTATCCCTGAAAAAGAACTTACAGATGTGGGGAACAAGCTGCTTAAACCCCCCTTTCAACTCAACGGAGGGATTGCTCAAGCTTCTTGATGTAAAAACCCTTTTCCTTGGTAACAAGTATATAAGCATCCATGTTTTTCACATTGGAAGCGTAAAGATCCATATCCTGTTTCATCTCTTGCACTTGTAAAAATAAGAAAGTATGGTATTGCAATTGTGATACCATATAACAAACTAAGACTACAAATAACATCAAATAACAAACTAGCTACAATTACATAATCACACTCGATTTCTTTAAACTTTTCATTTTCCCTTCCCCTTCACCTTCTCCTTTCCTACTTTTCCTTGGATTTCACACTCACACCCTCTCGGTGAGTAGCGGATGCATGATCGGTGGCGTCCGTAAAAGTGGGAAAAACTGATTTGCAATCCTCGCAATAAGCTGCCTCTTCATTCTTGTTTGAAATTCCGTGAACGGATGCGTTGTGGCATTGTTTGACGCCGCTGCACTAAATGCCCTCTTCTGACAGTTGCTGTTGTAACAAGAAAACTCATAGTAATCTTTATCTATAGTGATTGTTGTGGTAGCTGCTTTACTACTATAATATCAAAAATCAATCACTATAGATAAGGATTACGATGCGTTTTTTTGTTACAACAGCAACTGTCAGAGGAGAGCCTTTAGTGCCAGCGGCGGCACACAATGCCACAACGCATCCATTCACCGAAATTCAAACAAGAAGGAAGAGGCAACTTATTGCGAGGATTGTAAATCAGTTTTTCCCACTTTTGCGGACGTCACCGATCATGCATCCACTACTCACGGAGAGGGTGTTAGTGTGAAATCCAAGAAAAAGAAGGAAAGGAAAAGGTAAAGGGGAAGGGAAAATGAAAACCTTGAAGAAATCGAGTGTGATTATGTAATTTTAGCTAGTTTGTTATTTGTAGTCTTAGTTTGGAGTTGTAGTATGTTGCGAATTGTTTGTGTTTTAGTTTTTGAAGTCTTAGGTAGGCTCTGTATGCAAGTGATAAATCTTATCTCCGTTTTTCGCAAGATTGTGTTTGAATCTCTTGTATTATTATCAGAATTAGCTTTTCAACGGCAATTACTTGGCTACATTATGTGACAAATAATCATTTCAGTTTAGTTACAATGTTTCTGTGAATGGCTGCCTCACCTACAATTCATCTTCCCCCTTGTATCCTTGAAAAAGAACTTACAGATGTGGGGAACAAGCTGCTTAAACCCCCCTTTCAACTCAACGGAGGGATTGCTCAAGCTTCTTGATGTAAAAACCATTTTCCTTGGTAACAAGTATATAAGCATCCATGTTTTTCACATTGGAAGCGTAAAGATCCATATCCTGTTTCATCTCTTGCACTTGTAAAAATAAGAAAGTATGGTATTGCAATTGTGATACCATATAACAAACTAAGACTACAAATAACATCAAATAACAAACTAGCTACAATTACATAATCACACTCGATTTCTTTAAACTTTTCATTTTCCCTTCACCTTCTCCTTTCCTATTTTTCCTTGGATTTCACACTCACACCCTCTCGGTGAGTAGTGGATGCATGATCGGTGGCGTCCGCAAAAGTGGGAAAAACTGATTTGCAATCGTCGCAATAAGCTGCCTCTTCATTTCTTGTTTGAATTTCGGTGAACGGATGCGTTGTGGCATTGTTTGACGCCGCTGACACTAAATGCCCTCTTCTGACAGTTGCTGTTGTAACAAGAAAACTCATAGTAATCTTTATCTATAATGATTGTTGTGGTAGCTGCTTTACTACTATAATATCAAAAATCAATCACTATAGATAAGGATTACGATGCGTTTTTTTGTTACAACAGCAACGGTCAGAGGAGAGCCTTTAGTGTCAGCGGCGGCAAACAATGCCACAACGTATCCATTCACCGAAATTCAAACAAGAAGGAAGAGGCAACTTATTGCGAGGATTACAAATCAGTTTTTCCCACTTTTGCGGACGCCACCGATCATGCATCCACTACTCACGGAGAGGGTGTGAGTGTGAAATCCAAGAAAAAGAAGGAAAGGAAAAGGTAAAGGGGAAGGGAAAATGAAAATCTTGAAGAAATCGAGTGTGATTATGTAATTTTAGCTTGTTTGTTATTTGTAGTCTTAGTTTGGAGTTGTAGTATGTTGCGAATTGTTTGTGTTTTAGTTTTTGAAGTCTTAGGTAGGCTCTGTATGCAAGTGATAATTCTTATCTCCGTTTTTCGCAAGATTGTGTTTGAATCTCTTGTATTATTATCAGAATTAGCTTTTCAATGGCAATTACTTGGCTACATTATGTGACAAATAATCATTTCAGTTTAGTTACAATGTTTCTGTGAATGGCTGCCTCACCTACAATTCATCTTCCCCCTTGTATCCCTGAAAAAGAACTTACAGATGTGGGGAACAAGCTGCTTAAACCCCCCTTTCAACTCAACGGAGGGATTGCTCAAGCTTCTTGATGTAAAAACCCTTTTCCTTGGTAACAAGTATATAAGCATCCATGTTTTTCACATTGGAAGCGTAAAGATCCATATCCTGTTTCATCTCTTGCACTTGTAAAAATAAGAAAGTATGGTATTGCAATTGTGATACCATATAACAAACTAAGACTACAAATAACATCAAATAACAAACTAGCTACAATTACATAATCACACTCGATTTCTTTAAACTTTTCATTTTCCCTTCCCCTTCACCTTCTCCTTTCCTACTTTTCCTTGGATTTCACACTCACACCCTCTCGGTGAGTAGTGGATGCATGATCGGTGGCGTCCGCAAAAGTGGGAAAAACTGATTTGCAATCCTCGCAATAAGCTGCCTCTTCATTCTTGTTTGAATTTCGGTGAACGGATGCGTTGTGGCATTGTTTGACGCTGCTGACACTAAATGCCCTCTTCTGACAGTTGCTGTTGTAACAAGAAAACTCATAGTAATATTTATCTACAGTGATTGTTGTGGTAGCTGCTTTGCTACTATAATATCAAAAATCAATCACTATAGATAAGGATTACTATGCGTTTTTTTGTTACAACAGCAACTGTCAGAGGAGAGCCTTTAGTGCCAGCGGCGGCAAACAATGCCACAACGCATCCATTCACCGAAATTCAAACAAGAAGGAAGAGGCAACTTATTGCGAGGATTGCAAATCAGTTTTTCCCACTTTTGCGGACGCCACCGATCCACTACTCACGGAGAGGGTGTGAGTGTGAAATCCAAGAAAAAGAAGGAAAGGAAAAGGTAAAGGGGAAGGGAAAATGAAAACCTTGAAGAAATCGAGTGTGATTATGTAATTTTAGCTAGTTTGTTATTTGTAGTCTTAGTTTGGAGTTGTAGTATGTTGCGAATTGTTTGTGTTTTAGTTTTTGAAGTCTTAGGTAGGCTCTGTATGCAAGTGATAATTCTTATCTCCGTTTTTCGCAAGATTGTGTTTGAATCTCTTGTATTATTATTATCAGAATTAGCTTTTCAATGGCAATTACTTGGCTACATTATGTGACAAATAATCATTTCAGTTTAGTTACAATGTTTTTGTGAATGGCTGCCTCACCTACAATTCATCTTCCCCCTTGTATCCCTGAAAAAGAACTTAGAGATGTGGGGAACAAGCTGCTTAAACCCCCCTTTCAACTCAACGGAGGGATTGCTCAAGCTTCTTGATGTAAAAACCCTTTTCCTTGATTTTTTAACATAAAGATTTGATTTTTGTGGTAGCCCTTTTTAGATTATTTGATTTTGTTGATCTGAGCAACATAGGTATACATAATTTACAGTTTAAAGATTATCCTACTGTTTGTTAGTTTAAAGCACCCTTCATTCTCTGTTTTTATTTACATACCTTCATCTAATTGTATTGTTTATTCTATTAGCTAAATATCTCATTATGATATTTCCGTTTGCAGTTCCATGATAAGAAATACTTACTTGTAGCATTGACATTTTTTAACCTTAAATCTGCAATATTTGAGTTTTCTACCTTCATCTTTGTGACATTGGAGGATCTGATTCACTATTTACTCTTTATTGTGGTTTATACTCCTTATAAACGTCAGATACTTGATTCCATTTTGCAAACTATCTACCTGAACTCCTGCTAAATTTGTTAAATTCGCTTGGTCCATGCTGTTATACAGGAACTAGGATGTCTCTTGTCCAAGGTCACTCAAGAGCCCTCCATTCAATGCTTGATGCTCTTCAGCCTGCCATGAAGGCGCTAATGGGCATTGAAATATTGATGCACAGTGATACTGATGTAAAAGTATGGGTTGCATCTTGCCTGAGTGAAATTGCAAGGATAATGGCGCTAAATGCACCTTACAGTGATGAAGAAATGAAGGTACTTTGATTTTTAAAATTGTAAAATTTACTTTATTAATCTAAGTTGAATGGATCTCTTGCTTTATAATCTGTGGTTCAGCTTTTTTAAAAGGCATACCAAACTGATGTAAATTAACGATGTTACATGTTGTACTTTTCATTTTATTGGTCTACAAAATTTTTTTGAGCTGAGCATCGTGGCAGTGGAGCAACTATCCAACATGAGTGCTCACAGTTACTTAAGAGCCGTTTTAGTTCTCAGAACCCTTGCAAGCATAAGGCTTTGTGTACTAATGTTGGACCTTGAATTGGATGATTTTATACTTAAAATGTTTGGACAGTTTCTTGACACGAAGAGGTATGCATCAGCAAGTTAGTTTAATCTACCTAACCTTGATTTATAACATGCAGAATATTGAAATTATTTTGATTGTATCATATAAATTTTCTTCATGTCCAAATTTCAGTTGCAGCCAACCTGATGCTAGATTATCAGATATGGAGAGAATCATGACCTTGATTGTAGAGGAAAGCGAAGAATGTTCATTTGAACTTCCGAGGGTTCTTCTGAAGAGTGTGAAAAGGAAAAACCAGGTACTTTTTTCTTCGATGTAATTTTCACATTGGATTATATGAGGATGGACTATTCTTTTATTCTCTTCATGTATTTATGTTCTCTTGGGTTTTTCAGAACATTTCTCCCCTTTCATGGGAATTTGGGCAGAAAGTCTTGAAGAACTGTGCTGACATACTCAGATATGATATTCCAAGAGCAGTCAATTCCATAGGAATTGCATTAAATGATTTTGCAGAAATTGTTGCTTCAATATGTCAATTGACGCCGAAAACAGACTGTGGTGGTAGGTTGCCCCCCCTCCTTTTTTACCTGTTTCCATTTATGCTAATACTGAATTAATATCTGCCTAGATTATATGGAGTGCTACATCTTTCTTGGTGATTGCAAATGTTGTCCTACTTTGATATGTAAATTGAAATTGTTTTTTTATCTTTTCATTCTTTTAGTCGATTTTTTGCTATTCCGTAGATTTTTCATGCTTTTGTATTTTCTGGTTGGAGGTGTTTAGGTTAAAGAAAATTTGAAATTGGCTTTATTCTTTCAAATATGTTATTATCACATTACTTTTGTCTCCCTGCCACGTGGCGGTAATGACCTCAAGCATATTCGGTTCAGGTATGCTCTAATATATGATAGTCTTTTATTTTTGCTACGCACTTAAATTTTTATTAAACATACAAAACTTTATCTGAATTTTGTATTGTAACATCCCATGTTTGGTTAATTTTGAACGTCACGAGTTTGTTTAGGTAGTAGTAGATCGGCAAGCTTTGAGTCGTCGAACAATATTAAACTTCCAATAGTACAGTACGCGTTGAGTTGTGTAATTGGTTTTCATAAAAACCAAAAATCATTAGGAAATGCTTTTTCTATGCATAGAAAAATTAAATCAAAGTAGTTGAAATGGAATGGGACTTGCTAATAGATGCAAATTTTATCTACTATTGACACTTAGACATGAAAAACAAAGATTATGTTTTTATTTTTAAATCTTAAAATAATAGTTAATTTGTACAGGACTGAGACCAAAATAGCTTATTAAATTTGATAATATGATGTTAATCTATTTTAAACTAGTACTTTATTTATTATGCGGACTACATATTATTTTTAGTATGTATAAAGTTTTGTTTATTTATTGACCGCCACTAACGTTTTGTGTTTGACAATATTCAAGTTGGTGCAACAATATTTGTTTGTGATTAGTTCTAAAGTATGGCTGGTATAACATTCTGTACAAAAACAATGCATGAAATACAAAAAATGCAGACCTAATACAAACCAATTATAGTAACAGTTGTGGACTTGACTTCGGATATGACCTTTGTATTCTTTAATTGACATATTAAGAGGACATGGGATGATTCTCACTTGCCTACAACTTCTGCAATGGCTCTAGACACTAGAAAAACCAAACCTCTAAAGATATGTTCTACAACAGATGTCAGAACTGCATTTTCTGCACCGATAGTCTAGAATTAGAATATGAACAAATATGGTGAAATTCTTTTTTTTGACAAATGTAGAAAAAGGACAGGTCAAGACTATTGAGTTTTCATCGAAAGCCTTGAATTTCAATGGATAGACAGTCTAAAAAGTTTGTTATTTGTGATTAGGTACCAAATATATGTTATTAATGTAGCTTTTTATTTAAAATAATATGTCGCTTCCTGCTTTGATTAATTGATAGATTTTATGTTCATAGTTGTGAGAGATAGAGAAATTAACACAAGTTGTTAGAAGTAGACTACAGACTACAGTTACAAAGTTAAGTCTTATGAATTTGAAGGGGTTGGTCTTGATTTTGCTGTTACCATATTCTACTTCCATCATACAGGAAACAGTTTGTCAAACTTTAAGTTCTGCAAATTTATCTATAGTTGGGTGACTACTTCTCCTAAAGGTGCCGGATCATTAAATTGTTGCTTTTGAATATAATCATTTGATCAATCAGGTTACCTTGGTAAAGTTATGGAAGTCTAACAAATCTTTATTCAGAATTATTTTGAAGAATTATTTCTCCTTTTTCTGCTTTCTTTTGTATATTCAGAATTTTGTTTATAATTTATTGTTTCCAATGGTTTACTTTAATACAATATTTTGTTACCCTTGTGTTTTTAGAATGATATTCTTATTTTAAAGTTATGCTTTGTTTTTATTCTATTTACAACCGTTATAAATATAATTTTGAAGAGGACCCGACACTTGATTGTGGATATTATAGTATCATTTTGGATATTATAATTACAAATAAATATTAGTTACTTTGAGAATATTAGGTTGTGGCTGCTTAAATAAATTATAAAGGATCTCATATGATGAGGAAAAAAATCCTACAATTTTTACAAAAAAACAAAGTGATTTGAATAACTATATATATATATTGTTTTACGTGTTTTGCCAAATAATGGTTGCCAAACAATGGTTATATCCACTATATCCACGTCCATTTAGATTTGTAGATGTTTTTTAACTTTAACATTGGTTGGATATTATTTAAAATGTACAAAAGTATAGTTTTATAGTAATTACAAACGCATGAAAATAACCAAATTCACATATATGTTATTTAAATATTATTCTCTTGAAAAATATATTTGTAAACAATTTGTGCAAAATAAACAAGTCATTTTTAAAAATATTTAAATAATCCGTCCGTGCTTCGCACGTGTTGTAAGCTAGTATTATATTAAGTTATAAACAAGTCAAATACAAAACACATATTTGTTTGTACACCTCGTCAATACAGTTGGCGTCTTTGGCGTCCATATGACGAGCTTTGGCGTCTATGGTGCCAGACTCAACCAATTATGGCCCAATATTTATTATTAAAAGTGGCCTAATAGGCCCAAATACATGAAAAGAGAAGAGGATTTGGTTCAAATTGTTGAAAATGAAGACATTGAAGATGATTAAGACATGAGATTCAATATAGTGATTATGGACACAAATTTTGATTATTGAAATCTGAAATACGATCTTTCAATTCATTTATCTACTGGAACACTTAATGTGGATTTTTATCTTTAATATTATTTGAAATATATATTTTACATATAATTTGTATTCATATATATATATATATATGATTACATATGGCGTCTGCCATGGCGTGCCATGACCGGCGACATGTCGCCGTACAAACAATGATATATATAATATATATATATATATATATATATATATATATATATATATATATATATATAGGCAACTCCTCAAATGAGAACCAACATTAGAGTGAGAACTGAGAACCAATCTCAACCCTACATTTTATATAACTATATTAAATCACAGTCGTACATTTACATACAATCTAAACTCCATCAATACCTCTGCCCTCTTAGTGCCAACACCATTTCTAAGCCATTAACCTCCCAGATGACCACCATAACTTCCGGCGACCAAAAACCTCCACACCTCCACTTCTCTCATCGGATCTGAAATTCGCACATCTCTCTTCACCTCTCTTCTCCATTTCCAGTCACATCTCCTCCTCCGCCGCACATCTCCTCCTCCGTCGCCACTACCAGTACTTTCATCTCAAATCGAAAATTTTGAATTGAGATCTAGCGTTGTTATGTACTCCGTTGTTGAAATTGAGGTCGATTAGAAATAGTAAGGAAGCGACGATGATATTGTTTAATACTTTGGACATTATTATATACGAAGAAGAATATGTGTATAGATCTAAATATTTTTATTAATTTTTTGCTTCAGAAATTTTGGTGATTTGTGTTCAACATTGGTGATTTGCGTTTGAACATTTAGTGATTTACCTTTAAAATTTGTTAAGTATATGGGTGGTAACAATAGTGGCCTAGTTGTGATTTAAATTTCAGTGATTTGTGTTGAATTTGGTAATTTTTGAAATGGTTGTAATGGTAGTATAATTTTTTGGTGATTCTGTTCCAATTTAGTGATTCCGGTGATAGTTGTGTGACGGTGATGGCCTGATGGTGGGGGTGGTTAGACAAAATTAAACAAAAAGAATTGTACAATACTGATAGGGATATATTTTTGATTTTGTAATAAAATAAATAAATTTAATTCTAAAATTACATGAAGTTCTTAGTTCTCATTATAAGAGGGGTTCTCATTAGAGTAGCCCCCTATATATATATATATATCTAATATCGGGTAATTTTTGGGTTTCGGATTCAGATCGGGTTTTGATTGGGTTTCGGTTTTAGGGTCGGATTTCGGATTGATATGTCTAAAATCCAAATATTTTCGGGTTTAAAAATTAAATCCAAATTCAAATCCAAAAAATCGAGTTTCGGATCGAGTATCCGTCGGATCAGATTATTTTGCCTAATTAAAGTCTCAAACATGCCCACTTGATGGGTGCTGGTCTCACATCAATATTTTTTCTTGGGATGCTCGCTCTTTGATATTCTTAACCTTCAACCACGGTTGTAAAAAATGGGAATCAGGTGAAGGCACCGTCCAGGGATTAATCGGGTAATCGAGAATTAATCGGAATAATTAATTGGATCATTAATCAGAATAAATTTAATAATATTTTTTATATACAATTATATTCATATATATATAATTGTTTCGTTATTTCTATTAAATATATGTTATCATATATTTATGCAAAAATGTTAAAAATGTTAGATAATTGTAATAAATAAAATTTTGAAGGTGTAACTTTTCGATTAGAGATCAATTTAGGAGGAAAAAATTAACGATTTAGGCATCTAAAATTATAATTATATGTACACAAATAATGTTTTTTCCTTTTGTTTAGTTAAGTTTCTACTTTTAATTTTTTAATTATTATTTTTTAATTATAACTATTTTTTAATTATTAACCTGATTTTTGACCGATTAATCCGATTTTTGACCGATTCAGTCGATTTTTGACCGTTCTTCTGAAAAAATGATTAATTGACCGATTTTCGCTTAATCAGTTCGGTGACCTGCCGTCTAGCGATTAATCGGCGATTAATCCCGAATCGCCGACTTTTAGAACACTGCCTTCAACATGCATTTCACAACCTTCTAGATATGCTACATATATTACGACATGTTTCTATTTTCTAATACTAATTGTTATGCATCACTATTATGGTAGATTTAGAAAATTGGAACAAATTAATTGAGGTATCTAACAAAGATCTATTGATAAATCGGAAATTTAATGGAATAATAAATTGGAACAAAAATTTGGATAAATTTTAATTTTTTAATAATATTTAATATATTAAACTTATTTATAATAAGATATACCATTCAAAAATAATTTATAATGTTAAAGAAAACTATAATGGTAGATTTTTTAATTTATTGTTATGCATCACTATCCTGGGAGTTTTTTTAATTTATTTATTTTGTTTGATATTAAATTTTGATAATGAAAAATACATTTATATTTACCTTTCTTAAAAATTAAGTAATTAAAAAAAATGATATCTATAAAAACATAAAAAGGAACAAAAAAATAATACTGTGAAAGCATGTAGGGGACAAGTAAAGACGTGGACACTAGTGAATAATAGTACTGTGCATCAAAAAATAATATCTTCTACCAAGACATTCACCGAGGAAGCAGAAGGCATTTTGAAGAAGCTATTCGGAACATATGGAACGTTTTCTATTTCAGGAAAAAGTGTTCATCCTGGATTATCTTCCTAAATCAAAATTGATATCAATTGATCCCTATTCATTCGGTCAAAGTCTCCGTGACCTTTTCACACCACGAAATTCCACTCTCCTCTGTCTCACTGAAGTGAATTGGTTTCGAGAGCATTCCGGCAGTTTGTCGCGGCAGACTAGGTCGAACGGCAGACTAGGTCGAAGAAGTGCTCGTTCATGTCGTCACCGATTCCCCGAAGGAAGCAAACTGCCAACGCATACTAGACGAGACCTATTACATCATGTGAAGCTCAGACACTAGTGAATAATAGTACTGTGCATCATGTGAATCTATGTGAAGCTGTGAGCTGTACAGCCTGTACAATACATTCAATATACTTGGAATTTGACTATCTTTCTTCAGAATTTGTTTTAAAATAACATTTTAAAATAATATTGATAAAGGAAATTAAGCACTGTATTTTAAGTTATTAACATTCCAAGCTGACATATTTAAAAACCACACCCTTCTAAATTGTAAATTAAAATATTATAACAATATTTAATTAAAAATTTCTCAAATTATATTTATGGTAACTTTATAAAATTCAAAATTTAAAAATAATAAATAAATTAAAATTTTATCACAACAATAACTCACATGCTCTAGTCACACTGTCACACAGAAGCAAACACAAGCATCAGCCTAGCAGGCAGCAGCCGCACTTTTATTTTTTACCTTAAATCACATGTGACCTACTTTTTCTTTCTATTTTATATCACATGGAGATGGGTTTTCACGTTTCCAATGTGAAAGAGATAGTAGACGGGGATAGGACATGGATGCTTATATGCTTGTTACGAATGTGCAAAGAGATGATATCATATGAGCAAATGTAGTGTCTTCCTTCTTCCTCTATATAAATCCATATATTCATCCATATATTTCCTGCACTCTAACTTTAAACACTCTCACTTTAAACACTCTCACTTCATACAAATTAGTAAAATGGATAAGTGTTACTATCCTTTCTCATGTTCAAGTTGTGAACGAAAACAATTTCTTGAATATGGGAAGAAAGTTCACAATTCGTCTGTTCATAGGAATATAAGCAAAAAAGAAGACGCAGCTTACTATGAGAAATGTTTGTCCGTGTTTTCTAATTATCCAGATGTTGCACATGCTTCAGAATCTCACGGTGAAAGCGCAAATGTGATGCATGACTAGGCTTATGTTAAAAGTTAAAACACAAATTTCGTTATACTTCCGAAGCATGTGCAACAACATCTGGATAATTAGAAAACACCGACAAACATCAAAGGGTGAAAGCTCAACTGTGAAAGCCAAGTAGGGGTGGCAATTTCGGGTAATGGGTTGGGTTTGTGTCGGGTTTGCTGTACCCAGTCTTATTTTTGAGTCAACCCGAACCTGAAACGAGTTAAATTTTCTCGACCCGAACCTGACCTGTTAGTACTCGATCAACCCGAAAATGACCCGTTTAACCTGAAAATAATTAAAAATAATTATTTATATATAAAAATATTAAATTTTATTTATAAAATATTAAAAAAATATAATTGAAAATTTATCATATGATATATAAATTAAAATCATTTAAATATTATGAAGATATACCACAAATGTATATAATTATGTAATATAAATTTATATATTTTAATTTATTATATATATTAAATTTTCGGGTCGGGTTCGGGTATTTTGGGTCAACCCGAAACTCACCCGAATATTTCGGGTAAATTTTTACCCAACTCGAACCCGACCCGAAACTCAAAATACTCAACCTAAACTCGTACTTTTCCGTGTCGGGTTCGTGTCGGGTTTTGGGTCATGTCAAATTTTGCCACCCCTAAAGCCAAGGAGAAGGAGAAGACATGGAAGGGGAAAGCTTAGCCATGCATCACAGTTGCGCTTTCACCGTGAGATTTCGAAGCATGTGCAACAGCATCTGGATAATTAGAAAACACGGACAAACATTTCTCATACTAAGTTGCGTCTTCTTTTTTGCTTATATTCGTATGAACAGACGAATTGTGAGCTTCCTTCCAATTTTCAAGAAACTGTCTTCGTTCACATCTTGAACATGAGAGAGGATAGTAACACTTATCCATTTTACTAATTTGTATGAAGTGAGAGTGTTTAAAGTTAGTGTGAGGGAAATATATGGATGGATATATGGATATATATAGAGGAAGAAGGAAGACACTACATTTGCTCATGTCATCTCTTTGCAGATTGGTAACAAGTATATAAGCATCCATGTTTTTCACATTGGAAACGTAAAGATCCATATCCTGTTTCATCTCTTGCACTTGTAAAAATAAGAAAGTATGGTATTGCAATTGTGATACCATATAACAAACTAAGACTACAAATAACATCAAATAACAAACTAGCTACAATTACATAATCACACTCGATTTCTTTAAACTTTTCATTTTCCCTTCCCCTTCACCTTCTCCTTTCCTACTTTTCCTTGGATTTCACACTCACACCCTCTCGGTGAGTAGTGGATGCATGATCGGTGGCGTCCGCAAAAGTGGGAAAAACTGATTTGCAATCCTCGCAATAAGCTGCCTCTTCATCCTTGTTTGAATTTCGGTGAACGGATGCGTTGTGGCATTGTTTGACGCCGCTGACACTAAACGGTCTCTTCTGACAGTTGTTGTTGTAACAAGAAAACTCATAGTAATCTTTATCTATAGTGATTGTTGTGGTAGCTGCTTTACTACTATAATATCAAAAATCAATCACTATAGATAAGGATTACTATGCGTTTTTTTGTTACAACAGCAACTGTCAGAGGAGAGCCTTTAGTGCCAGCGGCGGCAAACAATGCCACAACGCATCCATTCACCGAAATTCAAACAAGAAGGAAGAGACAACTTATTGCGAGGATTGCAAATCAGTTTTTCCCACTTTTGCGGACGCCACCGATCATGCATCCACTACTCACGGAGAGGGTGTGAGTGTGAAATCCAAGAAAAAGAAGGAAAGGAAAAGGTAAAGGGGAAGGGAAAATGAAAACCTTGAAGAAATCGAGTGTGATTATGTAATTTTAACTAGTTTGTTATTTGTAGTCTTAGTTTGGAGTTGTAGTATGTTGCGAATTGTTTGTGTTTTAGTTTTTGAAGTCTTAGGTAGGCTCTGTATGCAAGTGATAATTCTTATCTCCGTTTTTCGCAAGATTGTGTTTGAATCTCTTGTATTATTATTATCAGAATTAGCTTTTCAATGGCAATTACTTGGCTACATTATGTGACAAATAATCATTTCAGTTTAGTTACAATGTTTCTGTGAATGGCTGCCTCACCTACAATTCATCTTCCCCCTTGTATCCCTCCCTGAAAAAGAACTTACAGATGTGGGGAACAAGCTGCTTAAACCCCCCTGTCAACTCAATGGAGGGATTGCTCAAGCTTCTTGATGTAAAAACCCTTTTCCTTGGTAACAAGTATATAAGCATCCATGTTTTTCACATTGGAAACGTAAAGATCCATATCCTGTTTCATCTCTTGCACTTGTAAAAATAAGAAAGTATGGTATTGCAATTGTGATACCATATAACAAACTAAGACTACAAATAACATCAAATAACAAACTAGCTACAATTACATAATCACACTCGATTTCTTTAAACTTTTCATTTTCCCTTCCCCTTCACCTTCTCCTTTCCTACTTTTCCTTGGATTTCACACTCACACCCTCTCGGTGAGTAGTGGATGCATGATCGGTGGCGTCCGCAAAAGTGGGAAAAACTGATTTGCAATCCTCGCAATAAGCTGCCTCTTCATTCTTGTTTGAATTTCGGTGAACGGATGCGTTGTGGCATTGTTTGACGCCGCTGACACTAAATGCCCTCTTCTGACTGTTGCTGTTGTAACAAGAAAACTCATAGTAATCTTTATCTATAGTGATTGTTGTGGTAGCTGCTTTACTACTATAATATCAAAAATCAATCTCTATAGATAAGGATTACTATGCGTTTTTTTGTTACAACAGCAACTGTCAGAGGAGAGCCTTTAGTGCCAGCGGCGGCAAACAATGCCACAACGCATCCATTCACCGAAATTCAAACAAGAAGGAAGAGGCAACTTATTGCGAGGATTGCAAATCAGTTTTTCCCACTTTTGCGGACGCCACCGATCATGCATCCACTACTCACGGAGAGGGTGTGAGTGTGAAATCCAAGAAAAAGAAGGAAAGGAAAAGGTAAAGGGGAAGGGAAAATGAAAACCTTGAAGAAATCGAGTGTGATTATGTAATTTTAGCTAGTTTGTTATTTGTAGTCTTAGTTTGGAGTTGTAGTATGTTGCGAATTGTTTGTGTTTTAGTTTTTGAAGTCTTAGGTAGGCTCTGTGTATGCAAGTGATAATTCTTATCTCCGTTTTTCGCAAGATTGTGTTTGAATCTCTTGTATTATTATTATCAGAATTAGCTTTTCAATGGCAATTACTTGGCTACATTATGTGACAAATAATCATTTCAGTTTAGTTACAATGTTTCTGTGAATGGCTGCCTCACCTACAATTCATCTTCCCCCTTGTATCCCTGAAAAAGAACTTACAGATGTGGGGAACAAGCTGCTTAAACCCCCCTTTCAACTCAACGGAGGGATTGCTCAAGCTTCTTGATGTAAAAACCCTTTTCCTTGATTTTTTAACATAAAGATTTGATTTTTGTGGTAGCCCTTTTTAGATTATTTGATTTTGTTGATCTGAGCAACATAGGTATACATAATTTACAGTTTAAAGATTATCCTACTGTTTGTTAGTTTAAAGCACCCTTCATTCTCTGTTTTTATTTACATACCTTCATCTAATTGTATTGTTTATTCTATTTGCTAAATATCTCATTATGATATTTCCGTTTGCAGTTCCATGATAAGAAATACTTACTTGTAGCATTGACATTTTTTAACCTTAAATCTGCAATATTTGAGTTTTCTACCTTCATCTTTGTGACATTGGAGGATCTGATTCACTATTTACTCTTTATTGTGGTTTATACTCCTTATAAACGTCAGATACTTGATTCCATTTTGCAAACTATCTACCTGAACTCCTGCTAAATTTGTTAAATTCGCTTGGTCCATGCTGTTATACAGGAACTAGGATGTCTCTTGTCCAAGGTCACTCAAGAGCCCTCCATTCAATGCTTGATGCTCTTCAGCCTGCCATGAAGGCGCTAATGGGCACTGAAATATTGATGCACAGTGATACTGATGTAAAAGTATGGGTTGCATCTTGCCTCAGTGAAATTGCAAGGATAATGGCGCTAAATGCACCTTACAGTGATGAAGAAATGAAGGTACTTTGATTTTTAAAATTGTAAAATTTACTTTATTAATCTAAGTTGAATGGATCTCTTGCTTTATAATCTGTGGTTCAGCTTTTTTAAAAGGCATACCAAACTGATGTAAATAAACGATGTTACATGTTGTACTTTTCATTTTATTGGTCTACAAAATTTTTTTGAGCTGAGCATCGTGGCAGTGGAGCAACTATCCAACATGAGTGCTCACAGTTACTTAAGAGCCGTTTTAGTTCTCAGAACCCTTGCAAGCATAAGGCTTTGTGTACTAATGTTGGACCTTGAATTGGATGATTTTATACTTAAAATGTTTGGACAGTTTCTTGACACGAAGAGGTATGCATCAGCAAGTTAGTTTAATCTACCTAACCTTGATTTATAACATGCAGAATATTGAAATTATTTTGATTGTATCATATAAATTTTCTTCATGTCCAAATTTCAGTTGCAGCCAACCTGATGCTAGATTATCAGATATGGAGAGAATCATGACCTTGATTGTAGAGGAAAGCGAAGAATGTTCATTTGAACTTCCGAGGGTTCTTCTGAAGAGTGTGAAAAGGAAAAACCAGGTACTTTTTTCTTCGATGTAATTTTCACATTGGATTATATGAGGATGGACTATTCTTTTATTCTCTTCATGTATTTATGTTCTCTTGGGTTTTTCAGAACATTTCTCCCCTTTCATGGGAATTTGGGCAGAAAGTCTTGAAGAACTGTGCTGACATACTCAGATATGATATTCCAAGAGCAGTCAATTCCATAGGAATTGCATTAAATGATTTTGCAGAAATTGTTGCTTCAATATGTCAATTGACGCCGAAAACATACAGTGGTGGTAGGTTCCCCCCCTTTTTTACCTGTTTCCATTTATGCTAATACTGAATTAATATCTGCCTAGATTATATGGAGTCCTACATCTTTCTTAGTGATTGCAAATGTTGTCCTACTTTGATATGTAAATTGAAATTGTTTTTTTATCTTTTCATTCTTCTAGTAGATTTTTCCATGCTTTTGTATTTTCTGGTTGGAGGTGTTTAGGTTAAAGAAAATTTGAAATTGGCTTTATTCTTTCAAATATGTTATTATCACGTATTATATTGCTGGACACTTTACTCTCAGTTTGGACTTTGAGTTTGAGCCGTCATAGATAGAAACAAATCTTGATCGAACCCATATTTGCCCAATGGATACAATCTGCTCATGGCAAAACTTCATATGGGTTTGATGTACTTTTATCTTCAACGAATAGTCCAGCCTTTGCAAATCATTTTATTTCCCTGTCAGTGATAATGAGAAGAACCTTCTTCAGGTAACCTCCTCGAGGCACTTTTGGCATCACTACTTCATGGCTAATAGTATGCATTTTACCTATAGCCATCTCGTCTTTCATTGCAATGACCTTGTCTTTCGTTCTTTTAACTTCCAGGGTCATTAAATTACTCGAGCTCAATTTTGTTTATAGGACACTGAAAAATTTGTATCTGAAGACATTAGCATAAGAAAAAATGGCGAAGATAGAGATGAACAACCAAGATCCTGCATGATTGGTGGTGGCTCTGACACTCTTGTACATGAGATTTCTTTAGCGAATTGCCAAGAGATAAGTGCCACAGCACTAAGCAATTCCCAAGCCAAAGATAAAAGTAAAGAAGCCGTGACACAATAGTCTCCAAAGAAAAGGGGTAGGAAACCTAATTCTCTGAGAAAAGAAGAAGAGGGGTATGAGAATTCCTGGGCTATTGGAATAAGCAGCTCTCATAAAACACCTTCCAGTGGGAAGAATCCCAGAAAGAGAAGTAAACCATCTAATAGTTCAGCTTCTGTGGGTTTAGCATCTCCAGCGGAACCTGGCAAAGAACCCAAATCTCTTGCCTTTTCAGTCAAAAATGTACAAGGTGCAAGTCTGCCTTCACCACTGTCTGGGAACTGCAGCATTCCAGAGAATGTTCACTCTAGACCTAAATCTGGAGTGCATCAGAAAGAAAAATTGAAGAGTTCAATGAATCCAGACAATGGCCTCAATTTATTGTCAGTTTCTGCAGAAGGCCTGATCAATACTGAGAATGAAGAATCGCCTCCGAGAGTAGCTCCCAAAATATCTGGAAGCACTGGGAATCCCCGGGGAAAGAGGAAGAAAGGTGTGACAAATACTGCATCTCAAGCTGATGCGAAACCAAAATGCAAAAGGGCCCTAAAGTAAAATGAAATAAAAATAACCGGAGATTCTGCTGAGATACATGGAGAAGATTTAACTCCTACCAAGACAGATGGCATTATCAGTTCTCAGGAAACAATAACGGAGTTTCCAGTCTTGCAACTTGACGCTGGTTTACAAAAACTAGGCAGGAGTGCTCCCATTGGGCATGCTACTGAACAACCCGGTGATGGGTCTGAGTTTGGTGGAGCAGCAAAGGTATGTTGCAAAAATAATATAGGAATGTTGTTGTCATCTAAAGTTGTCTTCTGATTATTTGGATGGAGGTATAATGCCTGCTCTGTGCTGTTAACAACTTGTAAGTTCTTTATTCCAACAATTTGCAGTAGAAATTAACCGCTTCAGAAGAAATTTGATTCTTATATATTTTTTCTACGTCAATTTTTTTTTTAATTACAAGAATCTTGTACATGAAAATCTCAATCTTTGATGTTTGATTTGATCAAAATGTTCCTGCTCCGGATCAGGGTGAAGAGTTGGTTGGTCACAAGATAAAGGTTTGGTGGCCAGCAGATGACCAGATGACCAGTGAGTACTAATGAACATCATCCTTTACATTTTCATAATTTTTTTACAAGCTGTATCGATGTACTTTCTTGAAAATTATAACCGTATCCTCCACATTTTTCTAGTTTGGAATGTCCTGAAAATGCATGAAAACAGATTAGCGTTCTAGTATTTCTACAACAGCAAAGTGTAACTACGTGATTGCTCTGAGTATGTTTATGTATTCTAATAAACCCGTGCTAGCATTAATGAAAGGTTATTACCTTGAAGGTGGCTCTTGTCTGATGGAAAGCTACGCATTAGAAGTTCCTGTGAATTACTTGCCCCCTCAAGAGATTTTTGTCACTCCCACTAATTAACACTAGAACCATGAAATATGTTGGACAATGAAGCGCATATGTTTCAAGAGTGCATACCTGCTTGGGGCTTGATTCAAGTTCAGCTATTATTATAATTTACCTTATATGCCTGTTTTGTATTTCCCTCGACCCTCTTGGCACTTTTCCCAATATATGGGTGTTATTGGCCCATTATATATGAATCCGACGGCAGACCCAATATTGGTTATTGTAAAAGTGGCTTGCTCCCACAGAAATACTTTGAAGGAAATCCTATAGGAATGGATCCCTCCCATATATATTGTACTAGTTTATTGGATGAATTTGTAAACAGTACCGTATTACTTGACTCTTAGTATGGTAGTTCGTTGTTTAGGTTAGTGGTCGATGGTCTTTTCCTAGTGTCCTTACGTTTCAAGGGTTTTGTCCCAGTTTGTATCTGGTTTTCGTGGTTATAAAATACTTTTTGAGTAAAGTGCACTTTGTGTACTCGTACTTTAGTCAAGACACCACTTGCAATACTATAGTTTAAAACCGAGCAGTTGCAATATCAATGTTTGTATTTCTCTGCACTTTGTTGTATTCCGTTATTAATTTAGGGAGTAAAGTGCACTTTGTGTACTCACATTTTACTCTAAAGTGCATTTTGTGTACTCGCACTTTATTCTAAATTTTGAACTAAAGTATTGCAAGTGATGTATTGAGCAAAGTATTGATAGACTTGTGTTCACCGATCTAATTTTGAATTAGCACACTCTCCTATAGAACTCATTAGTTGAATTCCACTGAATCTCTGGGAGACGTGAATAATCTTCATGCTTAACAGATCATACATAATTTTAATTTAGTCTGGTAGTTGGTATTCAGTAACCTGTGTTGAAATTATCTGAGAACCTTCTACTTTTGCTCTATATGCAACATTCACAATAGAACTTTCAACCTTCTGAACACCTTCCTTTTGTGCAACTATTCTCTCCTGAATACTTAATAACAATGAGGAATCCAATCAGCCATGTGTTGTTCCCTAATCTCTATTAAGTGTTAAAAGACTAATTGTTTTATTTTTTAATTTCCAGATTCAGGTTCCCCGGTGCTGAAGCCAGTTCTTCTCATCCAGGGAATCTCATTGAAAAGGTGAGGTCATTAGTATAAACTCTTTTCTCTGGATAAGTATCCTAAGAAGTTGTGATGAAAACTTGATACTGTCATAAGACTGAGTGATGATATTTCTGTTATGGTCATCGTATTCCTCATATCCTATATACATAGCAAAATCTATTTGTTTATCATGCACTTTTTCTAGGAACAGGAGCAAAGTGTTGAAATTTAAAAACTCTGGAGAAGCAAAATATATATTATCTTTTTAGCTGGCCCCTGTAAAAATGATTACTGATGATATTTGTGTAAATTTGATACAGGCTTCTGTTGTACATCGGAAGAATGGGACGTCAACTTCCTGTGAGCAAGGCGGGCTTGTCAGAAACAAATTGAAGCCAGATGGGGTAATTGGTTCTTCGTTCATTATGATATGTCTTTTTTATTTCATCTCTTTCTTCTTGAAACATGTAATCTGATAGTAGAAACTCTGACACAGAACACTTACCGTAAATATTCATTTCCTTTTCTAGGTTCCAAAAGGAGGACCTTGCATGGTGAACAAGGGAATAATAAATCATCAGAAAATGATCAAGTTGTCGAGGCAAGCAGCATCCCGGTTGATGTCAGAGGATACAGGGTGAAGGCTGCCAATGCACCTATCTATATTAACATCCATATTGGCCAAGTAAGGTGAAATTGCTGCACATTGTATGTTCACATCAGCTGCTGTGAGAGTGTCAATGCTCGAAGTGACATGTGATATTGTCAAGCGGCTTCAAAGCAACAATGCAGAAGACAATATATTGCAGCTGGAAGCCATGGAAACTGAAGTGCGTGATGCAGAGGAAGCTAAAATTGAAGTGTCCGGGCTGCAACTGTGCATGAAGAAATTTGGAGAAGCTGAAGTGGGGAGAAGTCCTTCACACCTCAGAGAGAAATGAAGGCCAAACTTATGCTGGTTTCCAAAGCTGCTCAAAGGGATTTGGCAGCTGCGCAGAAGTGGGGTGTCATATTCTGATGGTTGGGGTGTCATATTTTGACTCGCTTGCAGAAGTTAAAACAAACAAAAAAGTTTGTTTTTTTTAAAAAGCATAACAGAAGCATACATTGCTATAGCATGCATATCTGCTTCTGTTAGATATTCCGTCTGTCAAATGTCTATCCTAAGTTCTATTACCTACCGTATGCAGGTTTACCTTAGTATCTAATTAATTCTTGCAAGCATAATGTACTACTTGTGACAGCAATACATTCTACTTGAATAAGATGTTTTGGTTACTTCATATTTTTCTGCCCAATGATAATTTGGTAACAAGGTATGTTATGACAACACAATTATTATTTGTGTGAACAACAAAAACCGAATCAAAATCATTGAGATGGACGAACAAGGAAAAGACATTTAAGGTCTAGACCGATATTTCCAATATAAGACCAAAAACTTGAACTAAAAATACATTTATAGCAATGTGATGAAAACCCTTCATGGCTGCATGACAATAAATTCTACGAACCATCCTTTGTAGTCCTTGGGGTTGCATGAATTTCCTTGGCTACTACATTTGTAACATGTACACAAAAAAAGAAAAGCTAGTAGTAAAATTAAATTTCTAGTAAGAAACCTTGTGAAGATTAAAACCAAGAAATCACATTTTACAAAATATAAGGAATAAAAATAACAATAATAAGTTTTATAGGAAAATTAAATATCAAGAGGTAGGCATGTTGCATTGTTGAGGATAACACTCACTGCAATCCAAAGAGACTTCTTCCATGAAGTATGAAATTATCTAAACGATACTCAATCTTTTTCATCTCTCTCTTTTTCATGTCGTAAAGGTATATACATCTCTGACGGGTGTGCATGAGCACCAACACTCCATTAGTTGTATCAGCCACCGGAAAAAGTAGTTTAAGGTCAGGCGATGGACGCTCTTTACACGATGATGTCCCTATGTAATAGTCTATGATGTTGGCATCGATACTATATTTTTTAGACCACTTGCCATGAATGTTAGGTCGAGGGACTACACACTTTCGAGATTCACAATACACAAATGCAGAGCACACACAAACAATAGATTAGTTGACAAGTAACACACACAAAACCCACGTCCCAACTTCTATTATTAATCAAAACAGTTATCAATAATACAATCAAAACAATAACACCTCAATGGTGTCCCAACTGATACTTGAGCCAAACAGTGCTCAAGCATCTCCCAAACAATACTAAGACGATTACAACTCTTAAGCTTTCACCTATCAAACAAATACAATATGACTATGTTTATATAGCCACCAAGACTTGCCATACTTGTTTTACAAGACTTACCATACTTGTTATACAAGACTTTTTATTGTTGGTACCTAATTCTCTAATTTAATCATGACTAAGACATATCATATATAATAATTGTCTACACATACAATTATTACCAAAACAGTCTTAATCACCCAAATTCTTATTACCATATTGGGTTGAACATCCGGTCAAACCCAACAATGAATTCCTTCCAATATCCATATATCCATCGTAGCATTGGACATGCCGTATGTTAAAGAAAGATGTCCTTCTAGCTCTCTGAGGCGATACGACTGCCCTATAGTACTTTCTTCACCACTATTTAAAGGAAGCTCAATTTTGATAGTATTTTCATCACTCACATCCATTAAAAGAACAAATTTGGGAACATTCCAATACAAGAACCTTCCATTTATAGATACTGGATCACTCCATCAACCTAAAGGTCCCTCAAACAAATTATTCCAAGGCCCTGAAATCTGTTTCCAGGCATCACTCGAATCTCCGATGTTGAAAATCTCAAAACCAAAATCATCAGACATGTGCACCACTTTAAAAGAATTTGTGCAAGGATCAAATCCAAGGGCCATTCCACATTCTTCATGTCGGCAACCTGAAGGACACATTGGGAGTGTCGAACAAAAGCTGGTCACGAAATTCACAACTTGTAGCACAATTTTCTTGTATTCTTGCCCAAGTCCCCCTTTTGGTGGCCGGGAACTTGTCAAGAGTATGCCATAACAACTAGACCTAAACAATGCCTTGTTGCTTAGTTCAAGGTCATGTAGTTTGTAGTCGAGTTGTTTTTCATTGATTTCCAATTGATAAGTTTTGTAGCGTGAAGTGTACCAACGTTGTACTAGGAAATCACGTTTTTTCCTGGCAAAGTTGTCAAGCATTGGATCCTGAGATAATGTTTTTCCATGCTTTGCATACGAGTCTAAATTCTTGGTAGAGGTTCTCCAGTGGAAATTTAACAAGAATCCCATATATAATTTCTGGAGGAAGATTTGGAAGGAGGACTTCATCTATAAGTTTTGGAGGAAGGACTTGATCTTTCTTTTTGTTTGAATTAGTTAGTAAAATTATTTCGTACAATATTTGTATAACATTTGTTTGCTATATAGCTTATTGTTTAAGAGATATAATTGATTATACAACATATTATATAATTTATAAAAAAATATTATTTAATATGGTACAAAATATTCTCTTTAACTATTGCAAAGTAACGCAAATTAAATCATATTTTGCTAACTTCGAAAAACAAACTTATTGGCCTTATGACTACATCTTCCGTATCCAAATTCCTTATTTTGTTGATATTCATTGTCTACTCGCTATATCCATTAATTTTTATCATAATTTATTTGGTCCATAATTACTTTTGATCTCCCTGAACCGTAATAAATGTAATGAATCAAATAGAGAACGTGGATATGAAATATGTAATAAGACCAATAGTGTGTTTTCAATTTGCAAAATTAGATTTGATATGCATCACTTTGCAATAGTGAATGAAGTTCTAACTTAGTAATTTCTTTCAAATAGCGATTATCAATCATTATTGTCACAATTTATTTAATGTTCAAATGTTTTAATATTATATTTTATATTAAAAAATTTCAGCTAGGTCTTTGTTTACGTTTGAGTTTAATAGTACGATGACAATCTCCACTTTCTATAAAAGTGTTTTATACTATTAACATCAAATCTTTTAACATTTTTCGAACTCAACCCCATGTATAGTTAATATATTAAATTTGTCTGCTAAAATTAAATTTAGAATACACATGATAAGAATCATATTAAAATCTGAATTACAACTTAGATGTAATATTAACTTTAGATGTTTCTTTAAAAAAAATCAATCAAATTTCAATATACTACAATATATTATAAAATACGAGGTCATAAGATGGGTTGACAAACACCCCCCATAAGCAACTTATAATGCATAAGTTAAAGTTGCCGAACATGCCCTATATTTCAATACAATCATCTACGTGAAAAGTATTTATTGTGAAGAAAAATATGATGTGTTTTTGAATTCACAATAATTATATATATATAGGATCATATTCTTTGTAAAACCAAACTAAGAACCCTTAGAACTCTAATTTATATTTTAAAATAATATATATTTATTATATGTAGACAAGGGGTAAAGTTATCCATAAACACAAAATACATAATTTAGAGCTAATTAATATTTGATTAACAATTATAATCATACATCGATATCGATCACAAAATTCTCCATCATCATCATAAAATTTCCCCATTATTTTTATCAATTTTTGTGGAAATATTTAAGTTTTGGTATGAACACAATATGAGATAACAGTGTTCTGCAGCTGAACATTTAAATATAAGTAAGTTCAGTTGTAGAACTTTAAAATTTATGTGTTTGAATTCAAATTCGATTGCATGACTTTTATGTTCAACGGTTGAACACGAAAGTTATGGTATGAAAATAATATGAAAAACATTGTTCAACAGCCGAACATTATAAAAAAAATCAAGTTCACTTGTAGAACTTCGCGAAAAAAAATAAGTTTAGTTGTTGAACTTTGAAGTTCATGTGCATAACTATTAAAATTCAGTAGCAGAACACTGTATTTAACTACGAAACAGAATAGGTTCTGCAGTAGAATCCTTTTATTTGAGAAATTTTTTCGTATATAAAATTTTGAATAAAATAAATAAATCATTTTTAAGAAAAAAATTCAAATTGAAAAAACATCCAAAAGATATGTGTGATAAAAAATTAAAATAATAAAAGAAGAATTTGAAAAATTAGTAATTGATTAAACTTCTTTATTTAAATTAATTGAACTAATAGTGTAGTTATGTTATTCCAACAATACCCTTTTAATGATTTTGTATATAAAAATGAGTTGAATCCGGACTGTTGATCTAGTACTAATCCAACGGCTTATAACAGTTTTAAAGTTTTTTTTTTAGCATGTGATTCTTTCTTGATCCTAACCCTATTAAATATAATTAATATTTAGTCATGAATTGTTAATACTCCCTTTGTTCCTTAATATTAGTCGTTTTTGACTATTTTACACAGACCAAGGTGATTAGTTAATGCATTGTTTTACCATTAAATTGACCTTACAGTTTAATGCCTTTATGAAGAGAAAGATGAAAAGCTGGGGGCATTTCATGGAAAACTAAACATTTAATGTACATGGAAAACTGAAATCGTCAAATAAAAAAGAATATGATTGAAAGTTGAAAACGTAAGTTAAAAAGGAACTGAGGGAGTATTAAATATTGAAATAATAATAAATATCAATGATATGCAATAATGAGTTTGACACAATTAATGTACACATATTAAAGTAGATGAACATTAAATAGTAATTAATACATGTATATTGAATTCAAAAAATTTTAAAATATAATTGGAGGGATATTTTGGTAATGTTACTTAATAAATTGGCTCATTAACCCCCTAGTTGCTCTATTATATATACTAGCGTTTTACCCATGCTACGCACCGAAAGCACCCATCTTAAATTTTTTTAAATATGTATAAACATATTATGTAATAAAACTCATATTAAATTTTTTTCCACATATTTTTACTAACATTTCATGTTGTTACAACAAAAAATGTATAAGTGTTATTTATCCAAATAGGCCTGCATGTATTAAGAAATATAAATTATGTTATTGGTTGCTAAGAAAATAAATATTTATAATTAAATAACAATCTATAAAATATTGATTGAATAGATAAATAAAATGTTACGATCATAACAAAATAATATAAATATACGATATTAGAATTTATTTGAAATGTAACATCAATTTTTAAAATAATAAGAATGTTGAATATCCTAAAATATTTTAGATTTATACTTCTTATTAACTCCATTATTATTGACGTGAATATACATTTATTTGTTCCCGATTTTGACTCTAGATTATCATCAATAAAATTCGTTATTAGCTTAGTCATGCACCTGGTTCGAAAAAAATAATTGTTAAGTTATTAAGAATGAGAAAGGCAAAATTGTTGTTGGACAAATATCATAATTAATTATTTTAATTGAAAATTTTACGCTCACCAGGACAGATTCAACATTGTATGATGTGATTTTAGAGTTTTGTGAGGGCGTTGAAACTCTAGATCTTGAATTTATTTTATCACATTCGAGCCGAAGTATACTATTTTGCTATGGACGAAGTTTCAAACATTCAAAGATATAGTGAATGTCAATTTTTTTCAGTGATAATATCCAATTTTCCAAGATATTGATTTTCATTAACATATATTGCACTTAAATTTATTTCTTTTAATTTTAAAATATAATTTCATTTAAATTCAAAAAAATTATCCTTAAGAAGATGATGTATTTCTTCGCTTTTAAAAATTACCCGTATATTATAATAATTCAAAATTTTAAATTTATTTAAATTTAAATTGCTTATTACTTTAAATTAATTTAATTGAATTCAAATTGTTTATTAAACGCATACGACAACTGATGATCAAAATCTTGAAGTATATAAATATATAAATGATTTAATTATAGTTAAAAATAAAATATTTTCAATTCATAACCAAATTCTCGAAAAATATAAATATAGTAGGTAGTGGAATTAATTTTTTTTAAAATATAACTTCCCTCACATCTGTATGTATAAACCTTAAATTACAAACTTTAACAATTTAATAATAAAAAATAAAAAATATTGATTTAAATTCGTAAAAATTATACATATACTTGTAATGCTTCCTCATCAAGTGTGTTGGGTAATGAGATGGTATTAAAATAGACGATTTTATATTATATACATAGTACAATAAATTACAGACTTTAACAATTAAATAATCAAAAATAAATTATTGATTCAAGTTGTAAATATTATACATATACTCAAAATGCTTCCTCATTAAATGTGTTAGATCGAGGAGTTGTATTAAAAGTTTATCTATGAAATAGATGACTCTGTATTAAACGCATAGTACAATCGGTGATCAAAATATCAAAATATATAAATATAGCTTAATTTACCACCTTTGACAATTATAAAATCAAAAATATAAATTATTGATTTAATTTGTAAAAATTATACATATATTCGTAATGTTTCCTCATTAAGTGTGTTGGGTAATGATATGGTTTTAAAATAGAAGATTTTATAGTAAACACATGGTACAATAAGTTACGATCTTTAACAATTAATAATCAAAAATGTAAATTATAGATTCAACTCGTAAATATTATACAGATACTCATAATACTTTCTCATTAAATGTGTTAGATCGTGAAGTGGTATTAGAAGTTTATATATATAAACAGATGATTATATATTAAACGCATAGTATAATCAGTGATCAAAATCTCGAATTATATAAATATAATAAAGGATTTAAATTCTAATTAAAAACAAAATAATTTTAATTGATAACTAAAATTTTGAAATATATAAATATAATAGTAAATGGATTTAAATTCTAATTTATAATAAAATAATTTTTGAATTTTGATTGGTTAATCGTGTCGTATGGATAATGTTGTGTCCAAAATCTCACATGAGCTCAATTTAAGGCCCACATGTAATATAGGCCCAATTGACATGGATTTGGCGAGGTTCGGAGTGGGCTGAGGTGTAGCTTCAGAGTGTCGAGGTTCATATTGGGCTGAGGTGCAGCTTCGTAGTACCGACGTTCAGAGTGAGCCAAGCTGAAGGGTTAAGAGTAAGCTGATGTTCAGGTTCAGGGTAAGCTGAGGTGCAGGTTCAAAGTCGTCTACACCTCCACTGGACAGAATTAGAGTTGGATGATAATTCTACTTCCTATCTTCTAGGAGTACGTGATTATCCCTAAAATAAAGGCGTTTATCGCATATAAATCGCCAGGGGTTTGATAATTACAGCGAAAAATGGATTTATATCAATATATTTGGATAATTATCAAATAAATAGAGGATTTAGGGTTTCTAGAGGTGTACTTGGGTAAGGACACTTGAAAGCTCAGCATAAGGTATTTGGATAAGCTACAACTCTCGGATGGATTATCACAAGGCAGTTGGATCAGCTCTGGAAACATACTTTGGCTTATCAAAACGTGGTTTATTCATCAAGTAACAGAGCCCAAACCCTAAGAACTACATTGGACTTGATTCCTATAAATATAGGATATGTAGGCACTTTGCAAGGGATGAATCTCATTTATTCTACATGGATTTCGTAGAAGCACTGGAGCAATACACAATTCCGGCAACTATTCCGCCCTAGTTGCCCGGAATCCTTGCAAACTCAGTCCCAAAAACGCCACATTCTCCACCTGCTCCGGCAGCTGCGGCTGAAGCTCTAGCAGAGCTGTAGACGTGTGAACCTGCAGCTTCGCCCGATAATCAAGGGCAAAACCTGATTATTCCAGCGATATTCTCTCTCGGTGTTGTTACCAAATTTCCCTCACAACAAATTGGCGCTAGAAGGAGGGGCTTTTACTGATCTTTTGAGGGGAAAGATGACAAAAAGCTCCGGCGATGATCATACGAAAAAGAACAATGGAGGTGGCCGTGAAAATGAGCCCGAGAAGGAAGTTTTGGGCATGAATTTCGGGGATGGAATTCAACTCATGGGCAGGAAAGTGATTCTCTGGAAAAGAGATATAAAAGTTGAAGAAACGGAGGAGAAATCATGGCTAATCGAAAAAAGGGTGAAAAGGAGTCCGCCAGGAGGTGCGAACAAGAGAGCTTCAGGCTTAAGCTATGAAAACCCCCAGCCGCCTCTAT
Organism: Heracleum sosnowskyi; assembly: GCA_030848705.1. Taxonomy (NCBI): domain Eukaryota; kingdom Viridiplantae; phylum Streptophyta; class Magnoliopsida; order Apiales; family Apiaceae; genus Heracleum; species Heracleum sosnowskyi. Next base: position 19,733,005 of record CM061243.1, on the reverse strand, counting down.
TATAATCATTTGGTGGTAAAAGGCATAAAACAAGGAGATGCGATTCCAAGATGTCTGAAATTTGATTTTGACTGAAGGAGCCCAGAAAAGAATGGTCAAAGATGGATTTCTAATAGAGATTATGGTCTGTAATAGCCGGAAAGTAGGTACGCATGAGCTTCAGGTTCATACCTGTGAATTAGGTGCAGGTTCAGGTGTGAACAGCTTCGAATAACCCCAGAGCTTCTCGCATCAGGAGCGTTGATATGATTGGTAGGGCATGTGAAGCTTAACGTCCAACTATCAATGGAGGTACGGGCCACCCAGAGAGGCTCAGTCGAGAGGTTCAAGCGGCAAATGCAAGGGAAACCTCTTAACTGAGGAGGTACAGATGGAACTAGATGTGAACCTCCTGATTAAGGAGGTACATGTGGAGTTAGATATGAACCTCTTTAACGAGGAGGTACGATCGAACTTGGAAAAACACGAGGATGTGAATATCTAGTGTGATGAAGAGGAACTGGAATAAATGTTCAGGTGTAGACAGGTGATAAGCTGAACCTCCACCTGCTAATGAAGGCAAATTCTATCTGGAGAGGTTTAACCAATCTAGAGGTTCAACTAATGGGAGGTTAAGGTGTAAAACGATTCCCACGGTAGGATTTGTGGAGCAAAACACTAGTTCACATTATACTTCAGTTTGTAAGGGGAGTACGCAGCTGAACCTCAACGACAGGTGAATGGTGCGAACCTCCTGGTTTATGAATACTGAAAAGGGTATGAACCTCATGGTTGTAAAGCGATATGTGAACCTGGAAAATCATTGTGAAGGAGGTTCAAGAGATTGAACCTGAGAGGTTCAGATATGAAACTGGTAAACTAATATTTCAAGAAAGGATGATTGAAGCTGTTTGGATAAGATCAAAATGAGTAGTTTCTCCTGTGGTACCTCTTACTTCCTACGACGAGCGTGCTCATGTAGGCTTAGAGGTCCGTAGCTGAAGTTGTCTATTCTTTCTACTGGAAATGGAAGGTTGGTTGAATGTGGCAGTGGATTATATAAGGTTCCTATTGTATTTCATACTGCAAGAAACCGGGGGTAGTGGATGGTACGCTGCCCGAGAATGGTATCTTGAAATTGCTAAATTTTCAAGTGAAAAGGTTTTTCAACAAGGAATGAGTCAGGTTCATTGGCAAGCAGGTGTGTTTTGCGGGTCATTAGCCTCACATGCGGTATGAAGGTTCATTGGTGCCACTTACAGTTTATTGGAATTTAGCTGCAGGGTACAACTTCAGCTGGGATTGCAGCCTAATCGGAATTCACCTATTGGTCGCAGCTTCATTGGAACTCATCTTCTGGTTATAGCTTCATTTGGATTAGCTACGAGTTGCAGCTTCATTGAGATTAGTTGCGGGCTGCAACTTCATTGGTAAACTTTATCGGTATTCAACTGTGGTTTGCAGAATTTACAGGTTCATTAGTTTCACCTGTTGTATGGAGGTTTATTAGCTTTATCTATGGTTGACAGGTTCAGTGGTACTAACCCGTGGTTTGCAGGTTCATTAAGATTAACATATGATTTGCAGGTTAGTTTGTTTCATGTGTAGTTTGCAGGTTCAGCTTCACCCGTGGTTGACTGGAACGAGGTTCGGCTAGGAGAGTTTCAATGATGGAAGGTTCTTTGATCAGGAGGATTCTCCAAAATGTCTAGTTTTTACATCTGATGAAGAAGGTTCGGAGTGGAACTCCAATTAGCTTCATACTTCACGTAAAAGGGAGCATAAATGAGGTGTCTGAGGAAAAAGGTCAAGGAAAGTGCTTCCGAGCTACAGTTGATCAAGGCATGATGATTAAGGTTCATGGTAGAGGTTTCAACTACCAAAAATGCTCTACCACTCAACATGAGGTCCGGCACTAGCAACACTGGTGATCATTGTTTTTACATTGGAGGTGAAGGCGAACTTCCATATGAAGGTTCACACTACTACAAGTTGCTGCAAGTCATTGAGGTTCTCTAAAGGATTTACTTGGTGCCCAAAAGGGAAATCTCATTATACAACTGGTTTTGTTAAGGAAACGGTCGGGAACATACGACTCAAGATACAAATTCGAAGAAAGCTTAATTATGAAGGAATCATGTTACCAGCGGCCCTAATGATGAAAACTCATGAAAGAGGTTCTCATGTTGGAAGCTTCTCCAACACCAGCAGATGTAACCTAGGCGTACTCCAAGGAAGGAATTGCGGAAGGAGCTAAAGATAAAGGTCTCAATATGATTCTGAGAATGATATTACCACACAAGGAAAGAGGTATGAGTAACCTCTCGGTTAATAAAGGAAGTAGTGCGAGGTTCGAACCTGAACCTCTCGAGGAAAAGACCAAAAACTATGGAAGCTCATGAGAGCAACGAAGCTGATAAAAGAATCTCGGCTCAATTGGGATTGGATTTAAGTATGTTGAGACAATGGAAATAAATTAGGTGAACCTTACAAGGACGTGTCTATCTTTGAAGGGGTAGCTTCCCCTCAGACACTATTGTTGGATGTTTCCTTATGAAAGGATGGAAAAAATCAGAATTACCCGGTAGAAGGCATTCTTGGAGGCACTGGAGGTCCGCTAATAAAACTGAAGAAAATGATTACGAACATCCCATCAATATGGAGAGGTACAACTCCACACACGGATTGCCAAACTTATTGGAAGCTGCAGCTCGACGTATATTGCCAGCTTCGTGGATGTCTATTCAGACTTCTCCTTCAAGAGAATGAGAGGCTCTATAAGGTTCAATTCTTGGTCATGGACAAACTACTCCAAAAACTTGGGGGTAGAGGATGCCATAATATATGGAAGGTTTCTGAAAATAACTAGTGACCAAACTAAACGGAATAGGAATGAGGTTCAGCTTCGCGGTCCCTCAACTACCATCAGGTACAAAACCTCTTAATGGTGCAACTACAGGGAGGTTGGATTGGCCAAATGGTGAAGTTTGTTTGAACCTGATTACGGATTATATAAGGTTCCTCTTGAATTTAATGGCTTCAAGGAACCAGGGGGTAGTGGATGACATGTTGTCCAAGATGGTATCTTGAAAGTGGTAAATTTTCAAGCAAATGGAGTTTACAATAAATAAGTGGTTCTGGTTCGCGAGCTTTCTGAGGTTCAGATGTGTGAACCTCTAATGGGATTTGATTCTGGAGGTGCTCATGGACATGGACGTGAAGCTATGTCATAGGTTGACTGGTATTAACCTGCGGGTTGTAGCTTCATTGGTATTCACCTGCTGGATGCAGGTTGACTAGTATTCAGCTGCAGGTTGCAGCTTCATTAGTCTTCACCTGTTGGTTGCAGGTTGATTCATTGGTCTTCACCTGCTGGTTGCAGGTTGATAGGAATTTAGCTGCAGGTTGCAACTTCATTGATCTTCACCTACTAGTTGCAGGTTGATTGGTATTCAAATGCAGGTTGTAGCTTTATTGGCGTTCACCTGCTAGTGCAGGTTGACTGGTATTCAGTTGCGGATTGCAGCTTCATTGGTATTCACTTGCTGGTGCAGGTTGATTGGAATTCAGCTGCGGGTTGCAGCTTCATTGATCTTCACCTACTGGTGTAGGTTGACTGGTATTCAGCTGCGGGTTGCAACTTCATTGGTCTTCACCTGCTGGGTGTAGGTTGCTAGTATTCAGCTGCGGGTTGCAACTTCATTGGTCTTCACCTGTTGGATGCAGGTTGACTGGTATTCAGCTGCGGGTTGTAGCTTCATTGGTATTCACCTGTTGGTTGCAGGTTGATTGGTATTCAGCTGCGGGTTGCAGCTTCATTGGTCTTCACCTGCTGGTTGCAGGTTGATTCATTGGTCTTCACCTGCTGGTTGCAGGTTGATAGGAATTCAGCTGCAGGTTGCAGCTTCATTGATCTTCACCTGCTGGTTGCAGGTTGATTGGAATTCGGCTGCGGGTTACAACTTCATCGGTATTCACCTACTGGTGTGGTTTAACTGGTATTCAGCTGCGGGTTGCAGCTTCATTGGTATTCACCGGCTGATGCAGGTTGACTGGTATTCAGCTGTGGGTTGCAGCTTCATTGGTGTTCACCTGCTGGTTGCAGGTTCCTAAGGAAACAGGTTCCGAGCTGTGTGAAGGGTTCACGGAAGGAAAATCATTCCCCATATCTATAGCACAAACGAGGTAAGGTCGGAGGTACTTCTTAAGAACTTGCTATTCATTCATCATATCTCGATTATATGGTTATGTGAGAATCTAAACTGCTTTATGCATGAGATTGCTTTTAAATGACAAGTATTTGGGATTCTATATCTTTAGATTTAAGATTATTACTTGTTGGCATATTCAATTGATTGAAATACATGCATGAATGGAGAGGTTATACATGCAACGAATATGAATTATTCTACACTTGGTCCACCCCACATGACTATACATGGTTACATGCCTTGATGATTACATGTTTTATTTATGTTTTCCATGGATATGTATGAATCTCAATGCACGAGTACTTGGTTTTAGTTCTTCACTATATTTGATTATGTGTTAAACAACTAGGGGTAGTATATGATGTTAGATATAATTGCTGATGTTTGTTTATCAGTGTTTAAGTACCAGGAAACTATCAGAGTTTAGCTGGAGGACTAGTCAAGAGTTTAGCTGGAGGACCAGTTAGAGTTTGTTAAAGTCTGATGGTCAGAGTTTGCTTAGCAGTCGGTGCAATTCAATGAACATTCTAGAAGCGATATTCTTTGAAGATGGAAAGAAGCAAAGAGATATCGAGATGGCTAAGGAAACGGAACAGAAGACAGAAGCAATTCTAGATTGATATAAATTGTATAGCTGATTTATAGGAATATCAATTAGAAGATTGTACGTAGCTGTGTACTATATAAACACAGATAAGTTAACCCTAAAAGGAATGCGAATACTGAATACATTATTCTTGTAACCTAGCAGCTCTCTGTGATAATTTACATCACTGAGAGAAGAGTTATTTAATATAATTCAGTTTATTGTTCATAAACAGAGTTCTTGATTGTTATTCTCATACATATATTGATTATATATTGTGTATTCGGCCTAACAATTGGTATCAGAGCCAAGGCTGTTTAATATATACAGTTTATTGATCTAAAACACAAGTATAATCATGACTGAAAACTCTCAGGAAGGTTCTATTGCTCAAAAGGTTCAATCTGCTTCTGTAAGTCGATATGAATCAATCAGGGTTCCAATGCTCAAACCAGTGGAATATCCAATATGGAAGGTTAAGATGACCATGTTTCTAGAAGCCACAGATCCAGAATACCTTGATAGAATCTATGATGGTCCTCATATGCCAACTAAACTGTCTCCTGTAGTTGCTGGTCAAGAACAAAAGACTGTTCCGAAGGAAAAGAAAGATATGACTCCTGAGGACATCTCATCAATTGTGAAGGATGCAAAAGTTAGACATCTTCTTCATAGTGCCTTAGATAATGTCATGTCTAACAGAGTTATTGGTTGCAAGACTGCCAAAGAAATCTGGGATGCTTTAGAAGTCAGGTGTCAAGGAACAAGTGCTATAAAGAAGAACAGGAAGACTATTTTAACACAGGAATATGAACACTTTGACTCTAGATCTGATGAAACTTTGACAGATACATATGACAGATTCTATAAATTGTTGAATTATTTGTCTCTTGTTGATAAAGAATATGATCTTGAAGAGTCAAATCTCAAGTTTCTACTATCTCTACCTGAAAAATGGGATTTAAAGGCAACATCAATAAGAGATAATTATGATCTTGCAGAAACAGATCTTGATGAAATTTATGGGTTGCTTAAAACTCATGAACTTGAGATAGAACAAAGAAACAAAAGGTCTAGAAAGAAGACAAAATCTGTAGCTCTCAAAGTTGAAGAAAAACTCATGAAGAAAGAAACATCAAAGAAGAAAGCTAAGGGAAAAGCTTTGGTCATAAACTCTGAAAGTGAGTCATCAAACTCTGATGGTGATTCAAACTCTGATGCTTCTTCTGAATCTGAGGATGATGAAGAACAACTGATGCAAATGGTTGCTTTGATGGTGAAAACCTTCAAGAAGATGGGTTTTAAGAACTTCAAGAATGGAAAAAGATTCTCGAGGAAAGATTCAAACTCTGAAAGAAAGAGTTTCAGAAAGTCTGAAGGAAGGGATACCAAGTATGGAAAGAAAGACAAGTCTGAGATCCAGTGCTACAAGTGTAAAGAGATGGGTCATTATGCTCCAGAGTGCAAGAAAGGAAAATCTGAGAAAGCACTCATCACTAAAGGAAAAGACTGGGCAGACACTTCAGACTCTGATGAAGATGTCAGCTATGCTCTTATGGCAACTGTTGAAGATAAATCTGAGACATCTGAGAATAAGGTACCCCTAACAACTTATGCTTATGATATTGATAATATATCTGAATTGAGAATTTATCTTAAAAGCATACATGTTAGTTATAGAGATCAGACTTTAGAAAATGAGAGAATTAAATCTGAGAATCTTAAGCTTAAAGATAGAAATAAATTTCTTGAAGAAGAGCTTGTTAACATGCAACAAGTTCAAAAGGAAAGAGATGATGTTGTTTATGTTGAGCAAGAGTTGTTAAAGAGATTTAGACAACTAGAATCTGATTTGGAAAAAGAGAGGAAGGTAATTAAAACCTGGACTAATTCTGGAAAAGACACACATCAAGTTTTTCAAACAGATACAGTTGGGTTAGGTTACTGTGAAAAAGATGAACTAAGGTTTAAAGATAAAGTTAAACCACAACTTAAACCTGTGAAATTTGTCTCTGAATCAAGTAAGCAAACCTCAGTACTTGAAACAGAAGCTGTTAAAGAATCAATAAAAACTTGTGTTAAACAGGTGAATGTTGGTTTAATGACAGAGAAACAATTCAAGTATAAGCTCAAAGAGGTAAAGTCTGTTGAAAAACAGAAAGTGTCCAGGAAGAATAGGAATGGAAAAGTAGGCATTAATAAAAGAAATGATTATCTGCCTAATTCTGATGCTCCTAGAAAGACATGTCATAGTTGTGGTAGTACTAACCATCTGGCAAGTTTCTGCACGAAAAACAAAGATATTAATTCTTTATCCTCCAAGACTGGAGTGAAGAATGATTTTGTTAGGGTTAGACCACAGACTTTATGCACACACTGTGGGAGCACTTGACATTCAATTTATACTTGTAAGAGCTATCATGCCATTTATCACAACTATTATGAGTTAAAACCCAACTTGAAATGGGTGAGAGCAAACTCTGCAAGTGTAAAGTCTGACACAGTTAGCTCAAACTCTGTTGAAAGTTTTTCCGCTGCAAAAGCTAACTATGTTAAGAAAGCCAAAGGATCCAAGCAAGTCTGGATCCTTAAATCTAACTCTTTGTAATTGTTTATGATTGCAGGGCATAAGGGAAAGTACCCTCATCTTGGACAGTGGATGTTCAGGACACATGACTGGAAATAAAGCCCCGCTATCAGACTATGAGGAGAAGGCTGGCCCAAAAGTTTCCTATGGAGATGGCAACATAGGACGTACTATGGGATATGGCAATATCAATCTTGGAAGTGTCATCATCACAAATGTAGCTCTTGTCCCAGGACTCAAGCATGATCTGCTATCTGTGAGTCAAATCTGTGACAGAGGATATCATGTAGATTTTCAACCTGAATACTGTGAGGTTGTTTGTAAATCTACAGGGAAAGTTGTTCTAGTTGGACACAGACGTAACAATATCTATGAAGAAAGTTTGGTAACAAACTCTGAAGGAAAAGCTGTGTGTCTGTCTGCAAAAATGTCAAATGAAGAGAGTTGGAAATGGCATAAGAATCTCTCTCACCTAAACTTGAACAACATCAATGAGCTAATTCGAAAAGATCTTGTAAGGGGACTTCCAAAGTCAATACTCAGCTTAGATGATCTGTGTGATTCTTGTCAAAAGGCCAAGCAAAGGAAGTCATCTTTCAAGAGTAAGTCTGAAACTTCAGTTGTGGATCCTTATCATCTTCTTCATGTTGATCTATTTGGTCCAGTCAATATAATGTCTCTAGGCAGAAAGAAATATGCTCTTGTCATTGTTGATGAGTACACTAGGTACACTTGGGTGTATTTCTTAGCAAAGAAGGATGAAACTGCTTTAACTCTGATGGATCATGTAAAGCTACTGGACAAAGGATCACAGTATAAAGTGAAAATTATCAAGAGTGATAATGGTACTGAATTCAGAAATGCAATAATGGAAGAATTTTTCAAAGAAAGAGGAGTGAATCAAGAATTTTCCGCACCAGGGACTCCACAGCAAAATGGTGTAGTTGAAAGAAAGAACAGAACCTTAATCGAAGCTGCCAGAACAATGCTTGAAGAAGCAAAATTGCCAACTTATTTCTGGGCAGAAGCTGTTCAAACTGCTTGTTTTACTCAAAATGCAACACTGATCAACATGCATGGGAAAACACCATATGAAATGGTGAAAGAAAAGAAGCCAAATTTGAAATATTTTCATATTTTTGGATGCAAATGTTTTGTGCTGAAAACTCATCCTGAACAGTTGACCAAGTTTGACTTAAAAGCTGATGAAGGAATTTTTGTTGGATACCTGCTGTCAACTAAAGCATTCAGAGTCTACAATCTGAGAACTAAAGTGATTATGGAATCAATACATGTGTCATTTGATGACAAGAAGATAACTGGAATAGAAGATGAAGAATATCATGATCAACTTCGTTTTGAAAATGTAGATCTAAACTCTGATGACGTAAACTCTACTGAAGCAAATCCAACAAACTCTGATGAAGCATACTCTGAACCTCTACTGGTAAACACTGAGGAAGTTTCTCTGACAGAACAAAATAGAGAACCAGTTGAGGGGGAGCGTGAAGATGCTTCAGCAACATCTCAAAATGATGACTCAAATTCTGAAAATGAGTCAGCTGAAGAATCTATCCCAAACTCTGAGTCATACACTGAAAATCCAAACTCTGAGCAGTTCAATTCAGGGGGAGCCTCAGAGAATGCAAATGGTCAAGAAGAAGATCAGGAAAGCATGGATCAAGGGGGAGGATCTAATAAAAATAGAAGCCAATTACCTACAGCAAGAAGGTGGACACAAGCTCACACACCTGACTTGATTATTGGAGATCCAAAAGCTAGTGTGAGAACTAGAAGTGCTACAACTAATGAATGTCTGTTTCATGCATTCTTGTCTCAAACTGAGCCCAAGAAAGTGGAAGAAGCTCTTCAAGATGTAAATTGGATAACAGCTATGCAGGAAGAGTTAAATGAATTTGAAAGGAATGAAGTATGGACTCTTGTACCAAGACCTAAAAACAGATCTATTGTTGGTACAAAGTGGGTTTTCAGAAACAAAACAGACAGTGATGGAGTGATTACAAGGAATAAAGCTAGACTTGTGGCTAAAGGCTATTCACAGCAGGAAGGAATTGACTATGATGAAACCTTTGCTCCGGTTGCAAGATTGGAGGCCATTAGGATTTTTCTAGCATATGCTGCTCACAAGAAGTTTAAAGTCTTTCAGATGGATGTAAAAAGTGCTTTTCTCAATGGGAAACTTGAAGAAGAAGTGTTTGTTGAACAACCACCTGGATTTGTGGATCCCAAACATCCAGATTATGTCTACAGGCTTGACAAAGCTCTTTATGGACTAAAGCAAGCACCTAGAGCATGGTATGAAACTCTGGCTAAATTTCTTTTAGAAAGTGGGTTCACTAGAGGTACAATTGATAAAACCTTGTTCTATTTCAATACTGGTAATGATCTGCTGTTAGTTCAAATCTATGTGGATGATATAATTTTTGGGTCTACAAATGACAAACTCTGTAAGAAGTTTGCAAAGCTTATGCAGTCGAGATACCAAATGAGCATGATGGGAGAGCTTAGTTATTTTCTAGGCTTACAAGTAAAGCAAACAGATGATGGGATTTTTATCAATCAAGCAAAATATACCAGAAATCTTCTCAAGAAATTTGGTATGCTTGATAGTTCATCTGCAACAACTCCAATGGCTACTGCAACAAAGCTAGACAAAGACACAGGAGCCTCAGTGGATATGACAAACTACAGAGGGATGATAGGGTCTCTTCTTTATCTTACTGCAAGTAGACCTGACATCATGTATGCAACATGTCTTTGTGCAAGATTTCAAGCAGATCCCAGAGAGCCTCATCTAACAGTTGTGAAGAGAATTTTCAAATATCTCAAAGGAGCCATAACTCTTGGTTTGTGGTATCCTAGAGAATCAGAGTTTAAATTAATTGGTTACTCTGATGCAGATTTTGCAGGCTGTAAGATAGACAGAAAAAGTACAAGTGGAAGCTGTCAATTTTTAGGTGACAGATTAGTTTCTTGGTACAGCAAGAAACAAAAGTCAATTTCCACATCCACAGCAGAAGCAGAGTATATTGATGCTGGTAGCTGTTGTGCACAGATTTTGTGGATGAAGAATCAATTGCTGAATTATGGATTAAGGTACTCTAAAATACCTATTTTCTGTGATAATCAGAGTGCTATTGCTATGACAGGTAATCCAGTACAGCATTCCATGACCAAGCACATCAGCATAAGGTATCATTTTATCAGGGAACATGTGGAGGAAGGAGATATTGAGCTTCATTTTGTGTCTACAGAACAACAGCTTGCAGATATCTTCACCAAGCCTTTGAGTGAAGCTACTTTTACAAGACTGGTAAATGAACTTGGAATGATCTCTGGTTTTGACTAGAGATATTGGTGAGACTCAAAATTTCTCATTCTGTGATTTGTTGCTCATGATTCTTTGCATATGTTAACTGTCATTCATACCAGTTTGTCAAAATTCTGAAGTCATACTCTGTCATAATGTTAAACTCTGTCAGTCATACTCTGTCAGTTATACTCTGATGCTAAACTCTGATGTTAATTTTGTCTGAAACATATGGACCGATGAAGAAAATTGTATGAAGCATGATTCTCAGTAAGTAATCATGAATTCTTCTGAGTGATATAGATTCTGATCTCAAATGTGTGCAGAAATTTTACACAGCATGATACTGTCTCTATATTTATAGCATCTCTTAGTTTATTGATCCTATACACTGAGTCTGTATTAGCTATTTGCACTTTCTCTCATAAATTAATTGTATTAACTGATGAAAGTCTAAACTCTGATAATTAGTTGCTCATATTTCACCCTCAAATCAAAAGATGCAAAAATATGCACAAATTCCTTTGAGATCAAATTGTGCCTAGGAAGACCCATGAACTTATTGTATGAAATAAGGGCTAAATTTTTTTATTTTTGGTGACTAGTGCCAACCACTGATTACTGGAAAAAAAATCGAAGGGGGTGAAAATAATAAATTTATACCTACAGAGTTTAGACAATATCAGATTTTGTTTATAAATGAGAGTTTGGGCAACCAGTTTTTACTGATTTATTTTGTGGATTTTATGCACTTTGAGATGATCTAAATATTTATATTCAGTAAACTCTGCTATTCACACACAATTTCTCACAACTGTGCACTTAGAGAAAAGAGATTATTAATGAAGGAGGAGAATTGATAAAAACTGATGAACTGTGTACTCTACGCCGAGGTAATTTAATTTTAATCTCTGATGATTAAAATAAATTTCTTTGTTTCAGACATATTATGATTTTGAGAAAAGACATTTGTTTTGAAAATTCAAAAGAGTATGATTATACAGTTGTTCAAAAATGTATTAAACAGAGGAGAGAGGTTGAGTGTCTAGGAAAGTGTAATAGGCGGTAATTATTGCTCTTTTTACTGCGCATGCGCATTGGAAACTGCCATTTACTGCTGACAGTCATTGTATATGTGCCACGTGTCCCACTCACATGATTCACGGAGTAAGACAGTTGTGTGTATTGATTAAAAACTGTTCAGTTTTTAATTCTCTCTTTCTGTATTAATATACAATACACATATTCATTCAAATCTTTTACATACTTACTCTATTCACAATACAGTTTCACTTACACATTTTCACAAACACTTTTCTGCATTACTTTTTCGAACACTTTCTCGAAGCATAAACTCTGATTTCTGTGGAATATTCTAATGGCAACAACCATGTTTCAGTCTTTTGGTCTCGATTTTGTTCCTAACAACTATGCAGCACCCTTATCTACTGTGAACGCACCGGAGGCGTTTCACTTGTTTCAGAATTTTCTTTCTCAATCAGTATTGGGCAAGCGCTTGTGGAACCAGCAAGGCTGTCTGGACTTCAAATCAAAGCATTCTGGGAAACTGGTGTTTATGATGATGGAGGAGAGGCTGGAACTCCTTCTATTATCTTTGAGTTTGGTGAACAAGAGTATGTGGTCACTCCGACCACAGTTCGTGATGCTCTTGGGTTTGAAGACTTTACTGCATACACTATTTCTGTTGGTGATGCTGAGCTTCAAAGGATGATGGGGGAGATTGGTTACTCTGGGTCTTTGGCAAGGACAGGTAATCTGAAGCGACCGCTCTTGAGGAAGGAATGGAGTTTCTTCTTTGACTGCATCACAAGGGCGTTCGGGAAGAAGTGTAACAATTGGGATGCTATTCCAATTGACAGTCTGCAAATCGGGTATTCTCTTCTCTATGATGCTCACTTTGATTTTGCTAGACTTGTTTTGAATAATATTGGAGAAAAGATGACAGAGAATAGGGGTGTGGTTTATTTTGCTCGTTTTTGTCAGTTAATATTTTCTACTTGTGTAACTGAGGTTAACATTATTGAAGATGATGTTATTCCTTCGTTTAAATTGCATAAGAGAGTATTTTCTGACTTAACAAATAAAGATGTTAAGAAAGGAAATGTTGGGGATTTGTTACTTCCAGTCTCAATCCAACAATTTCTACAACCTCAACCACAACTAAACTTTGAGCCTCTTCCATCTACATCCCAAAGACCAAAAGCTGGGGGTAGGACTAAGCATAGAGCTTTCAAGGCTGATAAACCTTCAGTTGCTAATGATTTACCAAACTCTGTTGGTACTTCAAGGAAAAAGAGGAGGGCAAATCAACCTATTTCTGATGAGAATAGGGCTTCTGATGAAAATGAGTCTATCCACACCAAGAAGAGGAAGCTGGTTGCTGCTTACCTATTTGATGGATTGATTCCAGATTCTACAACTGCTGCAGCTCCAGAGATTGTAACTGAGGATATTTCTGCAAATGCTACTGTGCCTGAAGAAGCCAGAGCATATACTGATGATAATGCTGCTTTCAATGATGATTTTATTGAGCCTATCTTGGAGATGGATATTGAAGAGAATGTTGAAGCACATCCTGCAATCAGTGTTTGTGACACTGAGGATGTGGCAGTTGATCAAGCCACTTTGATAATTGAAGAGTCTGTGGCAACTCATACAGAGATTCTCTCTGTCACCAATCAAATTCCTGAATTGGGTGAAGAGGTTGATCAGGAAGCAAAATCTGTCTCATCTGAGAAGATTGTTGAAGTTGAGCAGATGGCTGAAGCTACAGCAGAGACTCTAGAAGAAAATATTCGTGTTGCAAACTCTGTTTCACATGCTGTTCTAGAAGAAGAAAAAGTTGCTGAGGACGTAAACTCTGAGAGGAATGAAGCTGTTGCAGAGCATATTCATGATGAAGCTACACAGTCAAATATTGAAGCTACTGCAGAGAATGTAGTTGAAGAAGCTGCAGAGCCTCTAGCAGCAAATGTTGATGAAGACATAGCTGTTTCTGAAAATAATGATCACACACTTCTGTAAATTCTGATCATGCAGACTCTGATGACAATGAATCAATACCTTTTCTAAGGGATCCTACTGCAGAGTCTATCAAAGAAAATCAACATGCTACTGAAGCACATTTTCAGGACATGTATTATGCAAATTGGTCAAATCATGACTGTATCTTCACTTCACAAAGGGCAGCTGATCTTGTGAAAAAGTCCGCCTCTACTATTGTTAATCCTGAGCTTCTTGCAAATTTTCAAGCTACAATTGTTCAAGTGAAATCTCTTCACAATCGTTTTGATGAAACTCAGAAAGAAGTTACTGGGTTGAGGAATGATGTGACTGCAAGGGAGCTAAATTTGAAGCATGAGAAAATTTTATTATCCAGAGAACAAGATGCCATGAAGAACAGATTAAGTAAAATTGAAGAGAATCAGACTGAAATGTCTACAAAGATTGATTCAATTGCTGCATCTTTGGAATTGCTGACATCAGTGCTCATTCCTGATGATGTCAAAAAGGGGGAGAGAGTTCCTAAAGACAAATGCAGAAGGACTCAAACTCGGAGACAAAGGGATGATGCAACTGATGGTGGAAGAAAGGATTCAGAGTTTAGGTCAAAGAATTCTCAAGAGCAAGGGAGACTTAGGTCAAACTCTGCTAAGCTGACAAACTCTGAAAGAGTAAATTCTGGTGTTCAATCTTCTTCAAGACTTAAAAATCTAGCTATTTCAGCTAATCCAATTACTGATGAAGAGATTGCTGCTAAACTCTTTTTGGAAGAACATGGTGGTGAAGCCACAGTTGAAGACATTGATGCTGAATTGCAGATTCTTGCTGAAGAGCATAAAAAGAAAGTTGAAGCTGGAACTTACAAGCAAAAAGCTGCCAAGGCTCCTAGGAGAAAGGAAAAAGGAATTATTATTAAATAGAATGTGAACTCTCAACAGAGTTTACAATACTCAAGGAGGCCTGCTGGTGCAAACACTGACAAAGGAAAAGGCAAATTGATTGAAGAGCCTGAGTTATCAAAGAAAGCTTATTCAACCTCTGACATGGCTCATGTTGAATCAAGATCTAATAAATCAACCACTAACGTTGCTCAAGTTGATGATTCTGTTAAAGTTGTGACAACCTATGACACTGCTCAAGTTGTACAAACTCAACTAATATCTTCACAACTCCAAGGTACTTTTCGAAGACCATCTAAAGATGATTCTCTGATTCCAGCAAATGTAAATATTCTCCAAAGCAGAATTATCATGGGAAAGGAATCAAGAGATAAATCTGGACTGGGATCTCATAGAGAAAAGAGAGTGAATAACAGTCCTGTGGATCAAACTTCATTAGCTGAACCAGGTGTTGGTGTGACTCAAGAAAATCTTGATGCTTTAGAGTCGGTTCAGTTAATACATCATAAAGGATTGAAGAAGGATTTTCTGTTATACTTCAAGGCTGATGGCAGAGTCTACAGAGTTGGTGAAGCTGATATAGGATTAAAGATGAAAGAAGAACTAGAGTATGTGCTGTATCTACTGAAAGTCAAAAATCAAAGAACTCATCAAACATCTGAGGTATTAAGAAGCAGAATGGTTAAAGCTAGAGCTCTTTGTGGCCTAAAGACTGCTGGTGCTTACATACCGAAGTACAAATATTATAATGGAAAGCTTGTTGAGATGCAAAGGAACAGTGCAAGACTCAGAACAGATCTTGGTATAAAAGTGTTGGAATTTAATCTGGAATCAGATAAATCCTTCATAATAAAGCTAGGAAATGATATGAGGAAGAACATCATTTATGCTCTAAGGGCGGCTATCTACCAAACTGGAGAAAGTGATCCAGAGTTAAGGGAGATAAAGAAGATAATGGTAGCTGAGCTAGAGAGAGCTGAGAGAAGACTACTTGTGGACTACATCAGGACTGTACCTGACATTGAAGAGATTAAGTAACTGAAGTCTGTAAGTTTTTAAAGTTTTCTGTTCTAAGTAAAAGTATAAACTCTGTGATTTTATAAACACTGCATTTGTTATATGTTTTGACATCATCAATTATCTGTTAACTTGTACATTTTAGTATGAACAAGTTGGGGGAGATTGTTAGATATAATTGCTGATGTTTGTTTATCAGTGTTGAAGTACCAGGAAACTATCAGAGTTTAGCTGGAGGACTAGTCAAGAGTTTAGCTGGAGGACCAGTCAGAGTTTGTTAAAGTCTGATGGTCAGAGTTTGCTTAGCAGTCGGTGCAATTCAATGAACATTCTAGAAGCGATATTCTTTGAAGATGGAAAGAAGCAAAGAGATATCGAGATGGCTAAGGAAACGGAACAGAAGACAGAAGCAATTCTAGATTGATATTAATTGTATAGCTGATTTATAGGAATATCAATTAGAAGATTGTACGTAGCTGTGTACTATATAAACACAGATAGGTTAACCCTAAAAGGAATGCGAATACTGAATACATTATTCTTGTAACCTAGCAGCTCTCTGTGATAATTTACATCACTGAGAGAAGAGTTATTTAATATAATTCAGTTTATTGTTCATAAACAGAGTTCTTGATTGTTATTCTCATACATATATTGATTATATATTGTGTATTCGGCCTAACATATGATATGCACCTCATGATGATATTTCGAAAATTCTAGATTTTCTAACTGTTGTGATGAAAATATGGTATTCCACAACGAGAGAATCTTTCTGGAATATAGGAATGATTATCCTTGGTTTTCTGACAGAGCTTCAGGCTTATAGCCGGACAGATGAAGCTTATTACCGGAGTGTTTAGATAAAGTGATATTTATGGGCTGAATTGACAAAAACCACCTGTACAAACTGATAAAGTAAATCCTACTAAACCAGCAAATCTACCGGAAAAATATTACTCAGGGAACACGTGCCTTGTATATCTGTCAAAGTAAAAATCCGAATCCCTTTTGTCAATTGCCTACATATCCTATTTATAGGAATCAAGCCCCCATGTAGTTCTTTTAGGTTAAACCTCTGATTTCTTGCCTGTTAAGCCACTTCGAGATAATCCTTCTCAGAGTTTTACCTCATCCGAATATCTTATGCTGAGCTTCCAAGTGTCCTTACCCAAGTACACCTCTAGAAACTCTAAATCCTCCATTTATTTGATATTTACCCGAATATTATTGATATAAATCCATTTTCGGTTGTAATTACCCAATTCCTAACAAATCATAGATGATAAACGTCTCTATTTTAGGGATAACTACGCATTACTAGAAGATAGGAAGTAGAATTATCATCCAACTCTACCTCTGTCTAGAAGAGGTGCAGACAGCCCTGAACCTGCTCCTAAGAACTCCGAGTCTGCACCTTGGCCTTCCCCGAACCTAAATACTATGAAGATGTTCCTTCATCCATATGGACCTTACTAAAACAATCCAAATTGGGCCTATATTTCATGTGGGCCTTAAATCTAACCTATGTGAGATTTTGGGCACAACAACTACCCCCCGGTTCCTTGCTGTATTGAATACAAAAGGAACCTAATCCTCTCATCCAGCAGCTTATTTTGACATAAACCTCCATCCACAAATATACCCTTCAACCCTGAACTCCGGTTCTTAGATGAGCAACCTCCTTATTGATAGCAACAGATTCAAATGATCAAAACTCTTATTTTTCCTTAAATACCCATAATTTATTCATTAGAACCACCTGCGAACCTACGGCTGAACCCCTAAGACCATGGTGATGAAAATAAATATTTAGCCCTATTATATATATATATATATATATATATATATATATATATATATATATATATATATTCGATCATTTTAATCCCGGATAAGAGAAAAACACGCACACATCCTCAATTTGAAATTATTATCTGAATAGAATTCAAATGAATACCTAACCTCAAACCTCTTCCACTTCTTCTTGGGGTAAGAGTAATCAAAAGAAATCTCTATCCAATCAGATAGCGCCACGTGTCCTGGCTGTTCCCTACCCCATCGGTACTTAAACACACGCATCCTTTCACTTTTCCACTTTCCATTTTCCAATACACTCTTCTTTTACCCTCTCTCGGCTTGAAGCTCTCCACGGTGACCCTATCCTTCCGGCAGAATCCTCTACTTCCGGTCAGACCTCCTTCTCGACGCTACAAAAGGTACCGATCTAATTTCCCATACTCCATTTCATTACTTTAAAATCATGCATGCTGTTCTTATATGCTCTTCTTTGCATATACTCACATGCATATACATACTGTATGTACATAGACTCCATATTCATGAAGTCGCCCTTCCTTCTTTTTACTGATTACTGTAACACATACACTCTATTGTTCCTATTTAGATCACCTGATCCTTAAAATTTGATGAAACACCTAAACCTAGTTGATGGAACCCTTGACGGCCGGTTCACCACTACCCATTCATACACCCCTCTGTTAATTCCAACTCTGGCGACAATCCGACTTCACAATAGTTTTAAATGCATGTCGTAAATTCTTATTACACTATGAACGTCTCCATATACCATCATATGCCTTCCCACAGATGACCAAATCTCGACAAGTCGAGCCATCTTTTAGACCTTCTTCCGAGCTCCAGGGTTATACCCTCCTTTAGAAGTCAAATTTTCACAAACTCTATTATACCTTCTAGGTTCCGTGTCAACAGACGAACTGATTGTCCTACCATCATCACAGTTGCAACCTTAAACCTTAAGAGCATGTTACCTATTTGATGAAAATCCTGAACGAGTTTTTTTTTTTCTCGGATACTTCCTTCGCTCCAATCTGTCAATTATTTTGAACCACTTTGACAAGGAATGTGTTGGTGGCTTGCTCACTCTACATCACCTTTTGCAGATGTCTAGTGGATCAGCCACGACTAGCTCTCAGCATTCTACTGCCTACAAGGTCCAGCCCCTCATCAACCCCACAAACCCTGACATCTCTCCACTCAACATTCCATCACCTCCACAGCTTCGGATTACCAACGCCGTGAGCACTAGAACCCGCTCAAAAGTCAAAGTCCTGATTCCTGAAAGATCCATCATTGCAGTCAAAACTAATCTATACTCTCACAGAATCAAAGACACCAAGCCTGCCCTAATTGACCAAGCTTCTTCCGAACACGCATTAAGTCACGAAACCGACGTTTCAACTCAATCCAAATACTATATCCCAATCCAGCAAATTACCTCCGCTAGCACCAAAAATGATCCGAACCCCGTAACTATGGACGAGGTGGAAGCGGAGACCTCTGTCGAAGATGAGGAAACACCTGATCACCCAAAGCCCATTCCTTCTTGTGAGGACTTAGACACATCTATGAATGCCAACAGACTGAAAATATTACTCCAAAAATGTCAACCAGACTGCCGACTAGTTGTACCCTCTCCCGGGGAAAGATGTCACCGTTTTGATATGTTTGAACCTGACCAAGCCACGCCTTCTGATGTGTTTTCTGCCACCTTCCTCCGGATGGGAGTGTCCATACCTCTTCATCCCTTTATTCATGACATCATCAAGCTCTACAATATTGCCCCTATGCAGCTTACACCCAATTCTTATAGGATGGCTATATGTATGTTTATCCTATACGATCAAGAGTTTAAGAAGAAGATGTCAGCCAGAGAGTTAGGGTTCTTTTACCAACTCAAGCAAACATGCAAAGACACAGGATTCTTTTATTTGTCCGCTTGGGGCGTCCACGAGGGACAGTGCATCAAAAAAAATAAGAAAGGAATGACGGACTGGCTGCCACAATTTCTCTATTGTTATGATTGCCCTTCCTATAGAACAAGCTTTAACAGATTTCCCACAATTCCCAACAAAACTCCCCTCACAGGTCAATCTCTAAAGCGTGCGTTAAAAGTATTGAAGTTGTCAGCACAACTAGGAGATGGTGCTAGTTTGCTGTCCTCAATGAATCTCCTCAGATGTGGTTTTATCGGTGAAGGAACTTCTCCCTCAGCTACAGCCGAAGAGCCCGACGTTGAGGCTTCTAACAAACTAGGTTTCCTTCATGAGAGTTTATCTCAATTCCTTATATATGCATCATACGCTTTCAATTATATTGATCCATACTTGTTTTATCTTATACTTTATTTGTTGAACATATAACTGTTTTCTGTGGCTAACACCGTTCCTTTTGCAGTTATGGCTTCCGGTGTGCCGTCATTTATCAACCAATCAGCCAGCTACGATGATCTTTTCGGAGATGAAGACAAGGAACTCATCCCTATCGAAGCTACACCTATTTCAAAAATCAAGGTTACCTCAACATCCCAGGACAAATCCACCAACTCCTCCAAAAGAAAACTGCCACCTGCTTCTATTGATTCAGCGCGAGCTTCAGGTTCTCGCTTCAGCAAGAAACCCAAATCTACATCCACGGCTACCAACGAGATCTCCAATCCCTTTATTAACAAATTCTTTGTGATGGCTGGGAACCAAATTCCTGCAGAGGTCATTTCCGAATGGGATAAGATGAGCCTGTCGGAAGCTACTCGAGCTATCACCTTGTGTGAGGCACAGAGCTTTTTTCATACCCTGAAGCGGGGTGAGGAGATTACTACAGCGGCCAAGGGGGACCAAAAGCTGGATGAGGAAGTGAAGCGATTGAGAACCACCTTGAAGGAAAAAGATGATGATAGGAAGAAGCTTGTGGAAGCTAATCGAAAGCTAAGGAGTTCAGAGGCTAAGCTACTTAAGGAACGTGACCAGCTTAACGCCGCAATTGTTAGTCTTGATACAGAGAAAGATACATTGGCAGCTTCTCACGCTAAACAGATTCATGCACTGGAACAAAAAGTGGATTCCCTTCACACCACCATTGCTATGGAAAGGTTGACCCGAGGAGAGGAAAAGCGGGAGAAATTTAAAGCCGGATACAAATATGGGATTAATGATTACGTTAAATCTACCTATGACAAATTACCCACTCTGGATTGGTCTCTCTTCGGTGAGGATGCGGTGAAGATGGTGGATGACATCAAGAAGAAGGAGGCTGTGACCTCAAAGCAGACAGAGGAGGGTCAGAGTGAACCCATTGATGAGGTTCAGGCCCCTGCTGATGCCACCGTCAAGAAAGCGGACACCGCGATGCCCGACCTAGCTCCTGGCCAAGACACCCCCGAGGGTAACCCTGACAGCTCCACTCCTTGATTTCCGTTGTCTTTTAATTTTCCCCCAGAACATTTACGCCCTTTAATGGGTTAAGTTTGGTAAACATTATAGGCGCTTGCGCCTTTAACATTGATTTTGGATGAGGGTGTGGGCACCTCGCAATGCCTCACAGGATGTAACCATAACTGTGGTTTTTCATCTTTTTATTTTACCGTACCTTTCTCTTACTTCGCGTGAATGTTCTTGTCCAACTGCGATTGTCATATTTTTACCATGTATGCTTAGATTCGCCATGTAGGGGTCACCTTTAGGTAGTCGTAGCTTCAGACTAAATCCGTGAATACATGGAACTACACGCCTTCTTCGACCAATAAGTACTTAGGATAATTCGAAATCATTTACTTAGGAATAATTGTCCATAAGTAACTTAGATTTTCCAAAACCGTGCACATTCGTATGAACAATCATACACATAAGTGTTCCTTGAACCTAGTATCCTTAGGTTTAAAATCCTTTATCCCGTGAATCCAGTATGCGAAAAAGTCGAAGGTCATTTTTCCGATTGCCTTGGTAATATGGATCATCCCTGTATTTTCCAGTCCTAGGTAATGCATAAACAAGTTTCACGCTTGAAGATTCCTAGGATCGCCATGACGTTAATCTTGCGCATATCCTTCAGGGGTTCTTAACTTTGAACCTCCTCAGCATAGTTTCCATAACACCAAGGATCTCCATATGGCCAGGACCTGGGCTCGCATATGGACCTGTACGGTTTTTAAACTTCACAAATATGCAAAAGGTTTAATATAAGGGGTGGCATGTGCCTAGTTCCCATATTATTTCTTATTATAATTTCATTCATGCCTAGAGTCCCTAGGGTTGTGACGTAATCGTACCAAAACATGAGTTACATGTGACCAATCCTCTGGTGAAAGCATGAAGCTGTAGCTCATAGTCCATGAGTTTTAACCTTCACCTCATAATCCATGAGTATGAATTCCACCAAATCCATTGTAATCCAGCCCATTTAAATCCAAGCCAATGCAATCCATTTAAATCCAAACCAATTTTTGTTTTAAAAATTACTATTTTAAACTTATGAAGGATCTCCACCCATATTACCATTCCATTCATGCCTAGAGTCCCTAGGACTTATATAAATTTTAATAGCCTTAACCGTGATGTAATTACATCAAAACAAGAACTTCATGTAACCAGTCCTCTGGTGAAAGCGTGGACCTATAGCTCATAATCCATGAGTCTTAGCCTTCATCTCATAGTCCATGAGTATGTTTCCCATCCGTTTAAATTCAAGATAATCCAATCTATCGAGATCGAATTAAATCCAATGAAATCCAATGACATATTTTATTTTTAAAATTTACTATTTTTAATCTCATAAAGAATGCATATGTCCACTACCCCCCTAGTTCTTTATCAGATAGTCGACCATGGTGAAGAACTAAAACAAAATAATCATGCATTCAACATTTATTCCTGTACAATTCACTTCATTATTCCTGGGGTCATAATTTTCCCTTCTAAATGATCCAGCCCCAATTTCGACGGGCACCATAGCTTCACAACCATAGGTTAAGGTGAAGGGTGACTCTCCTGTAGTGGTTCGTGGTGTTGTATTGTATGACCACAGAACCATAGGGAGTTCCTCAGGCCAACTTCTTTTGCTTTCTTCCAACTTGGTGTTTAAGGTATGCTTAATGATCTTATTAACAGCTTCTATTTGACAGTTACTTTGAGGGTGGTAAACTGCCGTGAAGTCCTTTTGGATCCCAAGATCATCACATAGCTTATGTAACTCCTTACTATCAAATTGCTTCCCATTATTCGAAATGAGTTTGTAGGGAACCCCAAACCTGCAAACAATTGCCCTGAATACAAACTCCTTTATCTTGGCAGCCGTTATCTTAGCTAGAGGTTCAACTTCGGCCCATTTAGTAAAGTAGTCTACAGCTACCATAACATATTTCACTCCTCCTTTACCTTTAGGAAGTTCTCCAATCAAGTCAATTCCCC
The DNA here is from genome assembly GCA_030848705.1 of Heracleum sosnowskyi. Classification (NCBI taxonomy): domain Eukaryota; kingdom Viridiplantae; phylum Streptophyta; class Magnoliopsida; order Apiales; family Apiaceae; genus Heracleum; species Heracleum sosnowskyi. The sequence continues at coordinate 19,710,148 of CM061243.1, read as the reverse complement.
ATATAGCAAAAGGCCAAGGGCTAGTGAGAGGTTTCAATGGGGCAGCGGGATTGCTATTGAAATTTGCAAACCTTTGACATCGATCACATACCCGAGTGAACCTATGAGCGTCCTTTTGAATGGTTGGCCAATAATATCCTTGGCGAAGTATTTTATGTGCCAGGGAGGTGCCACCTGAATGATTGCCACAAATTCCTTCGTGGACTTCACGCATGATGTACTCGCATTCGCCACCTGATATGCACCTCAATAATGGCTTGTTAAATCCCCTCTTGTATAAAGAATCATCATAAATAACATACCTGGCAGCTTGGTATTTTAACTTTCTGGCCTCTTCCTTATTTCTTGGCACAATTCCCTTGGTGATATATTCTATGATAGGTGTTGTCCACAACTCCTCAGCCACGGGTTCCAAGTTCATGACATCCAGCTTAGGGATGCTGGGCTGAAGCTGTACTTCCAAAGGTATGACGCCCAACATAGTAGCCTTCTTCTGTGAGCCTAACTTTGCGAGTGCATCAGCTTCTGCATTTCGTCCCCTTGTAATTTGCTCGAGGTTCACTTCCTTGAACCTGCTGATCAGTTCTTGAGAGTATCTCATGTAGAGGTCAGTGCGAGGACCTCTAGCTTGGAATCCCCCTCGAATATGCCACACCACTAGCATTGAATCGCTAAAGACAGTTAAATTTTCTACCTTCATTTCTAGGGCGAGCTTCAAACCGGCAATAAGAGCTTCATACTCAGCGTCATTGTTTGTTGCATAGAAAACGAAATGAATGGAGCTTTGAAGCTTGTGCCCTTCTGGGCTTATAAGAACAATACCAGCACCTGCCCCATTTCCATTTACTGCACCATCCACATAGAGCGTCCACCAAGGTGAGCAATTTTCAATCATCTCCTCATGAGTTGCGGGTTTAGCTACACACTCATCACCTTTAACCTCATATGATGGAGGAAATTCTAGCAAGAAGTCTGCCAGCACCTGTCCTTTTATAGCCGTTCTTGGCTTATATTCAATGTTAAACTGACCTAACTCTATGGCCCATTTCATAAGCCTTCCAGAAGCTTCAGGTTTATGCAGGACTTGCCTTAGAGGAAAAGAAGTACGCACCTCAATCTGATGTGCCTGAAAATAAGGCCGGAGTTTCCTTGAGGCTAAGATTAATGCGTAAGCCAACTTTTCCATATTGGAATACCTTGTCTCAGCGTCTTGTAACCTTTTGCTGATATAATATACCGGGTGTTGAACCTGCACCTCCTCTCGTATCAATACAGCGCTGATTGAGTATTCCGAAACTGCCAAATATAGTATGAGGACCTCCTCATCGAGAGGTTTAGACAACAGTGGAGTACTTCCCAATTGCTCTTTTATTTTTGCAAAGGCAACTTCGCACTCCGGGCTCCATTCGAAGTCCTTTCCTTTCTTGATTGCAACAAAGAATTCTTTACATTTATCCGAAGATTTAGATACTAACCTGTTCAGAGCTGTAATCCTGCCAGTAAGACTCTGAACCTCCTTTATATTACGAGTAGACCGCATCTCCATCAAATCTTTAATCTTTATGGGGTTTGCTTCAATTCCCCGATGATTGACAATAAACCCTAGAAACTTTCCTGATTCGACACCGAAGACACATTTTTTAGGGTTGAGCTTCATCCTGAACTTCCTGAATATGTCAAACATCTCTGATAAGTGTAGCACATGGTCAGCTGCAGCTTTAGACTTGACTAACATGTCATCCACATAGACTTCCATAGTCTTCCCAATTTGGTTTTTAAACATCCTGTTAACCAACCTTTGATAGGTCGCCCCCGCGTTCAATAATCCAAAGGGCATGCCAATGTAGCAGTATAAACCTCTATCCGTGATGAAAGATGTATGCTCTTGATCAGGCTCATACATGGGAATCTGATTATATCCCGAGTAAGCGTCCATGAAGCTCAAAAGAGCATGTCCAGCGGTAGCATCCACCAGCTGATCAATTCGTGGAAGCGGGAAGCTGTCTTTGGGGCATGCCTTGTTCAAATCTGTAAAATTGACACAAGTTCGCCATGTGCCATTGGGCTTTTTGACAAGCACTGGGTTCGCTAACCAATCTGGGTAGAATGATTCTCTCACCAAGCCGGCTTTCAACACCCTGTCAACCTCTTCCTTGAGGGCTAACGCTCTCTCACCACTTATCGCCCTTCGTTTCTGCCTCACAGCCAACCTTTCGGGGTCGATGTTAAGGCGATGACACATCACCCTAGGATCAATTCCCACCATGTCAGAATGGCACCAAGCGAAGACATCTAGGTTGCTTTTCAAAAACCGAGCCAATGCTTCTCTAGCTTCAGACTCCAATTGTTTACCAATCTTCAATTCCTTGGAAAGATCAAATGCATCCACGAAAATTGACAAAGTGTCACCAGCAGCGCCTGTTGTTTCCTTAGCTTCGGGCATCCGGGGATCTAGATCAATCTTCACCTGAACCTCACTGTCAGCCTTCCCAGGTTGTGAAAGAACCGGGGCGAGCTTTCCACATGACCTTCCTTGAAATCATCGTCATTTACTTCTTCAATAATACCTTCAATAAAAGGTTCACCATTTTTCCCAGTTTTTGGTGGGGGTGCCTCCAACATACGTACCTCATTATGGGTATCTACTCCCAAAGAAAAGACAATATATGTGGTGTCCTCTTCACCTGGATGTTGGATAATCATAATCATATTACATGAGTTCTTCATCTGTCGTGGAGGTTCTGCCTTCCCCTGTGCCTCTAGGTACCTGTAGCAATTATCGGTGATGCCCTCATCAACCAACAGCAAGTGCTTTGAAGTTTGCTCAGCGGAGCGCAAAGCTTTACTGTAGCACTCCTTTGAATCTACTTGGCAGCCTTTTAGACATCCAACTCCGTTCGGGGTGGGGAACTTCATAGAGAGATGATAGATAAAGGTTACCACCCTCATTTCCTTCAAGAGAGGTCTGCCAACAATACAATTATAAGAAATGTCTTCATTTACAACCATGAACTCTGTCACCTGCGTAGCTCTGAGAGGTTCAGCCCCTAGCACGACAAGAAGCTTTACTCTTCTCACGACCTGTACTGGTCCACCAGTAAATCCGTATAAATCATTGTAGGCAGGTGACATCTCCTTGTCTGCTAATCCCATTTTAGTACACTGAGGTGTAACACACCTATCAATTTTCAGAATGGAGGAATTATAACAAGTGCTTCAAGTGTTGTTGATTTGTCTGATATGGTTAGATCAAAAGCACTCTGGCTACGAATGTTTTCAAATCTGAAGCAATTGACAAGTAATTCAAGAGGAGGTGTTGGACACATGGATGCTGAATATCTGAATATGTCATATGTTGATCCTTACTCCTTGACTGAAATTGGAGGTACTTTAACTTCTGAAAACCTGAACAATTTATTAGTTGTTGATATAGTTATAGATTGTCATGATGGTATTGAAAAGAAAGAAAAGCTTATGTACTTCATGAAAGATGGTAGTGTGAAGATTATGTCCATTCAAGATCTGCTGATGAAAACTACACAGGAACTGGAATATGTTCATTATCTGTTAAGATGGAAGAATAAAGTGTACAAAGTGTGGAGTGACATGATTTTGTCAACAATAAGAAGAAGACTGGATGGAAACAGAAATTTCAATGGTAATTATACTCCCATGTACTTAAATCAAAGAGGTCAAGATGTGGAAATGCAAAGGGGCACTGCTGTTAAAGAAGTGACTTTTGGCATGACTCAACTTACTCTCAGTCCTGATGGGAAGGAAATTGCTTATCTTTTGCTTGAAGAGCACAGTCTACAAAGAAGCTCCATACAAAATCTCAGAGCATCTATCTACCAGATTAATGAGGAAGATGAAGAACTCAGAAATCTTAAGGAAAGACTGATTCAAATTCTTGAAGAAAATTTGTTATCCAACTTCTTGAAGATGAATCTGTTCTATCAAAGAATTTAAACAGATAAGTTGCTGCTGATATTTGTACATTTTGTAAATATATTTTTGACATCATTGAATCTTAGGAATCTATACTTTATTTCACAAAGTATAAGATTGGGGAAGATTGTTAGATCAGGATTCAATGATCGTCAGGATCTAGACTCAACTGATCAGGATTGCTGACGTCATCAGTAATGCATAGTCATCAGGATTGCATGATCGTCAGGATCAGGATGAATATCAGGACTGGGATCAGGATTGATCATCAGGACTGGAAGCTGATCAGGATTCCTACTTCGAGTTATATTTGGAGTCTAGTTAAATAAGGAAGATTATTCTGTCGGTTCCTGGTCTGTAGGAATGAAGCTATCAATTTAGGATAGGTTTCAATCTTTGTAATTGATTAGGACTTATCATGTAATTGATAAAGAAGCTGTGTAGTATATAAACACAGTTTAGGTTTCGATTTATGTGGTGAACAAACCAATCGCATACACGAGTATCTTTGTAACCTATCAGCTCTCAAGAACATCAGAATTTCTTGAGAGAGTTTGTAACAGTTTTATATCAGATTTAATAAAGCTGTTATTATTCTTTCATATTTGTGATTCATATCTTATTAAGTCGAGAATCTTATACAATTGTATTCAACCCCCCTTCTACAATTGTTTATTACTGGGCAACAAAATCTTCTGCTGCTAAAATTAATAAAATGCATGGAAAAGGAACCCAACAAGTGTGGGTTCCTAAACATTCTAACTAGTGTTTTAAAATTCTGATTGCAAGGTAAAAAGAAAAATGTGTTAGTCATGGATAGTGGATGTTCTGTGCACATGACTGGAAACAAAGCCATGTTATCAGAATATGAGGAAAAAGCTGGCCCAACTGTGTCTTATGGAGATGGCAACATTGGACAAACTTTGGGATATGGCAATATAATCATTGGCAATGTCATCATTGAGAAAGTAGCTCTAGTGAAGGGACTAAAACACAACCTGTTGAGTATTAGTCAAATCACTGACAGAGGTTATCATGTCAACTTCTATTCCACACATTGTGAAGTAGTCAGCAAAGAAACAGGAAAGATAACATTGTCTGGCTACAGACATGGTAACATTTATGAAGCCAACATTCTCTCAAATACTGATGGCTCCCCTACTTGTCTCATCAGTAAAGCATCAGTAGATGAAAGTTGGAATTGGCACAAGAAGCTTTCTCTTCTCAACATCAGCAATATCAATGAGTTGGTTAAGAAAGATTTAGTGAGAGGATTACCTAAAGCTTTGTATACTCCTGATGGACTCTGTGATGCTTGTCAAAAGGCTAAACAGAGGAGGACATCATTCAAGAGTAAATCAGAATCCTCTATTGAAGAACCATATCACATGTTGCATCTTGACCTATTTGGACCAGTCAACATTATGTCCATCAGTAAGAAAAGGTACACTCTTGTAATTGTTGATGAATATTCTAGATTCACCTGGGTGTATTTTCTGCACAGAAAAGATGAAACTCCAGAAATACTGTTGGATCATGTGAGAATGATTGAGACAACCACAAAGTACAAAGTCAAGATACTGAGGAGTGATAATGGTACTGAATTCAAGAATTCAAAGATGGAAGAGTTCTGCAAATACAAAGTAATTATTCAACAATTCTCTGCTCCTGGAACACCTCAGCAAAATGGAGTAGTTGAAAGGAAAAATAGAACTCTTATTGAAGCTGGCAGAACTATGTTGGAAGAAGCTAAATTGCCTACATATTTCTGGGCAGAAGCAGTCAATACAGCATGCTATACTCAGAATCTCACATTGATAAACAGACATGGTGTAACTCCATATCAAATGCTCAAGGAGAAGAAACCAAGTTTGAAGCATCTGCATGTGTTTGGCTGTAAATATTTTATTCTCAGAACTCATCCTGAATAGCTAAGAAAATTTGAAACTAAGGCTGATGAAGGAATTTTCATTGGCTATCCTGCCTCAAGAGCTTTCAGAGTTTTTAACTTGAGAACGAGAACTGTCATGGAGTCAATACATGTATCTTTTGATGATAAGAAGATTATTGGATTGAATGAAGACTCACATGATAGATTGATTTTTGAAAATGAAGCTACCAAGGAACCTGAAGAAAATGAATCAGATCCTGACAATTCATCAAACACTGATGGGTCACCAAATCCTGATGACTCATCAAATCCTGATGATACTCTAAATCCTGATGAAGCACCAAATACTGATGGTGCTAATACTGATGATACAAATAGTGGTGATACATCTAGTAGTGCAAATGTTGAGGGGGAGCAACAACAATCTACTACAAATTCAGAGTCAACTCAATCATCAGGACAAAATTCTTCAGATACTGATTCAAGTGTCAATCCTGATAACCCATCAGGAGGAGATAGCAACAATTCAGGGGGAGCTTCTTCTGAGGCAAATTTTTCTAATCAAGATAACACCAATCCAGGGGGAGCATCTACATCAAGGAATGACTTACCACCAGTAAGGAAATGGACTGCAAGTCATACTCCTAATTTGATAATTGGAGATCCTGATGCAGGTGTTCAGACAAGAAGTGCAACTCAAAATGAATGTCTATATAATAACTTTCTGTCAAAGGAGGAGCCAAAGAAAGTTGAAGATGCACTTAAAGATGCTGATTGGGTTACTGCAATGCAAGAAGAATTGAATGAATTTGAAAGGAATGAAGTCTGGAAACTGGTGCCAAGACCAAAGAATAGGTCAATTGTTGGTACAAAATGGATTTTCAAAAACAAGACTGATTCAGATGGTGTAATTATCAGAAACAAAGCAAGACTAGTTGCAAAGGGGTATTCTCAACAAGAAGGAATTGATTATGATGAAACTTTTGCTCCTGTTGCAAGATTAGAGGCCATCAGGATCTTTCTGGCATATGCAGCTCATAAGAAATTCAAGTTTTTCCAGATGGATGTGAAAAGTGCTTTCTTAAATGGTGAACTGGAGGAAGAGGTATATGTTGAACAACCTCCTGGTTTCATTGATCCTAAATATCCAAATCATGTCTACAGATTGGATAAGGCACTTTATGAACTAAAGCAAGCTCCAAGAGCATGGTATGAAACCCTAGCTCAATTCTTACTGGAAAGTGGATTCAAAAGAGGTACTATTGATAAAACTTTGTTCTATTTGAATCATGGTAAGGATTTTCTTTTAGTTCAGATTTATGTTGATGATATCATTTTTGGGTCAACAAACAATAAGCTGTGTGAAAAGTTTTCTAAGCTTATGCAGTCAAGATATCAAATGAGCATGATGGGAGAAATGAGTTACTCTCTTGGTCTTCAAGTTAAACAGACTGATGATGGCATCTTTATCAATCAGTCAAAATATACAAAGAATTTGTTGAAAAGGTTTAACATGCAAGAGTGTGATATTGCTAGTACTCTCATAGCTATAGCTACCAAACTTGATCCTGATCAAGGTACTAAGGTAGATGTAACTCACTGCAGAGGAATGATTGGCTCTTTATTGTATCTTACTGCAAGTAGACCAGATATCATGTTTGCAACCTGTCTGTGTGCAAGATTTCAAGCAAAACCTAGGGAACCTCATCTGATTGCAGTTAAAAGAATTTTTAGATATCTCAAAGGCACTCCTTCTCTTGGCCTTTGGTATGCAAGGGAAAATGCAGACACTTCTATTCCGGCCACACAAGAACCATCTTCTAAATCTGAAGATGCAGTCAAAGCTACAGTTTCTGAGGAATTTCCTGACATTTCTCAAGGGGTTTCTGGTGCAGGTGAAAAATTGGTCGAGGACACTGTCAATGAGGGAAGTCCACAAGAACCTTTAACTCAAAGTGTTAAAGCAGCTTCTGAACCTCAGGCTCCACAAGAAGCATCAGTAACAAATCCTGATGAATGCCAATCAAATCCTGACGGTGTTTCTCCTGACGCTAGTGGTGCTCCTGATGCTGAGCCAATCCTGATATAGCCACTTAGCTCAAGACCAATGATAGACTCTATCACAGCATCACAGGGCAAACTTAAAGGTATTGCTATTCCTGATCCTGATGTTACTCATGATTCTGATGCTGATGATAGTGATGATAGTGATGATGATAATAATGAAGATAAGGATCAGCTTGCTACAACAATCAAAGCTAGTCTTGGAACCAACTTTGGTTCATCAAGCACATTCATGGCTGGAAAGGCTACTACTGGAAAAGATCTCAGACAAGATTTTTCTATTCCTTCTGAAATGACTCCTGCTGAGGCACTTAGACAATATGAATGGAACAATTCATGGTACAGATCTTCTGAATCTGTTAGCTTTCCTTATGCTTTGGATCATGCCTATGATGCAGTGAAATTAATTGAGAATCAAGATTTGAAGAATCATTTGAAGGCAACTACTCTTTTATCCAAAGGCCTCAAACATGAAATTGATTCTGTCAAGGCTGCTACAGAATTAGTGATGACTGACATTTCTCAAAACTTCACAAAGGTGTCTACTGTTCTTCAACTAAGAATAGTAGAATCCCAAGTCAAGTCTGTCATTACTGAACATACCTCCATTAATAGCAGAATTGATTCTCTTGATTCTAAGGTAACTAATATTCAAACCTCTCTTGCCTTAATTTTGAATTTATTGTCAAATGCTGATGTCAAAAAGGGGGAGAAGGTAAGTTCTACAAAATGTACACCTGATCTAGTATTAAGGAATAATGATGATGATACTGGAAATGATGGTGGTGACAAAGTTTTACAAGGAGAAACCTCTGATGCTGCTGTTATGAAGACAATTCAAACTTCAAAGTTTTACAAGGAGAAACCTCTGATGCTACTGTTATGAAGACAATTCAAACTTCTCAAAGTCAAACAACGCAGTCAACTCATGTTTCTGATTCTGGAATAAGGACAGTGAGAACATTGGTGCAATCTGAAATCCTGACGGAAGAACAAATCCTGACAGGTGATCAAATCCTGATGACTGATCAAATCCTGACGCTTGGTCATGGACATACACTTTCTACAATTCCTGAAGGTAATGAAGATGTTCTCATTGAAAATCCTTAAGATGCTGCTAACCTATTCCAGAAGTTCAAAACAAGAGATGGTAATGTTGTTACTCTTTATCATACTGATAAGAGAGTTCAACAATTATTTGCAAGAAAAGCACTCTCCACAGCAAGTGAAGAATATCATGATCTCTCACAAGAAGAATTCTTAATTCAACAAAGAGAAATGATGGACAGTTTTAATAACCCTGCTCCTACTAGAGGAAGAGGAGGCAGAGGAAGGAGAGGTGTTAGAAGAGGAAGAAGAAGCTCATCAAGTCAACCAATGCCAAGACAAACAAGGTCTAGAGGATTAAGAATTGAAGAAATTCCTGAACCTACTCAAATACTAGTAGTTCCTGACAGGTCTACTTTTGGTGATGATGGAATTGTTGAAGAACCAGAATTGAGAAGAAGACCAAGACAATCAACTCTCAGCAATACAAATCAAATTGAAGAGTCTAATCCTGATATTGTTCCTGACAATATTCAAGATCCTGATGATTCTGAAATTCTACAAGAGGTTGATTTATTAATTCTTTCTACAGTTGTTGATTCTCACAATAAGGAAGTAGATGAAGAAGAAGAAGAAGAAGACAGAAGAAGAAGAATAACAAGGTCAACAAATAGAGATTTTCAGCTCTATAAGCAAAGACTCAAAATTTCAAATAAAGGGTTGTGGAGAAATGCCAGAAGACAACAACCTCAGCTAGAGAAGAGTTATGCTTATGAGAAAGAGAAAGATAAGAAGTGGAAACACATTGACACACTTAGGTGTGATAGTCCTATCAATTTTTAGTCTGGGGGAATTATCACAAGTGCCTCAAGTGTTGCTGATTTTTCTGACTCATTCAGATCAAAAGCTCCTCTACTTCATGAAAGATGGTTCTGTGAAGATTCTATCCATTCAAGACTTGCTAGTGAAAACTACAAAGGAACTGAAATATGTTCATTATTTGTTAAGATGGGAGAATGAAGTGTGCAAAGTGTGGAGTGACATGATCTTGGCAACAATAAGAAGAAGACTGGATGGAGGCAGAAATTTCAATTCTAATTATACTCCTATGTACTTAAATCAAAGAGGTCAAGATGTGGAAATGCAAAGGGGCACTGTTGTTAAAGAAATGTCCTTTGGCATGAAACAACTTACTCTCAATCCTGATAGGAAGGAAATTTCTTACCTCTTAATTGAAGATCACAGTCTACAGAGAAGCTCCATACAAAATCTCATAGCAGTTATCTATCACATAAATGAGGAAGATGAAGAACTCAAAGAACTAAAAGAAAGACTTATTCAGATTCTTGAAGACAAGGAAGAAAATCTTTTGTCAAGCTTCTTGAAGATGAATTTGTTCTACCAGAAAATCTGAGAAGATAAGTTTGTTATTATAAATACTTGTACATATTGTAAATATGTTTTTGACATCATTGAATCTAGGAATCTATACCTTATTTCACAAAGTATGAGATTGGGGGAGATTGTTAGATCAGGATTCAATGATCGTCAAGATCTAGACTCAACTAATCAGGATTGCTGACGTCATCAGTATTGCATGGTCATCAGTATTTACTCAAGGGTCAATATCAGGATTGTCATCAGGATCTACATCAGGACTGGGATCAGGATTGATCATCAGGATTGGAAGCTGATCAGGATTCCTACTTAGAGTTATATTTGGAGTCTAGTTAAATAAGGAAGTTTATTTTGTCGGTTCCTTATTTATAGTAATGAAGTTTATTTAAGGATAGGTTTTAATCTTTGTAATTGATTAGGACTTATCATGTAATTGATAGAGAAGCTATGTAGTATATAAACACAGTTTAGGTTTCGATTTATATCGATTACACACACGAGTATTTTTGTAACCTAGAAGCTCTCAAGAACATCAGAATTTCTTGAGAGAGTTTTGTAACAGTTTTATAACAGATTTAATAAAACTGTTATTATTCATATTTGTGTTTATTAAAAGTCGAGAATCTTATACAATTGTATTCAACCCCCCTTCTACAATTGTTATTTACTGGGCAACAGGTGGCATGCTGTGATTTGTGCAATAATAATTAGTGGACCAAATTACGTGTGTAATTAAACATAACTGCACCGCTTTTTATGTGTATCTATGTGTATGTATCTACCAGTGTGACACACACGCGCATACAGGTGTCCAACTAAACACTCAAACGTTTCTCATCAGATACTAACGAAAAATCAGGCACAATTTAAGCAATGAAATACTGACATGTACATCAGGATTGACCGATTGACTTCCTGTCAGGATTGTGTCCTATCAGGATTTGATCAAAATTACATACCTTGCAGAATGACTATCAGGATTTGATAGTCATCGGGATTTCCTCTCTGTAGCTTTCCTAAAAAATTCTCAAATTTCATCATTCCAAGTTCATTCACCAACTTGTTGAAAGTAGCTTCAGGCAGTGGCTTGGTGAAGATATCAGCTAGTTGTTGATCAGTAGGAACAAAGTGAAGTTCAATTGTTCCTTCCAGAACCTGTTCTCTTATGAAGTGATATCTAATACTGATGTGTTTAGTAAGAGAATGCTGAACTAGATTTCCTGTCATTGCAATAGCACTTTGGTTATCACAATAAATAGGGATTTTTGAATATGACAGGCCATAATCTAACAACTGATTTCTCATCCACATTATCTGAGAACAGCAACTTCCTGCAGCAATGTACTCAGCTTCTGCTGTTGATGTAGAGATAGACTTTTGCTTTTTACTAAACCATGAAACTAGTCTACCACCCAAAAACTGACAACTTCCTGAAGTACTTTTCCTGTCTATTTTGCATCCTGCAAAATCAGCGTCTGAATAACCACATAACCCAAAATCTGATTCCCTTTCATACCAAAGGCCAAGTGAAGGAGTGCCTTTGAGATATCTGAAAATTCTTTTAACTGCAATCAGATGAGGTTCCCTAGGTTTTGCTTGAAATCTTGCACACAGACAGGTTGCAAACATGATATCTGGTCTACTTGCAGTGAGATACAATAAAGAGCCAATCATCCCTCTGTAGTGAGTTACATCTACCTCAGCACCTTGATCAGGATCAAGTTTGGTAGCTGTAGCTATGGTAGTACTTGTAGTAGCACAATCTTGCATGTTAAATCTTTTCAATAAATTCCTTGTATATTTTGACTGATTGATAAAAATGCCATCATCGGTCTGTTGAACTTGTAGACCAAGAAAGTAACTCATTTCTCCCATCATGCTCATTTGGTATCTTGACTATATAAGCTTAGAAAACTTTTCACACAGCTTATTGTTTGTTGACCCAAAAATGATATCATCAACATAAATCTGAACTAAAAGCAAATCATTACCATGATTCAAGTAAAATAGAGTTTTATCAATAGCACCTCTTTTGAATCCACTTTCCAGTAAGAATTGAGCTAGAGTTTCATACCATGCTCTTGGAGCTTGCTTTAGTCCATAAAGTGCTTTATCCAATCTATAGACATGCTTTGGATATTTTGGATCAATGAAACCAGGAGGTTGTTCAACATATACTTATTCCTCCAGTTCACCATTTAAGAAAGCACTTTTTACATCCATCTGGAAAACCTTGAATTTCTTGTGGGCTGCATATGCCAGAAAGATCCTGATGGCTTCTAGCCTTGCAACAGGAGCAAAAGTTTCATCATAATCAATTCCTTCTTGTTGAGAATACCCATTTGCAACTAGCCTTTCTTTGTTTCTGATTATTACACCATCTGAATCAGTCTTATTCTTGAAAATCCACTTTGTACCCACAATTTGACCTGTTCTTTGGTCTTGGTACTAGTTTCTAGACTTCATTCCTTTCAAATTCATTCAATTCTACTTACATTGCAGTAACCTAATCAGCATCTTTAAGTGCATCTTCAACTTTCTTAGGTTCCTCCTTGGATATAAAGTTATTATATAGACATTCATTTTGAGTTGCACTTCTTGTTTTAACACCTGCATCAGGATCTCCAATAATCAAATCAGGAGTATGATCTCTTGTCCATTTCCTTGCTGGTGGTAAATTATTCCTTGAAGTAGATGCTCCCCCTGAATTGGTGTTATCTTGATTCGAAGAATTTGCTTCAATAGAAGCTCCCCCTGAATTGTTGTCACCTCCTGATGGATTTTCAGGATTGTCACTTGAATCAGTATTTGAAGAATTCTGTCCTGATGATTTAGTAGACTCAGAATTAGTAGCAGTTTGCTGTTGCTCCCCCTCAACACTCGCACTACTAGATGTATCACAATTATTTGCATCATCAGTATTAGCACCGTTAGTATTTGGTGCTCCATCAGGATTTGGTGTGTCATCAGGAATTGATGACCCATCAGTATCTGATGAATTGTCAGTATCTGATTCTTGTTCTTCAGGTTCCTTGATGGCTTCATTTTCAAATACCAATCTATCATGTGAGTCTTCATTGATTCCAGTTATCTTCTTATCATCAAAAGATACATGTATTGACTCAATGACAGTCCTTGTTCTCAAATTAAAAACACTAAAGGCTCTTGATGCAGGATAGCCAATGAAAATTTCCTCATCAGCCTTTGTTTCAAATTTCCCTAGCTGTTCAGGATGAGTTCCGAGAACAAAACATTTACAGCCAAACACATGCAGATGCTTCAAACTAGGTTTCTTCTCCTTGAGCATTTGATGGGGAGTTACACCATGTCTGTTTATCAGTGTGAGATTTTGAGTATAGCATGTTGTATTGACTGCTTCTGCCCAGAAACATGTAGGCAATTTAGCTTCTTCCAACATAGTTCTGCCAGCTTCAATAAGAATTCTATTTTTCATTTCAACTACTCCATTTTGCTGGGGTGTGCCAGGAGCATAGAATTGTTGAATAATTCCTTTGTATTTGCAGAACTCTTCCATATTTGAATTTTTTAATTCAGTACCATTATCACTTCTCAGAATCTTGACTTTATACTTTGTGGATGTCTCAATCATTCTCGCATGATCCAATAGTATTTCAGGAGTCTCATCTTTTTTGTGCTGAAATTACACCCAGGTGAATCTAGAGTATTCATCAACAATAACAAGAGTGTACCTTTTCTTACTGATGGACATTATGTTGACTGGTCCAAATAAATCAAGATGTAACATGTGATATGGTTCACCAATAGAGGATTCAGATTTACTCTTGAATGATGTCCTTCTCTATTTAGCTTTTTGACATGCATCACAGAGTCTATCAGGAGTATAGAAAGCTTTAGGTAATCCTCTTACTAAATCTTTCTTAACCAACTCATTGATATTGCTGAAGTTGAGATGAGAAAGCTTCTTGTGCCAACTCCAACTTTCATCTACTGATGCTTTACTGATGAGACAAGTAGGAGAGCCATCAGTATTTGATTGAATGTTGGCTTCATAAATGTTACCATGCCTGTAGCCAGTGAGTGCAACTTTTCCTGATGCTTTGCTGACTACTTCACAATGTGTGGAATAGAAGTTGACATGATAACCTCTGTCAGTGATTTGACTAATACTCAACAGGTTGTGTTTTAGTCCCTTCACTAGAGCTACTTTTTCAATGATGACATTTTCAATGATTATATTGTCATATCCCAATGTTTGTACAATGTTGCCATCTCCATAAGACACAGTTGGGCCAGCTTTTTCTTCATATTCTGATAACAGGGCTTTGTTTCCACTCATGTGCACAGAACATCCACTATCCATGACTAACACATTTTTCTTTTTACCCTGCAATCAGACAAAAATACACTAGTTAGTATTTTTAAGAACCCACACTTGTTGAGTTCTCATTCCATGCATTTTATTAAATTTAGCAGCATAAGATTTTTTGACTTTAACAGTCCTGACAGGATTAAATCCATCAGGATTTGCTCTGTCAGTATCAATATTAACAGATGCATGCTTCATATTGACATTTTTAATGATACCAGAATTTGCACTTTTATTAAACTTAGGTAAAGGATCATAAAAGTTATGGTACAAACTATGGTATTCTTCACAAGCATAAATAGAATGCCATTTACTGCCACAATAAAAACAAGACTTCTGTGGTTTATAAAATACTGATCTACTCCTAATATCAGACTTAGGAATCTCAGTAACCTTCTTTTTACTCTTCCTGCAATCAATAGCAAGATGATTAGAGTTACCACAGTTAAAGCAGCATTTTCTCGGTGCATTTGGGATAAACTTATAATTATTCTCTTTATTAATCCCAACTTTACCATTCCTGTTTCTCTTGACAGTAGATGTCTTTTCTTTACCAGTTATATCACTAACTTTATCCCTAAGTTGTTTCTGAGACAATAAACCTACATTCTTTTTGACAATTTTAGACTTAGCATTTGAAACAGGTTGAGCAGAAGTGGATCCCTTTTCAAAAGTAGAATTAGAATTATTACCAAATACAAATTTAGCAGGCTTAATCTTTGATTTGGTCTTGTCTATAACATGTCTATAGGTCATTGGACTTACTGTCTCATCTATCACAATTTTCTTTTTCAATTTCTTATCCTCATCTGACTTATAACCCAGACACTCTTTCCAATTCTTAGAAGTATTGATTTCATGAAATTTCCTTCCAGAATCTGTCCAGGTTCTGATTTTCTCTTTAGCATCCTCAAGTTCTTTTTCAAGGGCAGTACATTTAAATTTCATCTCTAAATACATGTGTTTAGCATTATCACATTCTATCTGTACTTTTTGCATAAAAGAAAATTCAGTTTCTAGATGCTCATTCCTTTTCCTAAGTTCAGACATCTCAGATAAGATCCTTGTATTCTCAGCAGTTTGACTTCTAAAGCTAATATGCAATGACTTTAGAAAACGTCTTAACTCAGAGGCATAATCAGTATCAAAATCAAAGACAATATTTGGTACCTTTTTATCAGGAACATTAGTTTCATCAGTATTGGCCATTAGGGCATAATTGACCACCTCAGTGTCAGATTCTGAGGAGGAGTCTATCCAATCCTTGCTTGAAGTGATGAGTGCTTTAGCCTTCTTGCACTCAGTTGCAAAGTGCCTCATTCCATTACACTTGTAGCATCTAACCTTTGACTTGTCAAATTTGCCACTCTTGCTGTCCTTTTTGTTGTACTTGTCTTTGTCAGTATTGAAGGTCTTTTTCTGGAAATTGCCTTGTCTTCTAGCCTTCCTAAACTTCATCTTCTTGAAGCCCCTGACTATCATAGCAACCATCTCTTCCATGTCTGAGTCAGTAGAATCATCATCAGTATTGGTATTAGGATTGCCATCAGTATCTAATGATGAGTCTTCTGACTCAACTATTCTTGATTTTCTTCTAGAGACCTTCACAGCTTTTCCTTTTGATTTAGCCTCTACTCAAGGCAATTGACTTTGCCTTGCTGCTTTTCTTATTCTTTCTTTGTTGAACCTCAAGATCATAGGTTCTTAGCATCCCATAGACATAAAGAGACACAGTGTTTAGATCATACTGATGCCTAATGATTGATGTTTGTGTATCCCATTCTTCAGGTAAAGCTCTCAGAAACTTGGTATTAGAATCTTCAGATACATACTCTTTGCCAACTAGTGATAGATTGTTCAGGAGTGTCAGGAATCTATCATACATGTCAGTTAGGCTCTCATCAGGTCTAGAATCAAATTGTTCATACTCTTAAATCAGTAGAGCCCTTCTGTTTTTCTTGACAGATGCAGATCCTTGGCATTGAGTTTCCAAAGTGTCCCAAATTTCTTTTGCAGACTTGCATGCAATCACCCTGTTAGACATGACAGCATCAAGACTGTTGTGAAGGATATTATTTATCTTTGCATCTCTGAGAACGTCAGCTTTCTCTTCTGGAGTCCATTCACTTTTTACCTTGACCACGTAGTGTTCAGGTACAATATCTTTTTATGCAACTATTCTCGTAGGAATATATGGTCCATCACGTATCTTGTCCAAATAGTCAGGATCCATAGCCTCCAGGTACATCAGCATCTTTACCTTCCATGTTGGATATTCAGTTTTCTTCAGGATGGGAATCTTCATGCTTTCATATTTTGTCGACATCTTAGATCGTATCTGATTCAAATTTAAATCAGTTTATGCTGATACCAATTGTTGCCCAGTAATAAACAATTGTAGAAGGGGGGTTGAATACAATTGTATAAGATTCTCGACTTAATAAAATATAAATCACAACTATGAAAGAATAATAACAGATTTATTAAATCTGATATAAAACTGTTACAAACTCTCTCAAGAAATTCTGATGTTCTTGAGAGCTTCTAGGTTACAATATACTCGTGTATGTGATTGATATAAATCAAAACCTAAATTGTGTTTATATACTACACAGTTTCTCTATCGATTACAAGATAAGTCCAAATCAATTATAAACTATATTGAAACATATCCTAACCGACAACTTCATTCCTATAAACTAGGAACCGACAAAATAAACTTCCTTCTTTAACTGGACTCCATAAATAACTAAAAGTTGTAATCCTGATCAGCTTACAATCCTGATCATAGTCCTGATAGAAATCCTGATAGCAATCCTGATACTGGCGCTTGAGCAAATACTGATGACGTCAGCAATCCTGATCAGTTGAGTCTAGATCCTGACGATCATTGAATCCTGATCTAACATAAATCGAATTTAATAAATTGAATTGGTCAAATATCTATACTATTAAATTAAATCCTTATATATAATAATCGTAAGAGAGATCTTATCCAAAACTTTGGTCCTATACCGTCAAATCAATGAGAACCGTTAATTTTAAAATTGATGAATGAGAACCGTTAGATCTAATATTAAAATAATTTACTATGTTGACTAGAATTTTCAATGTAAAAATTCGTAACTTTAAATTATAAGTTAAGTAGGTTTATTTGAATCTTGGTCTATACTTTAATTTTAAATTGAGTTGATTTTCTTTATTTTAATTCTATTACTAAGTTGAATAGAACTAATGTAAAGATATATTATTTTATTCTTTTTTCAGTTTCAGGGTAGTTTTAATTGGAAAAGAATTTGTTAAACTATCACTACATTAAAGATTATTTTGTGAGTTTTATGTGGGCTGTAAATTTGTTTTTAAATCTGATTTTTAGAACTCAAGATACAATAAAAATAATGTATTGAACGTATAAAACGTAATAAATTAAATCTAAAAACTAATAACATAAAATTAATATAATTATAAATATTAAAAAAAGAGTCCCGGGTTAGGTTATAAGTTAGTTTATTATAAATAAAGCAACGGAAAATCCATCGAGTTCAAGTTAAGGTACAACACAAGAATCTCAACTCGAGATTGCAATCAACAACCAACTAACTAAACAAGAAGTTATAACCATTCTTAGTCTCGCACCATATCTCGCACTTAAATAATTTATTACTTCTATTTGATCGAAATCTGTTTTTTTGTTTGACATATGTTAGATGAAGTGGAATGTGTTAATGAATGTATGCAGCATTGCATCAGCCTTCGATTCACGAGTTCTACTTTCCAAGTTAGCATTGTTGGACGATAGTGTATAATCACCCTGACCTCTTGTGTTGATGTTTACTTTTGTACTATAGTAGAACTAGCAAGTAACTATCCATGATTCAGCGGACCATTTGTTGATGCTTACGAATTATCACCCCCGTCATGTTTTACTTTTGTACTACTAAAGTAGACCTGTCAATTGTTTTTTATGTTTTCATCTTTTGTGTACGCAAATAGTAATTTTTACTGATAAATTTAATACGGAAAAATCAATATGAATGTAGGGATGTTAGCTGAGGAAAGAAGACTTGCCAACTATTAATGATTGTGGAAATAAATAACTTTAATATTAATTGATTACATGTATAAATATCTTAAATCAAACTTTATCTAATAAACTAATAAAAAAAACTGAATATTTTTTTTTTTTGAAGAAAAAACTGAAAAATTATTATTTTATTATTAAACAGATTACAGTTTGTAAGAACTGTTCATCGATTCAAATTTGATCAGTGTTGAGTTGAGGGAATTTGGATTAAAATTAAACCAAATTTGAACTTTTAGACCAGTATTAAAGATCACAGGCGGTCAAAGCCATTTGCTCCACAAGCGGTCCTCTTATGTTTTTTGTCCGGCTTGGAAGGGGGCTAGGGCCGTTCCTCATTCGCGGAAAATCGTGCTTCTCACTCCGTCTTCGTCCTGTGGAAATTTGAGGTTGGGGTTTTGTCAGGGTTCATCCTTCTCCAATGTATCATTCTAGGTTTGTAAAAAAATATTCATTTCGTGCAATTACAGATACTGTATGGATGAGGATAATGTATTGCATTGATTTATATCTTTTTGAATGTGTTATGTGTGATTAGCATTGAAACTTGTTTAACTGTGATAAGTCTCATTTTGGTGTTTGTTTGTAATCTTCATCATGCGGGTTTGCCTTTTTTGTGATTAGGATTTGTTGTTCTTGGCTTTGAAATCACTGTTTGACTACTTTTTTAAATAATTAATGCATTTTTTTTCCTTTCACTCTTGTGCGTGATAATTGTGACTATAACATACTGAGAAAATGTGGTTCTTCACCTTCAATTTGTAATCGCAAATCACATTTTACGTGTGTCTTTCAAAGTGCATACATTTATATGTGTTCTTCAATTATTTTATGCATTATTATTTAACACTGTTATTCTTAGATATAAACATGAGGTTGTTCCTGAACGACATTACAACACAATAGGATGGCAATATTTTTTGGCGGTTTTACTCTAAATAGCATAATAACTTAATTTCAAGAAAACCAAGTAATATCCTTTTTAGTGCAAAGGCTTTGGTATATTTATAAAACTTTCTTATTTTATGCGTGTCTTAGTTTACGATAGCTAGGTACAAACTGTCAATATTTATATTTATTCACGTGCTTGATCACATAGTTACTTTCTTTCTTTTTTGTGATACTCTCTCCCACAGTTAATACTACACTATCTGAGATTCTTATAATTCATCTAAATATTTGACTTGTCTAGAAAATGAACAAATTGCATCAGCATATTAGATGAGAGTGATTTAAGAGTTCCTTTACCTGATTAACATTTCTTAATACGTACACTAAATGATACTGAACTCATCACTCTTTCCTCTTTTTATCTCAAGAAGCAAACAGGTCTATTTAATTTAAGGTGGGGCCTGGGGGAGTACATATCGGCATTGTTCTTAATTTAATATTTGTGCAGTGTCTCTGCAATGTCAATTTGTAAAGAAGAGAATTAGTTCAAGCCCCCTGGCATTTGTACATGTTAGCAAAGAGAGGACATAATTAACATTCATCAATTACAAAAAGGCATAGATAGTATATCAGTTTTTATTGTATCTATAAATTTAGAGCACATATCATTTCATTTTAGTTTTGACATTGCTTACATTTTCTTAGACTGTTGCTTATTGCACGTCCCTTTATTTACCGCATGCGAGTCTGCAACTACTGTACATTTTACCATCTTTGGACTGTTATATTTATAAAAATTTTGTATATATCGTCCTTATCATATTTTAGGATTTCTCCAATCAATGTATGCACACGGGAATCAGGATTATGCATAAGTGATCAAGAAATAAAAATTGAAGTTTTCCAATTTTGTGCTGATGTTTGTGTCTGCTTATAGCTATAGAACGAGGTCTATATGGTAGCATTATGCGCCAAATGCCTACACATTATGTATAATATCATGTTTTATATTCTCTTACTCGAAGCTTGTGTGCATTTTAAGGTACCCAGAAATAACATCTTTATTCGTTGTTATCTATCTGCTATAAAATAAGCAATTAGTTTTGAATATTAGAACTACGTGAATATCTCTCATAGTTAATTCTGCAAGTACAAGTTTTCTGTGCTTTAGTATGCAAGGAAACAAAAAAACACTTCCATGTATCGTCATTATATCTGCCCCATAACTTAATCAAAAAAATATTTTACAAGCAATACCATTATTGCTGCTGCTGAAAAGGAAAAGAGTCGAGGAGGGGGTTGCTAAGTAGGAAACACTACATTTTTGAATTGATTGAATTTTTTTTATTTATCTTGCTTTATGCTAATTACCTGTGTAATAATTGCTTAATATATTTAAAGGTTGATCGATATTAATTTATAAAGTTTTAGTTTAATTCCTTGAGCCATCTTCTATATAATTGGTGTCTCGTGTAGCTGTTGTTATCCTCATTGAATCTGTTAAATGTGAGTCGTGAACATGTTACATCTGCTTCTCTAACTAAATTTTGGTTGTACTCATATTAGTCTGTAGAAAAGAAAGCAGAAGAACTGAAGGATATTTCGAGAAAGTATGAGCATGACAACAAATTTTAGGTTGTAACCATAAGAGTTGGACCAAGAGATAAAGGTATGAACTCTGTTTCCGTATGCATGAACAGATTAATAACCACAATATAAGGCTACATAAAATCCATATAGTTTTGAAATCATTATAAAAAACGCATAAAAATATACAAATTATAAGAAGAAGACAATGTAATCGAGGATTTGAAGTTTAGCTTATAAACATCACACAGCTCGAACCATGGCGCCCAGACTCCTATGAAAAATATATAAAACTACTGCATATTTTTTGTTATAAACATACTTGGGCTTGATATATTTTCCATTCGTGTTGGTGTAGGGCAACAATATAGAGTACATTACTTGAATCATTACTACACCAAATCGAGGTTTTGTGATTTCATAAGATATTGCCATGAGTTAATTAGATAGCCAAAACAAGGTTATACAGAAGATGCCCTTATATGCAAGTAAGCTTGTGTGGTTTATAGTCCTTATATGCTCATGTTGTCCCTTTTTTGAATGTTAGTGATAGTCATTGTGATATATCAGAACAAACAAAACTATTAGCAGTCCCAATCTTTACAGTTTGAAATAAGTATAAACTCTTGAACTAGGATAGAAACAATGTCTGAGCACTAAGTGAGCTTCTGTTAATCTTACATATTCAAGTTTGCGAGTGATATACCTTTGTTTCATCTGTCATCTGACAAATGACAATGCATCTGCTCTTATAAATACGAGAGAAAAATAAAATCGATCAACACGTATACTCACAAATGAGATTCTTTATGATAGAATATATTGTCTTTTGTACTTTATTGTGCGTCCCCCTTTGGTAAGTGCATCTGCAACCCAGAAAACCATTTCGGTTGGTGCAGTGGTTACCCAAAATTGGTACTCGGGGTCCTCGTCATGTTTGAATGTTCGGTAAAGTTTCTTTAGTTTTGCATTTTTATAGTATTCTTGGGTGATGTTCAAATGTTGTGTTAATTCCTGTGGTTTTGGATATGTTCTGCATTTTCCTACATATGTGTTTTATTGATGAAAAGGTGCATGGTAGTCCATGTTGATCACTTCATAAGTAAGGCCATTAGTGTATTTTAAAATTTGTTTATATATATGTTTCATAGTCCTTTACTCAGCACCTTTTGCCGGTGCGTGAAAAATTGAAACTTCAGATGTAACCCTATTAGTACCTCTATATTCTTTCCTTCTTTCCTTTGTAGCAACTAACACAAATTTAATTGTGCTCGTATTGTTTCATTTTCAGCGCCCTAAACTACAAGGACTCGGCCGTTTCGGTACGCCAAATTGTGTTAATTACTATGGTTTTTTTCTAGGCTCAAATACCAATGAAGTAACATCCACAAAACTATATGGAAAAAAGAGGTGGTTCCCTCTAGATTCTAGATTATCTCATAAGGTTTCCGAAACATCTTGAAATGTAGAAAAGGGACAGTCGTAGCTTAAGATATGAATTTTCAAAGCTCACCTACACATCCTGAAAATCTGAAATCCTACATGAGCTTCTAACTTTTGATAATATCTACAAGCAGAATTATTCCTAGCCCAGACTCCCCAAACATGTAAAATAAGGTAGCTTAAGTATGTTTACAACAAATAGAAGCATCCAACACATGCAGATAAATTATTATATAATTTTTCTGGTAAAGAAAAGAAATAGGTTGCACACTCCAGATTTTTTCCTCCTGCAGAGCCAGGTATGTGGGAAAATATATGCTTAACCACTATTAGCTTCGTGAAAATTATTAACATACGTGGTTAACTAAAAGACTACACATTCTTAGTAAAGAACTATTATTATATGCAATTGCCAATGGCCAGGATAGAACAAAATATCTTTTAACATAAGTAAAGGAATATATATACAAGTGACCGAGATTTTTGCTTGGACTCTCAATCGTTTTTATATATACACGTTATTGCAATCGGTGGTCAGACTGAAGCACATTAAATTGAGTTGTAGGCTGAGGTGCTGCAGATTCCTTCCCTAATTGTGGTACACATGGAAATTGAAAAAAGTGAATGTTTTAATAATTTTAGTTATCATGATGGTCAATCTTCAAATTTTACATGCACATTAGGGATTCGTAACAGAATTCATAGGCAGCCGTGAGTGTACACCTACATATACATAAAAACTTATTCATTCAGAATTGATGAGATCCATACAGTTGTTGGGGTTGGTATTTGTTACTTTGCAATTCATTTTCACTTAAATGAATGACAGTTTTGACTAGTATTGGAAGCTATAGTTTATTGTAAGTTTCTTTTGGTTGAAACGCTAAATTTTGTTGCTGATGTTTGAGATGATCATTGTTGTTTATCATAATTTTTTTAAATTAGTAAAAGAAAAGAATTTCACTGTTACTTCTCTTCAGGTGCCACCAATGGGGCAATGGATGCTGGCAATCTCTTGCAGCCCATGCTTGGACGCAGAGAATTGCGATGTATAGGGGCGACTACATTGGATGAATATCGTAAATACATTGAGAAAGACCAACCTTGGAGCGACGTTTTCAACAAGTTACGTAGATCATCCCACAGTTGGAGATACAATCTATATATTCCGCGGGCTGCGGGAAAGATATGAACTGCACAATGGGATTCGCATCTCTGAGACTCTGACACTGGTGGAGGCTGCAATTCTCTCAGATCGTTACATTAGTGGTTGTTTCTTACCAGACAAAGGTATTAATGCAAAAAGTAGTTAAATAACTGGTGAAGTAATTTATTTTATTGGACTATGTAATAGGGATCATTGCATAGAATTAGTGCACTGTGATGTCCTTTTTCAGTGGTGTGTTTAGAAGTCAACCAAACAAATTCCTTGATATTTTAAGGATTATGTTTTCTAGCTTATTTGGTAATTATGTGTTGTGTTTGAAATATGGTCTGAAGAGGATGGATGACATCTTATATCACTTCAAACATCTGTTATATAGGTTAGGTCAATAATCCCATGTTCGTCTTCAAAAGAGTACAAAGGAAACATAATTTCCTGACATATAATCAAGAAAATCAAAACATAATTTTACTTGATATGACATTTCCTTGATTTTAAGGGATCATCATTGCAAAGTGACCTAAAATTGAGATTATGTATAGAAATCGGAGGCCACATGTTAATTTTTAAGTTTGTGTGGAGAAGAGATAGGTGTAACCATTTGTGCTGCCTGATTCATGAAATCTTTAATTTGCCTTTGGTCGGCTATTAAAGAGATTTCTAGAGAAAAATATAAAATGTTTATACTTGCTTTTAGATATTTTTTGTATGTTATATCTTCATGTTCATTCTTGACTCTCTTCCTTTCACACCTGAATATGTTTTCTAATGATTTAAATGCCTTTTTCATGCTCAAGTTCGAATAATTTTTTTCTTAGACTTAAGATGGTGTGCGGTTGAAACCATCAATTGTTAGAAGAAATAACTGATAGTGCAATTGCGAATCATGGTCGAGATGTCAAGGACACATTTATGTTGTGGCGTGTTTGCTGCAGTTGGTTTCCTCTACTCTATTCGAACATGGCTCAAACAGGTATAAAATATTCTTTTTTGAATTGAAGAATCATGGACAACGCCTTACATTTAATTATTGAAAATGTTAAAAGAGGTATAGATATTAATCTTTTAGGAAATAGGCTTCCTATAAAATCCATCAGTGAAACGCATATCGCTACTAATACATTGCCTACGCCGCTGGTTTCATATCTTTAAGCAGAAATATTGAAGAAAACGTACGTTGTACTTTTACATAGGGTTGTAAGGTACAATGTAAACTTGTTATATTAAGATACATCAATATCAGTACCTTCAACTATCTGGCCAGCAATCTGCACAAGCTAAAGACTAAAATTTGCCATATAATTTTTACTGGCCAGTAGCGAGCTCAGTTATGCAGTGAGGCAGGGGTTGTCGCACCCCTCCCGCTGTTATGCAGGATATCATCCAAAGTTGGATCGTCGACTTTCTGATTGTCTATTACTATTAATGCACTCATGCCAAGGACATCGATTTCAATGAGAAAAGGGAAGCTTATTTACAAACTCTATTTTAAAATTTTTGCAATGTAGTGTATAATTTAATAATATTTTTAATTTCTATTTGATATAATTAAAAGATATCATATTAATAATCTTTATGAAATGACATATATGCCTCTGACGAACAAACCACATAAACTCCTTTATAGTACTAATTATATATAGGATATAATAAAGGTTGTCTCATAAATTTTCTTATAATGTACTTAATACCTGAGCTTAAATTGTCTATGAGAGGTGGTTTAAGATAAAATGGTATATACATATATCACAAAGAAAATCTTAAATTTATGATACATCTGGAGACTACATGCTTATTCCTTAGAATTGGCCATAAAATACCGCAGATCACACATGAACTACGGTGAATGTGGAATAAGGATAAGGTGTGTTTATTCTGACGGCCTGCATTAAGAATGTGCTGAGGACAATCTGCACTGCTAACTCAGTTCTAAAGATCCTACTTATTTCTATTTCCCTTGTATTTCTAAATTTCTTAATGTTTTAAATGGTTCTTGCTAGGCATATTGATTAAGAGAACCCACAGGTTTCGTTTTTAATTTTATAGAAATATTTTTCCTTGCAGTTTAACATGGAATTCAATCCTGCAGCTGCCGCGGAACATGCAGATAATGGACTGGATTACTCTAAACTTACTTTTTATAGGATTTTTAATCTTTATTATGCTAGTTATCTCTTCTATATATAATAGGAGAACAGGGGGATAATTTTGAGCCAATAAACCCCCCGTGAAATTACCATTTTACCCTTACATGTTACAAAATTACATGACATGCCACTACTCTCTTATCTAAATAAAAAATTTGAGTAACTAATGTTTTAGTCAGGGATCGAACCCCTGACATTCGCTAAAGAAGTCATCCTTATAACCACTGAGCTACGTGATTCTTTTTGATTTTAAACTGAAAATCATATGACATAAACCTCACATCTTTCTTATCCTATATTTATTATTATTTAAACTTTTGAGTAAAAATTAAGGTGATTTATAATATTTATTAAACTTTATTTTTTAATACTTAAAATATCATACATAATCATATATACTACCAGTCTTATAAAATATTAATATTAAGTTTTAAAAACAATATTATGTATGGTGTTTTTTATCTTTCTTTTAACTGAACAAATATTTTGTATATGTATTGATAACTATAATATATATTTTTTTCTTGCATCAGAGTCGAACTTTTCTTGTACTACACAATATATTTGAATTATTCAAATATTTAATATATAAAATGTATTATTAAACGTTGATATAACATAAATAAGATATTACAAGTAGTTTATTTACATATTTATTTTTAAATTAATGAAATTAGAGTTAAAACATGTGTAAAAATTAGACAATAATTTAGGTATGGGCGATCGGTCACTTCGGGGTAGGGGAGACTCCGAACATGAACTCATTCGTCTAACCCGCCTCAATCCTCGAACATGGATTACTTTATTTATCGCACAATAATCATTGTTAAATAGCACATATTGAAAACATGTATACATGATATTTATAATTATTTGTTCTTATCTATACTACAAGTATATAGTCAGTTTGATGCATACGACATTCATATTCTTCTTATTTTACATTTATATTTACTTTGTTTGAAGTTCATCTTAAATTTGAATAGTTTTATGTGATTGTTAAACTTAATGTTGAATTGACGTGTGTGTTTCTGTTTGAGCGTGATTAAATTGTGTTTTAAGAGTTTTGTATTTAACAATATTTTAAAAATATATTTAAATAAAATTGTTGTTTTTAATAAATTAAGGTCAAATTGCAAAAGAAAAGGGACTAAAGTGCAAATATCAGAATATGAATGTCGTATTGACCGACCGACTACCAAACTATATTTTGAATAAAATTGTTGTTTTTAATAAATTAAATAAAGTAGTAAAATAAAAGAACTAAAGTACAAATATCAAAATATGAGAACCGTACCGACCGACTATCAAACTTTCAATGTTTCGGTTTTAATGATACAGTATATATATAATAGAAGTGACTATATTTATAATTAGATTGGATGCATTATATATATGACATATTTTTTGTTATTATCAAATTAATTTTAAATTTATTTTATGAAATAAAATAATTAATTATTTGGAATTGAATTAATACACACACAGATATATATGTAAAATAACTAAAAACATAAATAAAACATATGAAAAACTATTTGTTTTGAGTTAAAATATTGTAAAAGATGAGATAATAAAAATAAATAGATAGTACAACAAAATAATTAAATGAATTATATATTCTAAAATTTTGATAATAATTTGTGTAAACAATAAACAAATTAAAATATATAGTCCATAACAAATTAAAAAAAACATGATATTGCATATCATACATTATGTTCAGATCAAATCACATTATACAACCCGGGTTATTTAAAATTATAGTCCTCGATCAATCAAATTATCTATATAAATTAAAGTAAGTACATTGTAACAGACGAAAAAAAAAAGTGCAACCATACCTAGAAAAATAAATTAACCGCAAAGAATAGAAATTTATGGTAATTGCTAGAAAAATGACCCGTGTTTTAATTAGTAAATATATCTCCCTGGATGGAGTTGTATTTTGAAAAAAAAATAAAGGATGAATTCATTGTCAAAACACGGACATAACTCAGAAGGCATATGAGCAATTTTAACTTACGATGATATAAGCAAAAAATATTTATCCAGCCATAATTGATCAATTCTCGACTTCAGAGTTAAAAAAAAGTCTGTTTGTTTGAAAGAATTGAAACACATCAAAATTGTACCAAACGTACTTAATAATAGAATGATTTGGCACAAGGTAGTTCCACTTAAGTCAATTAGCTACATTGTCCTATGTTCTGAAAGTTAGATAGATAGAGGAAGAGAAATAAAGGTAAAAAATACTTAAAATCAAGAGATCAGAAGAAAAGACATAAAAAAGTTACAAAGAAATTTTTAAGAACTGAAAACGCAAGGCCTAAGTAGAGTATTAGAAGATTTAGGGAGGCTTTTGAGTAAAATCAGTACTAAAACCTACAATCTTATACTGCAGCATCTTGAAGGCTATTTAGTTTCTATCTTGAATATTGTCGGAGATGAACTAAATGAATGCATCATTTTTGAAGAACTGGAAAAAATTTAGGATTATAATTTTAAAAATGTCGTCTTAATTAGAAAACATCCATAAAAAACTTTAATTCTATTCTATAATCCACAACAAAATTTAAAACAGACATGATTTATCAAAACTACTGGTATTAGTTTTCAAATTATAAACTTCAACATATTTAAGCAAGTACAACATAGTCATAACATTAACAATAAAAACTCTATGAACATAAAAATATACAATCATATATGTCAAATGACATTGATAATGCGTAATTTAGTTTAAAATCACAATCTAAGCTAGCTTCCCGTGCCTTGCACGGGTTTTTATGCTAGTTATCTCCTTCTATATATAATAAGCCGACTAAGGGCAAATTATGACAGAAAAATGCTTGTGAAATAACGAATATATCCCTGAGAAACTCTAAATTACATTTCTGCCACAACCAATAAAGCGATCTGCCGATGACTCTTCGTCTCAAACTGTTACAGTGGACAGTGGTGTTCATACTTTCTTCTCATACTAGTGCACAGTTCTAATTACCATATTATGAAGGCTCATCGTCTTTGTGTGGACACTCTTTGCCAAAAGAAATAAGAATTCTTATCCCCAATCTGGATACATGTTATATATATATATATATATATATATATATATATATATATATATATATATGCGTGTGTGTGTGTGTGTATGCATACTAGGTTCCACGAAATCTCTGTCCCTTTTTCGTGCTATCAATGATTGAATCCGATCCATTTTCCAGCAAATTGGAGAACCTAAAAATGGTACGGTATATCATATGATAATATTTTATTGCATTTTACATGTTTGTTGAATGGTCACAACCAGCTTTAATATTAGTATGGGTGTTTGACAATATTTTATAGGGAATAGGTGTTTTTGTTCAAATATGCCAGTTATATTTATATTGTTATTGAATTGAACTATATTGCTTTAATCTACAATTTTATACAGGATGATCTTGTGCATATTGGATGTAAGTCACAGAAGAAATGCAATAAATGTTGGTGCATATGTTACTTGATTCAGGTGTGTTTAGTCCATAGAGGCATGACTCTATTTTTCTCCACTAGATTATTCTATGTGAATTCTCATTAGACTCTTCAAAATGCATGTTTGCCTCTCTATTTTTATTTTGACGAAAATTGATCCTCACTGACCCTGTCATGTTTCGATCATCTCTCTGGTCTGAATAAATGGGCCAAAATTTTTATTCTCGAGAATGTATTTGGAGGGTTTGAGTATTCTACTTTGATGTTAAGCTGGAGTTCAATCATATATCTTGGCAAGATGGGATTCTTGGTGCAAGCTGCCTCATTGGCCTTGGACCGTTTAGTTCATGGTCAAGGATGAGATCAGCTGATTATTTTACTTTTTGTCGCTCACATTTACGAGAGCATAAGGTGATTTTAGATCATGTATAAAACTGGAAACTCCTTTAGGTAGCCCTTTGTTGATATAGTCTCCATGGCGGACTTGATTTTACCAAAGATATTATTGGTGATTGATGTATTAAAAACCATACAGTATTTCAATTGATTATGTGATTTTATTTTATAATATTCCCTTTTTTTTTTAATCTCTACTTATATTCGGTTCATCAGTATAGGCCTGGAGGACATCTGTAAATTCAGATTAGAGATGGGAACACCAGATAGAGTCCTGCTTCATAGCCTGCCTGCAAGGAACTTATCAGTAAAGGAAGACGCTTAGTACAATGTGAGAATAGCAGATGACATTGGCCCAAGTATAATGTGAGTGTACTAGATTAAATTGGCCATGGAACAATTAATTTTGATGCAGGTATTAATAAAGTTGTATTTAATCAGATATGTGCCGCATTGGCAAAATTAACTACAATTAGATTACCTTCTTCACTGTTCAGGATTCACTAAGATCAAGGTTTTGAATGAATGAGTGAAACCAACTTGGCCTAGCAAGGTATGTTATAGAGCCAAGTAAACTCTTAAACTGGTAACTCAGTGTACCATCTAGCTCCAAGGCTCGTAGTCTGAACTGACTTTGTTGCATTATGTTGTATGTAAATATACCCAATTCGCGGGCATAATGCAAAACGTTTAACACAAATAGTGAGTTTGAAACCTGTGCGAGCAAGTTTTGTTAAATTTCTGCCCTTTTAGACATACCCAAACCACTCATACGCTAATGTACAACTATCAGATTACTCTCATTTCTGTTTTAAACTACCATTCTCGAGTTATATACCTAACTTTCTAGCTGTAAACCTAAGATTAATCTAATAATAATTAATTGTTTTTCTTGAAATTACAGTAGGAAATAGAAATGTCTTGAAATTATGGGCCAAGTCAAAAAAAAATTACATGAAAAATTCAGCTGAATTTCATGCATTTCTATTTACAAGTAATTTTGTATTAATCCTTTTTTTGATCAAGAGCAAAAGAATCTTATAGAAAAGTGTCAAAGGGGCAGCTTAGTTGAAGACAGTGACTGCAAACTGTTGAGGCAGACTATTTAAGATTCAATCCTCGCTCTTTCATCTTTGTAGATACCTCTTTTCTGCAACAAAGCTCAAAGCTGGGAGTGAGTCTTTTAGTGGAGTTGGTTTAAATTTCTGCAATTGACTATTTTTAAGTTAGATATATTATTACCTTAATATTTGTAACAAACTGATAATAATTTATGTAAGCAATAATTTTGAAAGCAAATTATATAAATAAGGAAGTAACCCAAACAAAGTATAGAATGGAGGTCGCACGGGTTATTATAACATGGAACTGAAAACAATTACAATAAAGAATATAAATGAAGAAATAACGCGAACAAAGTAGAATGGCGCGGCTCAGTGAACTTTTTGCCAAAAAACTAAACTGTAACTATTAAAGTACGGTGTGTCTTTGATTTTAAAACCAATTAAATGTAATAATTTTGAACATGATTTAAGATTAGCATAAAATTGATTATGTTATAGAGAATTGTAAATGTAATAGTAGTGGCCAAAATGCATTAGAAAATGAGTATATTAATCCCATGTGAAAATGTATAAAATCTGCAGAAAGATATTACAGTAATGTAATGTATACATTTTGCATGGTACCATTCGGTCCCCTGCCCATATTTTAGTTCCCTTCATTTAATACTAATATAGAATATTTTCTCTAATAAATGAACTTTTTATCGGTTATAAGCAAAATTTGTATAGAAATTATGTGATATGCTACTTTGTAATCCAAGTTATATAGTGCAGCTATATGAGAAAGATGTCCCTACTGATAGTACACTTTGTCACATACATGGGTGCATTGATCGTCTCTCGGAGCTTATTATGACTTTTAGTTGCTTACTTTTTAGTTCTTGTGCATCGCATCACACTAATGTTTTTTTAATCAATGCAAGATACAAACCGTTAGACTCAATCCTTAGCAACTTTCAGTACCTGCAGTAGGTATCTATTTATCATTTATCTACGTGCATCATATGTTAAATGAAGTACTACATGGGTCTGTTATCGGCATGTAAGATATTTGACTGGTTGAAATTTTAGTAACTTCAGGTTGCAACTTCTAACAACCATACTTGTAGTCGCAATCACATAACTTGTAGAAATTTGAGATTTCTGCTGAATTCCCATTGAACTTTGATGATCAAGCATCGAAAGAATAGTTGTATATGTCAAGTAATATGAGTGAGTGCCAAATTAAACAAAATATGCATGTACAGTTGTTTCACTTTATAATTTGTCTAGAGGAGGATCGTTGCTCGTGCTGGAGATTAAAGTATTTTTTTGTATTTCCAAGTAAAACACCTCTGGAAACTAGCCATTACTCCAAAAACTGTTTTTTACTGATCACATCTAAAGTTTAGTATATTTTTTTAGTTCATTGTGTCTGATTCATTATTCATTACTCTGACATTCGCTTCTTTTATGTTCTATCTCAAGGGTGAACGGATGCCTCCCACCACCTCCATAGGACAACAAGCCATAATGTCGAGGCACCATTATATATATCGGCCGTAATCCTTGTACTGCCAGTGTGTGTCATTAGCTTTTGGGAGTTTGATAAATATTGCAGCCGCTTTTGAAGGTTTTACCAAAATTAAAGGAGGATCGCAAAAGGAGGTAAGTCCTATGTCCACAAGCTAGGTTAACAAATTATAAGGCAAGATAATTATTACCCATTACTTCTATTGATATGTAGTTTGTGTTGATGTTGCCAGCCTATTCACAAGGCACTTAACATCGCATTTTTTTCATTCATCATGCAAAATTTCATTCAGTACTGACAGGCGATTTATGAATCAAATCACAATTATGTAGTACATTATTCATTACATTACTTATCAGTTGCCATCATAAAATGTTGATTGTTTGCAACTATATGCTACTACATTAACTGTTATCTGCAGAAATAAATGGGATAGTATATGTTTATTTTTGTTACCAAAAAGTCTAAAACTTACAAGTCCACCCTGTCTATATCATTACATACAAAAAATCCACATAGAATATGAACTACTGCATGTTTTCTGCCTTTACTTATTTTGGCTATCAGTAGAGGAGGTCAGTCATCAGGTCTAAGCTGCTGACATTGAAGCCAATGCAAGAGAAGGTCGTGGATTTGGTATTCGGTTAGAGGTATTTTCTTTTGCGCGCACACACTCCCTTATGCGATAATACCGTGTTAACCTGTGTGTTTCCCAAAATTATTGCTTCTTCCTATGCGCAATATTAACTTTTCTACTCTTTTTTTGTGGGAAGAGAGGAGGTTCCCAACCAGGGTTATGCCAACATCGTGTCTGGTGCAAAAGGGTTTTATGGAGGTCCTGATGCAGTTGTGGGAGGAAGTGGCTGGCAAAGGTATTTCCTTACATGCGCCTATTTTCAAGTTCAGACATCATTCGTAAAAACTGCATATTTACTTAGATTATGATACATGTATCTCTAGCTTTGTGTATGTTGCTTCGCTAAGTTGGTTACACTTCTCAACAATTTCCATCTTCATAGTAAAGCCATTTGCAATTAAACTCCAGTAATTTTAATAATTTTTGTTACTGCGACTTTGAATTTAGTACGGATTCTTGTGTCTACTTGTCTATGTGACTGCAAACATATCTTTTACTACGTACACATTTTTTTTTCTATACGGTTACCAAACATTTATAATATGCACTTTTTATACACTTAAAAAGAAATTAACTAATTTTTTTACAAAGTGTATACTATTAGAGAACATATTATATTATATTATATTATATTGGATAAAAAACTATGCAAAAAAGAAAGGTATATCAATGTTAAGAAATCATAGCTTATATCTTGCATAACAAGAGTCATAGATTAAAGATAATTTGAATCGAAATTGTAAAATTTTAATATTAACTTGCTTATTAGTTGTTTCCCCTTGATGCTTTAAAGTTTTGTTTCAGAATTTATTGGTCTTTATTATAAAACTCACAATATTTAAACCCTTTATTCTATGCTTCATTTCAAGATGCACTTTTTACAAAAAATTTATTATATTAATGTTGCCTTTTGTTGTTTTAGCTGTCGTAAAATACTATCTGCTAAGCCGCTTGTTGCAGCAACTAAAATTATACAAGTAGAGAGCTATGGTATCTACACTTCAATTTTTAGTTTACTTTTTGTGTATTTATTATCATAGTAACTATTATTAGTATGGGATGATATTTTCTCGTATTAGTTGTATTGCTGATCGAATATATGGATGTAGTCATGCAGAGATGGATGAAGTATTATATTACTGTACCTACGTCTCCAACCATAATTTACAAAGATGTAAAACCAAGTATTATATTAATTCAAAGTTTTGCTGATTATCTTTGAAGGTAAAATTTAAAAATTATTTCATAATAATGTACAGTTGCTCGATTGAACATAAGGTCATGGGTCTTTTGATATAAACATATAAAAACATAGTCTTTCTGCACTTGTACTTATTTTCATAATGTCGGGTTGTCGACACTTTTAAGTACTAATGACAAAAACATTAGAATGTTTAGCACCCAAAATACCCTGTAAAATTTTTGTCCGTAAACTCATTTTGTGTTTGTCTTGAAAGAAAAGAAGTTTTCTGTAATACCCTGTAAAAATGTGAATTGTGTATGTATACACATTTTGTGTTTCTCTTAAAAGAAAAGAAGTTCTGTGTACATTTGTCTTTGATTTGTCTTCCTTAATGAATTTTTTTTAATGATTAATTGATGTTATTAGATGATTCGGGAGAAGAGAATATCTCAAGTTGTGGTGAGGAAGCCTCGATTTTGATCAATTAGATTGCCTCACCTTAATAAGTACCAATGAATCAAGACGGATAATGGATTTCTCCTGGATGGGTAACAAATGGCATGGTTCTTACCTAGAACAATTAATATCTTATGGTGGGAAGATTAGAACATATTAGTGCTGCTGAAAAAAGATAGCATAAATTACTGAGACACAAGTATTCATGGGCTATATGTAAAATAGCATGATATATGCAGTGAGATGATAGTGTGTGAACTAAAACGATTATCAGACCTTGCATTATATATGTTTTACATGAGTTAATAAGGCACATGCCTAAATTTACAGTATAGTAGAACTTCTATACAGTAATATCCTTAGGACCGGAGAAAAATATTATTGTAAGGAGGTTATTCCTAAATAAAGGTAATTTTTAAATTGATTATATAGTAATTATAAGGAGGTTATTCCTAAACTGGTTACTTTACAAGTTTCAAAAATAGATATACTTTAACTACAGTCGAATTAGATCAAATAACAAGTGTAGTCTTTAACTTCTAAAACCTGACAAAAACTTTATACATGTGCTGGAGTGTGATTTAAATATATTTTTCCCTGTTTCCTCTAACGGAAACCAATCTTAGAACGCCATTTCTCTCTAGAGTGAAAACTTTCCCTTTCTTAATCTTAAATTTTTGTGGTGTCGAGAATGTTACCTGTATCTGTAGATTGATTATGCCAGAGTTCTTTTGCAGTTTAATCACTACCTTTCATTTTTTCGAATGTGGTCTTATGAAATTTAGTTTTCATATTGTTTATGCCCGACCTTAGTTGTTTA
This sequence comes from Heracleum sosnowskyi, assembly GCA_030848705.1. Taxonomy (NCBI): domain Eukaryota; kingdom Viridiplantae; phylum Streptophyta; class Magnoliopsida; order Apiales; family Apiaceae; genus Heracleum; species Heracleum sosnowskyi. The sequence continues at coordinate 19,674,592 of CM061243.1, read as the reverse complement.
TATGCCTTTTTCCAGTTGGTCCAGTTCGTGTCAAGGATTGCCTTTTTATTTTCTAGGTTCAATTGCTTTTAGCCCTATCTGCTGTTTGGTTGAATTATGCACACACTTTCAATTGTGCTTGTGCACCTCATCCTCTGTCTGTATTTTTACCCACTACTTTCAGTTTTGGTACGAGATTAATGATTAGATTTTTTTTAGCGGGATTCAGTCTTCCATCCCTTTTTGAGTTTGAGTTTTATTTAATATGTTTTTCCTTTCAATTGTTTTGAAATGCGCAGGAAATTACGGGCTACAAGTTTTGGGTTTTATATTGATTGAAATGCGCAAGAAATTACGGGCTACAAGTTTTGGGTTTTACATTGAACGAACTTATATAGGGACTATGCTACAGACATGGCATTCACCCTAGCCAATGGAGGGGTTGTACTAAAAGCTACTGTTGTCAGTCAGATATATATCTCTTGATGGAAGTCTTCCTGAATCGCAAAAAACAGTGTATGCCAAATGTCAGTATGGTTCTTTTGATAAACACTACTTCAACACAGAAATAATGTGACAAAACACTTGTGATCCACTTGCATGTTGCAGGATTTTAAAGAAGTTAATAAAAAAATTCAATCCTGGTGATTTGGTACTCCATTATGAGTTGTTCTATGTATTGATAAAAACTAATCCACTTCCTGGATCCACTTCGCTGCATCCGCCCTGCCGATTTGTATTTCAAAGGATTCCTTTTTGATCATTCAAATTCTTTTGTTTATTAACACCGTTTGCTAATGAGAAATGTATGTTGTTTCTTGTCAATTATGAAGGAATTTACGGATGAGCGGAAGTGTGATATAACATTTATTCCGTAAAAACCATGTATCGCACATATAGAAAAATATATAAAATGAAAGAGCGGAGGAATCGTAACCATACCTTGAAAATCGAAGCTTTATAAAAATGGATTCTAGCAGTTGCTCCTCAGAGTGTGAAGCACTCTACCGGTATCCACCAAGAATAATCCTTCGATGAAGCCTTTTATAAAACTAAGCTTTTATAAAAATGGAGTTTTTCTTCTTTTGAGAGAGAGAGAGAGATGAAGAAGAAGAGGGTGGCAACTAGGTTTTCACAAAAACTCAAGTCCTTTAGAATGAACTATCTCATTCTATTTATAGGGCTCTCCTAGGGTTTTTTTAATATATCTTTATATATATATATTAACCCCACATTTTATCTTATAAAATGCTTTAATAATAATTAAAACTATTTTAATCATTATTTCCTTTTCTAAACTATTTAGAAAATAACTTGCTCTCTCAAAATACCTTCATCAATAAATTAATCTTTTATGGCGTGACCCTATAGGTTCAATATTAAGCCGGTAGTAGAAATAAATAATAATAATAAACTTTTTATTTATTAATTATATGAATTCTAAAATTCATTAAATATAATTAACTGATTAATTATATTTATTCTACATCGTGAGGGATGCTTCTCAATATATCGCGACTATCCGGATAATATGAATTCACTACTTAGAATACCAAGAACCTGTTAGTGACTAGTTACCGTACAATGAATTCCTTCTACCCTACAATATCCCGATTAAATATAAGGCATGGATCTCGTGTCAGGCCTTATCAAATTTAATCATATGATTTCTTATTCATAATGCTAAGTTCATATTAATGCAAATTAGAAACTCCTTTCTAATTTCATACACTCTGGCCAGAGATTCCAGAACTCGCATACTAAGAATAACATAGGATATTCTCTTCCTATACTGGAAGGGGTAGATCCTCTATTGACGTTAACTATCTCCATACACAAATCCCTATGCCCAGAATAGACCTAATGGATGTCCTTGAGACTAAGGACTAATCCAAAGCATAGTTCATCATATACAAGATAACTCTAACGATCTCAAGTCTAAGGACACTTGTACAACTATCACTCAGTGAATAACTATTGACACGTGAGTAAACTCCATTAGCTATTCAACTTATCGAGTCATGTTCAGTGAACTTATTCCCTAACAAGCACCTACATACTAGCTATAGTGTCACCACACAAATGCCTATGAGAACAGACATCCTCCTGACGGGAGCAAGCATAGTATGTACCAATCTTTGCGGATTCACCAACTTCCGATTAGTTATCCTATGATCAGGAACTGTTTAAGTCTAGAGTTATCATCTTCTAGATCTCACTATTATAATCCCATTATAATTCTAGAAGCTTTACTCTAAACTATGGAACATCTTATTTAAAACACTTTAAATAGATAAGGCCCGTAATAAAAACAAAACAAGTCTTTTATTAACATTAATGAAATCAAATAAGAATACAAGAAAGTTCTTCCTAACTCATCATACATGATTGGATTTAGGACAAACACTTTCAAATTATGTGTCCACTTTAATATCTTCATGCCACCAGTACGAATCTGAATGTTAGGATTCTTAATGTATTTAAATGCTTCATGCTCTAACCAGAACTTTAGCAAGGGCGCAAAAAAAAAGTCTCTACCGCATTTCTATCTACAGATTTTTTTTGTTATATAAACAGAGCTCGTGCCTTGCACGGGCTTTTACGCTAGCCTATTATATATCTTATACTGCAACAAGGACTTTGTGAAACATTTTATTCAACAACTTGAAATTACATAACTGCCCCTCCAAAGTCAAATGTTATAAAAATGTAAGAAAATTTTCATCTTGATGGGAATTGAACCTAAGACACTTCAATACTAATTACTAAGAATTTCAAGTCACCAATTTAACCATTGAGCTACTTGGGCTTTTTTGTTGTGGTATAAAACCCATTAGTATGGTAATGTCTTTCACAAATATTATTTTACACTTTAGTTTTTATTCAAGATTCTTTCATGATAATTTCATTTGTTTGATTATTAATAAAAGTGATTATTGGTATAAAGTATATCCAATAGACACGTATCTCTTTAATTAAATTTAATTATGTTTCTTTCTTTGTATTCACAATTTTAAGACAAAGTACAAATGCATTTTTAGTCACATAATATCACTTTTTAGTCCGAGCATCCAATAATACAAAATAATACAAAATAGTAATCATTTTGTCTCAACTATGTTCATACATATCAGATAATATAAGTAATAATATAAGAACCTCTATAGTTGTTACCCTGAATAGAGATGAACGTAATCCGGATTCAGGTCGGATTTTTCGATATCCGATAGGACCGGGCTTTTTTAAATCGAGACAAATTTCCTCTAAAATATTTATACCTGTAGATAGGGTCGGGTCAGGAGGGGCCAAATCGGATTTTTACAAATTATTTTAGATATTGATAACTTTAACTTTAACTTTAACTTTTTTTTATTTTTTCGAATTTAATTAAAAAATTTAAGCTTTTATCCGAGATTTAATTGAAAATTCTAACTTTTTGGATTGGACTTTTATCCTGATCAAGACTACGTCCAAATCGAGATTAAATTTGGGTTTATTCGGCTCGAACCGGATCGAGGTTTTGTGAAAAATATGCGATTCGTTTAAGCCTGCGGGCTGGATCCAATTGAGGTGGACTTTTTTTTAATCAGATTTTTTCCGATTTTTTTAACCAGTTCGAACAGTTTTTTTCAAATACGAATTTGTGTGCATCTCAATCCTGCCACCTCATGCATTAAGGACAAGTATACTACTCTGACCGCTTATAGAGAATTATGGAGCCCGGAGAGTATTGGTACTTTCGAAATGGAGCCTTTATTTGACACCTTTAACTAATTCCTATCTGATTATTAATTAGCTTATAAAACTAATCATCAAATACATTCAACTAAGAACAAAATCTTTTTCGGACTAATACCAAACCGATCTTCCTTGCAAATCTTCTCAATCATGTCACATAGTGTCACCAACAAGTTCAAACTAGTGGCAGGATCACCACAACAAACTGAAGAATACTTATCATCGCAAAATTAAACTGACGTGAACTAGAAAATATCGTCACAAAATAACATAAAGTTATGTCGGTTATAGCGATCCTGTGTCTTGCACGGGGGGTTCGTGAGACAATTTATTCATCATAAAATTACTAAATTACCCCTATATAATAGCACAACAAAAAAATTGTTTCTGATGGGAATTAAACCCTTGACCTCTAAATTAGAAGTAACATACCTTACCACTATTTTAGACATCTATTTTAATTGTATTTTGAAACTTTTTATTAATATGTGCAAATACTCAATATGTTATACTCTAATTTAGTACAAAAAAATTGTTTCTGATGGGAATTGAACCCTTAATCTCTAAATTAAAAGTAACATTACTTAAGAAGCTCATACACTAATAAAAACTTTGTCTTGCAGTATTGCAAGTTGTCTTGTCAAATGACAAGTTATTAGTCTATTTATTCGTTTGGTCATATCGTTCATACAGTAATTCATATTTTCATAGTGCACAAGATCGATGGGGACACAAATGGGGAGTCTGGAAGAAATGTATTCAAGAATGAGGTTGGAGGAGGAAGAAGAAGGAGGGGTTATAATAGGGACAGGGGAAGTAACTCCGGTGGCAAATACCCATGTGTTGGTAGGAAGATTTCTTACGGATAAAAGTATAAATTTTCAGGCGATGCAAAATGTATTAGCATCTATATGGAGGCCAAAAGAGGGGGTCGAGGTTCATGATTTGGGAGAACAGAGATATTCTTTTGTATTCTTTCATAGGCTGGACCTGCAAAAAGTTGTGGATGGAGGACCTTGGACGTTCGAACAGAGCTTATTGGTGTTCAGAAAACTTGAAGGAAATGAAGATCCACACCATGTGCAATTGAATAATATAGATATTTGGGTGCAGGTGTATGATTTACCGAATGGAATGTATTCAGAGAAAATTTTACAGGGCATTGGTAATTATATAGGATCGTTTGTCAAGGTGGATGGTAGTAATAATTCTGCTACATGGAAATTATATGTACGTATAAGGGTTACAATGGACGTTAATAAACCATTGAAGAGGCGTATGAAGATCAAGAAAGAAGGGGGGAATGGAGTTGGGTGAATTTTAAGTACGAAAGGTTAAGTACATTTTGCTTTGTTTGTGGTTTATTAGGGCATTCGGAGCGTGATTGTGCAGTTGTGTACGCCAATCCAGATAAGTTAATTGAGAAGGCCTATGGAACGTGGTTAAGGGCGCCCTTAAGGAATGCGAAAAATCAAAATATTGGAGCTCGATGGTTGAGGAATGGTGATAATGGGGGGCAAACATGGACATCTAGGGGTGGTGCTGACGGTGGTTCAGGTAGCAATCATGGAGGAACACAGGTGACAGCGCGTTTCATGGAAGTGGATGGGAAGGTAGGAGAGATTATAGGAGATCAGACGGCAATCCGTTTTGTTCAGCGTGATTTGGGGAGAAAGTTGGTTGGCGATATCGCGTCAAATATGGAGGAGGAGTTACAAGACGCCAATGATTTTGAAAATGAAATTGTCGTGACTGATGCAAAAAGAAAACGGGTGGACTTGGGTACAGACTTGGATGAAAATGGGCCTATAATCCAATCTGGTATTGTGTCAAATAACGGGCCAAAAAACTTGTTAGAGGCGGGACCTGTGGAACAGGCCCGCCTAGACAAATGAGTATCATTGCGTGGAATTGCCGTGGGTTGGGTAAACCACGGGCAATTCGTTTTATAAAGGAGATTACCCAGCAAATAAAACCGTGTATTATTTTTCTGTCTGAGACTTTGTCAAAAGAAAATAAAATTAGGGAATTATGTCAACAAATAAACTTTGCAGAGTATTGGGTGGTTGAAGCTTGTGGTCATAGTGGAGGACTGACATTACTATGGAAGAACGAAGGCGGTTGTAAAGTGAAGAGTAGTGGAACGAATTTTATTGATTTCGAAGTTGAGAATGAACAGATAGGGAGATGGAGATACACCGGGTATTATGGTTGTCCGGAACGTAGTAGGAGAAGAACTTCATGGGATATTTTACGAGGTCTGGCTGGTGAATCATCTCTTTCATGGTGTATATTGGGCGACTTCAATGACATGACGGATGTGGGGGAAAGACGAGGTGGGCACGAACAACCTCTTAGTTTGTTAACGGGGTTTACTGAGGCATTGAGTGACTGTGGATTGATGGATCTAGGCTTTGTGGGAGAGAAATTTACTTGGGAGAAATCTAGAGGAACAGCTAATTGGATTCAGGGGAGGTTGGACAGGGCATGTGCGAATCAATGTTGGTGTGACCTATTTCCACAGGCAGAATTGAGAGTGTTAGAGGTATCGACATCTGATCATTTGCCTATTTATCTCCAGCTGCATAGACAGGTTTATATTCCGAAGAAAAGACGCTTTAGGTTTGAAAACATGTGGTTAAAGGAGGATGATTGTAAGCAGATTGTTATGGATGCGTGGGACGAGGTTGGGGATAGGGGAATTTTAGAGAAGATAGTTTTTTGTGGGTTGAAGTTGCAGGAATGGGGGGGAGGAGTAGATAATGAGTATAAAGGAAAAATAAAGTCGTGCAGGGAGCAATTACGGAGGTTGAGGTCGAGGCGAGATGCTCAAGGAGTCAAAAGGTATAACGAGGTGCGATGGGAGTTTCTACAACTTCTGGAAAAACAGGAAATATACTGGAAGCAACGGGCTAAGCAGTTTTGGTTGAAAGAGGGAGATCAGAATACGCGCTTTTTTCATAAGTATGCCTCACAGAGAAGAAGAACAAATTGGGTGGAGAGAATTAAAGATAGTTCTGGGCGTTGGTGTGAGACAGAGGAGGAAATACAGGTAGTAATGGAGGATTACTTCTCAGAGTTGTTTACGTCCAGGGTTTCGAATGGAAAGTTATCACAAAGAGAGGTAGTGAATCAAGTTTCGGAGCAAGTAAATACGGAGTTAGTATCAGATGTTACAGAGGAGGAGGTGAAGTGTGCTGTTTTCTCTATGCATCCAACGAAATCGCCAGGGGTGGATGGGTTTAACCCTGCCTTTTATCAGTCGTTTTGGAGTGTGGTGAAGCATGACGTTGTTCATTTTTGTCAAAGTTTCATGGCTACAGGTGAGCTACCAGCAGGAGCAAATCAGACGCTTATATGCCTTATACCAAAAATTAAAGTCCCTCAAATGATGGGAGATTTGCGCCCAATATCATTATGTAATGTTTTAATGAGAATTTTGTCGAAGGTGCTTTCTAATAGGTTAAAATCCAGTCTTGGTTCAATAATTTCTGATAGACAAAGCGCGTTCATTGAGGGCCGTTTGTTATCGGACAGTGCCTTGATTGCATTTGAGGTGAACCACTATATGAAACGGAAAAAGTATGGAAAGTATGGGGTGGCGGGTTTGAAGGTAGACATTTCGAAGGCATATGATAGGCTGGAGTGGGGGTTTGTTAGAGATATGATGCAAAGGTTTGGTTTTCATTCGACTTGGGTGGATAGAATAATGAAATTGGTTGAATCAGTGTCATACAATATTACGCACAATGGGCAAGAATTTGGTAATGTTATTCCGACTCGTGGTCTTCGACAAGGGGATCCGATTTCACCATACATTTATATCTTGTGTGCTGAAGGATTAAGTGCAATGATTAGACGTAATGAAGATGCTGGGCTCATACATGGGTGCACTGTTGCAAGGGGAGCTCCCATGATATCACATTTACTGTTTGCAGACGACTGTTATTTCTTTTTTAGGGCAGTGGAAGTGGAAGCTAATGTGATGAAAAGAATTTTAAACAGATATGAGGAGATATCTGGTCAAATGGTGAATTACATGAAGTCTACGGTTGTTTTTTCTCCAAATACAGCGGATGAGGATAGGAAGAAGGTATGTGATCAACTTGGGGTTAGAGAAACTAATCATCCAGGTACTTATTTGGGTATGCCAATGACAGTAGGGAGGAGGAAGGTGTCTACATTTAAGTTTCTGGTGGGAAAGGTGGAACAAAAGCTTCAGACATGGGGAAATAAGAATATTTCAAAGGCTGGTAAGGTAACTCTTTTGAAGACGGCTGCTCAAACTATTCCGAACTTTTGGATGGGTTTGTTTCTTGTTCCAAAGGAGATTATTGAGAAGATTGAAAGAGTCATGAATGCATTTTGGTGGGGTACTAAGGGGGGGAATGGGGGTATAAGGTGGATGGCGTGGGATAGAACTTGTGAGGTCAAAGAGGAAGGAGGGCTAGGCTTTAAGAAGTTGTTGGAGTTTAATAAAGCCATGCTTGCGAAACAGGCTTGGAGGTTGATAAACAATGTCAATCCTTTGGTTACTCAGTTAATGAAGGCACGTTATTATCCGCAGTCAGACTTTTTGCAGGCAAAATTGGGTGTTAATCCAAGTTATGTCTGGCGTAGCATTATGGAGGCTCAGGAGGTAGTGTTGAAAGGCTGTAGGAGACGTATTGGGGATGGAAAAGATACAAGGGTGTGGCAGGTACCTTGGTTGTCAAATGCAGAGAATGGGTGTCTTACAAGTGAGATGTATCCAGAGTTAGAAAATGCGACAGTCGATAGTTTGTTTAGTATAGATGGAGATTCTTGGGATGTTGAGATTCTAAATGATTTATGTAATGAGAGGGACAAAGAGCTTATACAGCAGATACCAATTCCAATGAGACGCAGGCCTGATTCGTGGTTCTGGTTACCTGAAAGTAAGGGAGATTTTTCTGTGCGTAGCTGTTATAGACTTCTTCGAGGTGAACTTGAATGTCAGGAGAGGCAGTTTTGGAAGAGGCTATGGGGATTAAGGTTACCAGGTAAGGTATCGAATTTTTTGTGGAGGGTTGCGAGGGGTGTGCTTCCTACAGCAGCAGAATTGGTTAAAAAACATGTTAACGTACAGCCACAGTGTACGTGGTGCCATAATCATATGGAAGATGTTACTCATGTGCTGTTTCAATGCTGTTTTGCGAAACAATTATGGGAGGATACAGGGTTGTATAATGTAGTGTTTACAGGGGTTGAGGAAACTGGGCTGGAGATATTTAAGCGGGTGTTCACGTCGGCTACAAAGTACCAGTGTGCGATGGTTGGGATGTTTTGCTGGGGGTTGTGGGTGAGGAGGAATAAGTGGGTGTGGGAGAAGGTCGTTATGTCGATCTTTGGAGTTAAACATATGGCTATGCAATTGTTGTCTGCGTGGAATCGAGCTAGAATGAAGGAGGAGGAGCATCAAAACAGGTCAGGTACTCGTAATCGAAATTGGAGTAAACCTTCAGCTGGATGGGTTAAGGTCAATATCGATGCTGCTTGTCCCCAGGGTTGTAATTTTGTTGTTGTTGCTTGTGTAGTGCGAGATGGGTGTGGTTCTTTTTTACGTGCCCGTAGTAACATTATTACAGGGGTAAGAACGCCAAGGGAAGCAGAGGCAATGAGCATGCGGGAAGCGTTATCGTGGGTCAAGAACTGGAGAAGTACACAATGTGTGTTCGAGTCGGATTCCAAGCTATTGATAGATGCTATCCATGGTCCAAGTGGGAAGTCTTTGTTTGATACAATTGTAGATGATTGTAGTGAGTTGGCTAAACACTATGATGGAGTGTTATTTGAGTTTGTACCGAGATCTGCGAATAGTGTGGCTCACGAGCTTGCTCGAGTTGCATGTTCTAGTTCAGGTCTTAGGGAGTATTATGATATTGCTCCCGAATTTATTTTGTGTAATCTTGAGATGGATTTAATAATATAAGCAAGTACGTTTTGTTTCAAAAAAAAAAGAAGTAACATTACTTACCACTATGATAGACATCTATTTAGATTGTATTATGAAGCTTTTTATTAATATGCGCAAACACTCAATATGTTATACTCTATTTTGATCTCTTTTTGTAATCTACTTGGTAAGGTAGATAATTTATTTTCACAAGTGCCTTAAAATAATATTTCTAACCATATTTGAGAAAAACTCGCGCAAAATGTTATAAAATTGTATTTTAAAAAAATGTTATAAAATTGGAATTAATCCATAAAAAAAGATTATATTAATATTTTTATATTATAAATCATGTTTATTTGCATTAAGTACATAATGGCTCATATTATATATACTATTAGATTACAAATTCTATATACTATCAGATTATATATATATTAGATTACTAAATTACCCTTTCAATATTATATTGATGATATTAGATTAATAAATTATCCCTCCAATTGTATATTGATGATAAAAAAATTTCTTTTTAATGTGAATTGAACCATGACCTAGGTGATAGTGTGACAAATGTTGACATCTATATCAAATATCACTTATTATTTTTTTTTTTAAATTTAAAACTATCAACATATTTACTTCTTTTCAATTATATCCTTATATATAATAAGCGTAAAAATGGATTTTATCATTATTTTACATTTATTATTGTTTCATTATAAGATATTAACAACTTATAATTATATATGCATTTTTGAAATTTTAGCTACTAATAAGATTAAAACTGTAGTTTTATTATGATCCAATATATTATAAATCTCGTCTTCAATAGATAAATTTTATACGTTCATCATTTTCGAAAAATGCACTATAGTATATAAAGTATTGAACCCGAAAAATGCAAAAGAGTTTTATATTTGTATATTAATAAAAAAGTTTGTGTTGGAGATTTTTACAAGAAAGTTGAAGTTGTCATCGTACGACTAAATCAAATCTAAACTAAATCGGTTTAATTTTTTTGAATATCTATGATAAAATATTAAAAGTACTAAATGTTAAATTATTTGTGTCAAGTGGCAATTGTAAGGTGAAACGAGTAACTTATCACGAATCAGTTTAGCATTATCTTGAAAGATATAAGTAATAGTTTTCTAAAATAAATTATATCCACAACTGTACAATTATTGTATTCAATGTGTCTGCAAGGAGACCCTTCTTAAAACGAGCAAAGTGGTATGCATTCGTTTAAATAGTGTATCCACACATACTAATACAACTTGTACTTCTACACGCCTTACCTTCAACTAACCCATCCTCTATAGTAACTCATTTTTACTCTATTATGCACACCGATCAAATTTTACAACACCCACTTAACGACTACCCCATGAACTACAAACAGGTAAATGGAGTGTCAACGTTCCCCCATGCAATGAAAATGATAAAAGGCGCCCAATTCTCTTTCAAAGTGACACTAAAACCATCTTGTCATTCAAATACAATTGGAAAAATTATAATCGGCGAAATCTTGCAGTACACAAGGTCACGACTACCCCATGAACTACAAACAAGTAAATGGAGTGCCAACGTTTCCCCATGCAATGGAAATGGTAAAAGACGCCCGATACTCTTTCAAAGTGACACTAAAACCATCTTCTCATTCAAATACGATTGACAAAATTATAACTGACGAAATCTTGCAGTACAGAAGGGTCGTGCGTGCCAACAAAACATGTTAATTAGTCAAAATATTTGCGCCTACTCAGGTCATAATAACAACCTTATAGACTGAGATTTTGTAAAACATGTATCATCAAACCTTCGACATATTTCCTACTGATATACCGTTACATGCTTATGTCTTTTCTTCTACATGCATTCCATCAAACGATGAAACCAACATAACCGAAAAAAACTAAAGCATGCCCATGCGACTATAAAGCTAGTTATCTATCTATTACTATATATAATAGGCCAACACAAGGGCAAAGTTTACCATTTTAATGCCTGGGAAGTTACGATTTTACCCCTATTTTTTGAAAAATAACAAAAATACCATTGTTATATTATTATGCAAAAATATGTTAATATTTGTTATTGTAGAGAATCGAACCCCCAACCTCCTTCTAAGAAGTCCAAAGCCTAACCACTATGCTAAGTTGTTTTTTGAGTTTACTTTAAAGATTTTATTAGATAAGTCACATTATTTTCTCTAATTCTATATTCTTTTTTTTTTATTTTGAACCTTTGAGTGAATAAAATATTGGTCCATATTATTTATATAAATTTGTATTTTTTATTTACGTTATTATATCTATATAGGTATATCTATCTATCTACTTATCTACTTCTATATATTAAAGCTCGTCTAGGGGCAATTTGAGCCAAGAAAATGACTATGAAATGACAAGTTTGCCCTTATTTGTTGAAAAATTACAAACTTGTCATCCATCTATTATTTATGTAAAAATAAAAGATTTTTGTTGTTCTTAGGAATCGAACCTCCGACCTCCTGAAAAACTCATGTTATAACCATTGTGCTACACTTACTTATTGGTTTAACTTAAAAATCTTATTAGATAAGCCACATCACCTCTTTTTGTCCTATTTTTTTGTTTAAGTAAAATGTTGGGTTATATTATTTATATAACTTGATTTTTTTAGTTTCAAAATCTTAATGTATAATTATATTTTATCTACTTTGTATATATTAAAAGCCAACCAAGGACAAAAAAGTAAGAAATTGGCAATAAATTTATTATTATACTCTTATATTTTAAAAAATTACAGAATTGTCAACCCTTTATTATTTAAGCTAAAGTAGATTAGATTTGTGTGAACATTGATAATCGTATTCCAAACTTTCTCATATAATTTTATTTAATATCCAAGTACGTAACATTGAGTTTGAGTTTATTATAAAAATATTATTATATAAACTACATTATCATCATATATATATATATATATATATATATATATATATTTAATTTTTGAGCAAATAACATGTTGTTTTATATTATTTATAAAAACATTTTTATTAAATTTTTTTAATTTTACATTCTCAGTAAATTAAATGTTAGTTCATATTATTATATAGCTCCATTTTTCAAATTTCGTTATTCTACATATAATTATGTATTCAATTATATTTATAAATTCTTATTTCACTTGTATTTTTGAATTATATATTATTTATACTGTAAATTTTTATATGATTTATACTTTATATAGGTTATTTAGGTATTGATACACAAATATAATATAATTTAGAATATATTTAAAATTAGTATCGTAAAAAGTGTGAATTAGAGTTAAGGGTGTTTATGGGTTGTATTTGCCGAGTTGAAAGCATTTTTGCAATCCGACCCAAATTAAATCGGTTTGAAAAAATTTCATCCCATCACACAAAATATTAATTTGTGATCCAACTCTTAATCGTACATCGATTTGGGTGAGGTTGGGTCGGTTTAATTGGCTTAAATTATATATATATATGTTATGTAGTATCTTTCGAAAATTAAAAAGCTGCTTTTAAACTCGATAAATAAATATATATATATATATATATATATATATATATATATATATATATATATATATATATATATATATATATATATATATACGTTACTCTTTTCGTTCATGTACAAGTATGGAATAATGATATGCGGTTCTTTTATGTAAATATTAACACTTAAATATCAAATATTTGACGAAGGATAAATGTTTAATAAATCCGATTAATCACCTGTTATCCGAGTAATCACTACAAGGTAACTTTACCGACTAATGTCGATTTCCATATTTAAGAACATTGTAAAATACATATAATTTGGGATTTTAGTACTAATGTTTTAGTTTGATTAACATTGTAATTTTAGTAATGTAAACTATGTTGTAAATCGTGTGCATATGCATAAAATGTAAGCACATCTATAATTGAAAAGTACGATATATCATATAATATATGGTAGTATATAATTTGTATATATATATATATATGTGTGTGTGTGTGTGTGTGTTTTTGTGTGTGCGCGCGTGTGTATAAATATTATTGAACAAAATTTGTAACTTAAATCGGGCTGGGTAGAGTCGGCTGAAAAAATATAAAACTCATACCCAACCTATTTAAATTGGTTGGGTAGACTTGGCTTGGTCGGCCGAAAAGAGAGCGAGGGTGAGTTCAGTTTGATCAGGTTGGTAAATCATGAACAATCATAATTGGAGTAATCCGTGGATGTATTACCTATGGATTAAATCGGATAATTAAAGATTATTAGAATGATTAGTGTGGATCAATTTAATATTATATATATATATATTGTGTAATAATTTTAATTATATGTATATTATCACATAATTTAAATTTATTTAAAAACATATTATGATTGAAAAAAATAAAATTTATAGATTTAAATTTTGGATTAGTGATCAAGTTGTGAGATAAAATTAAGAGAATTCGTGATTTTGACCGTCTAAAATAAGAACTACGTATACAAAAAAATGTTGTTATTATTTTTTATTCAAATTTCAACCTTTTACCTATAAATTTCCTAAAATTTACAAATCAGGCCAATATTATGTTAAAACCGATTTTAACATAATCAAAGCGATTAGTTACCGTCTAACGATTATCGGGATTATTAAACACCAACTTTTAGAACATAAATTATACATAAAAATATAATTGAGTATGGATTTAAAAAATTGTTTAATTATTTTTATTATATTCAATTGTTGAATTTGATAAATTCATTTTACATCATTTAAAACTAAATATATATTTTGGTAATTAAAAATAATCATTTGATCTTTATCTTATAGAAATTAATTCAAATTTTATGAAATTAAAAAATATTTAAAAAATACTAAACAAATATAAGGTAAATTAGAAATATTATCTTTTACCACATTTCTAATTATAAAAATTATTTCAATTAACTCCTTATATATAATAAGCCTAAGGGAGATCTTATCCAAAACTTTGGTCGGTCACTGCACTACCAAAAGTATATGATCCGTTGGATTATAAAACTATAAATATTCAAATAAATGAGGACCGTTAGATATAATATTAAAAATTGTATTTGATTAATAATAGGATAGTATTTAAATACTAAAAGGTGTATTTTGATAATTTAAACCAATTATAAATAGGTTTTCTATATTGAATAGAAATCTTTATGTAAAAAATCGTAATTATCTTTTCTCTTTAGTTTATGCATAGTCCCAGTTAGATAATAATTATTAAACCATCATTAAATTAAAGATAATTTTGTTAGCTTCGCGTGGGCTGTAAAATTGTTAAAATCTGTTGTCTAAAACTCAAGATAGAGCCCAAACATTAAAGTGATTATCTAAATTTTAATATTTTTTTAATTTAAACCAATTATAAATAGGTTTTCTATATTGAATAGAAATCTTTATGTAAAAAATCGTAATTATATTTTCTCTTTAGTTTATGGATAGTTCCAGTTAGATAATAATTATTAAACCATCATTAAATTAAAGATAATTTTGTTAGCTTCGCGTGGGCTGTAAAATTGTTAAAATCTGTTGTCTAAAACTCAAGATAAAGCCCAAACAGTAAAGTGATTATCTAAATTTAAAAAAAAAATTATTATTATTGTAGCACCAATTTAATTTTTTTCCTAATTCTTTAAAATTTATAAATTCTATGTTTATTTCAATAAAATATTAAAATCAATTTAAGAAAAAATTAAAATCGATCTGGTCCGTGTACAACCACTATACGACCAAATTAATTATTAGAGTTAGATCTTAAATAGATCGATGAGAAGTGTTAGATCTAATATTAAAAAGTGTATCTGGTTAATAATAGAATTATATTTAAATACTAAAAATTGTATTTTGATAATTTAAAATTTTTCTATGTAAAAATTCTTAAATATTTTTTCTCTTTAATTTATGTATAGTTCGAGTTGGATAATAATTGTTAAACCAAATATCAGATAATATTTCATATCGATTACAATATGAAAAATTATCAATATAATCCTCATGTATATCATATAACAATGATACATGTGGACCCTGCGTTATAAGAGACTTAGGAGAACTCATGTACATGAATAAATTTAAACATTTTTTTTTTGAAGGAACATAACAATTTGATTAATCCAAATTATAATTATATTAGTTTACATATAACAAACATAAAAGGATAATATCAAAATATTATTAAAATATTGAGGGTTTCATATTCATAAACAATAATTTTGAATATAATACTTAACCATATTTTCTTTTCAGTTTATGGGTAGGTCACTGATCAAGTTAGTTAATAATTATTAAATCATCATTAAATTCAATATAACTTCGTTAGTTTCACATGGGTTGTAAAATCGTCAAAATTCAATTTCTAAAACTCAGTATAGAACCCAAATAGTAAAGTGAGTATCTAAATTTTAATAAATATTTTTTTCTAATTGTAGCACCAATTTATTTATTTTTTCACTAATTCTTTTAAATATAGAAATTTTATCTTTCTTTCAATAAAGTATTAAAATAAATTAAGAACAAATTCAAATCGATAAAGATTATAATAATATGAGAATAAAATTTTATATAATCATAACATAATTTTTATACTGTTTAATAATTTTAAAGTAATAATGTATTTTAAAATTTTATATACACTATAAATAAAACCAAAACATTAAAAGTAAAAGCAGTTAGTAAGATACTTATATCAATATGTACTTGATATCCTTATTATATTAAACACTTTTATATAATAAGCATAATAGAGATTTATCCAAAATTTTGATCGTGACAACCAAATTAATAAGGACTATTATATCTTAACTAGATAAATGAAAATCGTTTGATCAAATATTAAAAAAGTGTATTTTATTTATAATAGGATTATATTTAAATTCTAAAAAGTGTATTTTGATAATTTAAACCAAATATACCAAATATAAATAAGTTTTATATATTGAATAGAATTCTCCATGTAAAAAATTCGTGACTTTCTTTTCTCTTCCATGGACAATTCCAGTTAGATAAAAATTGTTAAACCATCTTTTAATTAAAAATAATTTAATTATCTTCACGTGGGGTGTAAAATCGTCAAAATCTGATTTTTAAAACACAAGATAAAGCCCAAATCAGTAAAATGAGTATTTAAATTCTAATAATGATTATTATGGCATCATTATTTTAACGCCAATTTAATTATTTTTTTCTAACTATTTTAAATTTAGAAATCTATGTTTAAAAATTAAAATCAATCTAAGAAAAATTCAAATCAACAAAGAATATAATAATACGAGGATAAAATTTTATAAAATTGTGCATATTTTTTATTCTATTTTATTAAGTTATAGATCATAACTAATCAAATATAATTTATTATTAAATAATAAATTATACGTAAATGGTGATTTTGTTTTATAAGCACTCATAGAGACTTAATTTCATTGTTAGCAGGACTATATTCATATTAAAAAAAACCGTATTTTGAAATTGTAGACTCAGCTACAGAACGACCTAACTTTTTTAACCTATATACATTGTAAATTATTAAATTCGAAACTTTAAAAGTTTGTTAATCAATTAGTATAGTACTTTTCTTAAAAATCGTACTTTACAAAAAATATTATCAAATAACCTATGTCTGAAAGAAAAAAATGAAAAAAATTCTTTTTTTTTTTTCAAAAAAAAACCTGTAAATTTTAATATGTTGTTGGTAGATTCAAATCTTAGATCATTCTACATGATAATTTTAGTGTTATATGTAACGTTTCTCAACAATTTAATTTGAAAGATCCAACGATTATGGATTGAGTGATCAAACAAAGCGACCACACTTATAAGAAAACTTTCATTATTTAGTCTTTAATATAATAACATAGATATTTACGGGATATACTATAAAAAAAAAAGAATTTTATACAGAATTTTGATCGTCACGGTGTACTACTTTAAAAGAAGAACTATTACAAAAAAAATATATTTTAATTGATAATTTTTTTTTCAAAAGTTCAAAGTTCCCGCATCATTAACATATTACAAAAAAGAGTATATTATATTTTAGCAATACATATTTAAAAAATTAAAAAATTAAAAAATTATAAATATTAAGAAAAATTAATGATGTTATCCTGGTAGTTTGGTCCTAAATACCGCCAAAACATTCTCAACCGTTAGATCCAATACTTTTAAAAATAGATGATCAAGATTATATCATATAAAAAGAAATTATTATCTAAAAATGATATAAGTTAAAAGATATTATATTAGGATTGGATTTTCCAAAAAGTTAAAACATAAAATAGTTGTAATTAAATAAGGAAACCCATTTATAACCAAAATAATAAAAATCGTTTAACCTTAAATAGATAGGTGAAAACCGTTAGATTTAAAATTAAAACATGTATTTGGTTAATAAAGGTTATTCTAATAATCTAAACTACATATAAGTTAAGTAGATTTTCTAAATCAAATAGAATTCTCAACATTAAATTTCGTCACTTTATTCTCTTTTTAGTTTTAGAATAGTTTTTAATTGAAAAAGAACTATTAAACCACAACTAAATTAAAGATTATTTTATGAATTTCATGTGAACCGTAAAATTGGCCAAATCTATCTTTTATAACTCAATATAAACAAATATTAAATTGAGCGTGTAAAATATAATAAATATCAAATTTTTAACTATAATTATTTTTGGCATAAATAAATATAATTATAAATATTAAAAAAACAATCGTGTGTTGCATCGTAATAAAAATATAATTATAAACAGAATAATTATAAATAAAATTTAAGTAACCGGGCATCGCACGGGCTATAAGCTAGTATATATAAATGTTGGTGTGAGAAATTATTCGAGTGTATAAACAGGTCCGAGGTCCGTGCCTCGCTAATTTTATCATGAGACATTTTAATGTATTGAAAAAACAAAATTGCCCCTGTCTAATTTGTGGATTTCTTCGTCTGAGCCCTTGCTCCTTATTTCCCCATTGGACTCTTGAGGATTGAAATTGACGGATGCCGTTGAAGCCGAGCTCCGCATTGGACCGACTTACTTACTGATTATCAATCTATCCAAGTAGAATTGTCTGTGTGTTTGTATAGTCTCTAACCGGTCCCCTTCTTCCGGCATCGCGGTTTGGAGATCAGAAATTTGGTGGTCGGCATTGGTGTGGTACGTTCCCTAATCGTGGCGTTATGGCTGACCATCTAGGTCCTGCCCGTCTCCCAGGTGACTGTGTGTTCTGCATCATTTCTCCTTGTTCCCCCTCTTTTAGTTTAATGTTCTTTCGCTTTGTCCTCCCGCAAATTGTGTTGCCAATACTCTAGAATTCCTGGGGCTAGCCCAGGTTGTTAATTGAGCCGGAATTTTACAGTGGGCATAGGCTTGTGCATTCAGTTTCTGTTATTAGATTAAAAAAAGCAGTTGGAAAGTATTTTTCGCTTATACTGCTGAAACTACTATTCAGAAAGAATGATTCAGTTTAAGCGGAACAGCTTTGAAATTTTATTCTTAAATGGGATAATATATAAAACATTTGAAAATTGTGATCTCTGTTTATATCTTTTGGTATTTGGCACGTTACAAATTTTCTTGTAGTGGTTTCGAACTATAACCAAGGATAGTGTAACAAAGGCTTATCTCTATCATTCCAAGTCCTGAATTTGATTGTTGCTGATCCGAAATTAATCGAAGAATGCATACTACTTAGTTTATAAGCAATACTAAAAAAGGGAAGAAAACTAAAGCCCAGTAAAAATTTTGCATCATCGAATTTGAGATCTGTGTAAGTTGAAACTTGAAAAGGTTTGTCATCTTCAAACTAGGAGAACGGTCAAATCTTACTTTTTAGCGAATAAAAAACTTAATATAGTTTATAATTTATAATTAATAATATTACTCTATCAAGTCGGGCATATTTTCTTAGGGTCAAAATGTTGTATGTTATCGACATATGTTGCTTATTAATTTATCGTAAGTTCTGACATTCGATCTCGAAAGGTATATCTAGGCAGACAGTTTCTCATATTCAACCTCAAAGGTATCATTTATCCAGAAAGCAGATTATTCTGCACATACTAGGAAAATGATAACATGTTCATGTTTTTTAAGTTATGCTGTTTTGACTATATGATAAAATAGAATTTACTATGCAATTTTGTTTTACCTATATTTAGACTTATTCAACAACAGAGACAGCATTCCTGTTAATTAAAAATATAAGTTAAACATAGGTGATCGGTGCTTCTTACTTTTCCCCCTTCCTTATTAACATGTAAGTGTATAATCTCTACTTGCTTTTAGTCGAGCAATTTGATGTTGAATAAGTGTTGTGTTCGGAGATCTAGGATTTGACATGGGTACATCGACTGAAATCGAAAACTCGAGTATCTCAAAAATTATTGTCACACTCGGAATGAAAAGTTTTACAAGCACTGTATTGACACAACTATATGCTTTGAATCTTTGGATGATAAATTTATATCATGTTCTCATTTTGCCTACAATGTCTCGATTTTTATGTATTAATTATGTGTCCGATTGTAGAGTTCTTATGTTAATTAGATTCGGTCTTTTTGGCTTATTGTGTGCAGGAGTTGGGAGTTGGGAGTTGGGAGTTGGGACAACTAGGAGTGCCTTGGTCAGCGATGGTGCCTTTGATTTTACTAAATCTAGAGTTGGGACAACTGGGAGTGCCTTTGGCAGCAATGTTGTCTTGGATATGAATACCACTAAATCTAGCTGACTTTCCTGCTACGGTAAATATGAATATTCAGCAACCTTATATTAGTGATTTCATAAGCCTCAATATTAGTTTGATATACAATAGTGCAGTCACATTATAACCTACAAAAAACAGATAGTGGTTTTCATTGTTTACTCCTGATTATGATAGAGTTCTTAACCCTATTATAAAGAATACCATAATTGAGGCTATTAAGATAGAGAGGTTTTGCTGTATTTTTAATATAAAAATGTTTATATTCAAATTGTGTGTTGCAACCGGTAATAAAGAGACGAAACCGCATCAGTACATGGTGATAGAATTAATCAAGTGGATGCTAAAATCAGCAACGAACATGTTTCTTTTAATCAAGAGTAACTATTGATTTAGGATCTGCACATTAAATTTGAGCAACTTTTATTCTGTTGTTAATCCGAATGAAGTCTAAAACACAAGAAAAGAATCTAGGACAATGACAAGTCATGTCTATTTTAAGCTTTATCTAATAGTTTTGTGTTGTTTCTAAGGGTTTAAGTTTTTTTTTCTTTGGGGCTTCATAGTCACATGTAAAATGTGGGATTACTCTTTGTTTGAGTGTAGATGATTTGCAGGAGGGGTTATTATAATTTAGCCTTTTAGTAAGTGCAAAATATAGTAGTAGATTAAAAAATGTGATGTGAATTAATCTTACTGGCCAGGGTTCACATTATGTGTTTTTAGGATCATACCGAATAATATTCTCTTAGTTATCTGTTGGTTCTATTGCAATTAGTCATGATATGAACTGTCTAAAAAGCCGATGATCCTATTTTTATAGTCCACATTTGGAGGAACCTATGCTTTATATTTAATTTATGTTTGCGACGTCATGTATACTTTTTATGTATGAATCCTTTCGGTGCATATTGTCAAAGTAGCTGTTCCTAATTAGATGTAAATATATTAGCTGTAATAACAGATCCATGTAGGTAAATATTCACATTCCATAGTCAGGGTATCACAACTGTTGTAAAGGCAGAAAATATGTACTTTAGCTATATTTTAGGAGAGATTTCAGTTTGTAATATTGATATATAATGAGGAGAGTCCATCAATGGAAAATATACTTTTCCCCGCACTTTTTCTAGTCTAATATTCTTGTTAATTCTTGTATTTTTGTCATGGTATCAAAACTACAGTTCTGATCTGCCTCTTGTTTCTGATCTGTTCTGGTTCATTGTTCTTATCTCTTAGTAAACAACCTCCTCGTCCCTCGTTACTCTAGATCGTCATGTCTTTAGACAAGTATGACACTTTCTTGGTTCGCCTTAATGGCAAAAACTATTCAGCATGGTCCTTTCACTTCCAGATCTTCATAAAAGGAAAGGATTTATGGGGTTATGTTAGTGGTACCACTCTTGCTCCTACAAAGAGAAAGACAAGAATGGATATGCTTAGTGGGAGACTAAAGATGCGCAAATCATGGGTTGGCTGCTAGGATCCGCCGAGCCCAATATTATACTGAATCTACGGCCTTTCAAGACTTCAGCTCAGATGTGGGCTTATCTCAAAAAGATATATAGTCAGCAGAATACTGCTCGTCGCTTTCAATTAGAACATGACATGGGCAAACTTCAACAAGATAGCCTTTCAATTTCTGATTTTTATTCTTCCTTCATGAACTTATGGGTCGAATACACTGATATTGTTTATGCTAGTGTATCTGCTGAAGGACTTAAGTCAGTTCAAGATGTCCATGAAACTACTAAAAGAGATCAGTTTCTTATGAAATTGAGATCTGAATTTGAAGCTACTAGGTCAAATCTTATGAATCGAGATCCTCTTCCTTCTTTGGATATATGTCTCAATGAGTTGCTTCGGAAGGAACAACGTCTTCTCACTCAAGACACCTTGAAGGAACAGAAATCCGAGTTACTTCAGATGGCGTATGCAACACAAGGTAAACCAAGAGGCAGGGATATGTGTGATGTTCAATGTTACTCTTGCAAAGGTTTTGGGCATTATGCTTCAAATTGTTCCAAAAAGTTTTGCAATTATTGTAGGAAAGAAGGACATATAATCAAGGAATGCCCTATTCGTCCACCAAAGAAATCCGAGACATCCTACACAGCCCTGGTTGGATCCTCAAGTACCAGCGGGTTGATGAATACCGAACATGCTACACGAAATGTCGTTGCTTCTGCTCCTGCTGAACCTGTAACCCCTGAAATGATTCGGCAAATGATCATTTCAGCATTTTCTACTTTAGGACTTTCTGGTAAATCCTCTCTCACATCACCTACTTCACCTGTTTGGTACTTTGATTCTGCAGCTTCTAATCATATGACAAATAATGCTAATTCTCTTACAAATATAAACAAATATTGTGAAAATCTTGAAATCGGTACTGCAGATGGAAGTCATTTACCTATTACAGCAACTGGTGACATTTCTTCCTCTTTAACCGATGTCTTTGTCTCTCCTGCCCTTACCACTAACCTTATTTTTGTCGGTCAATTGGTTGAAAATAATTGCAAAGTAACATTTTCAAAATCTGGTTGTATTGTACAGGATCAACAGTCAGGGAAAGTGATCACGAGGGGGCCTAAAGTTGAACGTCTCTTTCTTGTTCAAATTCCTTATCCATGTCGTTTGTTTCCCATTGTTTCTTGTAATTCTGCCCGTATTGATTACCATGCATGGCATAAGCGTCTAGGACACCCTAATAATGATGTTCTTCGTGGTTTGTTAAAATCTGGTGTACTTGGGAATAAGAAATTATCTTCTCTCAACTCTGTCCAATTCGATTGCAATTCTTGTAAACTTGGGAAAAGCAAAACTTTACCATTTCCCATTCATACATCTAATGTAACTCAGCCTTTTGATTTAATACATAGTGATGTTTGGGGTATGTCACCAGTTGTCTCTCATGCCAAGTATAAGTACTTTGTCACATTTATTGACGATTATAGTCGTTTTACATGGATATATTTGATTCGTTCTAAAGCTGAAGTTCTTTCTGCCTTCAAGATCTTTCATGCATATGTTCAAACTCAATTTGATGCTAATATTAAAATTCTTCGCTCAGATAATGGGGGTGAATATATGTCTCAGTTGTTTCAAGAATTTTTGCAAGTCAATGGCATAATTTCTCAAAGGTCTTGTCCTTCAACTCCCCAACAGAATGGGATAGCTGAAAGAAAAAACCGTCATCTTCTTGATGTTGTGCGTACCCTTTTGTTAGAATCATTTGTGCCCTCTAGGTTCTGGTGTGAAGCACTCTCCACTGCAGTATATCTCATAAATAGATTACCTTCGTCATCCTTAAATCATGTTTCACCTTTCACTAGATTATTTGGTTGTACTCCAAATTATTCTGGTCTTCGCACTTTTGGATGCGTATGTTATGTTCATCTTCCTCCACATGAACGCACAAAACTCACAGCTCAATCAATAAGATGTGCTTTCTTAGGATATGCTCTACACCAGAAAGGATTTCTCTGTTATGATCCAAATTTACGACATATTCGGGTTTCAAGAAATGTAATTTTCTTAGAGAACCAGCCTTTTTTCTCTACCTACAATGATCATCCTTCCCCTACATGTTCAATTGTACCTTTATTCACCGACTCTTATACAGATACTTTATCCACTCCGGTGTCAGAATCTGAACCTCCACCACCCAAACCATTTTTGGTGTATCAAAGACGCAATAAATCAGTGCCAAACCAGAATACAACATCAGAAACTGAAGCTATTCATCATGTTCAAGCTACTGAACCCCCTCGAACTAATTCCCTTGCTGCTGATCTGGTTCAAGAAACTGCACCTGCTACCCGTAGACATAGCACTCGGGTGAGCCAGCCTCCGAATAGGTATGGTTTTCCTAATCCTGTATCATTGACAACCACTGTATCTACTATTTCTATTCCTTCATCATATAAGCAGGCAATGAAACATGAGTGTTGGCGCGAGGCTATTGAAACAGAGCTCCTTGCACTTGAAGAAAACCAAACATGGGATGTTGTAGCTCGTCCCTCATCTGTGAAACCTTTGGGCAGCAAATTTGTGTTCTCTGTAAAACTTAATCCAGATGGTTCCGTTGAGCGGTATAAGGCTCGCTTGGTAGTTCTTGGAAACAAACAAGAGTATGGCATCGATTACGAAGAGACGTTTGCACCGGTCGCTAAAATGACTACTGTGCGAACCATACTAGCTCTTGCTGCGTCACAGTCCTGGAACTTGTCTCAAATGGACGTAAAGAACGCTTTCTTACGCGGTGACCTCAAGGAAGAAGTTTACATAACACTTCCCAATGGTATGCCTATTTCACCTGGTCATATTTGCAAACTCAAGCGTTCTTTATATGGTTTGAAGCAGGCACCTAGAATTTGGTTTGAAAAATTCAAATCCACTCTACTTGGTTTTTCATATACACAAAGTAAATATGACTCCTCTCTTTTTCTGCAAAAGACAAGTAAGGGTATAGTTGTGCTTCTAGTCTACGTGGATGATATCCTTGTTACTGGTTTTGATATACAAGCCATTGCTCATCTTAAGAATCTGTTACGTTCCACTTTTCAAATGAAAGACCTTGGCCAGCTCCATTACTTCTTGGGATTAGAGGTACATTATCGACCACAAGGAATCTTCTTGTACCAACACAAGTATATTCAAGATTTGGTTGATTTAGCTAGACTAAGGGGCACTAATCCTGTTGAAACCCCTATGGAAATTAATGTGAAATATCGCAGAGATGAAGGAGAGCTACTCTCTGATCCTACGTTATATCGGAAGTTGGTTGGCAGCCTTATATATCTCACCATCACTCAACCGGATATCTCTTATGTTGTACATATTGTAAGCAAGTTCATGCAATGTCCTCGGCATTTCCACTTATCAGCAGTCAAACGCATAATCAGATATATCCTGGGAACTCCTAATCGTGGCATGTTCTTCCCTGCTGGCTCTTCACTGAAGCTTCAAGCGTACAGTGATTCAGATTGGGCTGGATGCCCAGACACTAGAAAATCTATTACTGGTTGGTGTATGTTTCTTGGAGACGCCCTTATATCATGGAAATGCAAAAAGCAGAACCGTGTGTCTAAGTCATCCACGGAAGCAGAATATCGTGCTATGTCCGCTGCTTGTTCTGAGATTATCTGGCTACGTGGGCTCCTCGCAGAACTTGGGTACTCTCAAGCTCAACCCACTCCATTACATGCTGATAACACCAGCGCCATTCAGATTGCAGCTAATCCAGTTTACCACGAACGCACAAAACACATCGAGGTTGGCTGTCATTCAATTCGTGAAGCCTATGACCACCTGGTCATTACTCTCCCACATATCTCCACCACCCTACAAATTGCTGATATTTTCACTAAATCGATGTCACGTCAGCGCCACAACTTTCTTGTTGGCAAATTGATGCTTGTAGATTTACCAGTAGCATCAATTTGAGGGAGGGTGTCAAAGTAGCTGTTCCTAATTAGATGTAAATATATTAGCTGTAATAACAGATCCATGTAGGTAAATATTCACATTCCATAGTCTGGGTATCACAGCTGTTGTAAAGGCAGAAAATCTGTACATTAGCTATATTTTAGGAGAGATTTCAGTTTGTAATATTGATATATAATGAGGAGAGTCCAGCAATGGAAAATATACTTTTCCCCACACTTTTTCTAGTCTAATATTCTTGTTAATTCTTGTATTTTTGTCACATATGCCGCTGTTCATAGTAAATTCAACGAGTTTTTACATTTTGTTCATTGTGGTCGCATATAATATATGTTCTTGTATTGACCTATATGCTTTCCAAATTTAATTTATACTATTCACCTCTTTTTACAAATTGGTATGAACGGGTCTATCACACATGCGATTTTTTGCCCATAAAGGTTGTTACATGAAGATGTTGGTCCACTCGAATTATATGAATATGCAAGGCTTAGAATATGAAGTCTAAGTAGAAGGCGAGTTTATCATACATTTGTTATTTACGTACAACTTGGAAAAAACTGATTATATTTGGTTTACAGAATGTTATATTGTGTGGACTTTGAAGGTACTAGATAACACGGTCCAAAGCCACGACCTCATCACCAAAAATAGTAGATAACAAGGTCCAAAGCCACGACCTCATCACCAAAAATAGCATTTCAGATACGGTTAGTCAATGCAGATCCCGATACATGGTAAGACTTTTGTTATAAATCGCTTATTAATATGTTCTCAGTAATGTTGTTCATAATTTGTTATACTTTTGTATCTAATCCATGACATATCATGGTGTTATTGGCTTATAGTTGCGTGAAGAATGAGAGCATTACTTTACTCTTCAGAGGTTCTGGAATCGTTAACGCTTGAATATAATATTTCTTCTGGTTATGGAGATGTCACTTGGCGTCCGAAGATTCACAGATCCGAGAGGTCGGGATTTCACAACCTCTGTCTGATGGCTATGATTCCGTTGTTAATTATGCATAGTGAAATATTCATTTTTTATAGTGTTTCCTACTTGCGATGTTCACATTCCCTGGACAAGCTTTGGATCCACAAACAGGTTACTATCTAATTATCAACCAGATTGGCCTTTTTGCTATAATATTTTGGTTGGTATCTACTACATTATCGAAGTGGGTAATTTGTTTATGGCTTTTGTATCTAGATTAAAAGATTCTTATTATTAACTTTAGTAATTTAATGTCTGTGTGATTTATCCCTGGTATTGTACTGTACGCAAAGGAATCTCACTGGCTCTGGTATTATGTGGGGAATGGCATTAATTCATTCTCAAGGTGTCATACATAGGGACCTCAAGCTTGAGAAAATACTTAAAAAATCAGGAACTTCAGTTGAAAATTGCAGATTTTGAAAAATCTTGTCGCGACATAACTTGTGATCCTTTGGCTGATAATTTTGGTTCTGGAACTTGTCGCTGGAATGCATCGGAGATGGTCAAACGCAATTAATATAGAAAGAAGGTTGATGTTTATGGTTCTGAGCTCATTTTGTGGAAACTGGTTACTGGAAGTATTCCTTAGGAGGATATGACACCCATCCAAGCTGCTTTTGCTGTGGGGAATAAGTTACTTTCATTATGCTTATGTTTCTTGGTTTGCTACTTATCATTTCTTTCTTAGTTGTGCCGGAACCGTGGAGCACATTTCTGAGCCATGCATGGATTCAGCAAAATTACATAATCAGCACAAACAACTGAATGGATCACCATTTTTGGTATTCTTTCATACTCGCATATATTGAATTACCATTTTCTTTTTCTTTGTTCCAGTTATGCCTGTATTATGTTTTCCCTGTTTTGAGTTAGTTGTCCACATCTCGTAAGTGTTCCTGATGATATAAGTGTATGACTCCAACTGATTATGGTTAATGTTATAAAATGAGCATATATAGATAATTAGTCCTGCTGTGTAATCTTTATTTTATAGTCGAGGACTCTATTACTCTAAGTACCAGAGGAATCCGCTTCTTGTTGTAACACTAAATACTGGATGACTTTAAAAGAAGGGGTCTTGTGATACTGTATATATATTTGTCAATAACTGTAAGTCGTACCAAGGACATCCAAATTCCAAACTATCCTCGTATGTGTAACAAATTTAAATTTATCTTTTTAAAATCCACCAAAAAACTGATAAAACATTACAAATTCTTATAATCCAACTTAGAATCTAGAAATTTAAAGAAAAAAAATAATAATCTAAACTTGAATGAATAATATCAACCTTTGTCTAAAAAAACATGCATATAAAAATGAGTAAAATGCAGAATGTGTACTCGAAGTTTCATCTTGGTGCAACTTGTGTACCTCTATTTAGACAAATTGCAAAATGTGTACCCGAAGTTTCGAAAAGGAGGCAAAATGTGTGCTACCGTTAATGTGCAGTTAACTCCGTTTGTGGCTATAGCCATTTTATTTAGTCAAATATACCTGAAAAGACTGTAGCTGTAATGTTAGAAAGTTTAAATAAGAAACAATTCTGTACCTGCTTCGCTGCTACAATTTTTCCTTTCTGGTATTGTTGCTTTGTTTGTGTATTCACCAGTAATTTACGTAATAGAGTAAGATGCAAAGCTTGTTACCATTATTGGCAAGGCACTGTACAAAGAGTCTTGAATTAGTAGATTCATATCAGCTGGTGTGTTACTTATTGTTTGTTGAATTGCGGAGAGGTTAGTTGGTGTTTCTGGTTCCCAGACTCGATTTTTCTGATCCCAGCAGACACAAGGCACGATTGAACTAATACTGTATTTGTTGGAGAGATCAGTTGGTTTGCTGATTCTGGCAGCTGCATGGCAAGATGATGCAATGTATTATTTTTTGTTTAGTTATTCCATAAAAAACGGTTTTGAATACAAAAAAGAAAAGGAAAGATAAGCAACAGTTTTGAAAAGCTAATCAGTATGCACTTGCATTTAGTAGGACGGGACGATGGCTTGACCAACTGAACTAAATATCGGCAAATATGCTGACCATGACTTGAGTCTTCCTTCTTCGTCCAAAGAACTAAATTTTAGTATATTTCATTTATTTCGATAACTAAGAGCATAGCTTCTGCAATTACATTTATTTCAGCACCTGGCTTCATGTTTCTTAATAACTAGAAGCACCAGTTGGAGATATTCTATTTCTTGTGTCTATGATTTCTAGCAAAAGCTGCAGTTTCTAACAATATAAGCTGCGATGCACAAGACTTGACAGAACTACTTGGATTCTTAGTCCTTAGATGACTTGGAGTCCGGGATAGGAATCTGTGGAAGCGATTTTGATGCTGATTGTTATACATATGGGATGGTGTCACTTGTAAATATGGTGTTAACTGCACATTAACGGTAGTACACATTTTGCCTCCTTTTCGAAACTTCGGGTACACATTTTGCAATATGTCTAAATAGAGGTACACAAGTTGCACCAAGATGAAACTTCGGGTACACATTCTGCATTTTACTCTATAAAAATTTATGTGCATTTCAGTTGCATAAATTTATTCATTTCCATTGAAGTTTGTAATGTGTCATTCTTTAGCTGCATTTATTTAACAATTGAAAATTAGTAGTAATATATAAGTACCTAATTTAAAATTTTTGCATATATTTGGTATGTTGAAATACTATCAATCAGAAATGCAATTATTCTAAATGATTCCGGAGATCTGAATTAATATTATTTTATATTACGAATTAAATTCAAAATAAAGAATCATTAATTTAGATGTTAAGATGTTTAAGATTATTATTGGGAACAAATTTCTATTAGTACTTAATTAATAAAACTCTGATTATTTGTAGTATATATACAAAAAAGGAATAAAAAATAATAATGTTATACTCATTAAAGATAGTAAAAAGATGGCATATAGGCCATTTCATGTCTTAAATAATTGTGTATTAACATATTTGGTTATTTAATAATATTAGTAAATTTGAACAAATAGATATGCATGTACGTGTGAGAAGTTGTTTAGAAAACTTGCTAAAGACTACATGTGACCTGGTATTCGATAAATAAAATGTTATTTAAGTTGTACATGATTTTAAAATAATGATTAATAGAAGGAAGTGATGCTAAACGAATTTAGTTAATACTTGTTTGTTAATTTAAAAATGGCATGAGTTTGTAAAGTTTAATTAATTGTAAATGTATGTTAAGTATTGAGATATATTCAAAGAATTAAAGGGATAAAAAATATAAAGAAATTATAAAAAAGGAAAAAAGTTAAGTATTACTAAATTAACAATAAATAAAAAGAATTGGTATCAATATTTTAGAGGTTTTACGTTTGGAATCTTTTAATTAATACAAGAGAAACGGGATCTTAATTTGTAGAACTATATGTGCAAAGCCCTGTGCTTTACTATGTGTAAACTAAGTTAAGTTAAATATCAAAAGAAAAAGAAAGAAAAAGAAATCTATAAAAACAAAGTTGGTAGATCATGGTACAAGGATTCAAGTTGGTGCCTCTTGTTTTAAAAACTTGGATAGGTAATAGTCTAACATTCAAATACGTGAGTCCAATACTTAAAGAAATTGGAAATAGGTATAAAACATGGCTGAGTTTCACCTTAATTAGTGTCATACATGTGTAATAAAATTGGAAAAACTGGAGAAGATTATTAGACATCTATTTCTGTATGTAAATAAAGAGGGATAAAAAAAATTGCGACTAAAGTATAGTTTAGAAAGGAAAAAAAAAAGGACTGTTGTATTTATCAACTAGTGTCGTAGAGAGAAGAAGATCCGTTTGAGGTGCATACAAATCTATAAATAATTGATAGGATAAATAATCAAGTCATTCTACCATAAGTATATATTAAAAATTTACCGGTACTAAATATTGTTTTAAGTATATGATTATGGAATGATTATTTGTAAAATTTATATGGTTAAATGGATTTATGTGGTGCTTTGCTGTATATATGTACTATAGCTGTTCTATATTTTTAATATGGGATTCATGTTTTATGTTGTGTGTGATTCTGAGATGGATATTGGACCAGTTTTATGATTACATGTATTTTTGTGGTACTTGCTAATTATATATGGATATAGTTTACATTTATAGATGCAAAGATGGATGGATCTTTTGTTAAAATGGAATCTAGATTGCAAATTCTTGGTGTCCTGTTGGTTTCACCGATCCAAATGGAGGATTGTAAATCTAAATTTTGCAGTATCTTTGTGGTGTTTTTATTTTTTGGAGTTCGGCGTTGTCTATTTTGAATTTTTGCTCCGTCGGTCAATATTACATGTGTAATGTAAGGCATCATGAAAAAGTCTGTCAAAAAAATTATATAGTAATTTAATTATTTGAGAAAAATTCAAATGTTTTGTTAAATTTCACTTAGTTGTCTATTTTTGTATATAGGGATGGAAGCGCGAGTCCTCGGTACAGACAGACTGACTACAAAGGCTTCAGGATGAGCCAACAGCCCAACGGGAATATACTTTTGGAGAATCCTTGATTACTTTCCAAGTTATATATACAAGTTACAGCTTAGGTACTTGTATGTGTTGTTGTATTGCAGTGTTTCCATTGTGATCCCTCCGCATAGGAGTATTAGTTTCTCTAAAGAAGCTCAAATTCTAGGTTTAGAAAGTGGTTGTAATAATAAGTAATAACATGAAGCAGGATTATTGTAATTCATTTGTGCTTGGGAAGAAACATGTAATATATTCTTTTAGGATATTTAATATATATTCTTCTACTCACCGTAAATCTGCAGAGTGCAGATCAAAACCCATGTAATTTAAGTTAAAATTCACGAACTTAGATTGTTCGACATGTTTTGACTTCGGGTACAACATAGATAAGACTAACCAGTAACGTATTAGTATAAACTAGCTCGGCTTCTTCCTAACATTTGGCTCTTTACCTAGCCATACAATTATTGCAATAGGTGGTCCAGTGCACCAGTACAATTATTGCAAATATAATCACTGGTCACAATCTTGAAGTACCGGAAAGTAAAAGATGTTTATTGAATTTTTAATTCTTATGACCAACTTCAGCTTTCAGTACATTATGGCACGGTACCATTTTTCTTGTATACCTCTCATCATTAATCACTTTAACTAAATCCCAAGAAAAATCCCAAGAAAAATCCCAAGAAAAATCTCTACTCTCTCCATCTCTATATACATGTCCATTTTGACTTTTGATCAGTCAAATTAACCAAATTTTAACTGAATTTTACATGTATTAGATAACTGGAAAAAAAAATTAAAAAATTATATCACTAAAAAGTACATTTAGTCTATTTTCAAATGTAATTTTCAGTTTTTTTTTTGCTAAATAACTTTCAGTTTTTAAAAATAATAAACGAATTATTTGTAATATTTGATTAAAAATTAGTCAATTTGACTCCTAGAAAATCGAAATGGACATGTAATTAGGGACATGAGTATCTGTTAACTAAAATTTATAATAGTCTTTAAAGTTTAACTTTTCTTAAGTCGAATTTCTAAATGGAGAATAAACCAAGAGCAAATTACATAAATAGATGTTATTATGTAAATCGCTATTATTATCCTTTTTTTTTTTTTTTTTTTTTTTTTTTTTTTTTTTGAAACTAATTATCCTTTATGTTAATCGATGTTATTATAGGTCAGTGTGACATTGACCAATAATGCTATGTAACTATGTAGTTGCTTTACAAAAAAATAATGCTACATAATATTCGATGTATATGGAGCCACACATACAATAAAACTGTAAAATTTGATCAAACGTGAAGTACTAAGTTATAAGTAAAGCTTGATCAAACAGGACCACTTGGTGGGTGTATGATAAGGCTCTGATGTACAAATCCACATACTTCACATTAATGTATTTTCTAGGGATGCTCATTTTTTATGATTCTTTACCCTACATGTGTTTCACAACCTTCTAGACATGCTAACGTATATTCTACCCGTCCCATCCATTTCTATACACTTTTCATTTTAGGATGTCCCTCTCAAATCTATACATTCCAAAAATAATAACTTTTAATAATATAAAACACTATTACACCCACAACTTTCTCCATTATCTCTATTCTATAATAATATAAAATACTATTACACCCACTGCTTTCTTCCACTATCTCAAATCTATTATTAAATATTGATAGATCCCACCACTTTACCCATTTTCATCTAACTTTACTCATTTTTTTTTATATATTTTCTTAGTCTCCGTGCCTAATTTTTATGTATAGAACCTGGAGGGACGGAGGGAGTAGTACAACATGTTTCGTTTCCTACTACAATAAAATTATTATTAATTGTTATGCATCACTATCATGATAGATTTTGAAAATCGAAACAAATTGATTGAAGTACCTAATATTTGTTCTTATTATAAATATGAGTATGTTTTCTAAGGTGATTAGAATTTTCAATGTAAAAATTCGTAACTTCAAATTCTAAGTTAATTAGGTTTATTTGATTCTTGGTCTATACTTTAATTCTAAGTTGAGTTGATTTTCTTTATTTTAATTCTATTCCTCAGTTAAATAGAATTAATGTTAAAATTTATTATTTTATTCTTTTTTTCAGTTTCAGGATAGTTTTAATTGGAAAATAATTTGTTAAACTATCACTACATTAAAGATTATTTTGTGAGTTTTATGTGGGTTGCAAATTTGTTTTTAAATCTGATTTTTAGAACTTAAGATACAATATAATCGGTTTCGGTTTTGACTTAAAATCAGAACTGAAACCGAACCATTAGTTTCAGTTTTTTAGTTTGGTTTGATTTTTTTCCGTGTGGTTTATCAGATTTTTCGATTAATTTTTTGATTTCGATTTTTTCTGCTCAGCTCGAGACATGATTACCTGAATGATTTTCACAACCCAACTCTGGCTTCTATCACAACTAAATGGATATGCTCGTACTGTCGTACATCATCGTAGCTTATCATTTGTGTAATGGTTTTTAAATATTTTTAATAATATTACTCCTAATGTATATTTTTTTCTTAATATTAAAAAAATTGAACTTTTTTAATATCTTTGATTTTATGATATAATTATTTATTTTAATATGGTTATTGATAGAGTTGTAAAATTTTAAAAATAAATTTATATTAAAATAAATAACTTTTCATCTATACTATATTATTAAAACCGAAACATTGAAAGTTTTGGTTTTCGGTTTCGGTTAGTTTTTGGTTTTCGGTACTTTTTCTAATTAATAAATTAATAATATAATCAAAATTCGGGAAAATTTTATTCTACATTAATATTTCACTATATTTTACTACATAAAAATCAAATAATATTGAAATCTAATAAAAAAATGGAAATGTGGGATATAATTTGTTTAAATTTAGGATATACGGCTACAAATATACTTCTTTCTTTTTAGGATAACGAAAGCTTTTTTCTAACAAAATTTACTCATTTTCCAAAAATATCATGACAATTATCTTTAAATTAAAACATATTACCTTTTATATTTGTTATCACTAAAATCTCTGTTTTCCAAAAATATGAAGTGCAATCCTTACTTATTTATTTTAAAACCTATTTTAATACTCTATTTAATAAATAATAAAATAATATAAAAATAGTAACTAGCTGATTGCCTTTTATAATAAAAAAAATTCAAACAAAATCTACTCATTTTCCAAAAATATCATGACAATTACCTTTAAATTAAAACATAATATCTTTTATATTTGTTATCACTAAAATCTCTATTTTCCAAAATTACGAGGTGCAATCCTTACTTATTTATTTTAAAATCTATTTTAAAACTCTATTTAATAAATAATAAAATAATATAAAAATAGTAACTAGCTGATTGCCTTTTATAATTAAAATATTTTTTTCATAACAAAATCTACTTATTTTCCAAAAATATCACGGGTAATTACCTTTAAATTAAAATATATTACCTTTTATATTTGTTATCACTAAAATCTCTCTTTTCCAAAAATATCAAGTGCAATCCATACTTATATATTTTAAAACTTATTTTAATACTTTTAATTATTTAAAAAAACTTACCTATTTTAACAAATGAACGTATTTTTTTAACTAATTTAATTAAAAAACATCTAAAAATATTATAGGTAGTTATTTTTTTAATTAAAACATGTTAGTTTTCCTATTTGTCCTTATTAAAAAAAACTTACTTATTTTAACATGTCAACGTATTTTTTTAATAAATACAATTAATATAATTAAAACACTTCTAAAATATCACGGATAATTACTTTTTTTAATTAAAACATATTAGATTTTCTATATGTCCTTATTATTAATATTATTTTATTATAAAATAATATTAATAATACCTCATTTATCTTCCTCACCTTCATCTGTATTTTTTAATATTTTTTTATGTTCCAATTAATATCTAAGTTTCTCATTTTATAATTTATCATATTAATTTTTACTTTTATTTTAATATTAAATTTTTTAGTTTATTATTTTTTAAAGCTCGTGTCTTGCACGGGTTATAGGCTAGTATTAATAATAACCAAAATGAGAATTAAAAAAAATTGTTATTTATTAGGTTTGGGTGCTCATTTTACACTTTAGACCCTATCTTGAATTTTAAAACTCAATTTAACAAGAATAATGATAAAGGTACCGAATTTGATACAAAAAGATGTATCGAATTACATGTGTCAGAATCTGATTGACTATATATTAATGGACCAACCTGTATTCACATTAATAGCACCAATAAAAACATTTTCAAATGTCACATCACCATTGTTATATCATTTTGTATCAATTTTTGATACCAAATTCGGTGGTACTCTTTTAACAAATACACTTTTCGGTATAAGATGTGACGATTCACATTTATTATTTTCATATCTAACGCGATTGTTATTAATTTAATGAATACAAAGATCTCTTGAATCAAAATTTTTATGGAACAATAATTTATAAAATAGAAAGGTCTACGTGGATCAGGAGTCCGCTACACGTGAAACACTCCGTCCGGGGAGTACGGTTGCAAAAGTTTCTAAATAGATCCAAGGTTAATTCTTTGATTTCAGAATTAGCGATTATTATCGTACGTGCCAATCCAAATAATGAAGATCAAATACTATATTCGTTCCAAAATAAGTATCGCTTTAACTTTTTGTATGCAAAAAAATATTTTTGTAGTTTATTTTTTCAATTTTCTTTTTCTGAATAAAAATATAGAATCTAAAGTTTTATTCAGAAAAAGAAAATTGAAAAAATAAGACGAATATACCATTTTTTTTAGACATTAAAATATGTACAAAAAATCAAAATGACACTTATTTTGGGACGGTCAGAGTATTTGAATAAATTTATTATATATAAGGATCCGTAAAATTGGGCATGTGTTTTCTAAAATTTGCGTATAACTATTTGTGCTGTTTCATTGAAAAATAGCATATATACGGATTTGTAGCTTTCTATTAATATATCTATAATCTAATTTAGAAAATTAGAGTGTTGTGAGAGAAATTTGGTACAACACAATTGCGAGAATCTCGCTGGAATATTCGTAAGAAACGTCCTTGATTGTCGGACGGAGCTGTAGGCTTACAGCTAGAAACCCGTAGCTCACGGTATGAACAGAATGATTGAAGTATGTCTCCGGGGGCTGAGTTGACAAAACCACCGGTCGAAATAAGTAGTGTAAATCCTACACCACCCGTAAATTCGCCGGAATATGTATCACTGAGGTGCACGTGCCTTATGCTTCTCGAGAGTGAAAATCCGAAATCCTTTAGTCAATTGCCTACATATCCTATTTATAGGAATCAAGCCCGATGTAGTTCTATTAAGTTTGTACTTCTTAATCCATGCGAATTCGACCTCCCTAAGATCATCCATCTTAGAATTTTAGTCGAATAAGGCAGCTCTTGCCGAGCTTTCCAGTGTCCTAGTTATTATCCATAACTAAGTCCTATAAATCCTTTCGTAAATAAAGTCTATCCGAAGTGACTATATAAGTTCTATCCCGATTCTAATTGCTCTTTCCAGCGTGTTTAACCAAGCCTAGAAGTCCTTTTATAAGTACAATTCCGTGCTCCCGAAGTATGAATAATCGAGTCCTTGTCCTGCTCTGACTCTGTCTCGGGGAGGTTCGGACTACTCGTCACCTGAGACCAGTGTCGAGGTTCAAACCACCTGAACCTCAATGCCTGTTTCCTGACACTCCATACCTTTCACCTGGCTTAGCACCCCGAACCCGTTCATGCATGTTGCCCTTATACCTTAGCGTCCTGGTATCATATTTCAGTAGCCTTCAGCTGTACCTTGATACTCTTAACCTACGGCTTAGCACACACAATACTAAACCCATTCATCCTTACTGGACTTTTAACAAGTATGGGCCTTAAATTGAGCCCACATGAGATTTGGGGCACAACAACTACCCCCGGTTCCTTGCAGTATTAAATACAAGAGGAACCAAGAACTATTCTATTTTCGAATCAATCAGCTTCTAACCTTACATCCAGCTACAGGTACATAGTCGGATACACTTCTCCCCAATAACTCTTTTGCAATCCTTTATTGTCCATCCAGTAACCGAACTAATATTCTAATTTAATATAAATTTCGGCCCATTTCTACCTTATCCTCTGGACAAGAATTTGAATTCGAATTAACAAACAAACCCTTTGAATTCCTTCTAGAATTCTGATCCATTGCTTAACCCTTCATGCTTCACAATTTTTTTTTTTTTTTTTTTTTTTTTAATCAATCACTGGATGCCACCTGGTGCGGCCGTTCCTATACACGCGTGCATTTAAGTACACGCCCCTTCACCCCCTCCTTTTCTTTTTCAATACACACTTCATAGTTCTTACCTCTCTCTCTCTTGCCAAGAAGCTCCGAAGCGGTCCATACCTCCGGCGATTCTAAGATTTCCAGTGATTCTCTCCCTGCAACACCTCGTAAGGTACCAGTCTGTCTTTATTTTCTACTTTTAACCCCTATTTGCCATTGCATGTAGTCCTTGTATGTGTTTATCCTGCATATATATATACATACATATGTTCATACATAATCGTATATGCACACACACACACACTCATATCATCTGTACAATCAAATTGAAGTCCAGAATGTGGTGCATTCGCTTTCTCTGTGAACCATAGCCGCACGATGTTACTCTTTGCGTTACCATGTTAATCTCATAGGAATTGTAAAACCCTTATGGCTGATACCTTTTTCTTTGCCATAAATCACTTACAATTCCACGTCTACCCATCTTTCTCGACGATCCTTGCTTATATGGGTAATTGATGATACATGCCATATATATCTCGAAATATTAACACCGATATGCTATCATGTAGAAGGATTTAATGTTAATAATTAAAACCCTCCTTTGTAGTTTTAGGTTTTAATTTCTTTATACTAAGACCTCTCCCGAGGTGAAGACCTCCATGTACCTCTATCTGACCTTTAGGTGCAGAAATATCCATAAAACTGTCAGCCCCCCAAATCTTCGGGATTATTCGGGTCACCACCTGTTCGACCCAAATCCCCTGTGATATCTTGTAAAGAACCCTAATGGAAAATCTTTGCAAACCTTGCGGTTTACCTGCCCTCTTGCTTGCCTGATTGAGAAGGAACCTGTTGGCCGTTAACTCACCCTGCTCCATCGTTTGCAGATGTCAGGGAGCTCCAGTACAGCCCGCTCGCAACAATCGGCTGCTCAGGAGGTGCAGAACTGTGTTGACCTTCTGGACTCCGATGACTCATTAGCCAAAACCCCGGTGCCTAAACCTCGTGTCGTCAAGCCAGTGAGCACCAGGACTCGTTCCAAGATTAAGGGGTTAGCTCGTGACATCGGTATGTCATCAGTTCGAACCAACCTCTTCCCTTTGAACATCAAAGCTTCAAAAACAGAAACCATTAACCAGTCATCCTCTGAAAATAATCTGACTCCAGAAACCAAAAATTTGCCACTCTCCGAGTATTATTCCAATGAAGAGGAAGTTTCATCTGCCAATCCTAGAGCCCCTGACCCTGACTCCGAGGTTGAGGTAGAGACCTCAGTAGATGAGGAAACCCCTTTTGAATCCCAGGGCCCTATTCCAGCTTGTGAGGGTCTCGATACCTCGATGAATGCCAATAGATTAAAGCTCCTTCTTCAGAAACATCAACCCAACTGTCGCTTGGTGATACCTTCCCCTGGGGAGAGGTGTCACCGTTTTGACAACTTTGAACCAGACCAACAGATACCTTGTGCCGTTTTTTCAGCTACTTTTTTTAGAATGGGTTTGTCCATCCCTCTCCATCCGTTTATTTATGACATTATTACTTACTACAATATTGCCCCGCTCCAGATGACTCCAAATGCCTATCGAATGGCAATGTGTATGTTTATCCTTTATAACAAGCAATTTGCGAAGAGATTGTCCGCCCGTGAGCTGGGTTTCTTTTACCAGCTTAAACAAACAAGCAAGAATTCTGGCTTCTTTTATCTCTCGGCCTGGGGCATCCATGATGGCCAGTGCATCAGGGGGAACCGGAAGGGAATGACCGACTGGTTACCTCAATTCCTGTATTGTTATGATTGTCCAGTCTATAGAACTGAATTTAACAGAAGTCCTAGTAAGTATCTTACATGTAACTCCAGTATTTTTGGCTTTTGAATAATCTAGATGATAAGGCCTAACTCATACTTAAATCCTTGTATAGAGATCCCAAGTAAAACAGCCCTCAAGGGTCACTCCTTGGAAAGAGCTCAAGAAGCTCTGAAACTGTCAGCAGCACTAGGGGATGGTGCTAGTCTGTTGACAAACCAAAACTTGATCGAGTGCGGTTTCTTACCAAGCGACAGAACTATGAATTTGCTCTTGATGGAGGACTCTGAAACTGGAGCCTCCAACAGATTAGGTTTCCCGCTAAATCTTTACATTTTTCTGTGCATCCTATTGATCCATGCCATGCTCCTGCCATATCTATTTATATTTGATTGTTTATTTGATAACCTTTTGACCTTTCCTGCAGATATGGCTTCTGGTGTGCCATCCTTTGTTAACAAATCAATCAGCTATGATGACCTCTTTGGTGATGAAGAGAAGGATCTTGCTCCCATTGCAGCCACCCCTATTTCTCGTGTGAAATCAACTGCCGCTTCTCAGGATAAGTCCACCACTTCCTCAAAAAGAAAATTGCTAACGACTGCCATTGTTGACTCTGCCAAAGGTTCAGGTTCTCGTTTCAACAAAAGAGCTAAGCCTTCTACTCCTGGAGCTTCCAGTGAAGGTGTGAACCCCTTGATTCATAAGTTTTCTACTATAACTGGCAACCAAATTCCGGAAGAAGCCATCGCAGAGTGGGACAAGATGAGCCTGTCTGATGCTGCCAAGGCCACCACCTGGTGCGAAGCTCAAAGCTTCTTTCATACCTTGAAACGAGGTGAAGAGATGGTGGCAGCGGCTAGGAACGACCAACGGCTATCTGAAGAGTTGAAGCAACTGAGGGATTCCCTTAAAGAAAGTGAGATTGAGAGAAAGAAACTAGCTGATGCCAGTAAGAAGCTCAAGGCTTCCGAGGCTAAGCTCTTGAAAGAACGAGACCAGTTGAATATCTCCATAATCAACCTTGATGCTGAAAAAGATGCTCTGCAGGCTTCCTACACCAAGAAGGTTGGCGAATTTAAGAAGAAGCTGGATTCTCTCAACACCACCATCGCCCTGGAGAGATCCACCCGTGAAGCTGCTAAGCGGGAGAAGTTTGAAGCCGGGTACAGCCGTGGGGTGACCGATTACATTGAATCTACATATGACCATTTCCCAACGTTGGACTGGACTTTGTTCGGTGATGATGCTGTGAAGTTGGTGGAAGATATCAAGAAGAAGGAGGCGGCTGCGATGGGGGACCAAGAGAAGGCTATTCAACCTGAACCTGAAGCCGGAGTGCAGGCTGCAACAGACGATTCCAACCCTGAAGCTCGCGGGGAAGACACGGGATTGGTTGATCCAACTCCTGACCAAAATGCTCCAGCGGTGTCTCCTGACAACCTTGCGCCATGACTACCATTTCAACCCATTAGTACCTTTTCTTTTGAGAATATTTCACACCCTTGGAAGGGTTAACATTTATGATCTTTTTATAACTTTTCCGGCGTTCGCGTCGTGGTTCCAAACATTTGGATGAGGGTGCGGGTACCTCGGAATACCTCGCAGGATGTAACTTTTAACTTTGGTTTTCATCTTTTTAATTTCACCGTACCTTTACTTTCCATATGCCAAAAATCCATGCTTAGACTTGCCATGTTATTATCATTATTTTTTGGATGATCTCCAGGTCACCATGTTGAGCTAATATGCGGGTAGCTGTAGCCTTTTGTGAATTGCCAGCTGCATAAGACCGACCTGTCCTGCATCGTTAGATAACCAGTATCCCCGTACTGATAGATAATTACGTGCCAATCCAGGAACATTCGTAATATGTACCACACAGGTAACTAATAGGATCTATACCACAAGGTCAAGTTTTATAGGAAGTTCACCAACACGCATATTTGCGTTATTGCAGCCATAAACCTGAAGCTCTCCCGAGCTTTTTCTACCCCTTGACTAGGGATATAAACCGTAGGTGATAAAAGTCATTCACCCCATGATTATTCCAATAATCCGATGTATAAATAATCCATTCTTGCACCTAATTTCCTTAAGCACATAAGTTATTTTTCATAGATTAGATCATCCATAAGCCATTTTATCCACTGCATTCGAGAAAACCCGATCATGCATATATATCCTTGCCTAGGGCAATGTGCCATTAAATTCCACGTACTTCACAATCCTGTATGAAGCTTAATCCGCGCCACAGCTTCAGGGATCATTAGCCTTGAACCTCTCCACTGTGGTGTTAACCCGTCCAGTGCTCCAGCTTGCATTCGTGCAAGGAAGCTTGAACCAGAGTATGGTCCATGAGTGGTTTCCACACTTTACCGTGATACTCATGCCTAGTGTCCCTGGGGCTTATATGAGTTGATACCTTTGAATATTTATCCATGAATATTAACCTTTACCTCATAATCCATGGGTATTAGCCTTTACCTCATAATCCATGAGTATTAACCTTTTCCTTTGAATTTAATCCAAATCATATTAAATCCAATCCAATAATATTAAATAACATTAAATCCAATCCAATAATGTTTCGAAATTTAACCATTTGAACCTGTATAGAGTATATCCACTACCCCCCAGTTCTTTATCATATAATTGTTTATGGTGAAGAATTAAGCAGAGGCAATCATACATTCAACCTTAATCCACATGTAATCCTTACAGCACGCACATAAAGAGTGATAAAGTATTCAAACAAGAACAGCCATATGAACCAAAAATAGAGGTTTCATTAATATTGTAAAATTTATCGAAAGACATCCAATAGGTAGGGTGTGCATACACTACCCCCCGAGTGCTCAAAGAACAAATGAAAATGTCTCACTATGAACCTAGAACAAAGTGCTTCGAAGCTGAGCCAAACAGCTATGAAGTTGAGGCTCACCACCATGAAGCTATACCTAAGCACGGCAGTTATAACTAATAAACTGCTTTTATTATTCCTACGCCTGAAAGAGGCCTACAGAAATAGTACCTGATGATTTACTGGTAGTATTTCTTGAGGTGCTCACCATTCCATGCCCTTGGAATGAGCTTTCCATCCAAATCCGTGAGGTGATAGGTACCTTCCCATAAGACAGCCTTTATGAGGTACGGACCTTCCCAATTTGCCCCAAACACGCCATGACCATGGACCTTCATGTTGGGCATCATCCTCCTTAGAACCAAGTCGCCAACCTTTAATGGTCGTGCGCGAACCTTGCTGTCAAAGTACTTCCGAGTACGTTGTTGATATGCGGCTAGCTTTAGCTGCGCCGTGGCTCAAACTTCCTCTACCAAATCCAAGTACAATCGATGATTGACCTCATTATTCCCAGGGTCATAATTATCCCTCCTGAATGATCCAGCCCCAATTTCCACGGGCACCATTGCTTCACAACCGTAGGTTAAGGTGAAGGGTGACTCTCCTGTAGTGGTTCGTGGTGTTGTGTTGTATGACCATAAAACCATAGGGAGCTCCTCAGGCCAGCACCCCTTGCTTTCTTCCAATTTAGTTTTCAAAGTGTGCTTAATGATCTTGTTGACAGCTTCCGTCTGTCCATTACTTTGAGGGTGATAGACTGCCGTGAAGCCTTTCTGAATCCCAAGGTCATCACACAGCTTTCGCAACTCTTTGCTATCGAATTGCTTTCCATTATCTGAAATTAGCTTGTAAGGGACTCCGAACCTGCAAACAATTGCCCTGAACATAAATTCCTTTATTTTTGCAGCTGTTATTGTAGCCAGAGGTTCAGCTTCAGCCCACTTGGTAAAGTAATCTACGGCCACCACGGCATATTTCACTCCCCCTTTACCTTTAGGCAGCTCACCAATCAAGTCAATTCCCCACACAGCGAAAGGCCATGGGCTGGTGAGAGGTTTCAAAGGGACAGCTGGAGTGCTATTGAAATTTGCAAACCTTTGGCAACGATCGCAGGCCTGTACGAACCTATGAGCATCCTTCTGAATCGTGGGCCAATAATACCCTTGACGGAGTATCTTATGTGCCAAGGAGGTTCCACCCGAATGATTACCACAAATTCCTTCATGGACCTCTCGCATAATGTACTCGCACTCGTCACCTGATATGCACCTCAGAAGCGGCTTATTGAATCCTCTTTTGTATAAAGAACCATCGTAGATAACATACCTTGTAGCCTGGTATCTTATTCTCCTGGCTTCCTCTTTTCCTTCTGGAACAATCCCCTTTGTGATGTACTTCATAATAGGTGTTGTCCATAATGCCTCAGTCGTAGGTTCCAAGTTCATGACCTCGAGTCTAGGGATGCTAGGTTGAAGTTGAATCTCCAGAGGTATAACCCCTAGCATAGTAGCCTCCCTTTGTGAACCCAACTTCGCAAGTGCATCTGCATCAGTGTTTTGTGTCCTAGGGATTTGCTCAAGGTTCACCTCCTTGAACCTGCCAATCAGCTCTTGAGAGTACCTCATGTAAAGATCAGTACGAGGACCTCTAGCTTGGAATCCCCCTCGAATATGCCACACGACTAACATAGAATCACTAAAAACAGTCAGGTTTTCG
Organism: Heracleum sosnowskyi; assembly: GCA_030848705.1. Classification (NCBI taxonomy): domain Eukaryota; kingdom Viridiplantae; phylum Streptophyta; class Magnoliopsida; order Apiales; family Apiaceae; genus Heracleum; species Heracleum sosnowskyi. The sequence goes on along the minus strand of CM061243.1, from coordinate 19,630,619 downwards.
ACCCTCATTTCCAACGCCAGCTTCAGACCAGCAATCAGTGCTTCATATTCCGCATCATTGTTGGTTGCGTTAAAAGCGAAGTGAATGGAGCTTTGAAGCTTGTGACCTTCCGGGCTAATAAGAACAATGCCAGCTCCTGCCCCATTTCCATTTACTGCTCCATCTACGTAGAGTGTCCACCATGGTGAGCAGTTTTCAACCATCTGTTCGGGAGCTGTAGGTTCAGCTATGCATTCATCGCCCTTAACCTCGAATGTTGGAGGAAATTCCAGCAAAAAGTCTGCCAACACCTGCCCTTTTATAGCCGTTCTTGGCTTGAAGTCGATATCGAATTGTCCCAATTCCACAGCCCATTTCATAAGCCTTCCCGAAGCTTCAGGTTTGTGCAAAACCTGCCTTAGAGGGAATGAAGTACGTACCTCAATTCGGTGCGCTTGAAAATAAGGCCGAAGCTTCCTTGAAGCCAAGATTAAGGCATAAGACAACTTTTCCATGTTAGAATATCGTGTCTCGGCGTCCAGTAATCTTTTACTTACGTAATAAACCGGGTGTTGAACCTGCAGCTCCTCCCGGACAAGCACAGCACTGATTGAGTATTCCGAAACTGCCAAGTACAATATGAGGACCTCTCCATCAAGAGGTTTAGACAGTAATGGGGGGCTGCCGAGCTGTTCCTTTATTTTTGTGAAAGCAGCTTCACATTCTGGACTCCATTCAAAGTTCTTCCCTTTCTTGATTGCTGCAAAGAATTCTCTACATTTATCCGAAGATTTAGATACGAACCTGTTTAGAGCTGCAATCCTACCAGTGAGACTCTGAACCTCCTTTATGTTTCGAGGAGATCGCATCTCGACTAGCGCCTTGATCTTGGCGGGGTTTGCTTCAATTCCCCGATGATTGACAATGAAACCTAGGAACTTTCCTGACTCCACACCAAAGACACACTTCTGAGGGTTGAGCTTCATTCTAAACCTCCGTAATATGTTAAACATCTCTGATAGGTGCGAGACATGATCAGTAGCAGCTTTTGACTTGACCAACATATCATCAACATAGACTTCCATAGTCTTCCCGATCTGATCTTTGAACATTCTGTTAACCAGCCTTTGGTAAGTAGCTCCAGCGTTCAACAATCCAAAAGGCATGCCGATGTAGCAGTATAAACCTCTATCTGTGATGAAGGATGTATGCTCCTGATCAGGTTCATACATGGGAATTTGATTATATCCCGAGTAGGCATCCATGAAGCTTAAGAGAGCATGCCCAGCTGTAGCATCAACCAATTGATCAATCCGCGGGAGTGGAAAGCTGTCTTTAGGGCATGCCTTGTTCAAATCCGTAAAATCCACACATGTTCGCCATTTTCCGTTAGGCTTCTTGACAAGCACTGGATTTGCCAACCAATCCGGGTAGAATGATTCTCTTACCAGCCTTGCTTCTAGTAACCTGTCGACTTCTTCTTTGAGGGCTAAAGCTCTCTCACCACTTATTGCCCTTCGTTTTTGTCTCACGGCAACCCTTTCGGGGTCAATGTTAAGGTGATGACACATCACCCTGGGATCAATCCCCACCATGTCAGAGTGACACCAAGCGAAAACATCTAAGTTATTTTTTAAGAAACGAGCCAGTGCTTCCCTAGTTTCAGGTCCCAACTGCTTTCCGATTTTCAGCTCCTTGGAAGGGTCGGTTGCATCCACTAGGATTGACAAAGTGTCACCAGCAGCACCTGTAGTTTCCCTAGCTTCAGGCATTCGGGGATCTAAGTCAACCTTCACCTGAACCTCCGTATCAATTCTTCTAGATTGTGAAGAAACCTTGGGGGAGCTTTCCGCTTGGGCATCCTCAAAGTCGCTATCATTTACCTCTTCAACAATACCTTCGATAAGAGATTCACTGTCCTCTTTGAATTTCGGTGGGGGTGCCTCCAGCATCCGTACCTCATTCTGGGTATCTACCCCCGAAGAAAAGACAATATCCATGGAGCTTTCTTCGCCTGGATGTTGGATAATCATAATTACATTGCACAGATTATGTACCTGCTGTGAAGGTTCATTCTTTGTTGATGCCTCCTGGTACCTATAGCAATTATCCGTGGTACCTCCATCAACCAGCAACAAATGCTTTGAAGCTTGCTCAGCGGTGCGCAGGGCCTTACTATAGCATTCCCTTGAATCTACTTGACAGCCCTTTAGACATCCAATCCCGTTAGGAGTAGGAAACTTCATAGAGAGATGGTAGATAGAGGTTACTACTCTCATTTCCTTCAAGAGGGGTCTGCCCACGATACAATTATATGATATGTCTTCGTTTACTACCATGAATTATGTCACCTGCGTAGCTCTCATAGGTTCAGCTCCCAACACAACAGGAAGCTTTACCCTACCCACAACTTGCACTGGTCCGCCAGTAAATCCGTATAAGTCATTGTAAGCAGGGGACATTTCCTTATCCGCGAGTCCCATCTTTTGATAGGTGTCATAAGCCAATATGTTGCAAGAACTTCCATTGTCCACCAAAACTCGATGCACATTGAGCCCTCCAATTGTGATAGTCACCACCAATGCATCATTATGGGGGTGGTGTACATGTCGTGCATCGTCCTCAGTAAAGGTGATGTCCGCAGCTTCACCTCTAAACAGCTTCGGGGGCCTATCTGCCAAATGATAGATATTCGTGAGGGGATTTCCTCTAGCCTCACGAGCATAATTCTTCATTGCATTTCTGCTGAAGCCTCCAATATATGGTCCGCCTATGATTGTGTGAATACTACCAGCCCTGGTAGCTCGATCAGGTGCAGACTTTTCTTCATCTCTCTTGGATCTGTCATCCTTGTACTTTTTCGCCTCCTGGGCCACAAATTCTGTAAGGAAACCTTTCCTGATCAAGTCCTCAATATGATCTTTGAGGTGTCGGCAGTCGGCTGTTTCATGCCCATTAGCATCATGGAAAGCACAATATCTAGCCAAATCCTTCCTTCCGGGAGGTCCCGTCCTGGAGGGTTTTCTGAACATCCCCGTCTTATCACCAATTTCAAAGATATGTTCCACGGGTGCTGCCAAAGGGGTGTATTCCGAGTACCTTCTACTACCCTTAGATGACGGATATTTGTACTCAACTGTTCTCTTCGACCCTGTGGTGTTCACTGACAGAGGTGCTGTCTTTGCCTCCTTGCTTACATCCCGACCATCACCTGAAGCCGTATTATAGGTTGCCCGCTTGCTATAATTCCTTTCCTTCGGGCTGTAAGACATATTCCTCTTATTCCTGTTCCAATCTCGTGAAGCATTATCCTTTTTCAAATTTTCCAAGGACTGTTCCACAACTTTGTGTCTTTCTGCCTTAGCGTAGAAGTCAGCCAAAGTGGTAGGTTCCCTACTCTGCAGCTCCTTCCAGAATTCAGTTCCAGGCCTAACTCCGGCTATCAGAAAGTTTTTGTAAGTCTCGTCAGTAGTTTTCCTCACCCTTGGAACTTCAGCATTGAACCTCTTGAAATACTCGTTTAGTGTTTCATTGTCACGTTGCTTGATGTTTGCCAGTGTGTTAGCCGGAGGTGCAAACGTGACTGAAGCTCTAAACTGAGTTACAAACATCTCACCCATCTGTCTCCATGACTTAATAGAATTGGAGGGGAGCCTCTTGAACCACTGATGAGCACTATCCCTTAGAGTTGCAGCCAGCAACCGGCATTTTGTGCGATCCTTGATTTGATAGACTTCCATCTCCGTGTTGAAACGACTGAGAAACTCTACGGGGTCTGTGGTCCCGTTGAATTTCAAGTCTCCCACTCCCCTGTAGCTACGGGGTAAGGGCGAATCCCGCACCTTCTTAGTGAAAGGTGATCCCACCATCAATCCTGATTGGGGGCCCCTTTCTGCCATAATCTTCTCGAGGACTTTCCTGAGGTCTTCCTCCTTGTATTTTCCACCACCTTCGGCTGACCTAGAGGTATCATCAGTGTCACTCCCACCGTTGGAGCTCTCATCAGAACTGTCATCAGCTTTATAGGACGAGCCTGAGCTATGCTCCTCTTCAGGTTTAGAGTGGGACTTATCCTTATGACTCCCTGACGCCTTAGATAGTGATTTCTCACTTTGCACCTTCTTGGGACCCTTCTGTTTTACCTCCAATAGCTTAAGCCTCAAATCCTTACTTGTTAGCTTCTTTCCCATTCGGTCGAATACAGTGACACTCCTTGTAACCGAAGGTTCGGGATCCTCCTTATCCTTGGGCTCAGCTTCAGAGTTCCAGTCAGGATTACTCTGATCGGTTTCAACATCAGAAAAAGTCTTCTTAGTTCTCTCCTTCTCAGGCCCTTCTTCCTCACTACCAAAATCCAGCCGAGTAGGCGTAACCTTTGGAGCCTTAGGCCGTTTTTGCTTCTTTCGCCATCTCTTCATCTTTTCAGATTTTTTCTCCAAGGAATCTACCCTTTCACCAATTTTCTTGAGGTGATCGAAAATATCCTTGTTCGTAACCTCGCCATGAGGACCTGTTCCACGGCCTTCTTCATTGTTAGTTGGTGTTTGCGTTTTTCCGGAATCATCCGACATCTTTTCTCTCTTAAGATTTCTAATGGAGTTCCCCTCCTTCTAGCGCCACTTATGTTGTGAGAGAAATTTGGTACAACACAATTGCGAGAATCTCGCTGGAATATTCGTAAGAAACGTCCTTGATTGTCGGACGGAGCTGTAGGCTTACAGCTAGAAACCCGTAGCTCACGGTATGAACAGAATGATTGAAGTATGTCTCCGGGGGCTGAGTTGACAAAACCACCGGTCGAAATAAGTAGTGTAAATCCTACACCACCCGTAAATTCGCCGGAATATGTATCACTGAGGTGCACGTGCCTTATGCTTCTCGAGAGTGAAAATCCGAAATCCTTTAGTCAATTGCCTACATATCCTATTTATAGGAATCAAGCCCGATGTAGTTCTATTAAGTTTGTACTTCTTAATCCATGCGAATTCGACCTCCCTAAGATCATCCATCTTAGAATTTTAGTCGAATAAGGCAGCTCTTGCCGAGCTTTCCAGTGTCCTAGTTATTATCCATAACTAAGTCCTATAAATCCTTTCGTAAATAAAGTCTATCCGAAGTGACTATATAAGTTCTATCCCGATTCTAATTGCTCTTTCCAGCGTGTTTAACCAAGCCTAGAAGTCCTTTTATAAGTACAATTCCGTGCTCCCGAAGTATGAATAATCGAGTCCTTGTCCTGCTCTGACTCTGTCTCGGGGAGGTTCGGACTACTCGTCACCTGAGACCAGTGTCGAGGTTCAAACCACCTGAACCTCAATGCCTGTTTCCTGACACTCCATACCTTTCACCTGGCTTAGCACCCCGAACCCGTTCATGCATGTTGCCCTTATACCTTAGCGTCCTGGTATCATATTTCAGTAGCCTTCAGTTGTACCTTGATACTCTTAACCTACGGCTTAGCACACACAATACTAAACCCATTCATCCTTACTGGACTTTTAACAAGTATGGGCCTTAAATTGAGCCCACATGAGATTTGGGGCACAACATAGAGTATAATTTATAATTTATATTTTAAACTATTTTGCACATGTACATATTTATAAAGTAAGGCTCGACAAACTCAAAATTTTACATAATTAAAGACAGTATAATATTGAAAATCAATCATACACCGTTATAAGTAAAAAAAAATTAGGCAGAAATTGCAGGTCGAAATTCGAATGCTTTTACGAAAAATAAAAAGTGGTGGTAACTGGTAAGGTTTCTAAGCTGTTGCCTTGTTGGATAACATGACGGTTATTAAAAGAACGATAGGCTTAAAAAGTGATGGAGTATTTAACTTACTTTGACATGTCAACCACACGTAGACATGTACGTGGGGTCCTAAGATAATATTATGCTGAACTCTCCGTCCTTTTATATTACTAGCTTTATACCCGTGCAATGCACGGGATGATTTATAAATTATTTATATAAATATATTTTTAAAATTTTATTTATTTTTCCAAAATTTTGTTTATATTTAATTATATATTAAAGTAAATATAAGTTGTATACTAATTTTTAATTTTTAAAAATGTTTGTACTCGTCAGGAATCGAACCTTGAACTTATTATTTAATAACACAATTACTTAATTTATACTGTATATTAGTGATGAAATTTTATGTCTTTGTAAATTTTAAATTATTAAAATTAAGAAGTTATATAGTTTTTAGTCTATAATATTCAATTTTATATTTTTTAACACTACTATAATATTCAGATACTAACAAATATCTTAATATTCTTTTCTATAAATTTACAACACGTTTCTGACAAAGGAAAAATAAACACTTGCAACATGTTTCCTCTTTTATGTCCTGACTTCTATATACTGTATGTCGCTTTTTTCTTTTTTCTTAATAATAATTAGTAATTTACGAATTTAGCCCTGACGACCAAACCATCTAAACTCTCTTATGCCAATTATATATAGGATATAATTTACTAGTTTACTAAGCCGCGCTTCGCAGCGGCTTTATAATAATATCTCTAAATTTTCTCAAAATATATTCTACAAAATACGTTTTTAAATAAAATAATATTTCTGATATAAAATTAATTTTTGTTTTGAATTATACCTTCAGAGCTTTTAAAATTTTCACTACCTCCAAATCTACTCCCAGTAAGGAAAAAAATCAAAAAATATGAACAAACCTCCTTTTTGTTACTGAGAGAATTTTTTATTAATAATAATATCTTTTTATCAAAACAAATAACAACAAAAACAACAACAACCTCTTCCTTTAAAAAAAAAAATTAATGACTTTTTCTCAATGTTTCTTATTCTTGTATGACTTTTGTTATAGATGCACCGACTTATTGAATTTTGTTAAAAATGCACACACTAAATAAATTCTTCAGTTGAATAAATCTTAACATGATATTTTCGAAATACATACACTATAAATTTCTTAATATACAATTTTTATCTTTGAATTTTCGTGTATGAATTACATAAAATATTTTACTAAAAGATATAATCTTTTCTCATAAAAATTAGAGCAATAACTATCTAAATGTTAAAAAACAATGATAAAATTTGTTTTTGAAGACATGATGAATTCTCCACTTTCGAGTTAGCTTGTATACAAGTGTATCAACTTTTAACTATAAATTCAAAACTAATAACGTACACACATAAACATTTAAATCAATTCACAACTCAATGTACATGAAAATCACCTTGCTCTGCCTATTATTTTAACTGATGAATCCCCCTCCTTATTAATCCATGTCTTAACTCAATCAACACTAATTGCAAATAACTAATCTTGTCAAAGATTTTAGGGCCTGTTTGGCAATGCCAAATTAAGCTGACTTATGGCTTATAAAGCCATAAGAGCTTATAAGGGGTGTTTGTGTACTCATCTTATTTGATAACTTATAACTTATAAATTGATAAGTTGAATGTTAGAAATCACCAACATTTTACTTAACTTATCAACTTATTCTTTGATTTCTTTATTTTTTTAATACTTTAAATTTTTACCTTTGTGTTTTTAAATATTTTTTTAATTTAAAATGCAAGTGTTGAAATCATTGTATTTAATAATTATTTTTTCAAATTTAATTTAGCAAATTCTTCACTAATTTATAAGTAAATTTATCCAAACACCCGTATAACTTATAAGAATCCATTAACTTATCACTTATAAAGAACTTACTCATTTTAAGATATAAGTCAACTTTTTTGTGATACCCCAAACGCCCACTTAATATGATTCTGCAAACAAACGTAATAAGATAAATAACATAAAGGAAAATGTCTCATACTCATGTACTCATATACACATTTTTAACATGAACAAACAAAAAAGTAAAGAAGAACAATGTTGACAACAAAAATTACGGTAGACAATTAACAGAATGTAGGTGTATATTTATACTATTAATTAACTGTTTGTATGAAAGTATTAAAAGTAATTAATTATTTACCAAGTAATTACTTAATTTCTTATGCAAGACCTATCTAATTTCTTAACTCCTTATTTTCTATTATATTACATTAAAAAAGAAAGTTTAGGAGAGTAGAATGTTAAGATGGTACTTTCATTTGAAAAGAAATATTATGAGAATATCTAGATAATAATAAAGGGAAGTTCAAAATAATGTAAAGTAATACACTTTTTTTTAATTTAGATATTTGAAGGCAAAAATATTATAATTGAATATTTAGTTTCCTCCATTTGTAATATTTATTTTTCTCAATTAGTAAAGATCTATTGTATATTTACTTTCTCCATTAGTAAAGATTTTAAATGCAAGAATATTGAAAGTGTATATTTAGTTTCCTTCATTAGTAAATATTTAAAAGGCAATTAAGTTTTTTTTCTAATTTTTGGTATTAATTACTTAATTTCTTATGCAAGACCGATTTAATTTCTTAACTTCTTATTTACCAAAACGTTCATGTATTTTCTATTATATCACATAAAAAAGAAGAAAGTTTAAGAGAAAAGAATGTTAAGATGTTAATTTCATTTGAAAAGAAATATTATGAGAATATTTACATAATAATAGAGGAAAGTTTAAAATAATGTAAGGTAATACACTTTTTTTTATAATTTAGATATTTTGAAGGCAAAAATATTATAATCGAATATTTAGTTTCCTCTTTTAGTGATATTTAGTTTCCTTCATCAGTAAACATCTATATTAGTAGAGATTTTAAATGCAAGAATATTATATTTACTTTCCTCTATTAGTAGAGATTTTAAATGCAAGAATATTGAAATTGTATATTTAGTAAAAATATTATATGTTTTCTCTATTAGTAAGTATTTAAAAAATAATTAAGATTTTTTCGAATTTTTAATATTAAAAATTGTGAAAAATTAAGAAAAATAGAAAAATAGAACAGAGCGATTTGAGAGCCGCCACCTCACCGCCCTCGTCTTCTCCTTTATATAAGTATATTGATTTATGTACTACTCCCTCCGTCCCATTGAGTATTATACGTTTGGTTTGGACACGAAAACCAATAAAATATATAAACAAATTAGTAAAATTATATGAAAAATGGGTAAAGTGGTGGGACCTATCAATATTTAATAATAGATTTGAGATAGTGGATGAAAATAGTGGGTGTAATAGTATTTTATATTATTATAGAATAGAGATAATGGAGAAAAGTAATAGATGTAATAGTGTTTTATATTATTAAAAGTTATTATTTTTGAAATATATAAAAATGAGAGTGACATCACAAAATAGAAACTGTATATAATTGAATGGGATAGAGGGATTTTGACAATTATATATTCGTAGATAAAAGTAGTTGTTGCCTATGCCTACCGTTATCTAATACTCCCTTTGTCCCATCCAATTATATACATTGGAGCTGGGCACGAATACCAAGAAAAAATATATAAAATGAGTAAAATTAGATGAAAAATGGGTAAAGTGACGGGACCTATCAATATTTATTAATAGATTTGAGATAGTGGAGAAAAATAGTGGGTGTAATAGTGTTTTATATTATTATAGAATAGAGATAGCGGAGAAACTAGTGGGTGTAATAATGTTTTATATTATTAAAATTTACTATTTTTGGAATGTATAGAAATGAGAGGGACATCCCAAAATGAAAAGTGTATAAAAATGAATGGGAGGTAGGAAGTACTACGTAGTAGCTAATTGATTGGTAGGTGAAAGATTAATTTCTTGTAGTGGTGGTCCACTAGTGGGTACGTAATATCACGGGGCCGCATATATACAATAAAATTGAGAAATTTGATCAGATGTGACACGTGAAGTAGTACTGGGTTATATAATCAAGGTTCTGAATTTCTGATGTACAAATCCACGTCAATGTATGATTTACTACCCCGTCCCCTCAATTCTTTACATTTAGGGAACGATACGGAGTTTAAGAAAAAATGTAAATTAATAGAGAAAATTAAGAAAAATGAGTAAAGTGGTGGGACTAATCAATATTTAATGTATAAAGTGGGTATAGTGGAGGAAAGTAGTGAATGTGATTGGATTTTATATTATAAAATGTTACTACTATTTTTGATATGTAAAGAAATGAGAGAGTCGTACCAAAAAGAAAATTATAAAGAAATGAGAGCAACATAGGAGAGTACTTCACGTAAATATATATTCGTAGATAAAAGTAGTTGTTGCCTAATGCCTTCCAGTATCTAATACTCCATCGCTCCCCTCAATTCTTTACATTGAGGGAACGACAAAGAATTTAAGAAAAAATGTAAATTAATAGAGCAAAGTAAGAAAAATGAGTAAAGTGGTGGAACCAATCAATATTTAATGTATAAACTGGGTATAAAGTAGGTATAGTGGAAGAAAGTAGTGAATATAATTGAATTTTATATTATAAAATATTACTATTTTTGGTATGTAAAAAAATAAAATGGACGTATCAAAAAGAAAAGTGTAAAGAAATGAGAGGGATAGAGGGAGCACTATTAGTAACTACTCCCTCTGTCCCAATCAATTGTATACATTGGGGGACGGGGGCTCGGCACGCATTTTAAGGCTCCTGTAAAGTATCATAATTTTTTTAAAAATTTTTTTTCTTATGAATTAAAATTTAACGTTGAAATTTTTATTCAGAGAAAAAATAATTTAAAAATAAGTTGTTGAAGTATACTTTATATACACCTTAAAATGTATGTCAAACATTGAAAAAAAACTGTATAAAAATGAGTGGGACGGAGAGAGTAATTGATCGGTAGGGGAAAGATGAATTTCTTGTAGTGGTGGTCCACTAGTGGGTACGTAATATCACGGGGCCGCATAAAATTGAGAAATTTGATCCACGTGAAGTAGTACTGGTTATATAATTAAAGTGTTAAACAGGACCACTTGATGGGTGCTGGTCAGTTTGATAAGGTTCTGAATTTCTGATGTACAAATCCACGGCAATTTATGATTACTACTTCACATCAATATATTTTCTTGGGATTCTCGCTTTTTAATATTCTTTTAACCTTTAACATGCATTTCACAATTTTCTAGATATGCTAACATATATTACGACATGTTTGTATTTCGTACTACTCCATCCATCCCTTTCAATTCTTTACATTGAGGAGATGATACAGAGGTTAAGAAAAAATATAAATTAATATAAAAAAGTAAGAAAAATAAGTAAGTGGTGGGATCAATCAATATTTAATGTATAAAGTGGGTATAAAGTAAGTATAGTGGAGAAAAGTAATGAATGTAATTGAATTTTATATTATAAAATGTTACTATTTTTGGTATGTAAAGAAATGAGAGGGACGTACAAAAAAGAAAGTGTAAAAAAATGAGAGGGACAGATGGAGTACAATATATCTAATACTTCCTCCGTTTCTTTTTATGCGATGTTTGATTTTTTTGCACATATTTTAAAACGCTTTGACCGGGTACTTAAAATTATTATTTTTAAAATTTTTCTTTTTTTGAATTAAACTATAATTTATATAATTTTATTCAATAAAATAAAATTTTAAAAATAATAATTTTAAGTACCCAATCACAACATCTTGAAATATGTGCAAAAAGTCAAGCGACATATAAAAAGAAACTGATGGAGTACTAGTTATTATGCATCACTATTATGGTAGATTTAGAAAATTGGAACAAATTAATTGAGATATTTAATAGAGATTTATTGGTAAATTGAAAATTTAATGGAATAATAAATTGGAACAAAATTTTGGATAAATTTTAAAATTTTAAGAATATTTAATATATTAGACTTCAATACTATTATATAATACACGAAACATTAAAAGTTTGGTCGGTCGGTATGGTACGTTGCGATTTTACTTAATTGCCCTTAATTAACTATACTTCATGTTTTTACTTAATTAACTTTACTTATTTATAAAAATATGTTATTAAATAATAATATTACCTATTTATAATCAATTACCTTTTTCACCTAAAATACATTATTTTTTCTATTTTTTCTAACAAATTCCTCTACTTTTTTCAAATATATCACAGACAATTACCTTTTTTTTTAAAACTAAAACATGTTAGTTTTTCTATTTTTCCTTACTAAAACCCCTCCTTTTCCAAAAATATCACCGACAAACCTTTAGTTATTTATTTTTAAACATATTTTAATATCATAATTATTTTTTAAAAGTTTACCTATTTTAACATATCTACATATTTTTCTTAACAAATGAAATTACTAAAAATATTAAAATATAAATAATCAAATACCTATTTATAACCAATTAATTTTTCAGCTAAAACACATTATATATTTTTTCTAACAAAGTCCTTCATTTTCTAAATATATCACGGGAAATTGTCTTTTACAATTTACTTTTTCTATTTTTCTCACTAAAATCCAATTTTTTCCCAAAAATATCACAGGAAACTGTTATGATTTATGGGTGATAGCTATGAGACAACTTAACTAGATATTTTATGTACTTAATTTTATTAAGTATGAACATACTGTCACAGCCAGAGTATGTCTATGTAACCGTTTTTGTTTGCTGCAAATAAGATTCTAGTACATCTTGGTAGATGTTCATTTATTTGTTCAAGCCTCAAGAAGTGCTCAAGATGAACAACAAGAATAAATATTACTGTCACAGCATTGACAGTAAGGTTACTTGAAGACATCATGTTGCAAGTCACGACAGTACATTCACTCTGACAGCAACATTGGCGGAAGCCCTCAGACAACAACTTTACATTAGCCTGACAACAAGCTTGGAAATCCTGACAGCACCTTCTGCGGGGATTTCTTACTGTCACCAAAAGCGCATTCCTGTGACAGCAAGCTCAGCCATCAGGATACTGTCATGAAGGGATAACATTTGTATTGAGGAACAACCCAGTCAAACTTGTGACAGTTTGGATGTTCAAGAAATAGGCGTGTTACAGTATCCCAACACTGTAATAGGTATGCAAGACTACGACCGAAGCTTTAGAGATCACATGACAAAGCTCACCAATTCCAGAGTATGACAAATCTACATCTACTGAATTGTGTTAGCTTAAAATAGAATGTTTCTAGATTGCTTTGCTATGTACTGATAAGCTGTTTGTATATCAATTTAGGAAAGAATCACGGGTAGGCAATTTGTAAGAAGCTGCCACATGAAAATGACAACAGCTTCACAAGACCCGTGTTGATAGTGATAGGTTTAGTTTATTAAGTCTATTGCTCAATCCATTCTCTGTAATCACTCGAAAAACCGAAGCTCAAGAAAACAAACATTTTCTTGAGGTTGTAGCAACCCATTGCAAAATAAATAAAACATTTATTTTGTGAGAATTACTCGTGTGTCTACTTGTGTTTGCATTAGATAAACTGATAATCCTAAATCTTAGTTTTTGTTGTTGGAACATAGATTGAGATTTATCAGTATTGCATTCAACCCCCCTTCTGCAATAGTTAAGGACCAACAACTGGTATCAGAGCAGACAGATTGTTCTACAAATCTGAGATCATGACAAGTATACAGAAGTCAAGTAGCATAAATATTCCAGCTTTTGATAAGGAGAACTACAATGTATGGAAAAGAAAAATCATGTTGTTCATCAAAGCTGCAAATCCATTATACTTGGGTATCCTCCAGAATGGTCCCTTCGTACCACGAAAGGAAATCGAAGCCTCAACTGTGGATGGTGTTCTTGTTCCAGCCTACTGGGTCAACAAATTACCTTCAGAGTTTCTGGAGCCAGAAAAAGAGAAGGTAGCCTTGGATGATTACTTGCAACTCATCCTACTGGATGCTCTCACTTTGGACAAAGCCATGCGTGGGAACGTCATTGGGTGCTCATCAGCCAAGGATATGTGGAACAAGATCGAGTTGCTATGTGAAGGAAGTGAAGAAGTGAAAGACAATCAGAGACAAATTCTTATCTCACAGTATGAAGCCTTCATGGCAAAGTCAGGAGAAGACCTAACAACAATGTTTGAGAGGTTTAGCAAACTGATGACAGAGCTACAGATTCATGGCAAGTACTATGATATGAATGAGCTAAATGTCAAGTTCTTACTCACACTTCCTGAGCATCTTGAGCACAAAGTAACTGCCATAAGAGAAGGAAGAAATCTAAACAATATCTCCCTTGAAACTTTATATGGTGTGCTTAAATCATATGAGCTAGAGTTTTTCCAGAAAAGAGCTATTCTAGCTGGATCCAGAGGAAAGATGACTAATATGTCAGGTGCTCTCGTGGCTCATGTGCCAAGAATCACTCAACCTAGTGAAGAAACTCAAATCACACAACCTGCTCCAATACTTACTCTTAAGATTGAAGAGGTTGTAGATGATGAGGAGAAAGTTGTACTGCAGATAACTGATGTTGAAGATGAAGATTTCTACTCCCTAGAAGAAATGGAGAAGATGGATAATCCAACTATGGCTTACATGACTAAGAAATTCAAGAACATAAGATTCAAGAGAAACAAGCCATTTAAGCCTCAAGGTCAAACATCAAGGTTCAGCAGAGGGAATTCTTCCAAGGTTGAAGGTGGTGCCACAAGAGGTGGTTACAAAACAGGGATGGTGGATAGATCCAAGTTCAGATGTTACAACTGCAATGAGCTTGGTCACTTTGCCACTGAGTGCAGAAGACCAAAGTAAAATCAGAGGATGGATAAAGGGTCAAGTGGACATTTCAAGAAAGGACAGGGAAAGACCTATGTGGCTGAAGGAAAGTGCTGGGATGATTCTGATGATGAAGAGGAAGAGGGATATGTGAATCTAGCCCTCATGGCTAAGTCTGATGAGGCCACCTCTAGCTCTCCAAGTCAGGTACCCTCACTTGTCTTACTTGATATGTCTAAAGATGAATACAAACAAACTGTTGAGGAATTGAGTGCAGAGATGTTCAATGTTCACACTAGTCTAACTGCAGCTAATGAAGAAATTGCTAGGTTAACTAAATTGAATGAAACACTCACTTCTGAAAACGATTTGCTTTTGTTGAAGACCAGTCGATTAGAATCTTTAACACATGAGAATGCCAAACTTAAAAATGAATTAGTCCGTGCTAAAGAAATTAAGGAGTTTCTCAGGAAAGAAATTAGTGAAAATGAATTCAAGATTAAAGCCTACAGAAACTCATCCAAACAACTTCAGGATTATCATGAGAAACACACAGAGGATCAGAAAGTAGGGATAGGTTTTGAGTATGGTAAAAGACATGGTAAGGAAATTGTTAGTCATGATTGTTCAACTGGTGCTACTGTCAAACCTCATGTCCTCAAGAAGATCAACAAACCTATTTTTAAACCTTCTGAACTTGAGTTTGATGAGGAAGCCATGCTAATCAAGCAACAACTTGATGATGAGGATGAAGGTATTGACAGCACAACAGTTGATGGAAAAGATGCTGTCACAATTCCCAAGACAGTAACTTCCCTAAACAATCTGACAGAATGTTCTAAAGATGCTATCAATAATGGCAAGACAGTAGCTTCCAAAGGTATTGTCAAGAGAGTCTCAAAGACAATAACTTCCAAACCTACTGTCTTGATAGAAGGTATGAAAGGTACTGTCAAGAAAGGCTCGACATCAACTTCAGAACATCCTGTTGACACAATCACCTACAAGTCTAGAAATAGGAATGGTAAGTTAGGAAATGGCAATGCTAATGCTCCTAGAAAACTATGCAATAATTGTGGATCTTCATATCATTTAACTCATGTTTGTAAGAAACCAAAGGAGGTCAAGAACAATGTGACCATGATAGATGGTAACTTACACAGAACCCCCATTATGCATAGATCTATGGTAGTCTGAAATATAATGTTGACTGTATGCCTTGTAAAGTAACTGCCATGAGTACTTGTTTCAACTTGCCTATTTCATCTACTGAACCATGTCTCTATATGCAAACTGTTGAGACTTCTGAGCCTACTGGAAACAGTAAGAAGGCTTCATCCACTAGGAAGAAAACTAGGTCTAATTCTAAAGATAAGTGGGTGAAGAAAGGAGTCCAACAGAATATTCCTGATGTAATGATTAAAGTTGAAAATGTTGATTATGCTTGTGATACTGAAGTAACTGGACCCAACAAGGATTGGGTAGAATATGCCTCTTAAATACAATTTGTTTTGCAGGGTAAGAATAAAGAGCAGGTCATATGGATCATTGACAGTGGCTGCTCTAGACACATGACTGGTGATAAAGCCATGCTATCACAATTTGTAGAGAAAGCTGGCCCAATCATAACCTTTGGAGACAACAACAAGGGTTACACAGTGGGATATGGCTGTTTGGAAATAGGAAATGTTGTCATTAATGATATTGAACTTATTTATGGATTGAAGCACAACCTGCTCAGTGTCAGCCAATTCAGTGACAGGGGATTCAAGGTTGACTTTGACATGATGGTGTGCAACATCTATCACAAGAAAGATGGAAGCCTCTCTCTGAAAGGGGTAAGAAAAGGAAGCTTGTTTGTTGCTGACCTAAGCTCAACAAAGAAGGACAAGATTTACTGTTTTTACAATAAAGCTACTGTTGGTGACAGTATGCTTTGGCACATGAAACTCTCACACCTCAACTTCAAGACAATGAATATGTTGATGAAGAAGGAACTAGTGAGAGGATTACCTCAACAGGAATTATGTCAAGAAGGACTGTGTGAGGACTGTCAAATGGGAAAATTGAAGAGAGCTGTGCACAGGTCAAAGCAAGTCAACACCAACACCGAACCACTCAAACTAATCCACATGGATCTCTTTGGACCAGTCAATGTTCCATCATTAGCCAAGAAGAGATATGCATTAGTTATGGTGGATGATTATTCTAGGTATACTTGGGTGAAGTATCTAGAATCAAAAGATGAAACTGCTCAAGTCATTATTGATCACTTAAGAGTTCTTGAAAGAGCTCCTAATGCCAAAGTTCAAATATTGAGAAGTGACAATGAGACTGAGTTCAGAAATGCCACTCTTGGTAATTTCTGTAAAGATGAAGGAATTGTACAACAATTTTCTGCTACAAGGACTCATCAGCATAATGGAGTTGTATAAAGGAAGAACAAGACTCTTATTGAAGCTGCCAGAACTATGCTACATGATGCAAAGTTACCTACATACTTCTGGGCAGAAGTTATCAACACAGCCTGCTACACACAGAACAGAACATTGATCAACAAGACTCATGGGAACACTCCTTACTATTTGCTAAATGGAAAGAAACCTACTGTCAAATATTTTCATATGTTTGGAAGCAAATGTTTCATGATGAAAGATAACCATGAAAAGAAAGGGAAATTTGACACCAAAGCTTATGAAGGTATTTTCATGGGATATGCTTTAGAAAGGTCTGCCTACAGAGTCTATCTCCTAGAACACAGAGTCATAGATGAAAGTGTGAATGTCACATTTGATGAAACCAAGTTTCCTGGACTGCATGAAGAAGGTCAAATGCAGATTCTTAGATTTGAGAATCAAGGATACTTGGAAGAAGAAGAAATTGTTGATGAAGAACCTAATTTCACTCAAACTGTTGAAACAGAAAAGAATGCTGTCATTGAAGTTGATGCTAATCAAACTCCAGCCCAGTCACAGACTATCACAGGAAATACTCAATTGATGGTGACTCTGGAGACATTGAAGAAAATGGTGGAGATAATTGCCCTGGTGAAGATTCTGTACCTCTAACTGAGCCTACTGTCTCAGATCAGACAAGAAACTTGCCCAGAACCACAAGGTGGAACAAGGATCACACAAATGACCTAATTATTGGAGATCCTTCTTCTGGGGTGAGGACCAGGAACAATGTCTCTGCTGACAGCATGTTTTCCTGTTTCCTTTCTCAAATGGAGCCTAAAGCAATTGATGAAGCATTGTTGGATTCTGATTGGGTGATTGCTATACAAGAGGAACTCAACCAGTTTGAAAGAAACAATGTATGAAAGTTGGTTCCAAGACCTAAAGGAAAATCAGTTATTAAGACAAAGTGGGTTTTCAGAAACTAGATGAAAATGGAAATGTGACCAGAAACAAGGCAAGGCTAGTGGCTAAAGGTTACTGTCAACAGGAAGGGATAGACTATGATGAGACATTTGCACCTGTTGCCAGGCTTGAAGCTATCAGGATTTTTCTAGCTTTTTCTGCACACTGTAATTTCAAAGTGTTCCAAATGGATGTCAAAAGTGCTTTTCTAAATGGATAGTTGGAGGAAGAAGTGTATGTTGAACAACCACCTGGTTTTGAAGATGCTAAAATGTATGATTTTGTGTACAAGCTGTTCAAGGCACTTTATGGATTGAAACAAGCTCCAAGAGCATGGTATGATACTCTTTCTGCCTTTCTATTGGAAAACCAGTTTACAAGAGGTGTAGTAGATAAGACTCTATTCTACAAACATCATGGCAAAGACGTCATTCTGGTTCAAATCTATGTTGATGATATCATCTTTGGTTCATCAAATGAGAAGCTGTGTGAGAAGTTTTCATCTCTAATGAGAAACAAGTATGAGATGAGTATGATGGGAGAGCTGTCATTCTTCCTTGGGTTACAAGTTCTTCAAAAGGATGATGAAATCTTCATTTGTCAAGCAAAGTATGTCAAGTAACTTCTCAAGAAGTTTAACCTAGAAGATTCATCACCTGCCAAGACCCCTATCTCTACTTCAACCAGTTTGGATCTAGACTCCAAAGGGAAGAAAGTGGACTCTAGTGCATACATGGGTATGGTTGGATCACTTCTCTATCTAACTGCTAGCAGACCTGACATAATGTTTGCTACATATCTCTGTGCAAGGTTTCGGGTTGATCCAAAAGAGTCACACCTAGTAGCCATCAAGAGAATTTTTAGATATCTAAAGGGCACTCATAATCTAGGCCTTTGGTATCCTAAAAATACTGGATTTGATCTAGTGGGGTATTCTGATTCAGAATATGCTGGGTGCAGAATTGACAGAAAAAGTACTACAGGAAGCTGTCAATTTCTTGGTGGAAGATTGGTATCCTGGTTCAGTAAAAAGCAACATTCAGTTTCTACTTCAACAGCAGAAGCTGAATATATTGCAGCTGGAATTTGCTGTGCACAAATCTTGTGGATGAAGAATCAACTGTTGGATTATGGCTTAGTGTTAAATAATATTCCTATCTACTGTGACAACACTAGTGCCATAGCCATCTCAGACAATCCTGTTCAACACTCTAGGACAAAGCACATTGATATCAGACATCATTTCATAAGAGAGTATGTTGAAAGAGGAACTGTGAATGTTAGGCCAAATACACAATATATAATCAAATTAAGTATGATAATAACAATTTAGAACACTGTTTATGAATCAACAACTGAATTATATAAATAATTCTTCTCTCAGTGATGTTAAAGAATCACAGAGAGCTGCTAGGTTATATGAATAATATATTCAGTATTCGCATCCCTTTTAGGGTTAACCTATCTGTGTTTATATAATACACAGTTACATAGAATCAATCTCTAATTGATATTCCTATAAATTAGCTATACAAATTATATCAAATTAGGATTGCTTCTGTCTTCTGTTCTGTTTCCTTGTCTGTCTCAATATATCTTGCTTCTTTCCATCTTCAAGATATATTGCTTCTAGAATCTTCAATGTTAGCACCGACAGCTTTAGCAAACTCTCACCCCGTCAGACTTTATCAAACTCTGACTGGCTTCTAGTAAACTCTTATGAGTACCTGGTACTTAAACACTGATGAACAAACATCAGCAATTATATCTAACAATCTCCCCCAACTTGTGCATAATGAAGATGTACAAGTTAAATAGATAATTGATGATGTCAAAACATATAACAAATGCAGTGTTTAAATATAACAGAGTTTAACTTTAATTTAGAACAGAAAACTTTAAAAAAAACTTACAGTCAGACTTTACTTAATCTCTTCAATATCAGGCACTGTCCTGAGATAATCGATGAGAAGTCTTCTTTCAGCCTTTTCTAGCTCTTCTACCATGATCTCTTTTAATTCCTTGAGCTCTGGATTACCTTCTCCAGTCTGGTAGATAGCAGCTCTCAGAGAATAAATGTTGTTCTTTCTCATTTCATTCCCTAGCCGGATATAAAATGATTTGTCTGACTCCAGATTGAATTCCAAGACTTTAATACCCAGTGCGGTCTTAAACTTAGCACTATTTCTCTTCATCTCAACAATCTTTCCATAAGCATCTCTGTACTTAGGAATATATGCACTAGAAACAGCTCCTCCAAGCATAGCTTTTGTCTTCAACATCCTTTCTCTTAGAACTAAAGCAGCATTGTGAGTACTTCTATTTTTGACTTTGAGAAGATATAAAACATACTCAAGCTCTTCCCATAGCTTCAATTGAACATCAGCTTCTCCTACTCTGTATACTCTTCCATCAGACATAAAATATAACAGAACCTCTTTCTTCAATCCTTTATGATAGACCATCTGAACAGATTCTAGTTTATCAAGGCTCTCTTGAGATACCCCAATACCAGCTTCTGCCAGTGATGTTTGATCTAAAGATCTGTTATTTATTCTCTTTTCCCTGTGTGAACCTAAACCAGACTTGTCATAAGATTCTTTTCCAAGTACTGTCCTGGTTTGAGAAAAATCAACAGCTTCTAACGTCAGAGTTTCAGAAAGTACAGGTCTTAAGAAACCTTGAAGTTGTGGAGCTAGCTGAGTTTGTACAACTTGAGCCTTGTCAGAGGTTGTCACAACTTTAGTAGAAATATCAACATGAGCAACGTCAGAGGTTGATTTGTTTATCCTTGATTCAACTTGAGCAACGTCAGAGGTTGAATAATTCTTCTTTGGTAACTGTCCTTCTTCTACCAGTATACCCTTTCCTTTATTAGTATTTGCAATCACAGGTCTCCTTGTGTATTGTACACTCTGTTGAGTATTTTCTTTGATAGAAATTCCAATTTCTTTCTTTCTAGGAGCCTTTACTGATTTCTTCTTATAAGTACCAGAAGCAACTTTCTTTTTATGTTCTTCAGACAGCATCTTCATTTCTGCTTCCAAATCCTCAACTGTCACTTCACCATCATGCTCATCTAAAAACAGCTTGGCTGCAATCTCTTCATCAGTTATTGGATTAGCTGAAATCACTAGACTCTTAAGTCTTGAAGATGATTGAGCATGAGTACCAGAACCAGTAGCACCAGAGTTTATCATATCAGAGTTTGTCTGTCTAGCAGAGTTTGACCTAAGTCGCCCTTGCTCTTGAGAAGACTTTGACCTTTTCTCTGTTTCCCTGCTTCCACCATCATTTGAATCGTCCCTCAGTCTCAAAGTTGGAGTCCTTCTGCATTTGTCTTTAGGTAGAAAGGTGTTTGTGAATATGTGTGTGGATCAACAGATGTGAATTAAAGTAAAATGTGAAAGGTTTAGACGTATGTTTGTGTATTGTATAAATATGAAATTCAAAATTAAAAACTGAACAGTTTTTAATAATTAATACACAACTGTCTTACTCCGTTAACTGTGTGAGTGGGACACGTGGCACACATGCAATGACTGACAGCAAATAATTGACAGTTTCCAATGCGCATGCGCAGTAAAAACATCAATTATTACCGCCTTTTACACTTTTCTAAACACTCAACCTCTCTCCTCTGTTTAATACAAATTAGAACCGGTACCAATCATACTCTTTTATGTTCAAGAATGTTTTCTCAAAATTGTTAACTGTCTGAAACAAATAATTAACTTTAATCCTCAGAGATTAAAATAAAATTACCTCAGCGTAGAGTACACAGTTCATCAGTGTTTACCAATCCTCCTCCTTTATAAATAAACTCTTTTCACAAACTGTACAGGTGTAAGTATTTGTGTGTGAATTAGCAGAGTTTACTGAATATGAATATTTAGATCATCTCAAAGTGCATAAAATCCACAAACTAAAGCAGTAAAAACTGGTTGCTCAAACTCTCATACCAAATAAAATCTGATTTTAATATCTAAACTCTGTATACTGATATCCTTTCATTTGAATATATCTTTTATTTTCACCCCCTTTAAACTTTTTTTTTTTTAATTTTTTTTTCCAGTAATCAGTGGTTGGCATTAGTCACCAAAAATCAAAGATTTTAGCCCTTATTTCATACAATAAGTTCCTGGATCTTCCTAGGCACAACATGATCTCAAAGGAATTTGTGCTCTTTTTGGCATCTTTTGATTTGAGGGTGAAATATTTGCAATTAATTAACAGAGTTTAGACTTTTCATCAGTTAATACAATTAATTTATGAGAGAAAGTGCAAACAGTTAATACAGACTCAATGTAGAGGATCAATAAACTAAGAGATGCTATAAAGATAGAGACAGTATCATGCTGTGTAAAATTTCTGCACATTTTGTAATTTAGAGTTTATAATACTTAGAAGGATTCATGATTACTTACTGAAAATTATGCTTCATACAGCTTTCTTCATCGGTCTTTGTGTTTCAGACAAAAATCACAATCAGAGTTTAACATCAGACTTTAACCGACAGAGTATGACTGACACTATATTACTAACAGAGTTTACTATCAGAGTTTACTATCAGAGTTTAACATACTGGTACAAATAACAGTTAACACATGCAAAGAACCATGAGCATAAAATCTATCATGTATAGAGTTTGAATCTAACCGGTATCTCTAGTCAAAACCAGAGACCATTCCAAGTTCATTTACCAGCCTTGTAAAGGTAGCTTCACTCAAAGGTTTGGTGAAGATATCTGCAAGCTGTTGGTCTGTAGACACAAAATGAAGCTCAATATCTCCTTCTTCCACATGTTCCCTGATAAAATGATACCTTATGCTGATGTGCTTAGTCATGGAGTGCTGTACTGGATTACCTGTCATAGCAATAACACTTTGATTATCACAGTAAATAGGTATTTTGGAGTACCTTAATCCATAATCCAGCAATTGATTGTTCATCCATAAAATCTGTGCACAACAGCTACCAGCAGCTATATACTCTGCTTCTGCTGTGGATGTGGAAATTGATTTCTGTTTCTTGCTATACCAAGAAACTAATCTGTCACCTAAAAATTGACAGCTTCCACTTGTGCTTTTTATGTCTATCTTACAGCCTGCAAAATCTGCATCAGAGTAACCAATTAATTTAAACTCTGATTCTCTAGGGTACCACAACCCAAGGGTTATGGTTCCTTTGAGATATTTGAAAATCCTCTTTACAGCTGTTAGATGTGGCTCTCTGGGGTCTGCTTG
The DNA here is from genome assembly GCA_030848705.1 of Heracleum sosnowskyi. Taxonomy (NCBI): domain Eukaryota; kingdom Viridiplantae; phylum Streptophyta; class Magnoliopsida; order Apiales; family Apiaceae; genus Heracleum; species Heracleum sosnowskyi. The sequence goes on along the minus strand of CM061243.1, from coordinate 19,607,451 downwards.
AAATCTTGCACAAAGACATGTTGCATACATGATATCTGGTATGCTTGCAGTGAGATAAAGAAGAGACCCTATCATTCCTCTATAGTTTGTCATATATACCGAGGCTCCTGTGTCTTTGTCTAGCTTTGTTGCAGTAGCCATGAGAGTTGTAGCAGATGAACTATCAAGCATACCAAACTTCTTGAGAAGATTTCTGGTATATTTTGCTTGATTGATAAAAATCCCATCATCTGTTTGCTTGACCTGTAAGCCTAGAAAATAACTAAGCTCTCCAATCATACTCATTTGATATCTTGACTGCATAAGCTTGGCAAATTTCTTACAGAGTTTGTCATTAGTAGACCCAAAAATTATGTCATCCACATAGATTTGAACTAACAGCAAATCATCACCAAAATTAAAATAGAACAAGGTTTTGTCAATTGTACCTCTAGGGAACCCACTTTCTAAAAGAAATTGAGCCAGAGTTTCATACCATGCTCTAGGTGCCTGCTTTAGTCCATATAATGCCTTATCAAGCCTGTAGACATAATCTGGATGTTTGGAATCTACAAACCCTGGTGGTTGTTCAACAAACACTTCTTCTTCAAGTTTCCCATTGAGAAAAGCACTTTTCACATCCATCTGAAAGACTTTAAACTTCTTGTGAGCAGCATAGGCCAGAAAAATCCTTATTGCCTCCAATCTTGCAACTGGAGCAAAGGTTTCATCATAGTCAATTCCTTCTTGCTGTGAATAGCCTTTTGCCACAAGTCTAGCCTTATTCCTTGTAATCACTCCATCACTGTCTGTTTTGTTTCTGAAAACCCACTTTGTACCAACAATTGATCTATTCTTTGGTCTTGGTACAAGTGTCCATACTTCATTCCTCTCAAATTCATTTAACTCCTCTTGCATTGCTGTTATCCAGTTAGCATCTTGAAGAGCTTCTTCCACTTTCTTGGGCTCAGTTTGAGATAAGAATGCATGAAACCGACATTCATTATTTGTAGCACTTCTAGTTCTTACACTAGCTTCTGGATCTCCAATTATCAAGTCAGGTGTATGGGATTGTGTCCACCTTCTTGCTGTTGGTAATTGGCTTCTATTTTCATTATTAGATCCTCCCCCTTGATCCATGCTCTCCTGATTTTCTTCTCGACCATTCGCATTCTCTGAGGCTTCCCCTGAATTAGACTGTTCAGTATTTGAACTTTCAGAGTTTGACTCAGAGTTTCTGTTGGATTCTTCATTTGACTCTTTTTCAGAATTTGAGTCATCACTTTGAAAAGTTTCTGAAGCTTCTTCACGCTCCCCCTCAACTGGTTCTCGATTTTGTTCTGTCAGAGAAAATTCTTCAGAGTTTACCAATAGAGGATCAGAGTTTGTTGGATTTGCTTCATCAGAGTTTACATTTTCAGAGTATAGATCTTCATTTTTAAAGCGAAGTTGATCATGATATCCTTCATCTTCTATTCCAGTTATTTTCTTGTCATCAAATGACACATGTATAGATTCCATGATCACTTTTGTTCTTAGATTGTAGACTCTGAATGCTTTAGTTGATAGTGGGTATCCAACAAAAATTCCTTCATCAGCTTTTAAGTCAAACTTGGTCAATTGTTCAGGATGAGTTTTCAACACAAAACACTTGCATCCAAAAATATGAAAATATTTCAAATTTGGCTTCTTATTTTTCATCATCTCATATGGTGTTTTCCCATGCTTGTTGATCAGTGTAGCATTTTGAGTAAAACAAGCTGTTTGAACAGCTTCTGCCCAGAAATAAGTTGGCAATTTTGCTTCATCAAGCATTGTTCTGGCAGCTTCGACAAGAGTTCTGTTCTTTCTTTCAACTACACCATTTTGCTGTGGAGTTCCAGGTGCAGAAAATTCTTGCTTCACTCCTCTTTCCTTGCAGAAAGCTTCCATTACAGAATTTCTGAATTCAGTACCATTGTCACTTCTTATAATTTTCACTTTGAATTCTGATCCTTTGTCCAGTAGTTTTACATGTTCCATTAGAATTGAGGCAGTTTCATCTTTCTTTGCTAAGAAATACACCCATGTGTACCTAGTGTACTCATCAACAATGACTAGAGCATATTTCTTTCTGCCCATTGACATTATATTTACTGGACCAAAAAGATCAACATGTAGAAGATGATAAGGTTCCATAACTGAAGATTCAGATTTACTCTTGAAAGATGACTTCCTTTGCTTGGCCTTTTGACAAGAATCACACAGACCATCTAAGCTGAGTATTGACTTTGGAAGTCCCCTTACAAGATCTTTTCGAATCAGCTCATTTATGTTGTTTAAGTTTAAGTGAGAGAGCTTCTTATGCCATTTCCAACTCTCTTCACTAGACATTCTTGCTGATAGACACACAATTTTTCCTTTAGAGTTTGTTACCAAACTTGCTTCATAGATGTTATTGTGCCTTTGTCCAACTAGAACAACTTTCCCTGTAGATTTGCTGATAACTTCACAATGTTCAGTATGAAAATCTATATGGTATCTTCTGTCACAGATTTGACTCACAGAAAGCAGATCATGCTTGAGTCCTGAGATAAGAGCTACATTTGTAATGATGACACTTCCAAGATTGATATTGCCATATCCCAGAGTATGTCCTATGTTGCCATCTCCATAGGAAACTTTTGGGCCAGCTTTTTCCTCAAAATCTGATAGCAGGGCTTTATTTCCAGTCATATGTCCTGAGCATCCACTGTCCAAGATAAGAGTGCTCTCTTTTATGCCCTGCAATCACAAACAATCACTGAGTGTTAGATTTAAGGATCCAGACTTGCTTGGATCCTTTGGCTTTCTTAACATTGTTAGCTTTTGCAGCGGAATTACTATCAACAGAGTTTAAACTAACATTGTCAGACTTTACACTTGCAGAGTTTGCTCTAACCCACTTCAAGTTGGGTTTTAGCTCATAATAGTTGTGATAAATAGCATGATAACTCTTGCAAGTATAAATGGAATGCCAAGTGCTCCCACAGTGTGTGCATAAAGTCTGTGGTCTAACCCTAACATAATCATTCTTTACTCCAGATGTGGAGGGTAAAGAGTTAATATCTTTGTTCTTCTTGCAAAACCTGGCAAGATGGTTAGTACTACCACAACTATGACATGTTTTTCTAGGAGCAGCAGAATTAGGCAGATAATCATTTCTTTTATTAATGCCTACTTTTCCATTCCTATTCTTCTTAAACATTTTCTGTTTGTTGACAGACTTTACTTCTTTGAGCTTATGTTGAAATTGTTTCTCTGTCATTAAACCAACATTAACCTGTTTATCACATATTTTTACTGGTTCTTTAACAGCTTCTATCTCAATCTTATTCTCTGTTATTGAACCAATATTAACCTGTTTTACACAAGTTTCAACTGGTTCCATAACAACTTCTTTTACTACAACAGACTTTAGCTTACTGTATTCCGGAACAAATTTCACAGGTTTAATTTGTGGTTTCACTTTAACTTTATCTTTAAACCTAAGTTGATCTCCCTCACAGTAACCTAAGCCTACAGTATCTGTCTGAAAAACCTGATATGTGTCTTTTCCAGAATTTGTCCAGGTTTTAATTACTTTTCTCTCTTTTTCCAACTCAGATTCTATTTCCCTATATCTTTTAAGCAACTCCTGTTCAACATAAACAGCATAATCTCTCTCCTTTTGAACTTGTTGCATGTTAACAAGTTTCTCTTCAAGAAATTTATTCTTCTCTTTAAGACCTAGATTCTCAGATTTGATTCTTTCATTTTCTAAAGTCTGATCTCTATAACTAACATGTATGCTTTTAAGATAAATTCTTAATTCAGATATGTTATCAGTATCATATGCATAAGTTGTTAGGGGTACCTTGTTTCCAGATGACTCAGCTTCATCTTTAACAGTTGCCATGAGAGCATAATTAACTCCCTCATCTGAGTCTGAAGTGTCCGCCCAGTCCTTGCCTTTAGTGATGAGTGTTTTCTCAGATTTTCCTTTCTTGCACTCTGGAGCATAATGACCCATCTCTTTACACTTGTAGCACTGGATCTCAGACTTGTCTTTCTTTCCAGACTTGGTATATTTTTCCTCAGACTTTCTGAAATTTCTCTTATCAGAATTTGAATCTTTCCTTGAGAATCTCTTTCCTTTCTTGAAGTTCTTGAATCCCATCTTCTTGAAGGTCTTCACCATTAAAGCAGCCATTCTCATCATCTCTTCTTCATCATCCTCAGAATCAGAAGCTTCATCATCAGTGTTTGAGCCATCATCAGAGTTTGATGACTCACTGTCAGATTTAATGACTAAAGCCTTTCCTTTGGTTTTCTTTCTTGATGATTCCTTCTTGACAGGCTTTTCTTCAACTTTAAGAGCAACAGATTTTGTCTTCTTTCCAGATCTTTTGTTTCTCTGTTCTATTTCAAGTTCATGAGTTTTAAGCAACCCATAGATTTCATCAAGATCTGTATCTGCAAGATCATAATTGTCTCTGATTGTTGTTGCCTTTAAATCCCATCTTTCAGGTAGGGATAAAAGAAACTTGAGATTTGACTCTTCAAGTTCATATTCTTTATCAACCAGGGACAAATCATTCAAAAATTTACAAAATCTGTCATATGTATCTGTCAAACTTTCATCATATCTAGAGTCAAAGTGTTCATACTCCTGTGTTAGAATAGTCTTCCTGTTCTTCTTTATAGCGCTTGTTCCCTAACACCTGACTTCCAAAGCATCCCAAATTTCTTTGGCAGTCTTGCAGCCAATAACTCTGTTAGACATAACATTATCTAAGGCACTGTGTAGTAGATGTCTAACCTTTGCATCCTTTGCAATTGATGAGATGTCTTCAGGAGTCAAATCTTTCTTCTCTTTTGGAACAGTCTTTTGTTCTTGACCAGTAATAACAGGAGACAATTTAGTTGGCATATGAGGACCATCATTGATTCTATCAAGGTATTCTGGATCTGTGGCTTCCAGAAACATGGTCATCTTCACCTTCCATATTGGATACTCAACTGATCTGAGAATTGGAACCCTTATAGTCTCATATCGACTCACAGAAGTAGGTTGAACCTTCTGAACATTAGAACCTGCATTAGAACCTTCCTGAGAGTTGTCAGTCATGATTATTGATAAGTGGATTTTTATCCACTTGGAATGCTTCATATCGGCTTAAATTGATGACTTGAACTCAAGTATGTGGTGTGTTTAATGTGTTTTCATTAAGTTTTGCAGAATCAAGAGTTGGAGGTTAATGTGATTAAAATTCGGATTTTCCGGGTAGGTTGCGCAGTCTTCACTGTTTTGGCCATATCTGGAGTTCTACAAGTCCGATTCTAACGATCTTACAGCTCACGCGAAGAGGACAACATTTTCTATAATTCTGGACAGAAGGTACGGCGCGGCAGCGCCGTGTTTGTGCTTGTTTATGGCGCGGCAGCGCCGTGGAAAAAGGAGCAGAATTTGTCTGGCGCGGCAGCGCCGCTTTCCTGTGTATTTGTGGCGCGGCAGCGCCGGGATGTCTGGCGAAAATTCCTGTTTTAAACCCGATTTGCTGATTTTTCGAGTGGGAGTTAAAATTACAATTCAGTACGACTTGTGGATACCTGGAGGCATATATAAAGAGAAAAAAACCCTAGAGAACAGGAGAGACACATACCACTTATTATATACGGAGTTTTAAAGCACGAAGAACCAAGGAAGAAGATCGTTTTCAATTTATTTCTTGTATTCTTTCATGCTTGTGGATGCTTGGTTTGGGTGTAGTCTTTAGAACCTTGATATTTATTCAATATAATTCGTTTTCTTCAATCATGTTTACATTAGAACCCATGGTGACGATTAGTTTGATTATGAACTAACTCGTTGTCATGGGGTTTTAGCGGATTTATTCATGAAGTTTATGTGTTGAATTTTCTCGATGCCTATAGTGTGATTGATGCGATATCCTATCATGGTTGGTTTAATTCGTTATAGGAGAGTAGCTAACTCCTGTAATTGTGTGTTAATTCTTATTGAAGCGAAAGTGGATCTAAGAGTTTAGAACTTGCCATGCTAGCATAGGTTTATGCGTGAGAATATCATTCGTAATTAGTGTCGTAACTCTAACCGTTTTATGACGACTATGTGATCAATTGAATGCTTGTACTTCAACCATTATGTTTTCAATCTTTATAGACATATAAGGACTAAGCATAATTGGGAGACTAAGTGATTTCTATCTTAATTGTGGATATTATTTAGGATGGTATTGGTACAACGAAAGTTGGCTTATATCAGTTTTGTGTGTTCGATCAGGTATTAATAAATCACATGAAAAGGCTAGAGAATTGGAAACTATAGATGGATTGTTTAATGAAGTTAGGATCCCATGTTTTCTCTGCATAAGTAATTCGATTCCAAATCTTGTTAGTTAATTAATTCTTAGTTTATTAAATTGCTTCATAGTTAATCTTAGTTATTCAAAACCCTATTTTGTTAATTGTCTTAGCAGTGAATAAAAACCATACATTGTTGCATAGGTACAAAACTATAATAACCAAGCAGTCTCTGTGGGAACGAACTCTACTTATCTCTATATTACTTGTGACCACGTGCACTTGCGTGTTGAGTTTGGTCGTAACAAGTTTTTGGCGCCGCTGCCGGGGACTCGGTGTTATTTATATAGTTTATGTGCTTGTCATCAGTGGTCGTTAGAGTTCACTGACTCGGATTGTAGTTGTTTGTTCTGTGTGTTTCAGGTACTTGAACGTGTATGCGAACACGTTCTCAGACTCGTAAATTGGAAGAAGAAAGATTAAAGTTAGTAAAGATGGGAGACGTACCAGAAGGAGTAGCACCTGCAGCTAAGGCTTTGAAAGACTATTCTCAGCCAAAGATCAATGATATCCAGTCGAGCATTGTCAGACCTGCCATTGCAGCCAATACCTTTGAAATCAAGCCTAGCACGATTCAGATGGTACAAAACTCAGTTCAGTTTGGGGGTGCTGCTACAGAGGATCCTAACATGCATATTCGGAGCTTCATGGAGATTTGCGATACTTTCAAGTTCAACGGTGTGTCGGATGATGCTATCAAGTTGAGGCTATTTCCATTCTCTTTGAGGGACAAGGCTAAAGGCTGGTTACATTCTTTACCGGCTGGGTCTATCACTACTTGGGAAGAGCTTGCACAAAAATTTCTCTCCAAATTCTTTCCTATGGCGAAAACAGCTGCCATAAGGAATGCTATTGCTCAGTTTGCCCAGGCACAGGGAGAGTCATTGTGTGAAGCTTGGGAGCGTTATAAAGAGATGCTCAGAAAATGCCCCCATCATGGAATGCCGGACTGGATGATCATTAACTGTTTTTATAATGGATTGGGGTGGCAGTCGAGACCGATGGTGGATGCAGCATCAGGTGGAGCTCTATGGGCTAAAAGCTACGAGGAAGCATATGATCTGATTGAGATGATGGCAGAAAATGAATATCAGAGTCCAACGCAGAGAATGCCACAGCAAAAGGTGGCGGGAATTCTTGATGTTAGTGCAACTACAGCTTTAGCGGCTCAGCTAGAGGCATTGAATATGAAGATTGATTCTTTGGCAAATCATGGGATTCGTCAGGTAGCTAGTGTTTGTGAGCTATGTGCAGGTGCACATGAGACGAAGCAGTGTGCCATTTCTAATGAATCAGTGCAGTTTGTGAGCAACTTTCCGAATCAGCAACAGCCAGCCCCGAATACTTATCATCCGAGCAACAGGAATCATCCTAATTTCAGTTGGAGCAATAATCAGGGTGGCATACAGCAATCACAACAACCGCATCAACAATTTCAAGCTAGGCCATACAACTCTGCAGGTTTTCAGCAGCAAGGGCAGAATTTTCAGCAGCAAGGGCAGAATTTTCAGCAGCAGTTTCAGCCACCAGGATTTCAACAAGCTCATGGAAATTCTGGTCAAACTTTTAAAGAACAATCTGAATTGGAAGAGTTGAGGTTGATGGTTAAAAGTCAGGCGGTCTCACTCAAGACCGTGGAGAATCAGATGGGACAACTTACCAGTGCGATGCTGAAAATATCTCAGGGAATTCTTTCTAATGAACCAGAAGTTAATCCAGGCAAGAGGGAAGTTAAAGAGCAGGTAAATGCCATAACACTCAGGTCTGGTAGAGTCACAAGCAATCCAACATTAGCAGCCAAGGAAGACGAAGATTTCCAGGAACAACTACTTGTGCCCTCCCCAGAAAAAGAAGAGGTAATTCCTAAGCTGGTAGCTGAGCAGTTGGTTGAAGAAGGGGACAATAACAAGAGGTCTGTTGAGAAATCTTCTCAGGAGCAGACTAGAGAGAGCGAACAGATTTTTCCACCTCCCCCATATCCAAGAAAAGCCTACAGGCAAGCGATCGACAAGAAATTGGACAGGTTTCTGGAGGTGTTCAGGAAGTTACAAATTAATATACCTTTTGCAGAAGCTCTAGAACAGATGCCGAGCTATGCCAAGTTCATGAAAGGTATTTTATCCAGGAAATTGAAGCTTGAGGATTTGGAAACTGTGGCGTTGACTGAGGAATGCAGTGCTGTGCTGCAACAGAAATTGCCTCCGAAACTCAAGGATCCTGGGAGCTTTACAATACCTTGCACTATCGGGAAATTGTCTTTTGACAAATGCTTATGTGACTTGGGAGCTAGTATTAACTTGATGCCAATGTCTGTTTTTGAGCAGCTTGGTCTGCCTGATCCGAAACCAACGAACATGACATTGCAGCTGGCTGATCGTTCAATTACATATCCAAGAGGTGTGGTGGAAAATGTCCTAGTAAAAGTGGGTAAGCTCATCTTTCCTGCTGATTTTGTTATTCTCGACTTTGAGGAAGACAAGAGGATTCCCATCATCTTGGGAAGACCATTTTTAGCCACGGGCAAAACGATGATCGATGTCCAAAAAGGAGAGCTCACAATGAGAGTGCAAGATCAGACTGTCTCCTTTAATGTGTTTAAGGCCATCAATGTTCCGGAGGATAATGAAAAGTGTTTTAGAGTGGAAGGGGTTGATACTGGTCAGAATAAACCGTTTGATCAGTTGTTGAAGTCGGATACATTCGATGTTTGTGTATTAAGCAAGCCTCGTAGTGAGGAGGTAAAAGCAGAGCATGTGCAGATGTTAAATTCAGTTCCTTGGAAGAGGAAATTTGATACGCCAAACGAGTCGCTTGGTTTGACAGAGCTCTTGAACTCTCAGGTGCGGCTTAAGCCGTCATTTAAAAAAACTACTAATCTCGTTCTTAAATCTTCATCAAATCATCTGAGGTATGCATATTTTGGACAGTCATCTATTTTTCCTGTTATTGTTGCTAACAATTTGTCAGGAAGTGAATTTGGAGAGCACCATCAGGATCCTCCGTTTGGGCCACCAACCACTCAGGGTGGCAGTATAATGTGATTCTGGTTAGTCGAGTCCGGCTAAATGACGTTAACGACAGCGCTTCGTGGGAGGCAACCCATGTGTTAGGTATGTTTCTACTATCTTTCTTATTACCTTCAATAAGGGCATTGAATATTCTAAGTTTGGGGGTGATTTGGGGATAAGTAGTGTTGTGGTGTTATGTGTTCATGTAGGAAATTATATTTTGCATATTGTGGTAATTCATTCATGTTTTGTTTGTATTTTGCATGTTTGTTTCATGTAGGACATTTTGTTTATGTTTTTATTATATGTGTCATTTTAGTTGCATGGCATGCATATTTCATGATCCCTTAGGACTTGACTATTTCCGTTGGTGAGTCGATGTTGATTGGAGTGTGGTTGTGATGAATAGAGGGTTGATTAAGTTTTTAAGTATTGACTTGCATGCCAGAAACAATTGTAAATTCACAAGTCTCATTGGTTGCTTTTTGAATTTGATCAGATCATATTTGTTTGGATGTTAGAATTTAACCACTTGCTTATATTTAGAATGTTTTCTATTCTCTTGAAATTGAAAGAAGCACTTAAGTCTAAGTTTGGGGGAAAACAGGGATTTCATGCTAGTTGTAATAAAGGCTAGGCGTCAAATGGCTAGTAGCCGGCTCATTGAAAAGATGAGTAGTCTAGGGTGGGATGAGAAAAAGGCAAAGCGCACTCATTCCGAAATTGAAAAAAAAAAAAAGAAAAAAAAAAAAAAAGTTGTGTTTGTTTTGTGTTTATGCAGAATTGATCAGGTTGAGCTCTTTAATACTCGAGCAATTAAGTTCTAGGGGACTTTGTGCCTAGTGACCTAAGACTTTGCCGGTCTGGGATCCGCTAACCTAACGCTCGCTACATGGGTATTATTGTATAAGCCTTTAGGGGTCTCAGCCATTGCACGGTCAATTAAGCATGCGTATTGTGTTTAGTATGTTGTTTTGTTATAAAAGCATGAATTCCTGTCTAACTCAAGTGGATATTTGAGGTGTCTTTAAGTGGTTTCTTGTGGCTAGAGTACATTTTGTTTATAAGCTTGTGGTTGTTTTGGCTAAGAGTAGGTATGGTCTTGATTTAGTTTGGGAGTATATTGGTGAGCATCGCACACACGCACGTTTCTGTGTTTGTCTTGTTGGTCGATGGGAATTTGGTCGAACTCTGTTTGGAAGACTGTGTTCTTTGAGATGTTGGCTTGTTGATTGGTTTTGGTTGGTTTGAAGGGATCGTTGCATTTTCATATTAGTTGCATACATGCATTGGATTGTTAGTTGCATGAGTAGATGGATTTTGTGGGTACATTCGCTATAGGCCCTCACGAGACCTTACTCGTCCACTAGGGCTGCCTAGGGGTTTAAAGGGCTTGTTGCATATGCCAAATGCAACCGTGATCACCTACGGAAGTGGTACTAGTTAGTTGTATATAGTTATGTTTGTTTATGCTTGAGGACAAGCATCGGTTTAAGTTTGGGGGTGTGATAAGTGGATTTTTATCCACTTGGAATGCTTCATATCGGCTTAAATTGATGACTTGAACTCAAGTATGTGGTGTGTTTAATGTGTTTTCATTAAGTTTTGCAGAATCAAGAGTTGGAGGTTAATGTGATTAAAATTCGGATTTTCCGGGTAGGTTGCGCAGTCTTCACTGTTTTGGCCATATCTGGAGTTCTACAAGTCCGATTCTAACGATCTTACAGCTCACGCGAAGAGGACAACATTTTCTATAATTCTGGACAGAAGGTACGGCGCGGCAGCGCCGTGTTTGTGCTTGTTTATGGCGCGGCAGCGCCGTGGAAAAAGGAGCAGAATTTGTCTGGCGCGGCAGCGCCGCTTTCCTGTGTATTTGTGGCGCGGCAGCGCCGGGATGTCTGGCGAAAATTCCTGTTTTAAACCCGATTTGCTGATTTTTCGAGTGGGAGTTAAAATTACAATTCAGTACGACTTGTGGATACCTGGAGGCATATATAAAGAGAAAAAAACCCTAGAGAACAGGAGAGACACATACCACTTATTATATACGGAGTTTTAAAGCACGAAGAACCAAGGAAGAAGATCGTTTTCAATTTATTTCTTGTATTCTTTCATGCTTGTGGATGCTTGGTTTGGGTGTAGTCTTTAGAACCTTGATATTTATTCAATATAATTCATTTTCTTCAATCATGTTTACATTAGAACCCATGGTGACGATTAGTTTGATTATGAACTAACTCGTTGTCATGGGGTTTTAGCGGATTTATTCATGAAGTTTATGTGTTGAATTTTCTCGATGCATATAGTGTGATTGATGCGATATCCTATCATGGTTGTTTTAATTCGTTATAGGAGAGTAGCTAACTCCTGTAATTGTGTGTTAATTCTTATTGAAGCGAAAATGGATCTAAGAGTTTAGAACTTGCCATGCTAGCATAGGTTTATGCGTGAGAATATCATTCGTAATTAGTGTCGTAACTCTAACCGTTTTATGACGACTATGTGATCAATTGAATGCTTGTACTTCAACCATTATGTTTTCAATCTTTATAGACATATAAGGACTAAGCATAATTGGGAGACTAAGTGATTTCTATCTTAATTGTGGATATTATTTAGGATGGTATTGGTACAACGAAAGTTGGCTTATATCAGTTTTGTGTGTTCGATCAGGTATTAATAAATCACATGAAAAGGCTAGAGAATTGGAAACTATAGATGGATTGTTTAATGAAGTTAGGATCCCATGTTTTCTCTGCATAAGTAATTCGATTCCAAATCTTGTTAGTTAATTAATTCTTAGTTTATTAAATTGCTTCATAGTTAATCTTAGTTATTCAAAACCCTATTTTGTTAATTGTCTTAGCAGTGAATAAAAACCATACATTGTTGCATAGGTACAAAACTATAATAACCAAGCAGTCTCTGTGGGAACGAACTCTACTTATCTCTATATTACTTGTGACCACGTGCACTTGCGTGTTGAGTTTGGTCGTAACAATTATACTTGTGTTTGGATCGATAAACTGTATATACTAACCAGCCTTGGCTCTGATACCAATTGTTAGGCCGAATACACAATATATAATCAAATTAAGTATGATAATAACAATTTAGAACACTGTTTATGAATCAACAACTGAATTATATAAATAATTCTTCTCTCAGTGATGTTAAAGAATCACAGAGAGCTGCTAGGTTGTATGAATAATATATTCAGTATTCGCATCCCTTTTAGGGTTAACCTATCTGTGTTTATATAATACACAGTTACATAGAATCAATCTCTAATTGATATTCCTATAAATTAGCTATACAAATTATATCAAATTAGGATTGCTTCTGTCTTCTGTTCCGTTTCCTTGTCTGTCTCAATATATCTTGCTTCTTTCCATCTTCAAGATATATTGCTTCTAGAATCTTCAATGTTAGCACCGACAGCTTTAGCAAACTCTCACCCCGTCAGACTTTATTAAACTCTGACTGGCTTCTAGTAAACTCTTATGAGTACCTGGTACTTAAACACTGATGAACAAACATCAGCAATTATATCTAACAATGAAGTTGATCTATGTGCCCACAGAAAAGCAACTTGCAGACATTTTTACAAAACCACTGGATGAAGCAACCTTAATAGGTTGGTAAGTGAATTGGGAATGCTGAATCTGGTATGTTAACTTACTAGTTTTTCATTCTGGTATTCAAATGAAGCTTGTGACAGTAACCTCTCCGGAAGCTGCTGTCATGAGAAAGTTACTGTCTACTTGAGTCTCTATCTATTTTCGACAGCATGCTTACTTTGACTTTGTTAAATTGAATTTTGTGCTAGTCTTACATTTGATAGTTTGATCTTGTTTGACATTAACTTGCATGGTTTTTACTACTGAAATTGGTCAAGGATTTTCCTTAATTGGTCAGTTTTGCTTTGATTGTTGAATTAGTGGTAGACATCACTTAATTGCAATATGTGGTAGTTGTATGGGTACTCCAAACTGTTGACCATTTGCATCCCTCTTAACCTAGTATGCCTGTAAAATGAATCTTAGGCCATACTAGTGAATCATTTAGAAAAAGGGTAAAATGGAAAACAAAGTAGGAATCGAATACATGCCTAAGCCTTGTGGAAGTGAGCCCTACAATGAAGAGGTAGAAGCTCTGTTTGATGAGTTGTGGGATGCCCTCGATGAAGAAGAGGAAAAAGAACTTGCAGCCAAGGCCACTGAGGAGGCTAAGGTGCAAGAAGAAGAAAAGGAGTTTCAAGCACTCCTCAAAGAAGAAGGAACCTCAGAAGAGGAAGTTAGGGTAGAAGTTCTAGAATTGGTTAAGAAAGACTGTAATGAATAGTTAATCTCTCCAATTGTAGCATTTTACCCTTCTTCATTTAATAAAATTTAATGAAATTTCTCCTTCTGTAGTTTCTATTTGCTTCATGTGTGTGTTGATTAATTGCTTGACTGGTTGTATATTGTTTTGGATGAATGATGGATCAGTAATAAATATTGCATATGTTTAACTGGTGCCTCTTCAGTTAAGTTTTTAATCATAACAGTTTCAACACAAAGTCTCGACAGTTGTTGTTTTCCTGCAAAGGTTGCTGTCATCAAGAAAAGTAGCTGTCACAGTTATATGACAGTTAGCTTCTCGACAGCAGTAAGCAACTGTTTGTCATGACTTGTAAAAGATACTGTCATGTGAGAACTTAACGATGACAGTAAGTTTTGCGCGAAATGTTTCTGTCACGCAAAACATGCTGTCATCACGCCAAAGTTACTGACACGGTTGTTGTGAGCGCACAGGTTACTGTCAAAGTAGTGGACTGTTAAAATTGGACACACTTCCTCCACGAGGAGAGAGAAATCAGCCAGTAACCCACGTGAATGTTAATTGGGTTAAGACACGATTTCACTTTTCCACTTTGTCAGTTAAACGCTTGAACTTCCCTCTAAATTCATCAAACATACAACTGTTCTCTAAAAGCAAACACAACACTCTCCTTTCTCTTCTTTCCCCGCAATTCATCTTCAACTCTCTTCCTTCTCACAAACCAGCAAAAATGGCCCCCAAACAATCAGTTTCACAAACAAACTTTGCTGGCATCTACTCTCCAGGTGATGCCGGTGAGGGTTTCAAAGGGCTTGTTTATTCCTAAATAAGTCCTACCTTGGGTATGCAATTACCTCTACTCCTGTTCTTGACCTAGACAGGATTGAAAATTTCTGGGAGACAGCCGTGGCTCAAGAAGATGGTGACATCTCCTCCATTTAGTTCAAAATCAAAGAGCACGGCTACTCTCTATCTGTTCAGGGCATCAATGCAGCTTTGGGAATTGTGCTGGAACCAGGAAAGACTTATACCGAGCTTGCTAGTGATGAAACCCTGAAGAAGCTCTTCTTGAAGATTGGGTACTCTGGACCTATTCTTGAAGAGGGAACAACAAAATGGTACCCCTCTGGTGAAATGGACATGAAGTATCTTCGCAAAGAGTGGAGCATGGTGTTTGATGCAATGGTGAAAGTGTTCTCTACCAAGACCACTGGCTGGAATGGAATTCCCACCTACATCAAGAAGCTCACTCACTCTCTTGTTCATGGGTACAAAGTGGATGTTGGAAAGCTGCTCATGGCACACCTCAAGGCTGCCATAGGTAAGAAGGTACACATCTACCCTCACTTTCTAATGTTGTGCATTAATTCATTATGTGATTTTGATGAGAATGCCCCTCGTCTAGAGGTGTGCCATGTACTGAAAAGAAACACTCACACAACTCTCACTTCACTCAACTTGAATGCACATATTCCACTATGTTTCACCAAGCACATGGTTGATCAAGTGACTGACCTTGATTTTCCATTACCTTCTGGTTTTGACACCTTCACTATTGAGAATGAAGCTGGATTAGACCCAAATTCAGCTAACCCTCATTCTACCCCATACATTCAGCCTAGGTTCTCTAGACTTCCCAAAGTACAGAGACAAGCCTTACAAGAAACCAGAAAAAGACCCATAGAGACTGATGCTAGTGGTAGTGCTGAGAATCAAGAGGGAGTTCCTGCACCTGGTGCAGCAAATAAGGAAGGTAGTCAAACAGAACCCACAGTGGTTCCTCCTGAGCCTAAGAAGAAGAGAGCTAAGAGGACCAAAGTCACTGTCAGCCACCCTGCAGTCTCTCAAAAGACTGTAGAGGAAAATAGGGAATTAACTCCTCCCTAGGTGTTCCTTCTCAACAAGGGACATCTATTAAAATTGGCATGTCTCCCAAGGCACCTTGTAAAGAGTCTGCACAAACTCATGTTCCAACTCATGGGGAGCCTCCACTTGCAGAAACACACATGAAGTCAGGACACAGTGAGGATTTCACATCCCCTATTGATGCTTCTCAAGTTCCATCTGAGAAGCAGCCATCATTCTTTTCTCCACTTTCACCTTCTTCCTTCCCTACACATTCATTTGTTTCTTCTCCACAACCTAGAGAGGGGGACAGTCCCAACCCTTCAGGTTTTGATCATCCATCTCCTATCATGGATGAGCCCCCATCTAGTGGTCCACAAGAACCCATTTCTCAAAGTGAGATGGACACCACTCCTTCAAACTCTGAGAAAGGACAAGGTACAACTCTGATAGAAAGTAAAACAGCCAGTACTTTGTTCAATCTCCAAGGAGCATCTTACCTTAGGGAAGATGTTGTCACAACCCAAGTTGTTGTCAAAGACACTGTGAATGTTGCTGTCACAGGTGACCCTGCTGTCAAGGACTCATTTGAAGTTGCTGTCAAACCCAATCTTACTGTCCAAGTTACAGTGGCACCTACTGTCAATATTTCAACTGACAATACCATTCATGGCAAAGCTCCTGTCATCTCTCCCCAGCCTGATATTGATGCTGTAATTGTTGAGGATGTCTCTGATGATGATGTGCCACTATCTCAGTTCTTAAAGGTACATTTTAAACCATCTATTTTATTGCATGACAGTACTGCTCATACCCATGCATCTAGGATGAGTGAGGGTGTGCAAAAGAAAAGAGAGATAAAAGAAAAGAGAGGTGAGCATAAAAATGAAAGGTAGCCAAATGAGCTGGAAAAAAATGAGGGACTTGAGCATGTCCAGAGTGAAATTGAGGGAGCCCCACATATCCAGGCACTAGGCCTTGAGAGTTCTTTTGTGAGGAGTGATGAGATCACTCAGAAACACAATGAGAGTGTGAGAACCCCCACAGCCTCCAAGCCCCAATCTTTTCCTTCACCCCCAAGAAGGTTAAGATCAGGTGGCTCCTCTACATCTTTCAGGTTGGAAGCTCTAGAGACCAGGTGTCTGTCCATGGAATCCAAACTTGACAGCTTGTCTACCATGGTGGCCTCTGGATTCTCTACCATTCAAGAAGCCATTCAAGTTCTATCTGCCACTCTTGATGCTGCCAACTTACCTAAGGGGGAGAAAAGAGCAAGATCAGAATCACAAAGGGCAGAATCAGGAAGGGAAAGATCAGGAACAGAAGGTGTCCCCAAGCAGGATGTTGCTCAGGGGGAGCCTGTCACTAAGAAGGCTTCAAGGAGTGAGGGGGAGTCTGCAGCCAAAGGAAGATCAGTGTATGCAAAGAAGAAAAGGGGAACTAGGGGAGATTCAGGAAGTAAGAAGGAGCAAGTGCAAGAGGCTGACAACCTCTTTGAATATGAGATTGCTGGAGAAACTGTTCTAATGTCCAAAGAAGCCCTGGAAGCAATGCAAGGGAATGTTCCTTCCAAGAACCCAATTCTACCTCCTGTAACAATAAGAGAGCCAACTCCAATTCCAAAGGAGAGTGCTCTTGAAAGGCAATGAAGAGAAAAGAAGGAGCATAACAGGGTAGGAAAAGGGAAATGCAAGATGCCAGAATACATCCTGTCAGGAAACACTTGGAGTGAAGGAACAGAGTTCAGCCAAGAAGATGCCAATGCCCTAATGGTTGACTACAGGGAAAGTACCTCGAAGAATCATGATGAGGACTTCTACAGAATAGTTGAGGGAGCCATGAAGGAGCCAAGCAAAAGGTTGAGTAACTGTTCAACCTTGCTTAAAGAGAAAATCATCAGTGTATGTGTAAAGATCAATGAAGAAAGGAGGTGGGCTATTGATGTGTACTTAAACACTGGAATATCCATGTTCATTACTATGCAGCTATTGCAGAGTCTTCCAGCAAGAGTATTAACAGTAATGAAGAACAAAATCACAGCAAACCACACAACCTTCAATGAGATTCTACATCTGCAAATGATGAATCTAATTGCAGAAAAACTCCCAGAAGTCTACACCAATCCATTCTGTGTCTACTATGAAGGCACCACTAAAAGTGGTAGCAGAAGATGTGCATACATGAGTCTAGGAGGCACTTCTACAATGGAGTCAAGGTCAATCTTGAAGGTGCTAGACATGATTCTCAACTCTAAAGCCAACAAGGAAAGAGTTCTTGCTGTCAAAGCAATCTATGACTTACTGGTGAAAAGGGACAAGGAACTGAGTTCTACTATGAAGAAGATGATCTCCAAAGCAAACTCCAACAAAGTTGAACAAGGAGAAAACTGCTCCTATGATGTTCCTTTTGATGATGATGATGATGATGAAGCAGGAAATGCTAGTGGAAGCACCTCTGGGAATGTTGGATCTAAATCCCAGGAGGAAAATAAAGAAGAAACTCCTGTGCAAGAAAAGAAAGATGCTGGAGTTACAAAAGAAGAGGAGTCTGTATTGATTGAAACTTTGGAGGCAAATATTCTAAGATGTGTTGTAGACAGTATTAATGCTGAGAAAGATACTGTCTCCAGAGAAGCTGTCACAGAAGACACTGTCAACAGAGATACTGTCACAGAAGACACTGTCAAGAAAGATACTGTCAGAGAGGACACTGTCAACAAAGATGCTGTCAAAGATGAATTCAAGCCTACTGTCAAGCCAAAGAGGACAAAATCCCTATCCAAGGCTTGGTTCTCTAGACAGGAACCTGAACCTGAGGAGACTACAAAAGCAAGGAAAGAAAAACACAAGTACTCAGGAAATGAGAAAGCTACTGGACTTGGCAGGAAACTGAGGAAGCCTATCCAATCAAAACTTTACATTTCCCTGGATCTCTTAGAAAAGGAAGCTGCACAAATCAGGAATGTTGAGGTGAAGTTGGATAACAACAAAGAAGCAACTGAATATGTTCTTTGGTTTGATGTATCAAGACTTGTGATGGTTAAAAAAGATTTTACCATGGAGGTAACATCACATGATGTATCAAAAACTCTTTCATACAGTAGGAGAAAAGAAACAAGGAGAATTGATTACTTCTACTTTGTAAGGATGGTCAATCTAATGCAAGGTTATGACAATGTCCCTGAGAATGTCATGAACCATGTTCTGGCATACAAAGCCGTGAGAGATGAAGAATTCTATCAAAAATTTGGGGAATGGTCAATGTTTGATGATGCTGATATTGCTCACTTGCTCGAATACTCTGAAGAAGAAATAGTTGAGTATGAAGATGATCTTCCTGAAGAAGAGGTGCAATCCCAACCAAGTAAAGAGGGATCTTCAAACCCTACAGGAAGAGAAACCACTGAAGATATGGAAGATGCATTCTTGAACAAAAGTAGAGAAGCCAACAAGGTAGAGAGTGAAGGACCCAATTACCAATCCTGTATGCTTGAGAATCCTCTGAGAATAAAGTTCATATGGGAAGAGATTCCAGTGAGCAGCTTTCATAAACTTAAAACCAGTGCCCTGAAAGACTTACTCTACTTGGTGAATGGATCAATTCATCTATTGGAACAACAATGCTCTTCTGAGATTGAGGGCATTCTTCAAATGAGAAAGGGTGAAGACTCAAAGCTGGATAAGTCAAGGAGAAAAACTCTGAATGCATACCCTAGAAGTAGATTTAAAGACTTTAATGGCACACTGAAGTTCAGAACTCATGCATTTGGTAAAGACTTATGGATGGATCTTCAGGATGCTAGAGTATGCCTCTCCAAGACTATTCGGAAGCACATTGATGAGATTGAAGATGAGGCTATCACTTCTGATGAAATAGCACTGGTGGAAGGACTCAGAGAAGTTCTTAAGGAAGCTCTCAACATAGAGGATGAAGGAAGACACAAAAGGAATTTTGAAGCTAAGTAAAAATCCTTTATCAATTCTGATCTTGTTAGTTAAGTTGTCAGCATGTATTAATTGTAAATTTGTTGTTATTGTCCATAAAAACAAATTGGGGGAGATTGTTAGGATTTATGGGTGATAGCTATGAGACAACTTAACTAGATATTTTATGTACTTAATTTTATTAAGTATGAACATACTGTCACAGCCAGAGTATGTCTATATAACCGTTTTTGTTTGCTGTAAATAAGATTTTAGTACATCTTGGTAGAAGTTCATTTATTTGTTCAAGCCTCAAGAAGTGCTCAAGATGAACAACAAGAATAAATATTACTGTCACATTGACAGTAAGGTTACTTGAAGATAGCATGTTGCAAGTCACGACAGTAGATTCACTCTGACAGCAACATTGACGGAAGCCCTCGGACAGCAACTTTACATTAGCCTGACAGCAAGCTTGGAAATCCTGACAGCACCTTCTGCGGGGATTTCTTACTGTCACCAAAAGCGCATTCCTGTGACAGCAAGCTCAACCATCAGGATACTGTCATGAAGGGATAACATTTGTATTGGGGAACAACCCTGTCAAACTTGTGACAGTTTGGATGTTCAAGAAACAGGCGTGTTACAGTATCCCAACACTGTAACAGGTCTGCAAGACTACGACCGAAGCTTGAGAGATCACATGACAAAGCTCACCAATTCCAGAGTATGACAAATCTACATCTACTGAATTGTGTTAGCTTAAAATAGAATGTTTCTAGATTGCTTTGCTATGTACTGATAAGTTGTTTGTATAGCAATTTAGGAAAGAATCACGGGTAGGCAATTTGTAAGAAGCTGCCACATGAAAATGACAGCAGCTTCACAAGACCCGTGTTGATAGTGATAGGTTTAGCTTATTAAGTCTATTGCTCAATCCATTCTCTGTAATCACTCGAGAAACCGAAGCTCAAGAAAACAAACATTTTCTTGAGGTTGTAGCAACCCATTGCAAAATAAATAAAACATTTATTTTGTGAGAATTACTCGTGTGTCTACTTGTGTTTGCATTAGATAAACTGATAATCATAAATCTTAGTTTTTGTTGTTGGAACATAGATTGAGATTTATCAGTATTGCATTCAACCCCCCCCCCTTCTGCAATAGTCAAGGACCAACATAAACCATTTACTTATTTATTTTAAAACGTATTTCAATAATTTTAATTATTAAATTTTAAAACCTCATTTTCCAAAAATAGCACGAACATTTACCTTTTTAAACTAAATATATGTTACATTTTTTATTTTTTCTTACTAAAACTCCTCATTTCCAAAAATATAACGGGCAAACCCATACTTATTTATTTTAAAATCTGTTTTAATGATTTTAATTAATTAAAAGTGTTTAGCTATTTTAACATGTCTACTTATGTTTTGCACAATTACAATTAATAAAATATTAAAAAAAAAAAAATTAACAATCCGTGCATCGCGTGGGTTTTAAGCTTGTATTAATAATAACCAAAATGAGTATAAAAAAAAATTGTTATTTACTCCCTCTGTCCCTCTAATTTCTTTACACTTTCCTTTTTGATACGTCCCTCTCATTTCTTTACATACCAAAAATAGTAAAATTTTATAATATAAAATCCAATCACATCCACTACTTTCCTCCACTATACCTACTTTATACCCACTTTATACATTAAATATTGATTGGTCCCACCACTTTACTCATTTTTCTTACTTTTCTCTATTACTTTACATTTTTTCTTAAACTCCGTGTCGTCCCCTCAATGTAAAACTCATTTTAACAAATACACTTTTCGGTATAAGATGTGACGATTCACATTTATTATTTTCATATTCTGTTGAACTCTCCGTTCTTTTATATTATTTAGCTACTACTCCCTCCATCCCATTGAGGAATATACGTTTGGTTTGGACACGGAGACCAAAAAAATGTATAAAAAATGAGTAAAGTTAGATGAAAAATGGGTAAAATCGTGGGACTTATCAATATTTAATAATAAATTTGAGATATTGGATGAAAATAGTGGTGTAATAGTGTTGGGATTTATGGGTGTTAGCATAGAAACAACTTAACCTTGTATGTACTTAATTTTTAATTAAGTAGAACATACTATCACAGCCAAAGTATGTTCTTGTAATCAGTATGCAATGTCATTTTAGTTGTGTAATTTGGAAGAAGTTCACTTGCTGTGTTCAAGCCTCAAAGAATGCATATTAGATAGCATGA
Source organism: Heracleum sosnowskyi (assembly GCA_030848705.1). Taxonomy (NCBI): domain Eukaryota; kingdom Viridiplantae; phylum Streptophyta; class Magnoliopsida; order Apiales; family Apiaceae; genus Heracleum; species Heracleum sosnowskyi. The sequence goes on along the minus strand of CM061243.1, from coordinate 19,585,730 downwards.
ATAAAGGTTACTGTCATAAGCATTGACAGTAAGATTACAAGAAAACAGAATGTTGCAAGTCACGACAACATATTCACTCTGACCGGAACATTGGCGGAAGACTACGCGACAGCAACTTTAGCCCTCGACAACAAGTTTGGAAACCTCGACAGCACTCTGTACGGGGAACTCATACTGTCACCAAAAGAACATTTCTGTGACAGTAAGCTTTGCGGCAAAAGTAATTGTCTCGAGAAAGATCCTTGTTTTAGGTATCTTCTCAGTCAAATCCCGTGATAGTTTCAATGTTCAAGAAACAGGCATGTTGCAGTATCCCTAAGCTGCACCAAGTCTGCAAGACTATGACAGAAGCTTCAAGCACTACAAAACAAAAGCGAATCAATTCAAGAGCAAGGTCAAGTCTCTATTTGCTGAATTGTTTTAGCTGGAAATAGAATGAATCTAGGTTACTTTCTTTGTAATGTATATCTGACATGTTAGCAATTTAAGAAAGTCACATGGGTAGACATTTTGTAAGAAGCTGCCACTTGATAATGACAGCAGCTTCACAAACCCGTGTTGACAGTGATAGGATTAGTTATATACTTAGACTATCAATTCATTCTAGGAGTGAAGCGTAACGCAAGCAAGTAAGTGTCTTGAAGAAAACCGAAGCTCAAGAATTATCTCTTGAGGTTGTAGCAACACTTTGCAAAATAAATAAAAACATTTATTTTGTGAAACTTGTCTTTAGACCATACTGTTTGTGAATGCATACATATTACTGATAACGTTAAATCTTAGTTTTGGTTGTTGAAATTGAGATTGAATTTTATCAGTATTGCATTCATCCCCCCCCCCTTCTGCAATACACGAGGACCAACAACTGGTATCAGAGCTTACAGATTAACATACATATCTGAGATCACGACGACAATGCAGAAATCAAGCAGTATCAAGATCCCAGCTTTTGATAAAGAGAACTACAATATTTGGAAAAGAAAGATCTTGTTGTTTATCAAAGCTGCGAATCCACTATGCCCAGGTATTCTCGAGAATGGTCCTTTCATTCCAAGAAAGGAAATTGAAGCCACAACAGTAAATGGTGAAATCATTCCTGCACATTGGGTTCCCAAAGATCCCTCGGAAATTTTGGAACCTGAGAAGGAGAAGATGATGCTAGATGATCACTTGCAACTCATCTTGCTCGATTCTCTCACATTGGATAAAGCCATGTGTGGAAGTGTGATAAGCTGCACATATGCCAAGGAGATGTGGATCAGGTTAGCTTTATTATGTGAAGGAAGTGAAGAAGTTAAGGGCAACCAAAGGCAAATACTGATATCACAATATGAGGCTTTCATGGCCAAGCCTGGTTAAGACTTAACTTCCATGTTTGAAAGGTTCAGTAAGCTCTTAACTGAACTACAGATACATGGCAAGTACTATGACAGAAAAGAATTGAATGTCAAGTTCATGCTTACACTGCCTGATCACCTTGAACACAAGACAACATCCATACGAGAAGGAAGAGATCTCAACAATATAACATTTGAGACACTTTATGGCATTCTGAAATCCTATGAACTTGAACTCTTTCAAAAGAGAGCCATACAGAGTGGAACAAGGAACAAGATGGCTAATATGTCAAGTGCCCTAGTAGCACATGTGCCAAGGATCACACATCCAAGTGAAGTACTACAAATCACACAATCAACTCCTGCACAATACTTGAAGATAGAAGAGGTTGTTGAAGATGATGAGAAAGTAGTACTGCAGCTCAAGGATGTGGAAGATGAAGACTTCTACACAATGGAGGAACTGGAAAGCATGGACAATCCTACTATGGCTTACATGGCCAAAAAGTTCAAGAACTTTAGGTTCAAGAAGGATAGGTCATACAAGCCCCAAGGCCAATCATCCAAGTTCAACAAGGGAAGTTCATCAAAGGCTGCTGTGGGAAGTTCAACCAAAGGAGGATACAAGACTGGATTTGTGGATAGGTCAAAATTCAAGTGTTACAACTGTGGTGAACCTGGTCATTTTGCTACTGAATGCAAAAGACCCAAACAGGTTCAGAGGTTTGAGAAAGGAACTGGTGGATACTCTAAGAAGAATCAAGGTAGAGCCTATGTGGCTGAAGGAAAGTGTTGGGATGAGTCTGATGATGAAGAAGAAGAAGAAGAATATGTCAACCTAGCTCTCATGGCTAGCACTGATGAAGTAACATCAACATCTTCAAGTCAGGTACCTTCACTTGTCTTACTTGATATGTCCACTGATGAGTATAAGAAAACCATTAAAGACTTAAGTGCTGAAATGTTCAATGTCTATACTAGCTTATCTGCTGCTAATGAGGAAATCACTAGGCTGAGTAAGCTAAATGAAACACTAAAGTCTGAAAATGAATCTCTTGTTCTCAAAACCAGTTCACTAGACTCTTTAGCTCAGGAGAATGCTAGACTTAAAAATGAATTAAAATGTGCTAAAGAGGTTGAGGAATTCCTGAGGAATGAGATTGCTGAAAATGAATTCAAGATTAAGGCTTATAAAAACTCATCAAAGATAGTTCAGGATTACAATGATAAGCATACAAAAAATCAGACAGTTGGTATAGGTTTTTCATATGGTAGGAGACCTGGAAAGAAAACTGTGATTCAAGATTGTTCTGGAAATGCTGCTGTCAAACCCACCATTCTCAAGAAGGTTAAAACTCCTATTTTCAAAGCTGCAGAAATTGAGTTTGATGAAGAAGCCATGCTCATCAAACAAGAAATTCTTGATGAGGATGAAGGTGTTGACATCACATCCAAGGATAGAAAGGATACTGTCACAATCCCCAAGACAGTAAACTTACCAAGCAATCAGACAGTAAGTTCAAAAGATGCTGTCACAATTGGCAAGACAGAATCTTCCAAAGATGCTGTCAAGAATGTTTCCAAGACAGTAACTTCCAAACCTTCTGTCAAGACAGTTGGAATAAAAGGTACTGTCAAGGAAAGTTCGACAACAACTTCTGAACATACTGTCAATCCAGTAACTCCCAAGTCTAAGAATAGGAATGGTAAGGTAGGTGTCAATAAAGGAAATTGATACACTAATGTTGGAGGTGCTTCTAGGAAACTATGCAATAACTGTGGATCTTCACATCATTTAACACATGTTTGTAAGAAACCAATTGAGGATAAGATCAATGCTACTGAACTCAATGGTAACTTACACAGAACCCCCCTTATGCATAGAACTATGAGTGTCTGTAATAACATTGAATGTATGTCATGCAAGATCACTGCCATGAGTACATGCTTTAACTTACCTATTCTCACTACTGAAAAATGTTCATACATGCACACTGTTGAGACTTCTGAGCCTGCTGGCAACAACAAAAAGGTTTCATCCACTAAGAAAAGGATCAAGTCCAATTCTAAGCCTAAGTGGGTGAAAAGAGAAGTCAAACATGAGGTTTTTGATGATGCTTGTGATTTTATGACTGGAAGAAACTCAGGAGACACTAAAACTGTAGGACCCAACAAGGATTGGGTACCTTATGCAACTTAAACACATTATGTTTTGCAGGGCAAGAAGAAAGATCAAGGCATGTGGATCATTGACAGTGGTTGCTCAAGACACATGACAGGTGATAAAGCCCTGCTATCACACTATGTAGAGAAAGCTGGCCCAATCATAACCTTTGGAGACAACAGCAAGGGTTACACAGTGGGATATGGCTGTCTGGAAATTGGAAATGTTGTCATTGAAGACATTGCTCTTATGGATGGATTGAAGCACAATCTACTCAGTGTCAGCCAATTCAGTGACAGGGGATTCAAGGTTGATTTTGATATGATGATGTGTAACATCTATCACAAGAAGGATGAGAGCCTCTCTTTAAAAGGGGTCAGAAAAGGAAGCTTGTTTGTTGCTGATTTAAACTCAACAAAGAAGGATAAAATTTACTGTTTTTACAGTAAAGCAACTGTTGGTGACAGTATGCTTTGGCATAGGAAGCTCTCACATCTCAACTTCAAGACAATGAATATTTTGATGAAGAAGGAGTTGGTGAGAGGTTTGCCCCAACAAGAATTCTGTCAAGAAGGACTGTGTGAAGATTTTCAAATGGGAAAACTAAGGAGAGCTGTGCACAAGTCCAAGCAAATGAACACCAACATATAGAAGCACTCAAGTTGATTCACATGGATCTCTTTGGACCAGTCAATGTACCATCTATGGCCAAAAAGAGATATGCCTTAGTAATGGTGGATGATTACTCAAGGTACACTTGGGTGAAATTTCTTGAATCCAAAGATGAAGTTGCTCAAGTGATTATTGATCAAGTCAGAGTTCTTGATAGAACTCCAAACTCAAAAGTCCAAATCTTGAGGAGTGACAATGGTACAGAATTCAGAAATGCCACACTTGGAAATTTCTGTAAAGATGAAGGAATTGTACAACAATTCTCTGCTGCAAGGACTCCACAGCAGCATGGAGTTGTAGAAAGAAAGAACAGGACTCTCATTGAAGCAGCTAGAACTATGTTGCATGATGCCAAACTGCCAACATATTTCTGGGCTAAAGCTATCAACACAGCTTGTTATACTCAAAACAGAACCATGATTAACAAAACTCATGCAAGTACACCTTACTGTCTGCTAACTAGGAAGAAACCTACTGTCAAATACTTTCATGTGTTTGGGAGCAAATGCTTTATGATGAAGGATAACCATGAGAAGAAAGGAAAATTTGACACCAAGGCATTTGAAGGACTATTCATGGGTTACAACACAGAAAGGACTGCCTACAGAGTTTATGTTATGGAACACAGGATTATTGAAGAAAGTGTTAATGTCACATTTGATGAAACCAAGTTTCCAGGACTACATGAAGAAGGAAAGATGCAAACATTCAGATTTGAGAATCAAGGATACTTGGAAGCTGAGGAAATTGTTGATGAAGAACCTAGCTTCACTCAAACTGTTGAAGTTGACAAAGATACTGTCAATACCATTCTTGTCAACCAAACTCCAGCTCAGTCACAGACCATAACTTCTAACATTCATAACAGTGATGACTCTGGAGACAATGAAGAACATGGTGAAGACAATGGAATTGGTGAGCATTCAACTCAACAAACTGAAGCAAATGTTCCTGTACCATCAAGTAGCTTGCCCAGAATCACCAAGTGGAACAAGGATCACACAAATGACCTTATCATTGGTGACCCTACTTCTGGAGTGAGGACAAGGAACAAAGTCTCTGCTGACAACATGTTTTCATGCTTCCTGTCTCAAATGGAACCCAAGACAACTGATGAAGCATTGTTGGATTCTGACTGGGTGATAGCCATGCAAGAAGAGCTAAATCAGTTTGAAAGAAACAATGTATGGAAGTTGGTTCCAAGACCTAAGGGAAAGTCAGTCATTGAGACCAAATGGGTTTTCAGAAACAAGCTTGATGAAAATGGATCAGTGACAAGAAACAAAGCAAGGCTAGTGGCTAAAGGTTACTGTCAACAGGAAGGAATAGATTATGATGAGACATTTGCACCTGTTGCAAGACTTGAAGCTATAAGAATCTTTCTAGCCTATGCTGCACACTGCAACTTCAAAGTATTTCAGATGGATGTCAAAAGTGCCTTCCTAAATGGAGAATTGGAAGAAGAAGTGTATGTTGAACAGCCACCAGGGTTTTAGGATGCTGAAATGTATGATTTTGTGTACAAACTCTTCAAGGCTTTGTATGGACTAAAGAAAGCACCCAGGGCTTGGTATGACAAACTTTCCACCTTTCTTTTGGAAAATCAGTTTACTAGAGGAGTTGTGGACAAGACACTTTTCTACAAACATAATGGTAAGGACATCATTCTGGTACAAATCTATGTGGATGACATCATTTTTGGTTCTACAAATGAGAAGCTGTGTGAGAAGTTTTCCTCTCTCATGAGTAACAAATATGAGATGAGTATGATGGGAGAATTGTCATTCTTTCTGGGATTACAAATTCTTCAACAACCTGATGGAATCTTCATTGGTCAAGCTAAATACATCAAGGAACTTCTCAAAAAGTTCAACTTGGAAGATTCATCACCTGCAAAGACACCAATGTCCACATCAACTAGTCTGGATCTTGACCCTAAAGGAAAGAAAGTTGTCTCAAGCACCTATAGAGGCATGGTAGGATCTCTCCTATACCTAACTGCTAGCAGACCTGACATCATGTTTGCTACATGTCTCTGTGCAAGGTTTCAAAGTGATCCAAAGGAGTCACACTTAGTAGCCATCAAGAGAATCTTTAGATACTTAAAAGGCACTCCTAACCTAGGCCTTTGGTATCCTAAGAATACTGGATTTGATCTGATTGGTTACTCAGACTCAGACTATGCTGGATGCAAGATTGACAGAAAGAGTACTACTGGTAGCTGTCAATTTCTTGGTGGAAGATTGGTCTCATGGTTTAGCAAGAAGCAACATTCAGTTTCTACCTCAACTGCAGAAGCTGAATATATTGCTGCAGGAAGTTGCTGTGCATAAATTCTATGGATGAAGAATCAACTTCTGGATTATGGTCTAGTGTTAAGAGACATTCCTATGTACTGTGACAACACTAGTGCCATAGCCATCTCAGACAATCCAGTTCAACACTCCAGGACAAAGCACATTGATATAAGACATCACTTTATCAGAGAGCATGTTGAACAAGGAACTGTGAAGCTGATCTATGTCCCAACTGACAAGCAACTAGCTGACATCTTCACTAAGCCATTGGATGAAGCAACCTTCAACAGGTTGGTAAGTGAATTGGGAATGCTGAATCTGGTATGTTGATTTACTAAGTTTTCTGAATTTCCAATTTCTTTTGAAGCTCATGACAGCACCTTCAAACCTGTTGTCAAGAGAAGTTACTGTCTACTTGGTCTATGTCTGTTATGTGACAGCATGTGTTGATTTGACTATGCATGTCCGTATTCTGTGCCAGTCTCATACTTTTAGACCCTGTATGACATTAATGTGGTTATTTTCTTAGTTTGAGAGATAAATATTTGTTCCATTGGACTTTCACACTTCTTTTTGCATAAATCTGTAGGATTAAAGGAGGACACGACCATTAATTACTTTTGTGGTAGTTGTATGGGTACTCTAACTGTTGACCATTAGACTTTAATCCTTAGACGGTTTTGCCTATAAATTAACCTTAGGTTTCACCAGTCTGCTCTCAGTTTGAAAGTAAATCATGGAAAACAAAGTAGGAATAGAGTACATGCCAAAAGTCTCGTGTGATTCTCCCCTTAGTGAAGAAGTGGAAGCCCTGTTTGATGAACTTGACGACTTGCTTCATGAGGAATATGAACAGTCTCAAGCCATTCAAGCACAGGAAGAAGAAAAATGGAAGATTCAAGAGGAAGAACTTCAGGCACTTCTCAAGGAAGAAGGTTGCACTGAAGAGGAGATTAAGAAAGAAGTCTTAGAATTAGTTAATAAAATCATAGACTGATGTACTCAATGCTATGTTTAAATGATTTTATTAATAAGAATAAAGTTTCTTGCTGTTGTGTTTATTGAGTCTTTGTTTCATCTGTGTTAACTGTATAGTATCTGTGTTCACAAGATTAAAATTGCTAAATCCATACTCTGTTAATTTTAGGTTAAGTTTATGAATAAAGCATTCTGGTAAGTTCATGACATAAACAATTCCCCAACTAAGTTACTGTCATTAAGAAGGATACTGTCTTGTGTCTCTTGACAACAAACTTCTTGACAACATGGAAAGACTTTCTGTCAAGACTTCTAAAGAATACTGTCATTCAAATGCTTAACGGTGACATCAAGTTTTTGTGCAATAGTTGCTGTCGCGCACAACCTACTGTCACCACCGCTTATCACTGACAGATTGTTTCTAGCGCACAGGTTACTGTCAACAATAGTGGACCATTGAAATTGGATATTCATCCCACGTTTGACAGTGAATAACGGGCAGTAACTCACGTGTTATATGAGAGGGTTAAGACACGTTCTTTAAATCCACTTTTTGTGCACAAACGTTTGAGATACCCCTATTTATTCCCCGGTTACTCAAACATATCATTCTCATCAAACTCAAGGCAAAATACTTTTCTTCAAGCAAAAAGCTACTTTCTTACTTTCTTCTTTTCTTGAATCTCCATGGCCCCCAAACAGACTCTCTCTCAAACAAACTTTGCTGGCATCCTTTCCCCAAATGATACTGGTGAAGGTTTCAAAGGACTAGTGTTTTTCTTGAACAAGTCCTATCTTGGTTCTGCCATTACCTCAACACCCATTCTCGACTTAGACAGAATTGAGGCATTTTGGCAAACTGTTGTTGCTCAAACAGAGGGTAAAAACCCATCTATTCGATTCACACTCAATGGGCAACACTACATTCTTACAGCTGAGGTCATCAACACTGCTCTTGGAATTACACTTCAAGAAGGCCGAAATTTTGCTAACCTTGCTAATGATGACACTCTCAAGAAGCTCTTCTTGAAGATTGGGTATGCAGGCCCTATTCTCGAAGAGGGAACAACCAAATGGTATCCGTCTGGTGAAATGGATAGGAAGCATCTGAGAAAGGAGTGGAGTATGATCTTTGATGTGATGGTCAAGGTGTTCTCTACCAAGTCCACTGGCTGGAATGGAATAGCCTCCTACATCAAGAAACTGACACATTCTCTTGTCCATGGATACAAGGTGAATGTTGGAGCTCTCCTCATGGCACACCTCAGGGCTGCCATAGGTAAGAAGGTATCAATCTACCCTCGCTTTCTTATGTTGTGCATCAACTCTTTCTGTGATTTTAATAATGATGCCCCTCGTTTAGAGGCTTGCTTTGTTTTGAAAAAGAATACACATACTCTATTATCATCACAGAATCTCAATGCACATATTCCACTTTGTTTCACTCAGCACATGGTTGATCAGGTGTCCAACCTTGATTTTCCATTACCCTCTGGTTATGGCTCTTTCACTCTTGCGAATGAAACTGAATTAGACCCAAATTCAGTTAACCCCCATTCAACACCATACACTCAGCCTAGGCTCTCTAGACTTCCCAAAGCCCAAAGAGAAGCCTTGCAAGAATCCAGGAAACGACCCTTAGAAGCTGATGTTGGTGGTAGCTCTGTTAGTCAAGAGGGAGACACTGCACCTAGTGCAGCAAATAAGGAGGATAGTCAAACAGAACCCCCAGTGGTTTCCCCTGAGCCTAAGAAGAAGAAAGATAGGAGGACCAAAACCACTGTTAGCCAAGCTGCAGTTTCTCAACAAACTGTGGTTACTGAAAGGGATTCAAACACCTCCCTAGATGTGCCTTCTCAACAAGGTGCATCTATTGAAATTGGCCTGTCTCCCAAGGCACCCTTTACAGAGTCTGCACAAACTCATGGTTCACAACCTGAGGAACCCCCACTTGCAGAAACACACAGTGAGTTAGGGCACAGTGAGGATTTCTCTATTCCTATTGATGGTTCACATGTTTCTCCTGTGAATCAACCCCCACTCTCTGCTACACTTTCACCTTCTTCCTTCCCTATACATTCTTTTGTTTCTTCTCCACAACCTAGAGAAGGGTACAGTCCCAACCCTTCAGGTTTTGATCATCCATCTCCAATCATGGATGAGCCCCCATCTAGTGGTCCACAAGAACCCATTTCTCAAAGTGAAATGGATACCACTCCTCCAAACACTGAGCAAGGGTAGAGTGGTATTTTGCCAGAAAATGAAACAGCCAACACTTTGTCTGAACTCCAAGGAGCATCTTACCTTCAGGAAGATGCTGTCACAGCCTCTGTTGCTGTCAAAGACACTTGAAATGTTGCTGTCTTGGACACAGCTACTGTCATGGGTGGAGAGAAAACTACTGTCAACACAGCACCTACTGTCACTCCACATCCCAAAGATGCTGTCATGACAGAACCTGTTGTCCACGCTCAATCTGACAGTAACATTCCTGCCAAAGATGTTGTCCAGTCCTCTCAGCCAGATTTTGATGATGTAACCATTGAGGATGCCTCTGATGATGACCTACCTCTTGCCAAACTCTTGAAGGTACATTCTAAATCTTCTACTTCCATGCATGTTAGTACTGCTCATACTCATGCATTTAGGTTGAGTGAGGGTGTGCAAAAGAAAAGAGAGATAAAAGAAAAGAGAGGTGAGCATAAAAATGAGAGGCAACCAAATGAGCTGGCAAAAGGAGAGGGGCTTGAGCATGTCCAGAGAGATCTTGAGGGAGCCCACACTATTCAGGTATTAGGCCTTGAGAGTCAATCAGTGAGGAGTGATGAGATCACTCAAAAACACCCTGAGAGTGTGAGAACCCCCATAGCCTCCAAGCCCCTTTCTTTTCCTTCCCCTCCAATAAGGTTAAGGAATGGCGGCCCCTCTGCAAATTTTGGTAACAGGATTGAAGCTCTGGAAGGACAGTGTGCTACCTTGGACTCCAAACTGGACTCTCTCTCTCAACTGGTGGTTGATGGTTTTGCTGCTACTCAGCTCTCTATCCAGTTCCTTACTGACCTAGTAGCTGCCAACTCAACTAAGGGGGAGAAGGTAGCAAGATCAGAATCAATATCTATTCAGGAATCAGGTGGAACTCAGGGGGAGCCAGTAACTGTGAAGACCAAAGGGGGAGCAAAACAAGTTTCTGGAATCAAGAGTAAAGCAATGACAAAGGGGGAGCAAGTCAAACCAAGCAGTGAACAACCAAAGGATAAAGCTGAAGATCTTGTTGAAGTTGACTTGGATGGTGAAAAGGTGTTAATGTCTAAGGCAACTCAAGATGCAACGCAAAGAAGACCTGCATCTAGACACCCAATTCTTCCTCCTGTGACAATTAGAGAACCAACTTCAGCAACTCAAGAAACTGCTCTACAGAAAAGATGGAGAGAAATGGAGGAACAAAACAAGCTTGGGAAAGGTAAAGGGAAACTGCCTGAATCCATCCATAAGGGAAATACTTGGTCCAATGGTACTGAGTTTGATCAAGAAGAAGCCAATACTATAATGGTGAATTACAGGGAGAACACATTACACAATCATGACACTGAATTTAGCAGTGTGGTGGAAGAAGCAATGAATGCACCAAGCAACAGTCCAACCAACACCACAAAACTGTTAAAGGATCAAATCATCAGTATTAGTGTAATGGTGAATGATGAGAAAAGATGGGCTGTAAGTATCTATTTCACTTCTGGCATATCTTATTTCATCACAATGAAGTTATTGCAGAGTCTGCCAGCAAAGGTGTTGTGTGCTATGAAGGGAAAGATCAAGGCAACTCAAACACCATTCAATGAAACATTGAATATGCAAATCCAGAACATGATCACACAGAAGCTACCTGAAGTCTACACAAATCCACCATGTGTTTTCTACAGATCTACTACAAAGGATGGCACAAGAAGGAACAACTACATGAATTTGATCAGTCCATCCAGGATGCAAACTGAGACAATTCTGAAAGTATTATATGGAATACTCAGCTCAAATGCCAATCCAGGAAGAGTCTTTGTTGTTCAAGAGATCTACAAAATGCTGGTGTTGAGAGACAAGGCACTGGGAGCTAGAGTGAAGGAGTTAATCACTAGAGCCAATGCCAAAAGAGCTGATCAAGGTGGAAGCTGCCTCTATGATATTCCTTTTCAAGATGATGATGATGATGAGATTGGAGGTGGTGAAGCATCTGGAAATGCAGGTAATGCTGGTGGAAGTAATTCTGGGAATATTGGTATTCAATCTCAGAATGAAGGCAATGAAGAAACTCCTAGTCAAGAAAAGAAAGATGCTGATGCAACAGATGAAGAGGAGCCAAGAATACTGGAAGCTTTGGAGGCAATCATTCTTAGATGTGCTATTGACTGCATAAATGCAGAAAAAGATGTTGTCACCAAAGATACTGTCGACAAGGAAACTGTCATAGAAGATGCTGTCATGGAAGATACTGTCGACAAAGGTACTGTCAAGGAAGGTTCTGTCAAGGATGAAGCCAAAGCTACTATCAAGCCCAAAAGACTGAAAGCTAAAGCAAAAGCATGGTTTTCTAGACAGAAACCTGAAGGAAAGCACAAGTACTCAGGAAAGGAAAAGGCCACTGGATTTTGGCAGGAATCTTAAGAAGCCAATTCAATCAATACCTCCTAACAGTCTTAAGATACAACAGATGCAATCTAAAGAAATCAAGAGTGTTGAGGTTAAGCTGGATGCAAATCAAGAGGTCATTGAGTACATCCTGTGGTGGGAAGAATCAAGATCTGCCAAGGTTAATAAGGACTTCTATCTGGAAGCCACATCAACCAGTGGTAGAACGACAACCATAGATAAAAGGAGAATTGACTTCTTCTACCTGGAAAGAATGGTAGAGTTGTTGGAGAGCTATGAAAATGTCCCAGAGTCTGTCATGGAACATATTCTGAAATATCAGGCTGATAGGGATGCTGAGTTCTATCAGAAATTTGGCTACAATTTTGCAGATTTTGATGATGCTGATATTTTAACTGATCTACCAGCTTCTCCTATACCATATCACTGGTACTATGAGTTTGATGATTTACCCACAGAAGAAGGGCAAACCCAACCAACTCAGGAAGGGCAACCCAAGCCAAGCAAAAGACCTGACTCTTCTCAATATTCTCAATATCAGTTAGAACTTGATAAAAAGGAAGCTGAACTCCTGGAAAGATGCAAGATTGCCAACAAGGCAGAAAGTGAAGCTCCAAATTATCAAACATGTATGCTGGAAAATCCCTTAAGAATCAAGTACCTAAAAGAAGAAATCTACGTTTGCAGCTTGCACAAGCTAAAAACAACTATTCTGAAGGATTTACAGTATATGGTAGCTGGATCAATTCATCCCTTGGAGCAGATTTGTTCTGATGAGATAGAGGAAATATTGGAAAGGAGAAAAGGAGAATGTTCAAAGCTGGACAAACAAAGGAGGATGTCTCTCAATGCTTATCCTGGAAGTAGATTCAAGCTCATTCATGAAGAACTCCACTTCAGAAGCCATCCATATGATCAAGAGCGATGGATGAATCTCAGGGATGCTAATTCTCTTATCTCTCCTACTATCAAGAAGATCATTGAAGAAATAGAAGATGTTGCAGTCACTCCTGCTGAAATCTCTCTTGTAGAAGGTCTAAGAGGCTGCTTGGTAGAAGCTCTCAAAAAAGAGGATGTAGCAAGACAGAAGAGGAAATCTCAAGCTAAGTAAAAATTCTTAATCCATTCTGATCTTGTTAGTTAAGTTGTCAACATATATTGTAAATTTGTTGTTACTATCCATAAAAACAAATTGGGGGAGATTGTTGGGATTTATGGGTGTTAACATAGAAACAACTTAACCTTGTATGTACTTAATTTTTAATTAAGTAGAACATACTATCACAACCAAAGTATGTTCTTGTAATCAGTATGCAATGTCATTTTAGTTGTGTATTTTGGAAGAAGTTCACTTGCTGTGTTCAAGCCTCAAAGAATGCATATTAGATGACAACATGAATACAGGTTACTGTCATAAGCATTGACAGTAAGATTACAAGAAGACAGAATGTTGCTAGTCATGACAGCATATTCACTCTGACAGCAACATTGGCGGAAGACTACGCGACAACAACTTTAGCCCTCGACAGCAAGTTTGGAAACCTCGACAACACTCTGTGTGGGGAACTCATACTGTCACCAAAAGAACATTTCTGTGACAGCAAGCTTTGCGGCAAAAGTAACTGTATCGAGAAAGATCCTTGTTTTAGGTATCTTCTCAGTCAAATCCCGTGATAGTTTCAATGTTCAAGAAACAGGTGTGTTGCAGTATCCCTAAGCTGCACCAAGTCTGCAAGACTACGACAGAAGCTTCAAGCACTACAAAACAAAAGCGAATCAATTCAAGAGCAAGGTCAAGTCTCTATTTGCTGAATTGTTTTAGCTGGAAATAGAATGAATCTAGGTTGCTTTCTTTGTAATGTATATCTGACATGTTAGCAATTTAGAAAAGTCACATGGGTAGACATTTTGTAAGAAGCTGCCACTTGATAATGACAGCAGCTTCACAAACCCGTGTTGACAGTGATAGAATTAGTTATATACTTAGACTATCAATTCATTCTAGGAGTGAAGCGTAACGCAAACAAGTAAGTGTCTTGAAGAAAACCGAAGCTCAAGAATTATCTCTTGAGGTTGTAGCAACACTTTGCAAAATAAATAAAAACATTTATTTTGTGAAACTTGTCTTTAGACCATACTGTTTGTGAATGCATACATATTACTGATAACGTTAAATCTTAGTTTTGGTTGTTGAAATTGAGATTGAATTTTATCAGTATTGCATTCATCCCCCCCCCCCCTCTGCAATACACGAGGACCAACAAATAGTGTTTTATATTACTAGCTTATAGCCCGTACGATGCACGGTTACTTAAATTTTATTTATAATTATTTTGTTTATAATTATATTTTTATTACCCACGCAACACACGATTGTTTTTTTTAATATTTATAATTATATTTATTTATGAATATCTTAATATTTAAAAGTTATTAGTTTACATGATTAAATTATTGTTAAAAAAGATTTAGGCAAAAAAATTATAGTTAAAAATTTGATATTTATTATATTTTACACGCTCAATTTAATATTTGTTTATATTAAGTTATAAAAATTAGATTTTGTCAATTTTATAGTCCACATGAAGTTCACAAAATAATCTTTAATTTAGTTGTGGTTTAATATTTCTTTTTCAATTAAAAACTATTCTAAAACTAAAAAGAGAATAAAGTGACGAAATTTAATGTTGAGAATTCTATTCGATTTAGGAAATCTACTTATATGTAGTTTAGATTATTAGAATACCCTTTATTAACCAAATACAGTTTTTAATGTTAAATCTAACGGTTTTCACATATCTATTTAACATTAAACAAATTTTATTATTTTGGTATTAAATGAGTTTCCTTATTTAATTACAACTATTTTTATGTTTTGACTTTTTAGAAATTCCAATCATAATATAATATTTTTTAACTTATATCATTTTTAGATAATAACTTCTTTTTATATGATATAATCTTGATCATGTATTTTTAAAAGTATTGGATCTAACGGTTGAGAATGTTTTGGCGGTATTTAGGACCAAACTACCATGATAACATCATTAATGTTTCTTAATATTTATATTTTTTTAATTTATAATTTTTTTAAATATTTATTGCTAAAATATAATATACTCTTTTTTGTAATATGTTAAAGATGCGGGAACTTTGAACTTTTGAGAAAATAAATTATCAATTAAAATATATATTTTTTTGAAATAGTTCTTCTTTTAAAATAGTACACCGTGATCAAAATTCTGTATAAATTTCATTTTTTTATAGTATATCCTGTAAATATCTATGTTATTATATTAAAGACTAAATAATGAAAGCTTCCTTATAAGTTAAGTTTGGTCGCTTTGTTTGATCACTCAATCTTTGAATCTTTCAAATTAAATTGTTGAAAATATCTAACAGTAAAATTATCATGTAGAATGATCTAAGGTTTGAATCCACCAGCAACATATTAAAATTTATAGGCTTTTTTGAAAAATAAGATTTTTTTCATTTTTTTCTTACAGACATATGTTATTTGATAATATTTTTTGTAAAGTACGATTTTTCAGAAAAGTACTATACTAATTTATTAACAAACTTTTAAAGTTTCGAATTTAATAATTTACAATGTATATAGGTTTAAAAAGTTTGGCCTCTTCTGTTGTAGCTGAGTCTAAAATTTCAAAATAAGGTTTTTTTTTAATATGAATATAGTTCTGCTAACAATGAAATTAGGTCTCTATGAGTTCTTATAAAACAAAATCACCATTTACGTATAATTTATTATTTAATAATATTTGATTAGTTATGATATAAAACTTAATAAAATAGGATTAAAAATATGCACAATTTTATAAAATTTTATCCTCGTATTATTATATTCTTTGCTGATTTGAATTTTTCTTAGATTGATTTTAATTTTTGAACATAGATTTCTAAATTTAAAATAGTTAGAAAAAATTAATTAAATTGGTGTTAAAATAATGATGACATAATAATTATTATTAGAATTTAAATATTCACTTTATTAATTTGGGCTTTATCTTGTGTTTTAAAAATCAGATTTTGACGATTTTACACCCCACATGAAGATAACTAAATTATCTTTAATTAAAAGATGGTTTAACAATTTTTATCATGGTGGAATTGTCCAGGGAAGAGAAAAGAAAGTCACGAATTTTTTACATGGAGAATTCTATTCAATATAGAAAACTTATTTATATTTGGTATATTTGGTTTAAATTATCAAAATACACCTTTTAGAATTTAAATATAATCCTATTATTAATAAAATAAACTTTTTTAATATTTGATCTAACGATTTTCATTTATCTAGTTAAGATCTAATGGTCCTTATTAATTTGGTTGTCTACGACCAAAATTTGGGATAAGATCTCTATTATGATTATTATATATAAGGATTTAATATAATAACGATATCAAGTATATACTGATTTAAGTATCTTACTAACTGCTTTTACTTTTAATGTTTTGGTTTTATTTACGGTGTAAATAAAATTTTAAAATACATTATTACTTAAAAATTATTAAATAGAATAAAAATTATGTTATGATTATATAAAATTTTATTCTCATATTATTATATTCTTTATCGATTTGAATTTGTTCTTAATTAATTTTGATACTTTATTGAAAGAAACATAAAATTTCTATATTTAAAAGAATTAGTGGAAAAATAAATAAATTGGTGTTACAATAATAAAAAAAAAATTATTAAAATTTAGATACTCACTTTAATATTTGGGTTCTATCCTGAGTTTTAGAAATTGAATTTTGACGATTTTACAACTCATGCGAAACTAACGAAATTATCTTTAATTTAATGATTGTTTAATAATTATTATCTAACTTGATCAGTTGACCTACCCATAAAATAAACTGAAAAGAAAGGATGGTTAAAACGTTTTACACAAAGAATTTAATTTAATATAGAAAACCAATTTATAATTGGTTTAAATTATCAAAGCACACTTCTTAGTATTTAAATATAATCCTACTTTTAATCAAATACACATTTTAATATAAGTATTATATTCAAAATTATCGTTTATGAATATGAAACCCTCAACATTTTAATAATATTTTGATATTATCATTTTATGTTTGTTATATGTAAAATAATATAATTATAATTTGGATTAATCGAATTGTTATGTTCGTTCAGAAAAAAAAGTGTTTAAATTTATTCATGTACGGGAGTTCTCCTAAGTCTCTTATAACGTAGAGTATCATTGTAATCGATATGAATTGTTATCTTGATTTTTGGTTTAACAATTATTATCTAACTGGAACTATACATAAATTCAAGAGAAAAGATATTTAAGAATTTTTACATAGAAAAATTTTAAATTATCAAAATACACTTTTTAGTATTTAAATATAATTCTATTATTAATCAGATACATTTTTTAATATTAGATCTAACAATTTTCATCGATCTATTTAAGATCTAACTATAATTATTAATTTGGTCGTATACTGATCGTACACGGACCAGATCGATTTTAATTTTTTCTTAAATTGATTTTAATATTTTATTGAAATAAACATAGAATTTATAAATTTAAAAGAATTAGGGAAAAAAATTAAATTGGTGCTACAATAATAAAAAAAATATTTATTAAAATTTAGATAATAACTTTACTGTTTGGGCTCTATCTTGAGTTTTAGACAACAGATTTTAATGATTTTACAGCCCACACAAAGCTTACAAAATTATCTTTAATTTAATGATGTTTAATAATTATTATCTAACTGGAACTATCCATAAAATAAAGAGAAAAGATAATTACGAATTTTTACATAAAGATTTCTATTCAATATAGAAAACCCATTTATAATAGGTTTAAATTATCAAAATACACCTTTTAGTATTTAAATACTATCCTATTATTAATCAAATACAATTTTTAATATTATATCTGACGGTCCTCATCGATTTGAATATTTATAGTTTTATAATCCAACGGATCGTATACTTTTAGTAGTACAGGGACCGACCAAAGTTTTGGATAAAATCTCCCTTACGCTTATTATATATAAGGAGTTAATTATAGAATAGAGATAGTGGAAAAAAGTAGTAGGTGTAATAGTGTTTTATATTATTAAAAATTACTATTTTTGAAATATATAGAAATAAGAGGGACATCCAAAATAGAAACTGTATAGAATTGAATGAGACATTGGGAGTAATAATTTTGACAATTATATATTCGTAGATAAAAGTAGTTGTTGCCTAATGCCTTCCATTATCTAATACTCCCTCGCTCCCCTCAATTCTTTACATTGAGGGGACGGTAAATAATTTAAGAAAAAATGTAAATTAATAGAGAAAAGTAAGAAACATATGTAAAGTGGTGGGACAAATCAATATTTAATGTATAAACCGGGTATAAAGTAGGTATAGTGAATATAATTGAATTTTATATTATAAAATATTACTATTTTTGGTATGTAAAGAAATGAAAGAAAAGTACCAAAAAGAAAAGTGTAAAAAAAATGAGAGGGATACAGAAGCAGTACTAGTAGCTAATTGATTGGTAGGTGAAAGATGAATTTCTTGTAGTGGTGGCCCACTAGTGGGTACGTAATATCATGGGGCCGCATAAAATTGAGAAATCTGATCCACGTGAAGTAGTACTGGTTATATAATTAAAGTGTTAAACAGGACCACTTGATGGGTGCTGGTCAGTTTGATAAGGTTCTGAATTTCTGATGTACAAATTCACGTCAATTTATGATGACTACTTCACATCAATATATTTTCTTGGATTCTCGCTCTTTAATATTCTTTTAACCTTCAACATCCATTTCACAATTTTCTAGATATGCTAACGTATACTCCCTATGTGCCTAGGTTTTTTACATTGGGGACGGGGCTCGACACGTATTTTAAGGCTCTTATAGTATAGTTATATATATTATTTTAATTTTTTTTCTTTTGAATAAAAATTTAATGTTTGAATTTTTATTTAAAAAAAGAAAATTTTAAAAATAAGTTGTGGAACTATACTTTATACGAGCCTTAAAATGCGTGCCAAGCAGCGAAAAAAACCCGTAAAAAAATGAGGGGGACAGAGGGAGTATTACGACATGTTTCTATTTCATACTACTCCATACGCCCCCTTGATTCTTTACATTGAGGGGACGACACGGAGGTTAAGAAAAAATATAAATTAATAGAAAAAAGTAAGAAAAATAAGTAAAGTGGTGGGACCAATCAATATTTAATGTATAAAGTGGGTATAAAGTAAGTATATTGGAGTAAAATAATGAATGTGATTGAATTTTATATTATAAAATGTTACTATTTTTTGTATGTAAAGAAATGAGAGAGACGTACCAAAAAAGAAAGTGTAAAGAAATGAGAGGGACAAACGGAGTACAATATATCTAATACTTCCTCCGTTTCTTTTTATATGACGTTTGATTTTTTTGCACACATTTTAAAACGCTTTGACCGGGTACTTCAAATTATTATTTTTAAATTTTTTCTTTTTTTGAATTAAACTATCATTTATATACTTTTATTCAAAAAAAAGAAAATTTTAAAAATAATAATTTTAAGTACCCAGTCAAAGCATCTTAAAATATGTGCAAAAAAGTCAAACGACATAGTACTAGTTATTATGCATCACTATTATGGTAGATTTAGAAAATTGGAACAAATTTATTGAGATATTTAATAGAGATTTATTGGTAAATCTAATTTTTTTAAAATTTTAAGCTTTGGCTTAAATATAAAATTTAGAAGAATATTAATATAATATATTTAGTTTCCTATGTTTGTAATTATATTTATAAATAAAAAATTTTAAAATTTTAAAAATTGTATATTTAATTTCCTCCATTAGTAAAGATTGTAAATGTAAGCTTCTACAGTATTATGTTCTTATTTTTTCTGATAGAAAGTATTATGTAATTAACTATTAACTATATAAATTATAATAAAAAAGTAATTTTGTTTATATTTCATTTTTCATTTTGAAAGTTGGTTGTTTCATAAATTTGATATCAACCTCCAAGCATAGATATTTTATCGTACATAATATCATCTTATATACTTTCTAATGACATCATCCCAGATCTTTTACTATACATAAAAATTATTGATAATCCTAAACTTTAAGAAAGTATATTAGTGATCCGGATTATAAAACACTGATATTTATTTCAATATCAAGATGATCAACTTATAAATACAACCCTACATCAAAATAAAAATTATGAGTATAATACAACATAATACTAAAACAAGGAAGAACATGGTGAAAGAATACAATTCATGCGTATCAATTATCAAATATTATACTAATGATGTCTCCAATTCAAATTTAAACAAATCGATGTAAAAGTACGATAGAAAGTTTAACTTACTTATCTTCGATGATCAATTATATATATATATATGATGGTCAATTATAAAACTATTTTCATACTTTTAATTATTAAAAAAAGTTTACCTATTTTAACATTCCTACTAATTTTTTTTTATAAATACAATTAATAAAATATGAAAATATGAATATTGAAATAACAATTATTAAAAACACTCCTTTAAGCTAGTATATATAAAGAAGAAGATAAATAAAAGGAGAAAAAATATAAAGATTGATAAGATAAAAAGATAAAGATATCGAATATTAAAATAGTATATTTACTTTCCTCCATTATTAAATATTTTAATGGAAAAAATATTAAAATTGTATATTTAGTTTCCTCCATTAAAAAAAATTTAAAAGACAATTGAGATTTTTTATATCCTATAAATACAAATTTAAATAAAAAACTTTAATTTTATTGAATTAAAATTGAGAAAGGAAAGAATGTTAAAATTGTATATTTTGTTTCCTCCATTATTAAAGATTTAAAAGGAAATTGAGATTTTTTATATCCTATAAATTCAAATTTATATAAGGAACTTTAATTTTATTGAATAAAAATTGAGAAAGGAGAGAATCTTAAAATTTTATATCAGTTTCCTCCATTAGTAAAGATTTAAAAGGTATTTCATATTTTTCTATCCTATAAATTCCAATTTAAATAAGGAAATTTAATTTTATTGAATTAAAATTGTATATTTAGTTTTCTCCATTAACAAAGATTTAAAAGGCAACTGATAGTTTTTCTATCATATAAATTCAAATTTAAATAAGGAACTTTTATTTTATTGAATCAAAATTGAGAAAGGAAAGAATATTAAAATTGTATATTATATTTCATCCATTAGTTAAAATTTAAAATGCAATTGATATTTTCTCTATCCTATAAATTTGAATTTAAATAAGGAAATTTAATTATATTAAATTAGAATTCAATAGCTCTAAAATAAATAAATAAATAGTTATATTTAGTTTCCTTTATTAGTAAAGATTTAAAAAACAAATTGAGATTTTTTCTAAAATTGAGACTCCATTAGTAAAATTTGAAAAGAAATTGAGATTTTTTCTATCCTTTAATTTCAAATTTATATAAGGAACTTTCATTTTATTGAATAAAAATTGAGAAAGGGAAGAATCTTGAAATTGTATATCAGTTTCCTCAATTAGTAAAGTTTTAAAAGGTATTTGATATTTTTCTATCCTATAAATTATAATTTAAATAAGGAAATTTAATTTTATTGAATTAAAATTGTATATTTTGTTTCCTCCATTAACAAAGATTTAAAAATCCAATTTAGATTTTTTCTATCCTATAAATTCAAATTTAAATAAGTAACTTTAATTTTATTGAATTAAAATTGAGAAAGAAAAGAATATTAAAATTGTATATTCTATTTCCTCCATTAACTAAAATTTAAAAGACAATTGATATTTTTCTCTATCCTATAAATTTTAATTTAAATAAGGAAATTTAATCATATTAAATTAAAATTCAAGAGCTCTAGAAAAGTAAATAAATAGTTATATTTAGTTTTCATTATTAGTAAAGATTTAAAAGGCAATTGAGATTTTTTCTATCATATAAATTCAACTTTAAATAAAGAAGTTTCATTTTATTGAATCAAAATTGAGAAAAGAAAGAATCTTAAAATTGTATATTAGTTTCCTAATTAGTAAAGATTTAAATGACAGTTGATATTTTTCTATCCTATAAATTCGAATTTAAATGAGAAAATTTAATTTTATTGAATTAAAATTCAGGAGCTCTAGAAAAATAGATAAATAGCTTTCGGACGATTTGAGAGCTCGTGGAGTTTTCTTTATATATATAAAGAAAAGATATTGATGATTTTACAAATTTTTTTATTACATGGAATTTGTCTATCTTTCTTCGGAATTTGTTTTAAAATAGCATTTTAAAATCATATTGTTAAAGGAAATTAATTAAGAAATGTATTTTAAGATTTTAACATTCCAAGCTGACATATTTAAAAATCACACACCCTTCTAAATTGTTAATTATAATATTATAACAAAATTTAATTAAATATTTCTCAAATTATATTTATGGTAACTTTATAAAATTCAAAATTTAAAAATAATAAATAAATTAAAATTTTATCACAACAATAACTCATGGCTCATGCTCTAATCACAGTATCCCACAAAAGCAAACACAAGCAATCAGTCTAGCAGGCCCGGAGCAGCCGTACTTTTCTTCCTCTATATATATCATCCATATCTGCACTATAACTTCAAACAGTTCATACAAATAAAATGGATAACTGTGATTATCCTTGCGAGCGGAGAAAGTTTGTTGAAAACGGGAAAGAAGCTCGTAATTGCTCGGTAACAATTTTTTGTACCAAATTTTGTGCCTCTAGTATTACTCTCGTGAGAAATGCTTGTCGGTTTTTTCGAATTATCCAGATGCCGAGGCCCATGCTTCATACTCTCATGGTGAAACCGCAACTGTGATGCCCGCCAAGGATCACAAGAAGGAGAAGAAGGGGAAAGGAAAGGGGAAAGCCTAGGCATGTATGTTGTTGTCGTAGGTTGTACTAGAATGAGAAATAAAAGCTGTAGTGTAGTTAGATTTGGTTGTAGTTGGTAAGTGTGTGCTAGTATGTTTGCCGGTTATGTGTGTGCCTCTTTGTAAAAGAGTGAACTTTAAACTTTACTTTGGAAAGTTTTCTTAATAAAATTTGTTTATGCTTTTGTCTTCAATCTGTTCTTGCCAACCAGTTCATATATATTGCTTCTGTTAACATAGTATTCGATTTACATTAGAAAATATTTGTGTGCATTCATGTGGTATTTTGGTTATTGTCAAAGTTCCACCGGAGAACCTCTACCAAGAATTTAGACTCGTATGCAAAGCATGGAAAAACATCATCTCAGGATACAATTTTGTTCCTGACAACTTTAATTTTGCGAGGATAAAACCTGATTTCTTAGTACAAAGTCGGCGCCTTACACGCTACAAAACTTATCGAATGAAATTAATGAAAAACAACTCGACTACAAACTACATGAACTTGAACTAAGCAACAAGGGATTGTTTAGGTCTAGTTGTTATGGTATTCCAACAACCAGAAAAGGAAATTGTGCTACATGTTGTGAATTTCGCGACCAGCTTTTATTTGACACTCCCCAAGTGCCCTTCAGGTTGCCCACATAAAAAATGTGCACTGGCCCTCGGATTTGATCCTTGCACAAATTCTGTTAAAGTGGTGCACATGTATGCTGATGGTTTTGGTTTTGAGATTTTCACAATTGGGAGATTCGAGTAATGCCTGGAAACGGATCCCAGGGCCCTGGAATAATTCATTTGAGCGACCTTTAGGCTTCTCCAAATGGAGTGATCCAGTATCTATAAATGGAAGGTTCTTGTACTGGAATGTTCTTTCACCCAAGTTTGTTCTTTCTGTGGATGTGAGTAAGGAGTAAATTATCAAAATCGAGCTTCCTTGTAATAGTATTGATGCCAATGTAATAGACATAGACTATTACGTAATGACATCAGATAGAAAGTGCACATTGCCTGATTTTAAACTACTTTTTCCGGTGGCTGCTACAACTAATGGAGTGTTGGTGCTCATGCACACCCGTCAGAGATGTATATTCCTTTACGACACAACAAAGAGAAAGATGAAGAAGTTTGAGACTCAATCAGTAGATAAGTTCATAATTCATAGAAGTAGTCTCTTCAGATTGCAATAAGTGCAAAATCTATACCCTCAACAATGTAACATGCCGACAACCTCTTGATATTTAATTATCCTACAAAACCTATTGCTGTTATTTTGGTTTCTTATATTTTATGAAATGTGATTTCTTGGTTTTAATTTTCACAAGGGTTCATTAGGTGAAGTGTAGAGGGCGATCCACGCAAGTAGCCAGAAATTTAATTTTAATACTAAGTTTTGATAAACATGTTATAAATGTAGTAGCCAAGGTAATTAATCCATGATCCAACCATAACATGTTATAAATGGAGTATCACATTAGAAGGGGGAGCCTCAATTTGGAAGACTTATTTGAGACATTGGGAGATGGAGGCTGCTCGATAGATATGTGAAGAAAGGCAACATGCTTAATATTTCTGAAGTGGGAGATAAGATGGTGCAAAAACATAATAAGAATAGGTATCAAACCATGTATATTGCTACCGAATCATAACAAATAACTCCATGAGGTACAGAGGTTTTGGTTGGTCCTAATAACTCGATATGAAACCTGAAAATTCCCTCAAAAGTGGATATATTAATGAGTAAAGTATAAGATAGGTGTATTGATTCTGAGCTCTCTGTGCACAAGAGATTGCAGTATTAGTAATTGTTGTCCGGGCGAGGTATAATAAGAAGAAAGGGGGGCATTACTGTAGCGGCTATAATAAGAAAAATATTTCAGTTTCAACTGCCTATTAAAAATTAGTGATATTTCCGACCATCCAGATTCCGGACCACAAATGACGATCCTCCAGGTAGTAGGTTACTATACTAGCAATGTGAGTTGCGACATTAACGGCGATTTGGTGTTTGTGTGTGTAGGTGGGGAGGAGGGATGTTATGAACATTTTTAGAAACATATCTTATTAAGTATAAATTGCATTGCTTGCAAGTTGTTGTTGGAGGAATTTCGTAACAACACGAATCAGAGGTTGCTGAAATAACGAAATATGAAAATAGGGGGATTTAGGATTTTTGGATGTTTGGGGGCTGAGCTCGTATGATAACTCCTCAGAAATTGAATAGAGAATGAGTTCTTTCTCTTCCTCTTTCCCGAGTGTCAATTGTCGCATCATACAAGGTGGCTACGTACCCTTATATAGGGATCAAGCCTCACGTAGTTCTTGGAAAACAAGTCATTAGATAAGTCATTCAGTCCAAGTCCATAAAATAGCTGTTATGGATTAAAAAACGTGCTTGTGTAATTAATGCTAAGGTTTAATGAGCTTCGAGCTTTAATGGCTGCACTCGTGTATCCGGACTAAATTGGTCCTCACAAGATGCCTACGTATCTCAAATCGTTATTGAGAATCAAGCCAAAGACGTAGTTCTGATTGTAGGATCAGGGACCTTATATAGGCGTCTGGAGCCTAGTATTTATGGTATGTTTAGAAGTCTTAGCAAATAAGTCTCCTTTTTGATATTAGATAATCATTGTATTGCTTACAGGATAAGTCTTTTCCTTGTCGATAAAGGCTATGACTCATTAATTGCTTTTAATTGGGATTCTGGATCCTTCTTTGACCAATTTGCCATAATTTGGACTCTTTTTATGAGCTGTATATTTTCCCTATTCATTAATTACGAAATTAATGAATAATTAGGGTGTCGGGCCTTAAATATCGGCCTTTCCATTGAATTGTCAATTATATTTCTATAATTACTTTTCTGACCATATCATTTGCCCCCCAACTTCTGGGAAAATCTCCTTGGGGTTTTCGTAGAAGTTACAGCGTGTTTTTCCCAAAATTTTCCATTTTTCAGGGCATTTTTGACCTTAATTTAGGTCATTTTCGACCAGGAATCCGACCTGGAAATAGTATAAATTCGACCAGAATTTCGACCTGGAATCAGTATAAATTCGACCAGAATTTCGACCTGGAATCAGTATAAATTCGACCAGAATTTCGACCTGGAATCAGTATAAACTTGACCAGGATTTCGACCTGGAATTCGAGCTCAAACAGGTGTGAGGTCGAAGCTATCGACCAGGATTTCTAGGTCTTTTTCGACCTCACCTGTTCGACCTCGACTCAGTACGTTTTCGAACAGGAACAACTGTGAGGTCGAAGCTATCGACCTGGATTTCCAAGTCATTTTCGACCTCAAGTGTTCGAGCTCATTCTCATATACCCTCGACCTGGAATTTTTGACTCCAATCCATAGGCTTTTGTCGACCTCATGTGACGACCTCATTTCTAATATACTTTCGACCTCGATTGGTCGCGAGGTCGAAGTTGTCGACTTCGATTCAAAGGCTATTTTCGACCAGGATTGGTCGACCAGGAGTTACATGTGTTTTCGACCTCGATTTTTAGGTCAAAATGGAATTAATTTCTGGGTCATTTTTCGACCTCATTCTTCCAGTTTTCGACCTCATTTTAGTGTGAGTGATACGAACTCGATTAATAGTATATTTTCGATCTCATTCGTTCGATCTCGACCCAGGGTCTTTTCGACCTCATTTTGCCAACTTTTTGACTTGTTTTTGGTGCGAAGTCGATGGACACGACCTCAGTTTCGTGTGTATTTTCGACTAGGGTCATACGACCTCGATTTAGGGTCTTTTCGACCTCAAACCTTTAATTGTTTCGCTTTATTTGGAAGTGAGGTCATTTGATGCGACCTCGTTTTCTCGTATACTTTCGACCAGGGTCGTGCGATCTCGATTTTTAAATCTTTTGAGAGCGAAGTCGTTGGATACGACCTCGTTTTCTAATTTTCTGCCTCGGTTATATTCCAAGATTTTATTTTTGGGTTTTCATTCTTTTCTTGGGCCTCAACTAACCCAATTTTTGATTGGATTTAAGTTATTTCTGCCTTGGGCCTAATTGGGCCTTATTTGTTTGGGCTTCGAAATTGCCTGAGTTTTAATTTATTTGGGCCTTTGCCTTTGTAATCCATAAATGGATTTATGGGCCTTACTGGCTATAGGCGGTTGCTCTTCCTTAGCCGGTTGAGTTCCCGGTTATCTTGATTATAAAAGAGTGAGATTTCTCATTTCACTCTCACTTCTCATTTTCAACTTTCCAAAATTTCTCTCTAGTTATCATAGTTTTCTCTCTCTCTCTTTTATTCTGTGGTAAGGCGATTCCCGACGAGTTTTTCACGGTGGTGTCCTTGTTTTTCTGGGATAAATCTTCATCCCTTGAAGATTTCTGGGTTTTTCAATCTTCATTACTTGAAGATTTCTGGGTTTTTTGAAGATTTTCTGGGAATTTTCCTTGAAGTTTTGAAGATTTGAAGTTTCTTTGAAGATTTTTCTAGGGATTTTCTTGAACGCTTGAAGATGTCTGACAAAGCTGCTCAACGCCTTCAAAGAATGAACAAAGCTTCTAAGAGAGGTATCATCATCCGTTCTTCTCATATGTCACTTCAAGATATGATTTTAGAACGTAGTGATGAATATCCCTCTGTTTCCCACTTAGATTCTTTCGACTGCAGTAATAAATTTCATGAAATCGACTTAATTAGGGACTATAATAAAATGTATAGGATTAGGCCCCCCTATAGATTAGTCCCAGCTGGCCCAGGGGACCGTTCTTGCCATTGGCTTCCTGATGCACTCTGCATTTACAAGGATGCCATTGTCGCAGGACTCAGGTTTCCCTTTCATGAGTTCATTCTCAGGCTTTTGGCTGATGTTGGGATTAACCCTTGCCAACTTCCTCCAAACGCCTGGAGAATCATTATGTGTTTCATTGTTCTTTGTTTGAAGAACAATTTTCCTTTATCTGTAGCTTTGTTTAGGAGAATTTTTCAATTTAAGAATAGTTCATCCACTTCTTTGGGTTGGGTTTATATCAACCACCGTCCTTCCACTCCCCCCATATTTCACCCTAAATCCATTCCAGACAATAACCTCAAATGGAAGGAAGAGTTCATGTACTTGATTTGGGAAGGAG
The DNA here is from genome assembly GCA_030848705.1 of Heracleum sosnowskyi. Taxonomy (NCBI): domain Eukaryota; kingdom Viridiplantae; phylum Streptophyta; class Magnoliopsida; order Apiales; family Apiaceae; genus Heracleum; species Heracleum sosnowskyi. The sequence goes on along the minus strand of CM061243.1, from coordinate 19,557,621 downwards.
GGGATTGGGGCACCCTCTTTCGTAGTTCCTTTAGTAGGGTTTCGGATGGTAGCCCTAGTGATATCATCCTAACTGATGAAGAGGCCCATGCATATGCTGAGCTCACAAAGGATAATTATGCCACAATGGCTTGGGTGCTCCTGGATGAGTTTCAGCTTAGGTCCTTGGAACTTTCCAACGTTTGTGATAAGGGTAATTCTCACCTCATATCTTTCTTTATTTATTTAAGATTAACTCATACCAACTGTTTCTTTCCTTATATCTTTTGCAGCTGCGGTCTTTATCAATAAGACCAACGAGCCTGAAGAGGGGGAAACATCCAGGATGAAGAGGGCACGTTTGGCAGGGAAAGACCCTCGTGCTTCTAGTATTCCAGCTTTCATAAGGCCACATGTGGACCTTACTGAGGATGCTGAAGGCCCTCCCTCGGGCAAGAGTGCAGTTTGGCGCCCCAACTGGGGTCTTAGGAAGAAGGACACCGTGGTGGGAGTGTCCAAACATGCTGTGGAGTGGTCTTATCACTCTCTGACTCCTTGTGACTACAAGGATTTTGTTTCTAACTCCACCATCGAGGGGGTGGAGCATGCTGGATCTCAGGCTATGGCTGCTGTAAGTATTTCTCTCCTTCTTTTCTTTGTAGTCTTTGATTTATTTCAAGTTTAAGTATTTAACCTATAACTTGCTTGCAGATGAATGCCAACTACCAAGGGGCTCTCTTTCAAGCTAAGTCTTGGCGCTCATCTTCTGAGGCCAATCAAGGCAAGTTTGAGAAGTCCCAGGAGGAAATGGCTTCAGTGAAGGCCACCCTGGCTAGGAAGGAGAAGGAGTTGGCTGACTCCCAGGCTGAACTGGTATCTTTGAGGAAGGCCAAAGATGATTTTATTGACGAGTATCTCGACTCTGAGGAGTACGGGGACTTGATTGATAAGCATGATGGGCTCCTCTTCCCTGTTCAGTACACTAAGGGATGGGATGACGCTCTTGCTGCTGTCTTGGAGAGGATGCCTGGATCCCTCACTATATCTGATTTTCCAAGCCCTCACCTTCCTACTTCTTTGGAGATGGCTTTGGCTGGAGAGGACGAGATGGAGGAGGATGATAGGATCTTAGACCTGGATCACACTTCCCCACCTGGTCAGACTGCTGGAGCTGATGATGCTGTCTTTTCCTCTAGAGAAGAAGAGGAGGGGGACGTAGACAAGGAAGATTAGGTGTAGTTTCACTTTTGGCCATCATGGCTTGTACTTTTGTTTATGTACTTTTGGCCTACGGGCTTAACTTAACTCTTGTTTAAGTTTTTATGTCTGGTGGCCATTCATGGCTTGTGTTGCTTTTCTTGCTCTTTGAATGTTTATGGACACTTATAATAGATAAGCTTTAAAACATGAAAATGCTGAATTCATTCATAATTTGAAGATGGGATCAAACCTTACATAGTATCCCAGTTTAAAACTTGGGTTGGTTTCATCGAACCTTATTTATAGTAGTGAGTCCACTTGGGAGACACCTTAAACATAATAAACTTTCAAATTGGAGGCATGCCAAGTCCTTGGCACCTCATGCCCTTCAAGGGTTTCTAGCTTGTATGAGCCTCGACCAAATACGTTCTTGACGCGATAGGGTCCTTCCCAATTTGGGGCTAACTTCCCTTTTTGTCCAACTCCGGATGCTTCAATCTTTCTGAGAACCAAGTCTCCTTGACGAAAGAACCTTTCTTTAACCCTTAGGTTGTAGTAGAAAGAGGCTTTCTTTTGATGTTCGACTATCTTAGCGTTTGCTTCATCTCTAACTTCGTCAATTAGATCCAAAGCTAGCCTCAAGACTTCTTCATTTTCTTCTGGTTCATAAGCCTCAACTCTTGGGGAGGTGTGAGTAATCTCCACCGGGACCACTGCCTCTGCTCCATAAGCCAATAGAAATGGAGTTGCCCCGGTGGTGACTTTGCAAGTAGTACGATACGCCCAAAGTATAGGGAGTAATCCGTCTACCCAAGTGTTTCTGGAGCGTTCAACTCTTTTCTTTAGTCCATCAAGGATGATTCGATTTGCAACCTCAGCTTGCCCATTTGCTTGAGGATGGGCGACAGAAGTGAAGCGCAACTTGATATCGTTTTCATCACAATACTTCTTGAACTCATCGTTGTTAAACTGAGTTCCATTGTCCGTGACCAGGACTCGTGGAATTCCATATCTGCATATCACATTTTCCCAGAAGAATTGCATCACTTGCTTGGTGGTTATCTTGGCTAATGGCTTAGCCTCAATCCACTTGGTGAAATAGTCAATTGCTACTATCAAGAACTTTCTTTGAGCACTTGCCATAGGAAATGGCCCGAGTATATCCATTCCCCACATAGCAAAGGGGATAGGTGAGTTAATGGATGTCATCATCTCTGGTGGTTGCCTAACCACTGGTGCATGTTTCTGGCACCGCTCACATTTCTTGACGTAGCTTTTTGCATCAGCAAGTATGCTTGGCCAATAGAAACCTAGACGAGTGACTTTATGAGCCAGGGCTCTGCCCCCCAAGTGTTGCCCACAAATCCCTTCATGCACTTCCTTTAGGGCCAATTCTGCCTCTTGAGGTCTCAAGCACTTTAAGTATGGAATAACAAAAGATTTCTTGTATAGGATTCCCTCAATTAAGACATACCTTAGTGCTCTGACGTATAGCTTTCGTGCTTCTGAAGTGTCGTTGGGCAGCCACCCAGTTTCCAGATGAGCTTTGATGGGATCAATCCAACAACTGGTGATACCAATGGGGGCTACCAACTTTCCATTGATGCTTGGGGTCTTCAAGACTTGGAAGTATACACTCCCGGCATAGTTTTCAATTTCAGAAGAGGCAAATTTAGACAAGGCATCAGCCTTCATATTTTCCTCCCTTGGAATGTGCTCCACATAGCATTCATCGAACTGAGTCATAATGGCCTTGACAAGTTTTAAGTACTTGGCCATGACTTCATCTCTGGCCTCAAACTCCCCATTTACTTGGGAAACCACTAGCCTCGAGTCTCCACATACTTTCAGAGTTTTGACTCTCAAGGCTCCAGCCAGCCCTAAGCCAGCTATCAGAGCTTCATACTCAGCCTCATTGTTTGTCGTCGGGAAGTCAAGCTTTAGTGCATACTCTATTAGGAATCCATCAGGACTTTGTAGCACTAAACCAGCTCCACTTGATTTTGTTTTTGATGCTCCATAAAAATAGAGCACCCAACATTCTTTGAAGGTCATTTCCTCATCTTTCTTATCTTCCATAGTCACTTCCTGCCCCCCGACTTCTTGGTTGTCAATGGTGCATTCAACCATGAAGTCAGCAAGTGCTTGAGCTTTTATGGCCGTCCGAGGCTTATACTTGATATCAAATTCTCCCAATTCGATGGCCCATTTGATCAATCTTCCACTAACTTGAGGGCTATGCAAGATGTTTCTTAGAGGTTGATCAGTCAAGACCTCTATCTTGTGAGCCTGGAAGTAGGGGCGTAGCTTTCTTGAGGCCATTATCAAGGCTAAGGCAAACTTCTCAACCATCGAGTAGTTTATTTCTGCCCCATGTAGAATCTTGCTCACATAGTAGATGGGTTTCTGAACCTTCACTTCTTCCTTTACCAAAACAGCTCCAAGGGCTGTGTTAGAAACCGCCAAGTATAAATAGAGAATTTCTCCTGGCTTGGGTTTTGCCAACAGTGGTGCTTCAGCCATATACTTCTTCAGGGCCTCAAAGGCCTCTTGACTTTCGGTTGTCCATTCAAAATTCTTCACTTTTTTGAGTGCTTTGAAGAAGGGTAAACACTTCTCTCCAGACTTGGAGATGAATCTTCCCAAAGCAGCCACTCTTCCCGTCAGTTTCTGGACATCCTTGACAGTCTTTGGTGGTTCCATGTCTAGAATCACTTTGATTTTGTCGGGATTAGCCTCGATTCCTCTTTTGGAAACCATCAGGCCTAAAAACTTTCCCGAGCCTACACCAAAGGCACACTTGGCTGGATTCAGCATCATCTTGTGGTGTCTTAGCACTTCAAAAGCCTCTCGGAGGTGCTCAATGTGATCGGCCTTATCAAGGCTCTTGACTAACATGTCATCTACGTAGACCTCCATGGTTTTTCCAATCAGGTGCTCAAAGATTTTGTTCACCAACCTTTGATAGGTTGCTCCAGCATTCTTAAGCCCAAAAGCCATGACTAAGAAACAGAAGACACCAAAGTCAGTGATGAACGACACTTTGGCGATGTCATCTTTGTGCATCTTGATTTGATTATATCCGCTGAAGCCATCCATGAAACATAGCATCTCATGCCCAGCAGTTGCATCAATCAAGGCATCAATCCTAGGTAAGGGGAAACAATCCTTAGGACATGCATCATTCAAGTCAGTGAAGTCGACGCACATTCTCCATTTCCCGTTAGCTTTTTTGACCATCACAGGGTTAGCTAACCATTCCGGGAATTGTATTTCTTCAATAAACCCAGCTTCTAAAAGCTTATTCAGTTCTTGCTTAATGGCTTCAAGCCTCTCTGGGGCAAAACTTCTTTTCTTTTGTTTCACTGCCTTCCTTTCTGGATCCACATTCAATTTGTGAGATATTAGTTGGGGATCAAGCCCTGGCATGTCAGCCGCTGTCCAAGCAAAAATGTCATTGTTCTCTTGAAGAAAAGATGCGAGTTTGCCTTTCAATGGTTCGGGCAGTAGTGCCCCAACATAAGTCACCTTCTCTGGTTCATCCGGGACTAAGGGAATTGGGATTAAATCCTCAGCTGGTTTCCCTCTTCGGTCCTCATTGTCACTAGTGTCCATATCTTCAATGGGAAGAACCTGCCCCCCAACTCTATCAGGCCTCAACGCGGCTACATAACAGCTTCTAGCCATCTTTTGGTCTCCCCGTTCTTCACCAATCCCATTCCTGGTGGGGAATTTGAGTTTCAGGTGGTAAGATGAGGCAACAGCCTTAAACGCATGAAGACCCGTCCTTCCAAGGATCGCATTGTAGGTTGAGGTTGCCTTTATAACTATGAAGTTCAGCATCTGAGTGGATGTATTCGTTCCTTGCCCCATGGTCATTGGGAGTTGGATAGTGCCTTCCACCTTTGATTCCACTCCATTGAACCCATATATGGGCATATTAGAGGGTGTCAACTGAGAATCAGTGTAACCCATCTTGATAAAAGCATCGTGGAACAATATATCCACTGAGGCTCCATTGTCAACTAGGACTCTCTTTGTTTCGGAGTTGCCTATCACAGGTACTATGACAAGAGGATCATCGTGGGGGAACTTCACCCCTTCCAAATCTGAATCATCAAAACCTATTGACACTTCTGTTCGCGCACGCTTCGGTTCTTCTCCAACGACGATCAGTACCTCTCGGGCATAAGCTTTTCTTGAGTTTCGGGAGGACCCAGCAGCAGTTGGTCCTCCAAATATCATGTTGATCACTGGCCCTCGGGGCTTGGGATTTCGATCTTGATCGTTGTCCCTTCTATCATAATCCTTTCTTTCATAGTTCCCCCTTTGGCTCCCTTGGCTTCCATCCTTAGTGAACTTGCTGAGTTTTCCTCTTCGTATCAGAAACTCGATCTCATCTTTCAGTTGTCTACAATCGTCGGTGTCATGACCAACTTCTTTGTGGAACCGACAAAATTGATTTTGGTTCCGCTTGGACAAGTCAGCCCTCATTGGTTTTGGCCACTTAAGATCTTCTTCCTTGGCTATCTCCATCAGAATTTGACTCCTGGGAGTATTCAATCTTGCATACTCCGTGAACTTTGGCCCAAAGTTATTTCTCTTGGGTGGAGAGTCAAAGTTCTTTGATGTTCGGGGAAACTTTTCCTTGACGTCGTACTCCTGAGTTTCTTTTCTTTTCTTTGAGTTTCCACCATCGCCAGCGGTGGGTTCATACTTTCTCATGCTTTCCTCAGCCTTGATGTACTTTCCGGCTCTATCTTGGAGCTTCAACATGTTCTCTGGCGGATGTTTAGCCAATGACCTCCTGAAGTGGTCATCAGTGGTTCCTTGTTGCAGGGCTATCATAGCCACTTTGTCGTCTAAGTCCGGGACTTTCAAAGCCTCTCGAGTGAATCGATTGATGTAGTCCCTTAGGGCTTCATTCTTTCCTTGACGTATTGCCATGAGTGAGGCAGAACTTTTCTCATGCACCCTTCCACTTATGAATTGATTGATAAAAGCTTTACTCAACTCTTTGAAGGATCCAATAAAGTTGGGAGGTAGACGGCTGTACCAACGTTGAGCCATACCTGCAAGAGTTTGGGGAAACGCCCTACACTTGACTACATCATTAGCGGGCTGCAACAGCAGTGCATTGGAGAAGGTTCTCACATGATTAGCGGGATCTCCCGTTCCATCATAGGCTTTAATCGAAGGCATCTTGAACTTTCTGGATATAGCCGTTTTCATGATGTCTTGAGTAAACGGTGGTGTAGGATCATCGGGATCTCCTAGGGGCAACAAAATACTAGGATCACCCCTTGGGGCTTCGGCCCTCCTGGTTCTCCTTGGTGGTGGATCCAAATTGATAATTGGGATTCCTTCAGCTTGACTTTTTGCTCTTGCGGCCTCTTGTTCTGCCAATACTTTCTTAAGCCTTGCGACTTCTGCCTCATGGGCCGCAAGCTTGTCCTTAGTAGTTTGGGGTTGATCTCGGTTGGTTTGCGAAGATCGTTTCCTTCTAGGAGCGACATCATCCCCAGTTGTATAACCCTCATCCTCGGTGTAGGGCCCAGAAAAATCGTCTCGAAACATCTGACGAGTTTGGGTTTCACGATTTTGGGGTTCCAAACCTGGTACGTAAGGGGGCACATAAGCCTCATGGTAGATTGGATTCATTCCACTACCACCCGCTGTGGGGCGAGGGGGCATGCCATAGCCGGGCATCCCCAAAGTCTGATTTGCGTGGTGAGGGAGATCAGTAGTGTGGAGTTGAAGACTGCGAGGTGCGTTCATAAGAAGCGCAAAGGTTGTAATTGGTTGCTGGTGAACGGTTTCTTGTGGATTAGATCCATGAATAACCATTTGTAGGGGATTCGTCCCTTCAGCAGTAATTGGGACTTCTTGTCCTTGAGTGTCGGTAGGGATATTTGTTCTTTCAGTGCCAGTAGTTGGCGGTGGTTGGCTTCCATGAGTATCAGCCCCGGAGGTGATAGGGAGGCCTTCAGAAGTATCAGAATCTCTGGTTGTTCTTCGCGTGTTTGCCATGGTTGATGTTGGATTCCCACAGACGGCGCCAAATGTTATGGATTAAAAAACGTGCTTGTGTAATTAATGCTAAGGTTTAATGAGCTTCGAGCTTTAATGGCTGCACTCGTGTATCCGGACTAAATTGGTCCTCACAAGATGCCTACGTATCTCAAATCGTTATTGAGAATCAAGCCAAAGACGTAGTTCTGATTGTAGGATCAGGGACCTTATATAGGCGTCTGGAGCCTAGTATTTATGGTATGTTTAGAAGTCTTAGCAAATAAGTCTCCTTTTTGATATTGGATAATCATTGTATTGCTTACAGGATAAGTCTTTTCCTTGTCGATAAAGGCTATGACTCATTAATTGCTTTTAATTGGGATTCTGGATCCTTCTTTGACCAATTTGCCATAATTTGGACTCTTTTTATGAGCTGTATATTTTCCCTATTCATTAATTACGAAATTAATGAATAATTAGGGTGTCGGGCCTTAAATATCGGCCTTTCCATTGAATTGTCAATTATATTTCTATAATTACTTTCCTGACCATATCAATAGCCAAGATTTATGTTCCCATAAACAGCTCAAGGATTATCAATCCACCACATGTTCCCATAAATAGTCCAAGGATTATCAATCCACCTCACGTTCCCATAAATAATTCAGTCTTCACACGTTTTCCTAATATCTTGCGGCATCTCCGCATTTCTTTCCATGATTTGAAGAATATCGTTTGGAGATATTTTCCGTTATTCGTCGATTGAGATTGACTCTTTGCTCGTTTCAGAGAGAGAATATTGCTTATTGGTTAAACAATTAATTATTAATCTAAATTAATAATTATTAAACGGAGAAATTTGGACTATGCCAAAACGTGGCATAACACAAGTTATACAGAATGGAAGATGTTTTTTATATCCTTTGCAAGGATAAAAGATGGATCATCACACAAAGATACAGCCAAGAGCTATATGACGAAAGCCTGTTGGAACATATATGGCTTTGGAGTTAAAACTTATTAGTTTGTCCAACAAGAAATTTGTCTGAAGTTTTATCTACATTTGATACCATAATCAACACTCTGATACTACAAGTTCTGCATTTTCTTTTATGTTTGAGATAACTCGATCTGAATGATGAACATTGGCGATTCTATGTTTGTTGAATTAAAATCTATTTGAGCGTCATGCAACCATTAAGGATTTTATGTCATTCCTAAAAATGTATTTGTGGTTTTTTAACGATTTTGGATTTATATTTGAAAGACTGGTCTAGAACTTGATTGTCTTCTCCTTGTTTTCAGCTTCCTTAACCCACTTCTGCGCAGCTGCCAATCCCTTTTCCCCACTTCAGCTTCTTGAAATGTCTTCATGCACTGTTGCAGCTAGGATACTTCAAATTTAGCTGCCTCTGCATCACACACTTCAGTTTCCATGGCTTCCATCTGCTATATAGAATCTTTTTCATGGTTGCTTTGAAGCCGCTCGACACTATCACATATCGAAGTTTGAGCATTGACGCTCTCACAGCAGCTGATGTGAACATACAATATGCAGCAGTGTCACCGTACTTGGTCAATATGGATGTTAATATATGTGCATTGGCAGCCTTCACCCTGTATCTACCAACATAAAATGGGATGCTGTTTGCCTCGAAAAGTTGATCACTTGCAGATGATTTCTTCCCTTGTTCATCATTCAAGGTCCTCCTTTTGGTCCTTTAGCAAGAAGCAACCTGGAGAAGTTAAAAGATTATTAACACTAAGATTTTTGCATCGAGTTTCTTCTATCAGATTACATGTTTCAAAAAGAAAGAGATAACTAAGAGAACTGGGGACCAACTCACCCCATTTGGCTTTTATTATTTTTCTGACAATCCCACCTTGTTCACAGGAGGTTGATGTCCTATTCTTTAGATGTGTAACAGATCCTTTTGGATCTTCACCAATATCATCAAAACTAATGTTTTTAAGGGCCAACTAGACATAATACATCTACACGGTTTTCCAAGAAAAGTGCATAGTAACTAGGGCCGTAAACGAACCGAACTCAGACGAACAATTAACGAACACGAACAAAAAATTAACGAACCGGACAATGTTCATTAACATTATCGAACAGTACTTTTTCCTGTTCGAACTCGAGTTCGGTAATTATCGAACCGGACACGAGTTGTTCGCGAACAAACCGAACCGAAATGAACTCGAACTCGGTTCGAACAGTTCGTTAAGAAAAGGGATATATAATTAACAATACAATTTGCCATTTGGGTTTTGGTCCTTTTGGACTTCTGTTAAGTTGTAAGCCCAATGCAAACAATCTCTCTGGCCCAATTAATTTATATCAATTAAAGTAAAACAATTAAACCCCCAAAAAAAAATGAAATCATAAACAGATTACACTTTACAGACATATCCTCTCGTTGTGACCTCGTCAATTAGGGTTCCTCTCAGACTACCCGCTGGCCGCTACCGACTAGTACTACTACCGACTACCGTGAATCCGAGATTGAATTAATCCTCTCAGAGTTAATCCTCTTAATTAGGTACATATTCGAATCCTCTTTTCTTTAATCCTCTTTTCTTTAATTTTAGGGTTTTTAATTTCTTTGTTCTTCTTCTTTGAATCCTCTTTGAATCCTCTTAATTAGGTACATATTCGATTTGTATTTCTTTTTATGAAGTTCGATTTGTTCAGCAGCTTGTCATATGCATCTTCCAACAAAACCAGTCCTTCCTGATCCTACACTAGCTTTATCAAGGTCTCGTGTGCCTGTTTGTTTCCATTTTCCTGGTCCCTGGATGTGTGTGGGATGTTCATGACTTCAATTTCTAGCCATTTTGGCTCTACTTAGTTTAACTTGTTGAAGACTTTTAGTTTCCATTTTGAGTTTTAATTTTGTAATGACTAATGACTAATCAGTAATCTAATCACTAATGTGTTGACTGTTGTGTTGATGGATTGATTATGTTAATTTCGATTAGTGATTACTAATTAGTAATTACTATATTTTAGCTTTTAAAATATTCATGTATGTATGTAGTATGCTGGATTGCTGTGCTGGTATTGAACTATTGATCATAAATTACTTGTTTGTTATCGAACGAACTCGAGCTTAACGAACTCGAACCGAACTCGAGTCGAACTCGAACGAACCCGAGTCGAATACGTAAAAAGTTCGGTTCGGTTCGTTAAGGTTATCGGACACGAAATATGGTTCGAAATCGAGTTCGATAATACTTCGAACCGAGCTTATCGAACACGAACTCGAGCGAACACGAACGAGCTTAACGAACAGTTCGGTTCGTTTACAACCCTAATAGTAACCAAATATATAACGAAATTTGTGTTTTAACTTTTAACATCAAACAGACAAATGCATAAACAAATTTTATTAAGAAAACTTTCCTTGGAAAGTTTGAAGTTCACTCTTTTAAAAAGAGGCACACACAAACAGAACAAAAATAACCAGCAAACATACTAGCAACAGAACACACATACCAATTACAACTAAACCTAACTACAGCTTTTATTTCTCATACTAGTAAAACCTACGACAATAACATGCATGGCTAGTCTTTCCCCTTCCCCTTCTTCTCCTTCTTCTCATTGGCTTTCACAGGTCTTCCTTCTTTCTCTCTATATATATTCATCCATATTTTTCACGCACTATAACTTTAAACACTCTCACTTCATACAAATTAGTAAAATGAATAAGTGTTACTATCCTCTCTCATGTTAGGAAGCTCACAATTCGTCTGTTCATATGAATATAAGCAAAAAAGAAAACGCAACTTATTGTGAGAAATTTTTGTCGGTGTGATAATTAGAAAACACCGACAAAAATTTTTCACAATAAGTTGCGTCTTCTTTTTTGCTTATATTTCTATGAACAGACGAATTGTGAGCTTCCTAACATGAGAGAGGATTGTAACACTTATCCATTTTACAATTCGTATGAATTGAGAGTGTTTAAAGTTAGGGTGCAGGAAATATATGGATTGATATATGGATATATATAGAGGAAGAAGGAAGAAGGAATACACTACATTTGTTGTTCATATCATCTCTTTGCACATTGGTAACAAACATATAAATAATATGTTTTGACATAAGTCTTCCTCCTTGCAGTTTCTTTTGTTGCTCGACTATTTCCTCTTGGCCTTATTCCCTTTCGAATAGATTCTTCTTTTTGGCTCTTTGGTCACCTCCTCATGCCTTCTGCATGAACTGATTTGGACTAATCAGCCTACCTACATGAATGGTAAATAATGGAGGGAATTAGTAAAAATAATGGAAGTGGGTAAAAATCCAAGGGGGTAAAAGTGTGGGAGAGGGATACCTAGACATAATGATGAGAAGTGTCGGATTAGCGTGGGGGTGCAATTATTGGATTGCTACCTCCCTCTTCCCCCTGATTACGGATCCGTCGTTTTCCATGTTTCCAAGATTCTCCACCGCCCCCCATCCCCATCCGTTCTATTATCTTTCCTCCTCTATCACTCTCTCCTTCCGTACTACAGTCTACACTATGTTAAATTGGTACCCTTATTTTCTTTCTAGTAAAATACTACTCTTCTACTGTAAGTCTATAATATATACAAGGTGCAATGTAACGGAAGTTTTGGAGTAACCGGTTAATTTGGAGTAGCTGTTAATAATAGTACACACACACACAGTGACACAGACTTTGTTTGCTATGTTTGTTGTCTGGTATTACTACTTTTCTTTCGAGGAAGGAGTTTTCCCAATTCTAAGCAGACATGTATGTATGTATACTCACAGTCACAGATGCATATATAAATAATATGTTTTGACAGAGTTCTCTTTAGTCTTCCCCCTTGCAGTTTCTTTTGTTGCTCGACTCTTTCCTCTTGGCCTCATTCCCTTACGAATAGATTCTTCTTTTTGGCTCTTTCCTCGTGCCTTCTGGTCCCATCAATTTTTTCACCCAACAATGTGTTTACACTTTACTGTATTCTGTATTCATATTTATTATTCACATGGTCACACAACTTATGCGTAGCACATTTGCATTTTTGAAATACCAATGAAATGATACTATCATATAAACATGGACATTTAGTTTGGCTAAACTTAAAATTATTGTTTTAAAATTCTAAGTAAAAATTAAAAAATTTAAGTTAATGTGCATGTTTGGGGTATCTTAAAAAACTTATATCTTAAAATGAATAAGTGTCAATTGGATGAATTCTTAGGTGTTTGAATAAATTTACTAATAAGTTAGTTACAAATTTGCTAATTTACATTTTTAAAAATAATTATTAAATACAATGAGCTCATTAAATACATACATTTTAAATTAAAAAAAAACATTTAAAAACACAAATGTAAAAATGTGAAGTATTAAAAAACAAAGAAATCAAGCAATAAGTCAATAAGTTAAGAAAAATGTACGTTGTTACTAACATCAACCTATGAACATAAAAGTTTTATAAGTTGGTTTATAAGTTAAGTTCACAAACACCTTCATAAGCTATTAAACAAGTCCAATATTTGTTTGGGTGATTTTGTATTATGAGTTATTAAAATTGTAACAATTAAAATAAATTTGATAAATAATAAATTTGAATGATGATATTAACTTTTATCAAATAAAATTACTAAAATAAAATAAGTCGTTCAAAAAAGTACATCAAACCAACTTCTGGCTTTAAACTATTTTTTTTAACTTTAAATCATTTTTTGACTTATTACATCAACAAATATTTTTTAATTTAAAATCAAAAATTATTTTAACCTTCGGCTTTAAGCGGGCAAATACCCTCTTAATCTAAGTTGTCTTAAGTTGTTGTGGTGTTGGGATTTGGGGGACTCTGGAACGAAGTTCTTTTAAAGAGATTATTGACTGTATGAATTTCGTGATGTTGATCATTTTTTTGTACACCTTTAGAGAGCTATCTTAAGATGAGCAGATGTTTACTCGAACGTGTAGTGTCAGTCTTTAAATTCGTGGTATGCATATTGTTAACGGAGAAATTTGATGATAATAAATTTCGGGGATTGCTGTAATAACGAAATTATGAAAATAAGGGGATTTGAGATTTTTTGATGCTAGAGGCTGGATTTGAAAGTTGTCTCGACTTGTTAGATGTGTCGGATCCTATTGCAAGATGCATGTGTACCCTGTTTATGTTGGGTTTGACCGGTTGTTCAACCCAATATGGTAATATGAATTTGGGTGATTAAGACTGTTTTGGTAATAATTGTATAGGTAGACAATTATTATATATGGTAATAATTGTATGGATAGACAATTATTATATATGGTATGTCTTGGTCATGATTAATTTAGGAAATTAGGTGCCAAGAATAAAAAGTCTTGTATAACAAGTATGGTAAGTCTTGTAAAACAAGTATGGCAAGTCTTGGTGGCTAAGTTTTGGATGGCTATATAAACATAGTCATATTGTATTTGTTTGATAGATGAGTGCTTAAGAGATGTAATCGTCTTAGGTATTGTTTGAGAGATGTTTGAGCATTGTTTGGCTCAAGTATCGAGTTTGGGACACCACTGAGGTGTTATTGTTTTGATTGTATTATTGATAACTGTTTTGATTAATAATACAAGTTGGGACGTGGGTGTTTCCACGTCATAAATGTTTTGTGTGTGTTACTTGTCAGCTAATCGATTGGTTGTGTGTGTGCTCTGCATTGGTGTGTTGTGAATCTCGAATTTGTGTAGTCCCTCAACCTAACAGTTTATATATAGGGATCAAGCCAACGCAGTTCTGTGATATGATAGTATTTTTAATCCCTGTGATTGTTAAGGGATATATATATTGAGATAAATTGGATTTTATCTTTTTAGAGTTATATTAGCGTTGTGATTCTTTCGTGATTTGAAAGAATCGTTTGGAGATATTTTCCGTTATTAATTGATTGATTGATATTGATTTTTTCCTCGTTTCAAATAGAGGATATTACTTGGTGGTTAAGAAATAATTATTAATATATTAATATTGAGAAATTAGGAGATAATTGAGTTAACCGAAAATACGTAACACATATGTATATGTTGAGAACTTCTTTATTTTTAAGATACATATTTAATCAAATCTTATCAATTAAGTATTTGAGAACATTTTTGAGAATAATTTTAAGAATTCTAGCTTTTCTCTTATAAAATTGTTTAAGCGGACTCTTATATCAAACTGTAATACTACATAACTCCGATATAATAGTAACTCTTGCTATTTAGTCAATCCAAATACTAAACAAGCTCTAAGGATAGTACTAATTTCTTAGAAAATAGTTAAACATTGATGCAATATTAAGGAGTTTCTACAGTGCTAAGTGCAACGACGACAGGAAAATGCTCACTCAGAAAGTGAATGGTAACTTTCTTCGTGGATAATTATGAGTCGCAAAATTTTGAATATCAAAATGCTAACAATGTAAAATTTAAAATAAATAGAGTTGGTATTTTTCTCTCAATCTTCCCAAGGGGTGTGAAGAAAGTGCTAGACGCATATATGTGAGGAGATTTCATTCTATCATCATCCTTCGTCAACAACAACAAAACCTGGAGAGAACGCTCCCTTTGTTTTTTTATTTTCTTATCCTTTTATTTAAATATTGAACGTGGGAAGAAACGGAAGTACAACACATAGCTAATAAATATCACAGAAGTAATGCTGAAGAGAAGAAACATGAGGTGCAGAAAAGCTACAATGTGCCACAGCAACAGATGAGCACACTCACTCAAAAGTTAGTTACTAACTAACTGAATGACAGCTCATCTACAACTATTGATTGGAATATTCTGAGATAGAGTATATAAGATAGCAATGATAGAATATAGAGGCTGTGTGATAGAATACTCTCTAAGTACTACTTTCTCTTTCAATCATGTAAAGATACTGTTCGTTTTTCTTTGATACACAGTAAGCTACATTTAGTGTTGAGTCTCTTGTTTTCTGAGAATTGAAGTTTGAGTTGTTACAAAATGTGGTTTGTAAGATGGTATCAGAGCTAACCAGGTCGATTCTTCGGATGCTTCATCTGTTCATGATTACCAATTTCATCTTTTCCTTTTCTTGAAGGTACTTTTGTAAATCTCTAAGATTCGATCATTTTCTGATTGTGTTGTAATATCGTTGTTTTGATTAATCTTAATCGATTATACTCTGATTCGTGTAAATTTCATGAAATCTGGTTTTCTTGATCTCTCTTGAATCGTATCTTGAATCATATCTCTCTTGAAATCTCTCTCGAATTTCTCTTGAAATCTCTCTCAAATCTCTCTTAAAATTCACCTTTGTAAAATCAATTCATCTTGTTTACACAATATGGCAACAAATCAAACACCGGTAGATCCTTCTCAAAATCCAACATCACCATATTTTTTGCATCCATCCGACAATCCTGGTATGAAATTAGTTTCTCTTAAATTTGATGGCAATTGTTATGGAGATTGGAAAAGATCGATGATGATAGCGCTTTCTGCAAAGAATAAAGTAGGTTTTGTGGACGAAAGTATTGTTAAGCCTGCAATTAATGATGTAGTTTACAAAGCTTGGGAAAGATGTAACAGTATGTTGATTTCCTGGTTACTTGGAGTTTTAGAACAGGATATTGCAAGAAGTGTCATGTATTTTACCACAGCTAATGAGATATGGGTTAATCTTGAAGAAAGATATGGTCAATCTTCGGGAACACAATTGTTTACTTTACAACAAGCTTTACATGATGTGAAACAAGGCACAGATTCCATTTCAGGATATTATACTAAAATCAAAATGTTATGGGATCAACTTGATTCTATAGATCCTATTCAGACTTGTTCTTGTACGAATTGTACATGTGGCATAACATGAAAGCTGTTGAAATCTCAGCAAGACAGAAGGTTGATTGAATTCTTGATGAAGCTCAGTGATGGTTTTGAGGTTCTGCGAGGTAGTATCTTGGTGATGAATCCTTTACCGAATTTAGCTCATGCTTATAGTCTTTTGTTGCAAGAGGAGAATCACAAGAAATTGTTTCATAGTTCATCTGTGAATGAAGAGTCAATGGCTTTTGTAGTGAATCGAAGGAGGTTTTCAGATAATCAACATAATAAGTTTCAGTTCTCAAGGTCTAATCAGGGTTATTCTTCAATGCCTGGGAATCAGGATTCTAAAAATAGGTTCAACAATTATTTTTGTGATAACTGTAAGATTCTTGGTCATACTATTCAGAGATGTTATAAGATACATGGTTATCCTCCACATTTTAAGGATAAAAGATTAGCAGCAAATGTTAGTCTTGATGGTAGTCTTGATGGTTCTGTGACTTCACATGAGCAGCATAATGAATCTGTTAATGACAATGTGTCTCTCACCAATGCTCAGTACCAACAGCTTTTGCAACTGCTAAATAAAGACAAAATTGAAGACAATCCAAGAACAGCAAATGTGGCAGGTAAATTCTGTTTTACCTCTTCATCAGGTTCTGAATGGATAGTAGATAGTGGTGCGAGCGATCATATGTGTCATGATCTTACTTTATTTTCAACCTATGGTATGGTTACTGGTCCTAATCACATTACTATACCAAATGGAAAACAAGTTCAAATTACACATATTGGAACAATTCATTTAACCAAAGATATAGTTCTACAAGAAGTATTGTATGTTCCAGATTTCAAGTTCAACCTTATTTCTATTCCTAAGATATGCAAGGATCTCCGCTGTACAGTATTGTTCACTAATACTGAATGTTTGCTTCAGGGCCTTTCACAGAGGCCACTGCTTCTTGGTAATCTCAGAAACGGGCTGTATTACTTGGAGGACACCACAGTCGATAATTCTGAACCTTCAAGCACAGCAATGGCAGCAGCATCTGCTACTGCATCAGTTACTTCAGATAATAATAACATCATGCTTTGGCATCTCCGAATGGGGCATATGCCTACTCATTTGCTACGACATCTACCTCTCTTTTCAAAATACAAAAATTGCTCTTTGGATTGTGTTTGTCAAATTTGTCCTGCGGCTAGAAAACAAGAAAAGAGTTTCCAATCAGTTTTACCAAGACAACAGATATCTTTCAACTTCTACATTTGGACATTTGGGGGCCTTACAAGGACTGCACATACAATGGTGTAAGTTTTTTCTTACAATGGTTGATGATTTTTCTCGTATGACTTGGACTTTTCTGTTAGTTCATAAGTCAGATATTTCTCAAATCTTTCAAGATTTTACTGCATATGTGAAGAATCAATTCAAAACTGACATCAGTACCATTAGAACTGATAATGCTAAGGAGTTTTGTGAGGGCAAGTTTAAAGTGTTTTGTCAGTCATTGGGAATTTTACATCAAAAGAGTTGTGTTTACTCACCTCAACATAATGGGGTAGTAGAACGAAAACATAGACATTTACTTGAAGTTTCCAGGGCTTTATTGTTTCAGTCTAAACTGCCTATTCAATTTTGGGGAGAGTATGTATTATGTGCTACACATCTTATTAACCGGATGCCTTTACAAGTTCTAGAATTTCACAGTCCTTATTTTAAATTCTTTAAGGAAGATATTTCTTTGGACTACTTAAGAGTGTTTGGATGTCTTTGTTTTGTGGCCACACCAAAACAGAAGCGAGGTAAATTTGATGAAAGGAGTTGTCCTCATGTGTTTGTTGGGTATCCTATTGGGCAGAAAGGATATAAAGTTTTGAATACTCAGTCTCTGCAGATAATTGTCTCTAGGGATGTTGTATTTCACGAACAACATTTTCCTTTTCATTTGTCTTCCCCATCAACTTCTCATTTTCCATTTTTCTTACCTATAGCTACTGAACCTTCTTTTATAGCTTATGTAGACATCCCTGATGTATTGTCTTTTGTTGATCAAGATATTGATCAGGATACTATTACCTCATCTTCTACTGCTAATGGTAATACTGAATCAGAACCTCTAAGACGCAGTACTAGAACTTCCAAAGTCCCAGCTCATTTTTCAGATTTCTTGTGCAATAATAGTCAGGCACTGGTTACGAATACTTCACATTGGTGTAATCTGGTTTCCTATCAAGCCTTGTCTACTTGCCATCAAACTCAAATCTCACACACTAATGGTTTGTTTGAACCGATTTCTTATAAAGATGCTTGTCAAGATCCAAAATGGGTGGCAGCCATGGACCTAGAATTACAAGCTCTTCAGAAAAATAACACTTGGGTACTGGTCACATTACCACCTGGTAAACGACCTATCGGTTGCAAATGGGTGTACAAAATCAAGCTAAAAGTTGATGGAACGGTTGAGAGATATAAAGCCAGGTTAGTGGCTAAGGGGTATAACCAACAGTGGGGGCTTGATTACATGGAAACTTTTTCACCCGTTATTAAGATGACAACAATACGATGCATTTTAGCATTGGCAACAAGAAGAAACTGGTCAATTTTTCAACTCGATGTTAACAATGCTTTTCTACATGGGGATCTTCATGAAGAGGTGTACATGGTTGTCCCAGAAGGTCTTCCTAATCCTGAGAATAAAGTGTGCAAGCTTATAAAATCATTATATGGTCTGAAACAAGCATCTCGACAATGGTTTTCTAAGCTTGTGGGGGAATTACTGGATAAAGGGTATGAACAGTCCAAAAATGATTATTCACTGTTTATCAAAAGGACTGGAAATCAGATGATATTGGTTGCAGTATATGTGGATGACATTTTGTTAACAGGAGATAATCTGCATGAGATTCACAGTCTAAAAGCACACTTGGATGCTACTTTTAGTATTAAGGATTTAGGTCAATTAAGCTTCTTTCTTGGTCTTGATATAGGAAGGTTACCAGATGGAATTACTGTTACTCAAAAGAAGTTTACACATGAGTTGCTTAAGGATGCTGGTGTATCAGAATACAAGTCAGTGGTAACTCCCTTACCTATAAATCTTAAGTTGTCTGCAACTGAAGGAGAAGTGATCCCAGATGGAACTGTTTATAGAAGTCTAGTAGGAAAGCTCAATTTCTTAACTCACACAAGACCAGACTTAGCCTATACAGTTCAACATCTTAGCCAATTTCTACAGCAACCAAGATATCCACATTATCAGGCTTTACTTCATGTTCTCAACTATGTGGCATCAACAGCAGGACATGGAATATTGTTAAGAGCAGATGACCAATTAACCTTACAAGCTTTTTCAGATTCAGACTGGGGAGCTTGTGTTGACTCAAGAAGATCAGTTTCTGGGACTGTTTTGCTGTTAGGGAAATCACCAGTAAGTTGGAAGTCAAAGAAACAAGGAATTGTGTCCAAAAGTTCCTCAGAAGCAGAATATAGGGCAATGTCATTAGCAGCATCTGAGGTAACATGGCTAGTACGTTTACTTGAAGAATTGGGACTCAAACAGTTAAAGCCAGTAACTTTCCACTGTGACAATCAAAGTGCAATACATATTGCCAGAAATCCAGTGCATCATGATAGAACTAAACATATTGAAATTGATATTCATTTTACAAGAGATAAAGTGATGGAAGGGCTACTGGAAATTGCTTATGTCCCAACAAGCTTGCAGCTAGCAGATGTATTCACAAAGATACTCCCATCAGCTCAGTTTAACAATTTGTTATCCAAACTAGGCATGTATGTGAACCAGCCTAGTTTGAGGGAGGCTAATAAATATCACAGAAGTAATGCTGAAGAGAAGAAACATGAGGTTCAGAAAAGCTACAATGTGCCACAGCAACAGATGAGCACACTCACTCAAAAGTTAGTTACTAACTAACTGAATGCCAGCTCATCTACAGCTATTGATTGGAATATTCTGAGATAGAGTAAATAAGATAGCAATGATAGAATATAGATGTTGTATGATAGAATACTCTCTAAGTACTACTTTCTCTTTCAATCATGTAAAGATACTGTTCGTTTTTCTTTGATACACAGTAAGCTACATTTAGTGTTGAGTCTCTTGTTTTCTGAGAATTGAAGTTTGAGTTGTTACAGAATGTGGTTTGTAAGAATAGTCATGCCACATACCAAATTACCAAATTGAATTATAGTCCTTTTGTAGGTGAACAACAGGAGAAAACAGTTGCAAACTGAAAATATTTATACTGAATTTTAAAACTTAAACTTCAAGTTAATTGGTGCTATCTCCAGTCAAATTTTGTTCATCATTCTTTCTTCATTTTTCACGAAACAAGTTCCACATTACAAACATTTGAAACAAAATGGAAGTATATAATTATGAACGACGAGAAGAGCTAGCTATAATTTTCTGTCAATTATTAAGCTTGTACAGTCCTTTAAGTAGTTTATTATTTATTCCCCGGGAACATAAACGTAAATAAACCTCAACTCAACATTGATGAAATTATATGCAATATTATCTGGCTTAAAAAGATTCTTCCAGTTGCATTCATAATTCCACCACCTCCTGATACATAATTAACTCCATGCAATAAAGTCCTTCCAGTAGTATTTGGGGCCAGAAATGATACAGACCAGCACCCATCAAGTGGTCCTGTCCTGTTCAAGACTTTAATTATAACCTAGTACTACTTCACGTGTCATATCTGATCAAATTTCACAATTTTATGATACTCTATTACGTACCCACGAAGTGGTGGACCACTAATTTCTTTTTCTTTTTGCTAGTTTTGGACCACTAATTTCATATGTTAGACAATTTAGCGATCTTAATTAAGGGTGAGATTAAGTTAATACAAGAAATACTACATCACCTTCGCCTTGAATAGCGAATCAGTAAATTTTATTAATGGAAGGGAAACCGCCCATTAGTATATATGGACTAATATAAATTAGGGCTGGAGAAAGCAATGTATTCAAAGATGAGGGCTGCATTATAAATCTGATTTCCATGTGTAAAATCAAATAACTATTTGTTTGTTTTGTGAATTTCAACCCTATGCTGATGGTTTAGATCCAACTCATCAAATTGCTCGATGCAGTTGTACATTTTGGAGTACACATCATCGTTCAAATTTATCTTATAGTCGTCGTCTAACCTAATTTCAAAGAGGCACGCATGTAAATCGTGCGTGTGTGAAGGATCCAAGGCAGTAAATGTTAAAGATAATTTTGTTTTCCGTGGAAATGCCTAAGAATTATTGAACCAGAAAAAATTTGCATGAGTGCATGAATATAAAATGTATGGCTGGGTAAATGTTACACTACTAGAAAATTGTCAAACATCGCCCATATAATATCGATTGATGGTGCCACCGATGTAAAAGATCTTAATTAATATCAGTTTAGAAATAACTGATGTTTTTGTATAGTTACAACATCAAATTACATTTGAACCGATGTCTAAACATTGTATTTAAAAAATATATTAATGCCCGCTAATAATTTCCCCCTTTACCAAATTTTTTGCCCAATACGATTTCCCCCCTTAGCCAATTGTTCTTCCCCCCATTTTTTTGGCTGCTGTACCCCTCTTTCCTCATTCAGACAAAAGTAAAAATATAATTTAATTAAAACAATAACTGAAAACACTCTCCCCTCCTCACTCGACCTCACCTCTCTCGAACTCTGAAGAGCCCTAGCTATTTTTCAACCATCTTTCTCTCTCTCTCTTTCACTCTCAACTCAATTTGTAACCTTAATCGTTCAATTCATAACCTCAATTGTTCAAATTGAAGCCCACATCACTTCAAATTAGGGCTGTAAAGGAACAGATTTGAGCCGAGTTTTGTTCGAATTGAGTCGAGTTTGATTTATTTTAAAACGAACCGAGTCGAGCCGAGCTTTCTAATCGAACGAAAAGTGATGTTTAGGGCTGTAAGCGAACAGAGCCGCTCGTGAACAAAACTCGAGCTCGGCTCGTTTTAGATGGACTCGACTCGGTTCGTTTACTAAATGAACACGAGCTTGAACATGAAAATGTGTTCGGTTAGTAAATGAGCTCGAGCCGAGCTTTACACCTGTTCGACTCGAACTCGGCTCGTTTTGCTCGGGATCGGCTCGAGCTCGGCTCGAGCTCATTAAACTTGGCTCGATTCGTTTAACTAATTATAAATTTGTGAATTTCATAATATCCTTAACAATTTGAATATGTTAAATAAAACTTAATTGCGATATATTTTAGTTATTTTGTGGTTGAATAGGGAATTGTATTTGTTATATCTAAAAGGTATAACATCAACGTACTACCAAAAGTTAAACTCTTTATATCCAATCCAAATTAGTTTTTCATTATTAAAATTTATAAATCGCATTCATAAAATTACAAAAGAAAGTGAATAGAGAAAAAGAGTTTGTCTTATTAATTTATTATATAATATTATTTAAAAGTGGCTCGTACCTCTTAAAATTGAGGAGAAATATGAGACTTTTAGTGAATTTAAGGTTAATAAGAGTATTTTGGAGGAAAAAAAGTTGTAAACCTCCTCAAATTTCAAGTTAAGAGCCAAGATAAAGAGGCTCATAGAGAGGCTCTAAGTTAGTGATAAAATTATTTTATTTTAACTATTGTTATTAGGTGAAGTGAGTAATGTTTGATTACTCATAAATACAAATATTAACATAATATGATTATTATAAGAAAATAAATTAACTTTTAGTATTGAAATTCAAACATAATTGTGTATTCTTAAGATGTGATTTTAGGCGTAAGACTGTAAATCGAGTAAGTAATTTTAAAAATTGGATTTGGTGAGTATAAAAGTACGAACTATAAGTGAACAACTCGACTCGACTCGAGTTCGGTTTGTGTTCGGCTCGACTCGAAATGTTCGTGAACAAACTCGTGTTCGGCTCGTTTATTAACGAGCCGATCTTGAACATCACTTTTCGTTCAATTAGAAAGCTCGGCTCGACTCGGTTAGTTTTAAAAAAAATCAAGCTCGGCTCGATTCGGACAAAACTCGGCTCGACTCTGTTCGTTTACAGCCCTAGTGATGTTCAAGATCGGCTCGTTAATAAACGAGCCGAACACAAGTTTGTTCACGAACATTTCGAGTCGAGCCGAACACAAACCGAACTCGAGTCGAGTCGAGTTGTTCACTTATAGTTCGTACTTTTATACTCAACCAAATCCAATTTTTAAAATTACTTACTCGATTTACAGTCTCACGCCTAAAATCACATCTTAAGAATACATGATTATGTTTGAATTTCAATACTAAAAGCTATTTATTTTCTTCTAATAATCATATTAGTGTTATAGAATAATAACAAATATAGAGATATGAGAGACAAATATATAGAGATGAGATAACATGTTTTATATCATATTTTGATGTATATATTGACACAAGTCAACTTCATATGAAACAAGAAAATATTTCTTATGCATATAGTAAAAATACAATCAAATGTATTCATTTAGGAGATCATAACTATTGCTAAGGGTAAGAATTTTAATATTTTGACACTATCACATTCACTTCAGGGAATTGAGTGAATTCTACTTGGGGAAGTTCATAAACTTTCATAGTAATCAATCTCAAGGACCAAGATATCAACTTATAATTTCATTAACTAAGATATTGTATCTGCATGATACATTTCATCGTCTAAAAGAATTTTATTGTATATAAAAATAGAATTTCACTATCCACTCAATTAAAATCAAAATTCATAACAAGTGCTTATACATATGATTTTTTTCGCTATCGATAGTCCCAAGTGTCATATATTATAAAAAATTATCTAAAAGATATCCTTCAGGAATTTTATAGGACCAGTCACATCAAAAACGTGTCATACAGAATATTTATGCTCATATTCCCAAAAATTTTAATCAATATTTTCCATACATCTTATAGTTGTAATTTGTACAACTTCAAGTTGCTATTATCATCAAACAATTAATTTTGGTAATATTAAGAGCATTAAACTCAATTTTTCGGCCAAACTCATCATTACAAATAATATACAAGTAATATTTTAAAAACAAATATGTGTAATATTAAACTATTATTTAATCAAACAATGCATAATACATAAAATATTCTAATATGTGGGTAAGACAATGTGGTAGAATAAACATATTTTGTGGGTAGTTTTGTCAAAATGTCTCATTAAATTATAATCATCACTTTTTATCACATTAATCTAGCATATCATCACTAAACATATTTTTACCTCAAACATATCGAATCAATCATAAAAATTTCATGTGAGTACTACAAATACATAATAAGATACTGACAAATAAAAGTTCATATCTAAACAATTTAATAATCACGTTACAAACACATATAAACGTGAAAATTTTAACACTACTAACATATCAACATAATTGCATATATCGAGAAGATTAAAACTCAAAACAATATCTTACTCCAAAAAAACACAATGTATATTACAAATTGAGATTTAACGGGTCGGGAAGATAGACAATTTGCGATATCTAAATGACTTTATTTGAAAATTCACAAAACACAAAAGTTATAGACAACCCAGTAATCTTTCCAAAATGTTAGGGCTCGTAAAAAACAAAGATGTAACGAATTCAGAATAAAATATAACACGAACTGCTACAACGCAAAACAAATCAGCTAGTGACCAGATTTCCATTTAAACTTTTAGAGATAGTAAACGTATTAAAAGGCAGTAAATTTTGAGCATTATATAAAGGTCTCAAGAAGATCTTTTTGAATTGATATTGCACATAATTTTTGGATGTAATTTCAATTTTATATGATTTTTCAAAGTGTAGATATACTAATGTGGAAGTCACACGATAATTTTTCTATATTGCAAAAATTGACATACTAAAGAGATAAATTTGAAACATGTCAAAGGTTCAAATCTTTTGGTAACTAGAAGATCTTTCTAATAAGTCTAAAATTTGAATATCACTTATATGAGAAATATCATCTAAAATAACTCATAACATATGGATTTAGAATAATATTTTAAAAAAGAAGATGAATAGATGATGATAAAAATGCATACCTTATGATCTTAAAGTGTGATTAACAATTCTTTAAAATTTTAGATTGATCACCTTGAACCTCTTGAATATAATCCACCATCATGTTAACGGAGCGAAATAGCTAGTCGTGCTGATAACGTGTTATAGAATAATAACAAATATAGAGATATGTTATCTCATCTCTATATATTTGTCTCTCATATCTCTATATTTGTTATTATTCTAGAACAATTAGGTTAATATTTGTATTTATGAGTAATCAAACCTTACTCACTTCACCTAATAACAATAGTTAAAATAAAACAATTTTATCACTAACTTAGAGCATCTATAAGAGCCTCTTTATCTTGGCTCTTAACTTGAAATTTGAGGAGGTTTACAACCTTTTTTTTTCTCCAAGATACTCTTATCAACCTTAAATTCACTAAAAGTCTCATCTTTCTCCTAAATTTTAAGAGGTACGAGCCACTTTTAAATAATATTATATAATAAATTAATAAGACAAACTCTCTTTCTCTATTCACTTTCTTTTGTAATTTTATGAATGCAACTTATAAATTTTAATAATGAAAAACTAATTTGGATCGGATATAAAGAGTTTAACTTTTGGTACTACGTTGATGTTACCTTTTAGATATAACAAATATAATTCCCTATTCAACCACAAAATAACTAAAATAGATCGCAATTAAGTTTTATTTAACATATTTAAATTGTTAAGGATATTATGAAATTCACAAATTTATAATTAGTTAAACGAATCGAGGAATGTTAGTGCTTAGTTTCTTGTTTAATCCCGCAATAGCTAAGCAAATTCTTGGTGATATTGATGCATCATTGACTGGTTCTGCTTTTGTATTGACTGTTGCTTTTGTTATTGAGCCATTTTTGTCGAACCGCAATAATTTAGCTCATGTTTGGCTGTCCTTGTTTTTCTTACCGTTTTGAAATTGATTAGAATGAATAAGGATATGTTCTGTTTATGTTAAGCTTTTGAATTTTAGCAGGAAAAGAATACGTTGATTGCGAATTCTCGAATTGATATAATGATTGAGGTAGTACCTGATTCCTAAATACAGTTTTTCATTTTATATATGAGCAACTAGATTAGATAATTGCGTCGAATTTTATACATCAACGTGTTGTCCTCAGGGGAAGACTGGGACTAGACAGGGAAGAAATATGGTGGATAAGGATGCTCCTCGTTGGCTATCTACAAAACTTTTAACGTTGGTAGACATTTTGATAACCCCTAAGTGTTTCATACAGTTTTCATTTTTGTGTATTGTGCAATACCTTACTTCTAATTTTCTTTCTTTCCTTTTTCATTCTTGTGAATGTTTATGTCCATCTTTTTTATTTATATAGTTAATGCCTTTTACACTTATGAGTTATGATATATGGCAATATCTTTTATTTTGAATAATTGCAGTTATTAGACTCTCCAATTTTTCATTGTTGAACTTTTAAAATCTTAATTAATGTAGATGGATGTGATACCTCATTTATGAGTGTGTAGTGTCAAAAATGTGACTCATATGCAGGAGAAATCAGTATCATTAACCATACCTACAAATGCAAATGTGACAAAATCGTGTCAAACCCAAAATGAGACTTCATGTTTAATAAATTAAATGCTTCAAAAATATTATTCTTCTTAACCTCTTTACTATAATTATATATAATTTTATTAGGTTTATGGTGTCCATCTACATTATTAATTCAAATGAAGTAATTCAAAGATTATGAATTGAGGCGGTCAATATCAGCAAATGTTGATGATGACCTTAGTGGTAAAAATCTAAAGATAATGACGTAATAAATACAAAATCCTAAAAATCTAGCATATTAAATGTAATATTAAAATTTATTTCTACCAAATTTAAAATCTCCGTCATATGAAGAAAATGAAAATCAATATCTTGGAAAATTGGATATTATCATAGAAAAAAATTGACATTCACTATATCTTTGAATGTTTGAAACTTTGTCCATAGCAAAAGAGTATACTTCGGCTCGAATGTGATAAAATAAGTTCAAGATCTAGAGTTTCAACGCCCTCACAAAAATCTAAAATCACATCATACAATGTTGATTTTGTCCTGGTGAGCATAAATTTTTTAATTAAAATAATTAATTGTGATATTTGTTCAACATCAAATTTGTCTTTCTCATTCTTAATAACTTAACCATTATTTTTTTCGAACCAGGTGCATGACTAAGCTATTAACGAATTTTATTGATGATAATCTAGAGTCAAAATCGGGAATAAATAAATGTATACTCACGTTAATGATAATGGAGTTAATAAGAAGTATAAATCTAAAATATTTTAGGACGTTCAACATTCTTATTATTTAAAAAATTGATATTACATTTCAAATGAATTCTAATATTGTATATTTATGTTATTTTGTTATGATTGTAACATTTTATTTATCTATTCAATCAATATTTTATGGATTGTTATTTAATTATAAATATTTATTTTCTTAGCAACTAATAACATAATTTATATTTCTTAATATATGCAGGCCTATTTGGATAAATAACACTTCAACTACACTTTTTGTCGTAACAACATGAAATGTTAGTAAAAATATGTGGAAAAAAAAATTTAATATGAGCTTTATTACATAATATGTTTATACATATTTTAAAAATTTTAAGATGAGTGTTTTCGGTGCGTAGCACGGGTAAAACACTAGTATATATAATAAACTAACTAGGGGGTTCAATGAGCCAATTTATTAAGTAAAATTACCAAAATACCCCTCCAATTATATTTTAAAATTTTATGAATTCAATATACATGTATTAATTACTATTTAATGGTCATCTACTTTAATATGCGTACATTAATTGTGTCAAATTCATTATTGCATATCATTGATATTTATTATTACTTCAATATTTAAGACTCCCTCCGTTCCTTTTTAACTGACATTTTCAACTTTCAATCATATTCTTTTTTATTTGACGTTTTCAGTTTTCCATGTATATTAAATGTTTAGTTTTCCATGAAATGCCCCCAGCTTTTCATCTTTTTCTTCATAAAGGCATTAAACTATAAGGTCAATTTAGTAATTTTCTCACTGCATTAATGGTAAAACAATGCATTAACTAATCATCTTGGTCTGTGTAAAATAGTCAAAAACGACTAATATTAAGGAACATAGTGAGAATTAACAATTCATGACTAGATATTAATTATATTTAATATATTGTAATTTTAATAGTAAAACATTACTTTAACAAAATACAATATTCAAAAATTATTTCATGAGTAATATTGTAGTGAAATAATATATATATATATATATTTAAAATTATCGTTAATAAATATGAAACCTTCAATTTTTTATAATATTTTAATATGATTATTTTATGTTAATTATATGTAAAATAATATAATATAATTTGGATAAATTAAATTGTATGTTCCTTCAAAAAAATGTGTTATGTTAATATTAATTTTTATTTTTTAAAAGGCAAAAACATGCATTGAAACAGGAATAGAACACAAAGTCAAACAAACCCAAAGGATTATGCCGTTATTATTAATTAACTAAGTCGTTGTACTAGTAATTTGTACAATAAAATTTGTAACATAAATTTATGTACATGATTTTTCTTAGGTCTCTCTCTCATAATATACTGTGCACGTGTATTATTTTTAGCTATGATATACATGAACATTAAATTGAGAAGTTTTTAATAATGTCGATATGAATCGATATCTCAAAATTTGGTTTAACAATTATTATCAAACTGGAATTACCCATGAATCGAAGAGAAAAGATAGTTACCAAATTTTGCATCGAGAATCCGATCTAATATAGAAAACCCAATTATATATGGTTTAGATCATCAAAATACACTTCTTAGTATTTAAATATAACCACACTATTAATCAAATACACATTTTAATATTAGATCTAACGATTCTCATCTATCTATCTGTCCTTATTAATTTGGTCTACCGGACTACCAAAATTTTGAATAAGATTCTCTTACGTAATGATATAATTTATTCAATCGAGATTTGATAAATAATATTATTTACAAAAATACTTGCATATACAATAGTCACTGCTTTCACAAAATTATTGTATTAATTATCCATAATAGTACTTTTTTTAATATTTATAATTATATTAATTCGTATTTTTTTAATAATTTTATGTTATTAATTTTTAGACTTTATTTATTACGTTTCATACGCGCAATACATTTATGTTGTGTTTTGAGTTCTAAACATAAACATGAGTTTAAACGATTTTACGGCTCACAAAATGCACAAAATAATATTTAATGCCCGTAGAGAATTTGTAGTTTGGTCAAGATGTCGAAGAAAAACAGTATTGATATGAGTGACTATGAATTTGAAATTGATGATTTGGAGTACCTGATCAAGAACCGCGTCAACTCAAACAAAAAGAAAGATCAAGTCCTTCCAAAACTTATAGATAAAGTCCTCCTTCCAAATCTTCCTCCAGAAATTATATATGGGATTCTTGTTAAATTTCCACTGGAGAACCTCTACCAAGAATTTAGACTCGTATGCAAAGCATGGAAAAACATTATCTCAGGATCCAATTTTGTGCTTGACAATTTTGCCAGGAAAAAACGTGATTTCCTAGTACAACGTTGGTACACTTCACGCTACAAAACTTATCAATTGGAAATCAATGAAAAACACCTCGACTACAAACTACATGACCTTGAACTAAGCAACAAGGCATTGTTTAGGTCTAGTTGTTATGGCATGCTCTTGATCACAAGTTCCCGGCCACCAAAAGGGGGACTTCGGCAAGAATACAAGAAAATTGTGCTACAAGTTGTGAATTTCGTGACCAGCTTTTGTTCGACACTCCCAATGTGTCATTCAGGTTGCCGACATGAAGAATGTGGAATGGCCCTTGGATTCGATCCTTCATCCTTGCACAAATTCTTTTAAAGTGGTGCACATGTCTGATGATTTTGGTTTTGAGATTTTCACCATCGGAGATTCGAGTGATGCCTGGAAACAGATTTCAGGGCCTTGGAATAATTCGTTTGAGGGACCTTTAGGTGGATGGAGTGATCCAGTATCTATAAATGGAAGGTTCTTGTATTGGAATGTTCCCAAGTTTATTATTTTAATGGATGTGAGTGATGAAAAAACTATCAAAATTGAGCTTCCTTTTAATAGTGGTGAAGAAAGTACTATAGTATTGATGCCAACATCATAGACTATTACATAGGGACATCATCATGTAAAGAGCGTCCATCGCCTGATCTTAAATTACTTTTTCCGGTGGCTGATACAACTAATGGAGGGTTGGTGCTCATGCACACCCGTCAGAGATGTATATTCCTTTACGACATGAAAAAGAGAGAGCTGAAAAAGATTGAGGCTCGTTTAGATAATTTCATACTTCATGGAAGAAGTCTCTTTGGATTGCAGTGAGTGTTATCCTCAACAATGTAACATGCCTACAACCTCTTGATACTTAATTTTCCTATAAAACTTCTTATTGTTATTTTTATTCCTTATATTTTGTAAAATGTGATTTCTTGGTTTTAATCTTCACAAGGTTTCTTTAACTGAATAGAGACCGATCCACGCAAGTAACCAGAAATTTAATTTTACTACTAGCTCTTTTTTGTACATGTTACAGTACATATGTAGTAGCCAAAGTAATTCATGCAACCTGAAGGACTACAACTACAAAGTACAAAGGATGGTTCGTAGAATTTATAGTCATGTAGCCATGTAGGATTTTCATCACATTGCTATAAATGTATTTGTAGTTCAAGGTTTTGGTCTTATATTGGAAATGTCTTCTCCTTGTTCGTCCACCTCAATGAATTTGATTCGGTTTTTGTTGTTCATACAAATAATATCAACAGAAGCAGATATACTGCTATAGCAATGTATGCTTCTGTTATGCTTTTTAAAAAAAACAAACTTTTTTGTTTGATTTAACTTCTGCAAGCGAGTCAAAATATGACACCCCAACCATCAGAATAGGTCTATGCAGCTAATTCAATTTAGATTCACCTGCAATTTTCGACTTCCTTAGCCCACTTCTGCGCAGCTGCCAAATCCTTTTGAGCAGCTTTGGAAACCAGCATAAGTTTGGCCTTCATTTCTCTGAGGTGTGAAGGACTTCTCCCACTTCAGCTTCTCGAAATTTCTTCATGCACTATTGCAGCCAGGACACTTCAATTTTAGCTTCCTCTGCATCACGCACTTCAGTTTCCATGGCTTCCAGCTGCAATATATTGTCTTCTGCATTGTTGCTTGCTTTGAAGCCGCTTGACAATATCACATATCACTTCGAGCGTTGATGCTCTCACAGCAGCTGATGTGAACATACAATGTGCAGCAATTTCACCTTACTTGGCCAATATGGATGTTAATATAGATAGGTGCATTGGCAGCCTTCACCCTGTATCCTCTGACATCAACCGGGATGCTGCTTGCCTCGACAACTTGATCATTTTCTGATGATTTATTATTCCCTTCTTCACCATGCAAGGTCCTCCTTTTGGTCCTTTTGCCAGAAGCAAACTAGAAAAGGAAATGAATATTTACGGTAAGTGTTCTGTGTCAGAGTTTCTACTA
The DNA here is from genome assembly GCA_030848705.1 of Heracleum sosnowskyi. Lineage (NCBI taxonomy): Eukaryota > Viridiplantae > Streptophyta > Magnoliopsida > Apiales > Apiaceae > Heracleum > Heracleum sosnowskyi. Next base: position 19,525,958 of record CM061243.1, on the reverse strand, counting down.
TCAGATTACATGTTTCAAGAAGAAAGAGATGAAATAAAAAAGACATATCATAATGAACGAAGAACCAATTACCCCATCTGGCTTCAATTTGTTTCTGACAAGCCTGCCTTGCTCACAGGAAGTTGACATCCCATTCTTCCAATGTACAACAGAAGCCTGTATCAAATTTACACAAATATCATCAGTAATCATTTTTACAAGGGCCAGCTAAAAAGAAAATATATATTTTGCTTCTCCAGAGTTTTTAAATTTCAATACTTTGCTCCTGTTCCTAGAAAAAGTGCATGATAAACAAATAGATTTTGCTATGTATATATGGATATGAGGAATACGATGACCATAACAGAAATATCATCACTCAGTCTTATGACAGTACTGTATCAAGTTTTCATCACTTCTTAGGATACTTATCCAGAGAAAAGAGTTTATACTAATGACCTCACCTTTTCAATGAGATTCCCTGGATGAGAAGAACTGGCTTCAGCACCGGGGGAACCTGAATCAGGAAATTAAAAATAAAACAATTAGTCTTTTAACACTTAATAGAGATTAGGGACATGGCTGATTGGATTCCTCATTGTGATTAAGTATTCAGGAGAGAATAGTTGCACAAAAGGAAGGTGTTCAGAAGCTTGAAAAGTTCTATTGTGAATGTTGCATATAGAGCAAAAGTAGAAGGTTCTCAGATAATTTCAACACAGGTTACTAAATACCAACTGCCAGACTAAATTAAAATTATGTATGATCTGTTAAGAATGAAGATTATTCATGTCTCCCAGAGATTCAATGGAATTCAACTAATGAGTTCTATAGCAGTGCGCTAATTCAAAATTAGATCGCTGAACACAAGTCTATCAAAGTTCACTACTGTGTCTATACTACACTTTCCATAATTATCAGCCAGCAATTGAACAAAGATTTCCCAAAATGAGTCGTATAAAATGTGGTCCAATCTATGAAAAAGCCAAAGGTGGTACCAACTAAATGCTACAGTGTGACACAACCCTGGAGCGATGAAAGTTGTGTCCAGAAATATCATTGGATAGATTTCATTTAGGCAAGTCAGAAATGCTAATCAAAATCTCCTGGACATCATTAAATGTAATTTGGAGAAGGATAAAACAATCCACTAGGAATCAAAGCAGCAATGAAATTCATTTCGCTCCTCACCCTAGTGATAATTTTCAAGAACCTATTACAAACATGATGCAACTGCACATATTTACAATTTTATTGGTAGCCGACATAGTCCTAATATATATATATATATATGGGGATTGGTCCAGATCCCCGGGGATATCCCCTGCCCTCAATGTTTCATTGAGGGCACACTCAATGTTTCATTGAGGGCGCCTCAATGTTTCATTGAGGGCGGTTGTTTTTAAATAAATAATTAAAAATAGAAGAATACTAGAAAAAAATATAAAATTCATCACAAAAATAGTGGGCATGTTTTTCTGGATATTTATAAATTTAAATTCAAAATTTGCATATTTTTCTATTTTTCTTTAATTTTTCAGGTAAATTTACAATAATAATAAACATCCTCGTGCCCTCAATGTTTCATTGAGGGCGACCTCAATGTTTCATTGAGGGCGTTCGTTTAAAAAAATTAATTTAAAAATATATAAAAAGTCAAAATTAAAATTCATACACACCTAAGCAATCGCAATAACTGTTTTCCTCACGAATGTTACCTTATTTCAACTAATTTTCTAATAATTGAATTTTTTTTTACTCATTTTTAACTAGTTTGTAAATTTCCTTGAAAAATTAAATAAAATAGAAAAAGGTGAAAATTAAATTTAAAATTCATACACACACAAGTAATCGTAGTTACCATTTTTTTGACGAATTTTACCTTATTTTCATTAATTTTCTAATTTTTTAATTTTTTTCACTCATTTTAACTACTTTGTAGATTTACTTGAAAAATTAAATAAAATTGTAAAAAGAAAAATTTTGAATTAAAATTCATACACAACCAAGTAATCATACTTACTATAAACACTATCAACTACAAAAGGTTCAAAGATTTTAGTTATATAAGAGAAATATTAGAAATTTTAAAGTTTAGGGGTTACCCTAAACCCTAAACCCTAAATCCTATACCCTATAAATTATACTCTAAATTTATATATACCCAAGTAATCGTACTCACTCACTATTAACATTATAAGACACCTAAAAATAGTAGTAGTAATAACATTGTAATTAATGATTAGAGGAGAATACAGAGGGTTCAACACCTTAATGTTTCCTTACGGTCAGTCACTTTGAAAAACTAAATAAAAAAATAAGAAAATGAAAATTTTGAATTTAAATTCATACAGTACACCAAAGTAATCATACTCACTATAAACACTATCAACTACAAAAGGATTCAAAGATTTTAGTTATATAAGAGAAAGATTATAAATTTTAAAGTTTAGGGGTTACCCTAACCCCTAAACCTTAAATCCTAAACCCTAAACCCTAAATCCTATACCCTAAATTAAATTTAAAATTAATACACACACAAGTAATCGTAGTTATCAATTTTGTGACAAATTTTACCTCATTTTCATTAATTTTCTAATTGTTGAATTTTTTCACTCATTTTAACTACTTTGTAGATTTACTTGAAAAATTAAAAAAAAATTGTAAAAAGACAAAATTTAAATTTAAATTCATACTCACTATAAACACTATCAACTACAAAGTGTCGCGATTCAAAGATTTTAGTTATATAAGAGAAAAATTAGAAATTTTAAAGTTTAAGGGTAACCCTAACCCCTAAACCCTAAATCATTTACCCTAAATCCTATACCCTATACCTTATACTCTAAATTTATACATACCCAAGTAATCGTACTCACTCACTATTAACACTATAAGACAACTAATAATAGTAGTAGTAATAGCAATGTAAGTAATGATTCGAGGAGAACAAACAGAGTTCAACACCTCAATGTTTCGTTACGAGCAGTCACTTTGAAAAATTAAATAAAATATAAGAAAAGGAAAATTTTGAATTGAAATTCATACACACCAAAGTAATCATAGTCACCAAAGTAATTTGTGTTTTTAATTTTTATTAATTTGTTATAATTCATTATATAAAAAATTTAAATTTAAATTTAAATTCATATACACCAAATTAATCATACTTATACTCAAAATATAATTATTTGAATATTATAATTATTTTGAATTTTTGTTGAACTTTTAAATAATTAAATCAAGAATTTAAGGCGGAAAACTATTACTACGCCCTCAATGAAACATTGAGGGTGTCTCCTAAAATTACATTTTTGTCCTTTTACGCCCTCAATGTTTCATTGAGGGCGCCCTCAATGTTTCATTGAGGGTGTTCGTTTAATAAAAATAATTTAAAAATATATAAAAAATCAAAATTAAAATTCATACACACCCAAGCAATCGTAGTAACTATTTCAACTAATTTTCTAATAATTGAATTGTTTTACTCATTTTTAACTAGTTTGTAAATTTACTTAAAAAATTAAATAAAATAGAAAAAAGGTGAAAATTAAATTTAAAATTCATACACACACAAGTAATCTTAGTTACCATTTTTGTGACGAATTTTACCTTATTTTCATTAATTTTCTAATTGTTGAATTTTTTTCACTCATTTAACTACTTCGAAGATGTACTTGAAAAATTAAATAAAAATTGTAAAAAGGCAAAATTTGAATTAAAATTCATACACAACCAAGTAATCATACTCACTATAAACAATATCAACTATAAAAGATTCAAAGATTTTAGTTATATAAGAGAAAAATTAGAAATTTTAAAGTTTAAGGGTTACCCTAACCCCTAAACCCTAAATCATTTACCCTAAATCCTATACCCTATACCTTATACTCTAAATTTATACATACCCAAGTAATCGTACTCACTCACTATTAACACTATAAGACAACTAATAATAGTAGTAGTAATAGCAATATAAGTAATGATTCGAGGAGAATAAACAGAGTTCAACACCTCAATGTTTCGTTACGAGCAGTCACTTTGAAAAACTAAATAAAATATAAGAAAAGGAAAATTTTGAATTGAAATTCGTACACACCAAAGTAATCATATTCATCAAAGTAATTTGTTTTTTTAATTTTTTTTAATTTGTAATAATTCATTATATAAAAAAATTAAATTTAAATTTAAATTCATATACACCCAATTAATCATACTTATACTCAAAATATAATTATTTGAATATTATAATTTTTTTGAATTTTTGTTGAACTTTTAAATAATTAAATCAAGAATTTAAGGCGGAAAACTATTACTATGCCCTCAATGAAACATTGAGGGTGTCTCCTAAAATTACATTTTTGTCTTTTTACGCCCTCAATGTTTCATTAAGGGCGCCCTCAATGTTTCATTGAGGGTGTTCGTTTAATAAAAATATATAAAAAATCAAAATTAAAATTCATACACACCCAAGCAATCGTAGTAACTATTTCAACTAATTTTCTAATAATTGAATTGTTTTACTCATTTTTAACTAGTTTGTAAATTTACTTAAAAAATTAAATAAAATAGAAAAAAGGTGAAAATTAAATTTAAAATTCATACACACACAAGTAATCTTAGTTACCATTTTTGTGACGAATTTTACCTTATTTTCATTAATTTTCTAATTGTTGAATTTTTTTCACTCATTTAACTACTTCGAAGATTTACTTGAAAAATTAAATAAAAATTGTAAAAAGACAAAATTTGAATTAAAATTCATACACAACCAAGTAATCATACTCACTATAAACAATATCAACTATAAAAGATTCAAAGATTTTAGTTATATAAGAGAAAAATTAGAAATTTTAAAGTTTAGGGGTTACCGAAACCCCTAAACCCTAAATCCTTTACCCTAAATTCTATACCATATACCGTATACTCTAAATTTATACATACCCAAGTAATCGTACTCACTCACTATTAACACTATAAGACAACTAAAAATAGTAGTAGTAATAGCAATGTAAGTAATGATTCGAGGATAATAAACATGATCCAACACCTCAATGTTTCGTTACGGGCAGTCACTTTGAAAAACTAAATAAAAATATAAGAAAAGGAAAATTTTGAATTTAAATTCATACACACCAAAGTAATCATACTCACTATAAACACTATCAACTACAAAAGGATTCAAAGATTTTAGTTATATAAGAGAAATATTAGAAATTTTAAAGTTTAGGGGTTACCCTAACCCTTAAACCTTAAACCCTAAATCCTAAACCCTAAATCTTATACCCTAAATTAAATTTAAAATTCATACACACACAAGTAATCGTAGTTATCATTTTTGTGACGAATTTTACCTCATTTTCATTAATTTTCTAATTGTTGAATTTTTTCACTCATTTTAAGTATTTTGTAGATTTACTTGAAAAATTAAAAAAAAATTGTAAAAAGACAAAATTGAATTTAAATTCATACTCACTATAAACACTATCAACTACAAAGGGCCGGGATTCAAAGATTTTAGTTATATAAGAGAAAGATTAGAAATTTTAAAGTTTAAGGGTTACCCTAACCCCTAAACCCTAAATCATTTACCCTAAATCCTATACCCTATACCTTATATTCTAAATTTATACATAACCAAGTAATCGTACTCACTCACTATTAACACTATAAGACAACTAATAATAGTAGTAGTAATAGCAATGTAAGTAATGATTCGAGGAGAATAAACAGGGTTCAACACCTCAATGTTTCGTTACGGACAGTCACTTTGAAAAACTAAATAAAACATAATAAAAGGAAAATTTTGAATTTAAATTCATATACACCAAAGTAATCATACTCAGCAAAGTAATTTGTTTTTTTTAATTTTTATTAATTTGTAATAATTCATTATATAAAAAAATTAAATTTAAATTCATACACACCCAATTAATCATACGTATACTCAAAATATAATTATTTGAATATTATAATTTTTTGAATTTTTGTTGAACTTTTAAATAATTTAATCAAGAATTTAAGGCGGAAAACTATTACTACGCCCTCAATGAAACATTGAGGGTGTCTCCTAAAATTACATTTTTGTCCTTCTACGCCCTCAATGAAACATTGAGGGCGTCCAGTTTTAGATAATTTGTAAATTTACATGAAAAATTAAATAAAAATAGAAAATTGTACAAAATTTGAATTTAAATTTATACGTATCTAGAATAACAGTCCCACTATTTTTGTGCTGAATGTTATATTTTTTTCTATTATTCTTATATTTTTAAATATTTATTTAAAAATGTACGCCCTCAATGAAACATTGTGGCACCCTCAATGAAACATTGAGGGCCCACTATATATATATATATAGCAAGCATCTAACATCTTATGTCCTTGTCAGAGTGCACAAACTTCTGAAATATTGAACTATATAGCTAAAGATTACACTGCTGACGCGACACAACTCGTCAAGTTTATTCTGTTCTTTAAGAAAATCAATCTTTAATCCAAATGTGAAAGAATATTTGAATATTTCCATACGTAAGAACTAGTCAAACAGCAAAACTAGGCTAACTAGACGCTGTTTACCAGCTAGGTGAAGATACTATTGGTGGCCTGGTATCTTCCGTTGCCTTGCTGTCTTCCTCCTATCAGTAAGCATATTCTCAATTTCAATTTAATGAACAAGACAAAATAAGAAATTTTAAAGATAAATAGTCCCATAAGCTATATGCATTGTGCTTCACTCACATATTCAACTATTTCCCAGCGTTCTGTTTTTCTTCATCGCCATCAACATATTCCACCTGTGAAGGATACAACAACTAATTATTGATCAGATTTGAATTCAATCCATCTCTTATTTACTCAATAAAACAAATGATTTTAAAATGAAGAACTATTCTCTCCTCAATACTTAATAACAGCAATGCAAAAGGCAGCAAAAGCCTAAAATATAATGTGATCAAAAGGGTGCAAAGCAAGCCATGGCATTCCAAAGTTACAGAATAATAGAAAGAGGGGTCTCAATGTTGCTTTTCATCTTGGTCGGATAATTGATCGGGAGTCAGGAATCAGAGCTGGAGTTCCTTCTGGAGAGATATATTCAATGGACTACATCAAAGTTTAAGGATGTGGAAAAAGGTTCTTTTATGTTGAAGTTTGTTTGCTTCACTACAGGATTTCCTTCTAAGTATTTCTATGGGAGCAAGCCACTTTTACAATAACCAATATTGGGCATGCCATCGGACCCATATATAATGGGCCAATAACACCCATATATTGGGTAAAGTGCCAAGAGGGTCTAGGGAAACACAAAACAGGCAGATAAGGTAAATTATAATAATAGCTGAACTTGAATCAAGCCCCAAGCAGGTATGCACTCTTGAAACATATGCGCTTTATTGTCCTACATATTTCATGGTTCTAGTGTTAATTACTGGGAGTGACAAAAATCTCCCGAGGGGGCAAGTAATTCATAGGAACTTCTAATCCGTGTTACTGCATTTTCAGGACATTCCAATCTAGAAAAATGTTGCGGATACAGTTATAATTTTCAAGAAAGTACATCGATACAGCTTGTAAAAACATCATGAAAATGTAAAGGATGATGTTCATTAGTACTCACTGGTCATCTGATGGCCACCAAACCTTTATCTTGCGACCAACCAACTCTTCACCCTGATCCTGAGCAGGAACATTTTGATCAAATCAAACTTCAAAGAGTGAGATTTTCATGTACAAGATTCTTGTAATTAAAACAAAAATTGATGTAGAAAAAATATATAAGAATCAAATTTCTTCTAAAGCAGTTAATTTCTACTGCAAATTGTTGGAATAAAGAACTTATAAGTTGTTAACAACACAGCAGGAATTATACCTCCCCATCCAAATAATCAGAAGACAACTTTAGATGACATAACAACACTCCTATATTATTTTTGCAACATACCTTTGCTGCTCCACTAAACTCAGACCCATCACCGGGTTGTTCAGTAGCATGCCCAATTGGAGCACTCATGCCTAGTTTTTGTAAACCAGCATCAAGTTGCAAGACTGGAAACTCCGTTCTTGTTTCCGGAGAACTTCTAATGCCATCTGTTTTGGAAGGAGTTGAATCTTCTCCATGTATCTCAGCAGCATCTCCAGTTCCTTCTGTTTCATTTTTCTTTAGGGCCCTTTTGCGTTTTGGTTCCACATCACCTTGAGATGCAGTATTTGTCACACCTTTCTTCCTCTTTCCCCGGGAATTCCCAGTGCTTCCAGATATTTTAGGAGCTACTCTCGCAGGCGTTTTTTCATTCTCAGTATTGATCAGGTCTTCTGCAGAAATTGACAATAAACTGATAATAACAGATTTGAAAGAATAAAGCCAAATTCAAATCCCATGGAATTCTGAGCATGTCAACACAGTTCTTCAAGACTTTCTGCCCTAATTCCCATGAAAGGGGAGAAACGTTCTGAAAACCCCAAGAGAAATAAATACATGAAGAGAATAAAAGGACCTGATTTTCTCTTTTCACCCTCTTCAGAAGAAACCTCAGAAGTTCAAATGAACATTCTTCGCTTTCCTCTACAATCAAGGTCATTATTCTCTCCATATCTGATAATCTAGCATCAGGTTGGCTGCAATTGAAAGTTGGACATGAAGAAAATTTATATGATACAATCAAAATATTTTTAATATTCTGCATGTTATAAATCAAGGTTAGCTAGATTAAACTAACTCCCTGATGCATACCTCTTCGTGTCAAGAAACTGTTCAAACATTTTAAGTATTAAATCATCCAATTCAAGGTCCAACATTAGTACACAGAGCCTTCTGCTTGCAAGGGTTCTGAGAACTAAAACGGCTCTTAAGTAACTGTGAGCTGAAAAAATTCTTATCAAGGTCCAACATTAGTCCAATTCAAGGATAGTATATATTTGCAAACACATTGGGTAATCCTTAAACTGTAAATTATGTATAGTGGTGGTATATATTTGCAAAATGTAGCCAAAAACAGCTAATTCTCATAATAAAAATAATGCAATACATTCATACACAATCTAAACCACAAACATACTACAATCTAGAGATAAAAATTATCACTTGCATACAGAGGACTTGAAAAACTAAACCACAAACATACTACAACAACTCCAAACTAAGATTAGAAATAACATCAAATAACAAAACAATTACACAATCACGCTCGATTTCTTTAAGCTTTTCCTTTTCCCTTCCCCTTCACTTCTCATTTCTTTGCAAAAGTAGGAAAAACTGATTTGCAATCCTCGTTACCTCTTCCTTCTTATTTGTGTTTCGGTGAACGGAGTGGCATAGTTTGCCACCGCTGTTATCAAATGCCCTCCGTTATCAAATGCCCTCCTCTGACAGTTGCTATTGTAACAAGAAAACTCGTACGAGTCTTTATCCATAGTGGTTGATTTGTGATAGTATAGTAGTTGAGCAGCCATATATATAAGGAGGAGAGCCTCATCGAGTCATCATCGTTTATTGTCTCATCGTTTATTTGTCCAACCACAAACAAAGCATTAAAGTATGGAAAAAGTAAAAAGGCAATTTTACTTTAAAGATGTAAAAATAAATGAGAACCATAAAAAGTTTATTTACATCGAAAATATAAAAAAAATTACAAAATATATTTTAGTACTAAATACTACTAAGAAATTAGTTACCCGGATAAATATGATAAAATTATTATAATCTAATGATTTAGAATTAAATTTGTTATGGATTAAAAAACGTGCTTTGTGAATTTATTGCTAGGATTAATGAGCTTCGAGCTTTAATGGCTGCACTCGTGTATCCGGACTAAATTGGTCCTCACAAGATGCCTACGTATCTCAAATCGTTATTGAGAATCAAGCCAAAGACGTCGTTCTGATTGTAGGATCAGGAACCTTATATAGGCGTCTGGAGCCTAGTATTTATGGTACGTTTGGGAGTCTTAGCGAATAAGTCTCCTTTTTGATATTGGATAAACATTGTATTTCTTGCTGAATAAGTCTTTTCCTTGTTGATAAAGGCTATGACTCATTAATTGGGATTCTGGATCCTTCTTTGACAAATTTACCATATTTTGGACTCATTTCATGAGCTGTATATTTTCCCTATTCATTAATTACGAAATTAATGAATAATCAGGGTTTCGGGCCTTGAATATTGGGCCGTGTTCTTGGACCAATTCGGGTCTAATTAATATGTCATTAATTGTATTTTTAGGGTTATTTTTAGCCCATATCATTTGCCTCCCAATTTCTAGGAAAACTTTTCAAGCTTTCGTAGAAATTATATTGACCTTTTTCGAGATTCGGGGTCTTTTTATCCTTTACCTAGGACTTTATTTACACTAGTGTTTCACAAGTATCGTATTGTTGCAAAGTGTGGAGTGACCTACACATTTACGACGATTGTTGCCTTATTCGAGGCTAATTTGACATTTATATGAAATATTCCTAATATTTAAGGAATTTCCATGTACCCACGGGTATTTTGAATAATTATTCCTAATATTTTAGGAATTTTCATATACCCACAGGTATTTTTAATAATTATTCCTAATATTTTAGGAATTTTCATGTACCCACAGGTATTTTAATAATTATTCCTAATATTTTAGGAATTTTCATGTACCCACAGGTATTTTAATAATTATTCCTAATATTTTAGGAATTTTCATGTACCCACAGGTATTTTTAATAATTATTCCTAATATTTTAGGAATTTTCATGTACCCACAGGTATTTTTAATAAATATTCCTAATATTTTAGGAATTTTCATGTACCCACAGGTATTTTAATAATTATTCCTAATATTTTAGGAATTTTCATGTACCCACAGGTATTTTAATAATTATTCCTAATATTTTAGGAATTTTCATGTACCCACAGGTATTTTTAATAATTATTCCTAATATTTTAGGAATTTTCATGTACCCACAGGTATTTTTAATAATTATTCCTAATATTTTAAGAATTTTCATGTACCCACAGGTATTTTTCGAAATATTTTTTGAAATATTTCAAAAGTGCTAACTAGCATATAATATTTCCCAAATTAAGAAAATAATTTTAAAAATTATTTTCTATTTTTTCAGGACTTTTCTGAATTTTCTAGAAATTTTAAATAATATTTTGCTATTTTATTAGCAACTTTCACAATTTAATTTGCTTTTCTTTAATTCTTGTCTCTTTTCTTGTATAGCAGCAGATGGACCTGTTCCCCGTGGGGGAGCAACAGTGAGCACGTGTCGGCCAGGGTCTTCATCGTTTGTTTGGCCAGGAGAATGCGCGGGTGGCGTGGCTTACCCCCGCGTAGAAGGCAGGCCAAGAAAGCACGCGTCCCAGGCTGCTTCCTGGGCGCGGTTCGAGAATTAATAATAATAATTTTTTTTTTTTTTTTTTTTTTTTTTGGGAATTCATTTTATTTGTTTTAACAGAATAAAAAGATAGGCTGGTGTGTGTGTAACCCCCGCGTTGAAGACTGCTTTCCAGGCGCTGTTCGATAATTTTGTTCGCTTTGCTTTTGTCTCCTGGGCGGCGTTCACCCCCGCGTACAAGGCGGGGTCGTGAACCACGCTTGTAAGGATGCTTCCTGGGCGTTGTTCGATTAATATTTTTTTGTTCGCTTCGCTTTTGTCTCCTAGGCGACGTTCACCCCCGCGTACAAGGCGGAGTTGTGAACCACGCGTGCCGGGACGCTTCCTAGGCGTTTTTATACCTTTATTTTTGTCAATTTTTCCTTTGTCTCCTGTGCGGTGTTCACCCCCGCGTACAAGACGGGATTGTGAACCACGCATCCCAGACGGTCTCCTGGGCGTCTTTGCCTCCTAGTCATTTTTCAATCCTTGATTTTCCAAATATCTTCTGAGCGTTGGTCACCCCCGTGTACAAGACGGGGTTGTAAAACACGCGTTCCAGACGGTCTCCTGGGCGTCTTTGCCTCCTAGACGGTCTTCTAGGCGTTTTTTGAGGTGTTTTTTACCTCAATTTTCGACCTTAATTTGGTCCTAGGTTGAACAAAACGACCTCAACTTTTTATGTATTTGAGAGGTCGTTACCCTTCAACCTCGTTTAAGGTTTCAACAACGCCAAACGTGGCTTACAGATACAAGAACTAACTTGAGTTCTAATACCTTAAGTTTCACATCGAGAGGCCTTCGTGAACGAAGACAGACATAACGTTTCACTCGTTTCTTTAATTTGAGCTTGCAGTATATCGAATCGAAGCTCGTTCTGAGCTCTACTTCCTCGAATTTTCAGGGGTTTCAACCCGTATATTAACCTTCTTCCAATAGTCCTCTTTAGGCTTTTAGTTTGAGCTTGAGGTCTTTAGGACTACAATTGATCTTCCGATTTTAAGAATCGTGGTCTTCATGACTTTTTAATCTAAATTGGGGATCCATTTCGAGGCAGCTTGCCTTTTTGGCATACTTCTGATACTTCTTCTTGCCAATGGAGGAGTCCGAGCCTACTGATGACTTCATAGAGGACTTAGATGCCCATGTCCTTGACAAGGACTCGTCTGATGACTTAGATCAGATTTTATTGGCCATGCATGTCCCTATATCTTGCTTTTATTCAGGGTCCTTTCATGGACTTTAAGATTTATTTGATGCTTGTAACATAACTCTTTGAACCTTCGGGATCTTCTATCCATGCATGTTATTTTTTCGATACTTCTTCTTCGGGGTTTATGCAACTTATTTATGCATTTCTATTTTGTCATTCTTGCTCACTTATATTTATTTAACTTATCTTTTGTAAGGCAATTCCTAGTACTTGGCCTCTTGAATGGGCTGACACTTTGATCAAGTGCTATTGGTACAACTTGCTCTTTAGTAAAACAATAAGGAAATTCCCAAACAAAGATAAGTAATAAAATAGTGAAAAAGAATCTTGAAATATTTTTTGAAAAGAGGGTTCGACCCTTACATAGTATTTTACTTCCTACTAAGAGCTTAAGAGCTCTGAATGGTTTCGTTGACCTTATTTCTACTTGTACTATTAGTGGATCCCTTAAGGAAACACTTAAACATAATAAACTTTTTAAATTTGAGGCATGTCAAGTTTTTGGCACCTCAGTCCCTTCAAGGGTTCATGCAACAATGCTCCAATGTAAGTGACTTTGTCTGGTTCTCCCGGGATTAGGGGAATAGGAATTAGATCCTCGGTTGGCTTTCCCCTTCTTTCTTCATCGTCTTTTGAATTCAAAACCTCGATTGGGAGAACCTGCCCCCCGACTCCATCAGGCCTTAACGCGGCTACATAGCAATTCCTAGCCATCTTTTGATCTCCTTGTTCTTCACCGACCCCGTTCCTTGTTGGGAACTTGATTTTCAAATGGTAAGTTGAGGCAACAGCCTTGAATACATGAAGGCCTGTCCTACCAAGGATTGCATTATAAGTCGAGGTTGCCTTTATCACCACGAAGTTCAGCATTTGAGTTGTTGTTTGTGAACCTTGCCCTATTGTCATAGGGAGCTGAATAGTTCCCTCTACTTTAGATTCAACCCCATTGAACCCGTATATGGGCATGTTTGAAGGAGTCAGTTGCGAATCAGTATATCCCATCTTGATGAAGGCATCATGGAACAAGATGTCCACGGAAGCTCCGTTATCAACCAGAACCCTCTTGGTTTTAGAGTTACCTATTACAGGTATAATGACCAACGGGTCGTCATGGGGGAACTTCACCCCTTCAAGATCAGAATCATCAAAGGTAATAGCCACTTCTGTCTTGGCACGTTTCGGTGCTTCTCCTACAACAGTCATTACCTCTCGGGCATAAGCTTTCCTTGAGTTTCGGGAGGACCCAGCAGCAGTCGGTCCTCCAAATATCATGTTGATGACAGGCCCTCGGGGCTTAGGAGTACGATCTTGGTCGTTGTCCCTCCTATCATAGTCTTTCCTTTCATAGTTTCCTTGTTGATTTCCTCGATTCCCATCCTTAGTGAACTTATCGAGTTTTCCTCTTCGGATTAAGAACTCAATCTCATCTTTCAGTTGTCTACAATCGTCGGTATCATGACCAACTTCTTTATGGAAACGACAGAATTGATTCTTGTTCCGTTTCTCCAAGTCGGATCTTAGCGGCTTTGGCCATCGAAGATCTTCTTCCTTCTCAATTTCCATCAGAATTTGATTTCTTGAGGTGTTCAACCTTGCATATTCATCGAACCTGGGTCCGAAGTTGTTCCTTTTAGGTGGAGAGTCAGAATCTTTCGTTGTCCTGGGATATTTGTCCCTAGCGTCATACTCTTGAGTCTCCTTTCTCTTTTTTCCGTTTTCACTTGCTTCCACAGTGGGTTCATATTTTCTCATGCTCTCCTCAGCCTTGATGTATTTTCCAGCTCTATCTTGTAGTGACAACATGTTTTCGGGGGGATGCTTAGCCAAAGACCTCCTGAAGTGGTCATCGGTAGTTCCTTGCTGTAGGGCTATCATAGCCACTTTATCTTCCAAATCTGGGACTTTTATAGCCTCCTTAGTGAATCTACTCAAGTATTCTCTCAATGTTTCATTCTTGCCTTGTCGAATCCCCATAAGAGAGGCGGAACTTTTCTCATGTATCTTCCCACTAACAAATTGATTGATGAACGCCTTACTCAACTCTTTGAAGGATCCAATAGAATTGGGCGGAAGGCGACTGTACCAACGTTGAGCCATGCCCGTCAGGGTTTGTGGAAACGCCCTACACTTTACAGCGTCATTGGCAGGCTGCAACAGTAGTGCATTTGAGAAGGTTCTTACATGATTTGCGGGATCTCCCGTTCCATCATAAGCTTTGATGGTTGGCATTTTAAACTTTCTGGATATAGTGGCCTTCATTATCTCTTGAGTGAAGGGTGGTGTAGGATCATCAGGATCTCCTAGGGGCAACAAAACAGTAGGATCACCCCTTGGGGCTTCAGCCCTCTTGGTTCTCCTTGACGGTGGATCCAAATTGATTATCGGGACTCCTCCCGTTCCTTGGTTTTGTGTCCTTGCGGCTTCTTCTTCAGCCAGTAGCTTCTTGAGCCTTGCAGTCTCGGCTTCATGGGCCGCTAGTTTCTCCCTTGTAGTTTGGGGTCGTTCTCTATTGGTTTGAGAAGAACGTCTCCTTCTTGGGGCAACATCCTCCCCAGTTGTATAACCCTCGTCCTCGGTATAGGGACCTGAGTAATCTTGAACGAAAGGGGTCTGTCGAGTTTGTTGATTTTGGGGTCCCAGACCTTGAACGTAAGGGGGCACATATGCCTCATGGTAGATTGGATTAGTTCCACTACCGCCCGCCGTGGGTCGAGGGGGCATACCATAGCTTGGCATCCCCAAAGTCTGAGTCGCGTATTGAGGAAGGTCAGTAGTATGGAGTTGAAGGCTTCTCGGTGCATTCATGATGAGTGGAGAAGTCGAGATTGGTTGCTGGTGAACGGTCTCTTGTGGATTAGATCCATGAATAACCATCTGCAGGGGATTCGTCCCTTCAACCGAAATCGGGATTTCCGGTCCTTGAGTGTTGGTGGGGATATTCGCCCCTTGAGTGCCAGTAGTCGGCGGTGGTTGATTTCCGTGAGTATCAGCCTCAGAGGTGATAGGGCGATCCTCAGGAGTTTGAGTATCCCGAGCTGTTCTTCGTGTGTTTGCCATGGTTGATGTTGTCTTCCCACAGACGGCGCCAAATGTTATGGATTAAAAAACGTGCTTTGTGAATTTATTGCTAGGATTAATGAGCTTCGAGCTTTAATGGCTGCACTCGTGTATCCGGACTAAATTGGTCCTCACAAGATGCCTACGTATCTCAAATCGTTATTGAGAATCAAGCCAAAGACGTCGTTCTGATTGTAGGATCAGGAACCTTATATAGGCGTCTGGAGCCTAGTATTTATGGTACGTTTGGGAGTCTTAGCGAATAAGTCTCCTTTTTGATATTGGATAAACATTGTATTTCTTGCTGAATAAGTCTTTTCCTTGTTGATAAAGGCTATGACTCATTAATTGGGATTCTGGATCCTTCTTTGACAAATTTACCATATTTTGGACTCTTTTCATGAGCTGTATATTTTCCCTATTCATTAATTACGAAATTAATGAATAATCAGGGTTTCGGGCCTTGAATATTGGGCCGTGTTCTTGGACCAATTCGGGTCTAATTAATATGTCATTAATTGTATTTTTAGGGTTATTTTTAGCCCATATCAAAATTAAACTAGCCTATAACCCGTGCAAAATACGGGCGACTTTAATATTAATTTTGAAATTTACTTTTAAAATTTTTGAGATTTTAATACTTTTGAAAATGCTACCTTTTTAAAAATAATTAAAAGTACTACTTTAATACTTCAAATCTAAAAACAACTAATAGATTTTATAAAAATTTATTAGCTTAGTAAACATGTTAGTCAAGGTAACCGTCCAAATTATCAATATATTTTGTTATAATATTATAAATCTTTTTAAAAAAAAACTTGTGTTTTTGAATTCTAACTAAAGTATATATAATTGAAAGAGTTTATAGTTATGTAATATATGCGTGACAATTGAAAATCAACACTTTCAATGTTTCGACTATTATATAATAGTATAGATAGATAGATTAAATAGAATAAATTACCGAAAATCGAAAATCAAAATTTTCAATATTTTGGTTATTATATAATAGTATAGTATATAGTATAGATAGATGTTGTATGCGATAATTTTAGAAAATAATAAATTTTAGTTAGAAAATATAAAAAAGAATATACGCTTTGGCTAACAAAAGTATTCGGTTAATTAATTATTAGTATTTATAATATTAATATTTTATGTTACTAAATAGAATTGCCTGTGATATTTTTGAAAAATGTGATATTTTACTTATGAAAGTTTTTAGTTTGAAAATATAAAAAAGAATATACGCTTTGGTAAAAAAAGCTAATCGGTTAGTTATTAATAATTATAAATATTATTATTTTATTTCGTTAAATAGAACTGCCCATGATACTTTTGGAAAATGAGAGGTTTTAGTTAGGAAAATAGAAAAATAAAAATTTTAGTTAGAAAATATAAAAAAGAATATACACTTTGGCTAAAATAGGTAATTGGTTACTTATTATCAATTATTATTTTATTTTATTATTTTAATAAATGAAACTATTTGTGATATTTTTGGAAAATGAGGGGTTTTAGTAAGAAAAATAGAAAAGTTTATAAAGGTAATTGCCGTGATATTTTTGGAAAAATAAGGGAATTTTTCAGAAAAAATAAAAAAAGTAATGTATTTTATGTGAAAAAGGTAATTGATTATAAATAAGTAATATGATTATTTAATACTATATTTTTATAAATAAGTATGGGTAATTAAGTAAAAACACGAAGTACAATTAAGTAAGGACAATTAAGTAAAATCACAACATACCAAAAAATATTTAGTATTACAGTAGAACCTCGATAAATGAATGTTCAATAAATGAATAACCTCGTCAAATGAATATTTTTTACGGTCCCAACTTGGGACAATAGAGTAAATGAATAATCTCGCTAAATGCATTAATGAATAAATTTTATTGAAATCTTTAAAGGCCCTATGTAAACATAAATGAATATTCACTAAAATTAAAATAATATATATTTTTATGATATATGTCATCTAGTCAAAAAAAATTATAAATTCAAATATAATTTAATAGACTCTAAGTATATTACTAATACAATCGTATGAACACTCTCAAGTATATTAAAATAGTACAAGAATACTATACTTAATTTATATGTATAATTCATGTATGCATATTATTGAAAGTGAATAAAATATATGGTAAGAATTTTAAATTTTTAACAATTATATTTATCTTCTAGTTACATTCGAATATTAAATTTTAAAACATCATTATCATATTTAAAAAAATAAAAATATTATCTAAATGAATAAATATTCATTTATCGATAATTGAATAAAATATTCATTAATCGATAAATAAATAATCTCGTTAAACGAATATATTTTTTTGGTCCCAAGTGTATTCATTTATCGAGGTTCTAGTGTACATCCAATGGCTCTTATTAATTTAATTTAAATGATCTAACGGTTAGAGATTGGATTACCAAATTATGGAGGACCAGACTACAAACCGACTACAAAACTTTTTAATGTTTCGTCCTTAATATAATAGTATAGATAGATTAGTATTTATTTGAATAAAAGCTTATAAAAAATATAATAAAAAATTTATAAACTACACACATAATTAATAGTATTTATTTTAATCAAATAAAAGAGTTATATTAATCACATTTTAAGTTGCAGAACCCGGTTCAAATTGTCTTACCTTTTTTGCTCCATAATCAATGTCCTAGAAATCAGAATTAATCGGTTGAAATACCGATTTAGGATTAAATGGTAAATCAGGAATTAATTGGAGTAAAAATCAAATAAGTTTTAATATTATAAATATTATTTAATGTATTATTCTAATTTTGTTAGTTATTTATTAACTAATACATATTTACGATATCATAAAATTTATAACTATTCATATGATTAAGGGATTTTGTAATATGTGCCAATGGTCACACAATAAGAACTTAGTTGGCATTGGCATTTTGTGATTGATTTTAATTTCATTAATAATTGTGGCCCCTGCACAAAAAACCTTAAAAAATAAAAATTAGTCAACTTATGAAAAAATAAATAGTTGTTAGAAAGTGCGCACACATTAGAAAAAAGACCGTTTGACAAATATGTTATTTGATTCAAAATAATTTTCTACAAATACTCCGATTAAGAATTACTCGTAAAAATTAATCAAATTTTAAAAAATGGATCAATCGACTAAATCGAGAATTTTATAATCATGCCCGTACGTATACATATGCGTGAACTACCCCCATTTTATTATTTGGATTGTGTACGTAAATGAGAATAATTTAAAATGTGAACTTATTTCACGTTTGCCCATGCAAGGAGTTAGGTGTACATAGGGTTGTAAACGAACAGAGCCGAACCGAGTTTTGTCCGAATCGAGCCGAGCTTGATTTTTTTTAAAACGAACCGAGTCGAGCCGAGCTTTCTAATCGAACGAAAAATGATGTTTGTTAGGATTTATGGGTGATAGCTTAGAAGATAACTTAACTTTATATTTTGTAATACTTAATTTTATTAAGTAGAACATACTGTCACAGCCATAGTATGTTCTTGTAGCCATTTCATTTACTGTAATAATCTTGTTTATAAATCTTGGAAGAAGTTCATTCATTTGTTCAAGCCTCAAGGAGTATATCAGGATGACATCAAGAATAAATGTTATTGTCATGGCACTGACAGTAAGGTTACCAGAAGACAACATGTTGCAAGTCACGACAGTATATTCACTCTGACAGCAACATTGGCGGAAGCCCTGAGACAACAATTTTACCTTAGTCTTACAGCAACTTTGGAACTCCTGACATCATCTTTTGCGGGGATTTTTTACTGTCACCAAAAGCACATTCTTGTGATAACAAACTTGAAGATCAGGATACTGTCTCCAAGGGATAATCTTTGTATTGGGGATTTACCCAGTCAAACATGTGATAGTTTGGAAGTTCAAGAAACAGGCGTGCTGCAGTATCCCAACACTGCATCAGGTCTGCAAGACTACGATAGAAGCTTGAGAGATCACATGACAAATCTCACCAATTCAAGAGTATGACAAATCAACATCTACTGAATTGTGTTAGCTAAAAATAGAATGTATCTAGATTGCTTTTTCCAGTAATGATAAACTTGTTTGTATAACAATTTAGGTAAGACTCGCGGGTAGACAATTTGTAAGAAGCTGCCACATGAAAATGACAGCAACTTCACAAACCCGTGATGATAGAGATAGGATTAGTTTACTTAGACTATCTCTCAATTCATTCAATGTATCACTCGAGAAATTGAAGCTCAAGAAAACTGACATTTTCTTGAGGTTGTAGCAACACATTGCAAAATAAATAAAACATTTATTTTGTGAGAAAATCTCTAGTGTCTACTTGTATTTCCAATTCTTAAACTGATAAACGGTAATCTTAGTTTTGGTTGTTGAAACGTAGATTGAAATTTATCAGTATTGCATTCAACCCCCCCCCCCCCCCCTTCTGCAATAGTCAAGGACCAACAACTGGTATCAGAGCAAACAGATTGTTCTACAAATCTGAGATCATGACAAGTTTGTAGAAGTCAAGTAGCATAAAGATCCCAGCTTTTGATAAAGAGAATTACAATGTGTGGAAAAGAAAAATCTTATTGTTTATCAAAGCTGCGAATCCATTATACTTGGGTATCCTCCAAAATGGTCCCTTTGTTCCACAGAAGGAGATTGAAGCCTCGACTGTGGACGGTGTTCTTATTCCAGCACACTGGGTTGCTAAATCACCTTCAGAGTTTCTGAAGGCAGAAAAAGAGAAGGTGGCCTTGGATGATTACTTGCAACTCATCCTACTGGATGCTCTCACTTTGGACAAAGCCATGTGTGGGAATGTCATTGGATGCTCATTAGCCAAGGATATGTGGAATAAGATTGAGTTACTATGTGAAGGAAGTGAAGAGGTAAAAGACAATCAAAGACAGATTCTTATCTCACAGTATGAAGCTTTCATGGCAAAGTCAGGAGAAAATCTAACAACGATGTTTGAGAGATTCAGTAAACTGCTGACTGAGCTACAGATACATGGCAAGTACTATGATAGAAAAGAGTTAAATGTAAAGTTCTTACTCACACTTCCCGAGCACCTAGAGCACAGAATCACAGCTATAAGAGAAGGAAGAAATCTAAACAATGTTTCCCTTGAAACATTATATGGTGTGCTTAAATCATACGAGCTTGAATTTTTCCAGAAAAGAGCTATACAATCTGGATCAAGAGGAAAGATGGTAAATATGTCTGGTGCTCTTGTAGCTCATGTACCAAGAATCACTCATGTGACGCCCTCCAAACCCGGGGTACAGATTTGGGGAGTCACTCGACGAACGAAACATAATATACCTGGATATAACACATGCATAATATAATAATGACATAAAACACCCCTTAACCAAGACCGCATCCAGATTATGGCATTGAACAAGCTTCTAAGTTATATTATTAATACAAACAAGTTTTCAGAGTTATTATTGCACAACTTAAAGTTCAAAGCTATCAAAATAGACAACTACCCTGTCAATGACAACCACTCGAGGTGATCTCCTAGCTGCTAGAGAACTATCGCTCGCGCTGTGTCTACTCATACTCTCGCTTCACTGGAATAGGGTTAGAAACAAAACAAGTATGAGCCACATGTGCTCAACAAGCATGATATATATCAATCACATTTCCATAATGAAAGGAAAATCACAATTATTTGAATCAACAATATCTAAGCCAAACATATGTTTTTTAACAATTTCAATTGAAGTAAATGGGATTAGAATTGGACTTCTACATTTTTCAAATCAAAAGGTTGAGCTGCTGATCAGTCACGCATCAACCCCGGACTTGCTTATAACAAAGTCCTCCACTAGGATCCTTGGCCTTAAGTAATTCCGATCATGAATATGGTCCGACCATTATTGGTCCCATTTTTAAAAACATGCCAATTCTATCATAGAGTATAAACAATAACATGCTCCACAGGTTAAGTACAAAAAGACAGGAATAATAGTTGCAAAAGAGCTTCAACTGCTCAATATCAAATGAGATTCGAGAAATAAGTTCGGAATGGTTTCAACGGTACAACGTAATCATTTAAGAAGGTGAACAATGGTTATAGTTAATACAAAATGAATTGAAGGTAAAGGTAAAGGTTTCTGATATTCAACACGATTGTGGATTAATCAAAGAATTAGGGATATTCAAGGAAATAGCATCAGTTGCTCAAATACGGGGTAAAAATTGAATAATCTGAATTGTTCTGATGGTAACAGGCATATAATCATTGAAAACAATATCAATTGAACAACAAGTAAAGGCACAGATACTTGTCTGGTCTACGTAGCTGACTGCAATCTATCGCACTTATCCTACCTTCTCATTTCCCTTGCCTCGGGAACTCGATTCTATAATAAACAACTCAATAGTAAGTCTAACTATTCCCGTTCTAACCTCGACATATACTCATAACCATTTTTAAGTCTAAACAAGTAATTAGGTATTTATTAGCATTTATTGAACGCCCGATCTAATTTACGATACTCAAAACTTAGACACTAGCCCTTGTACAAAGCATTTACGGATATTAGAACACATTATTCAACTTATATAAACCATATATCACTTATAAATATTTTTAAAACAATATTCGATGCTTATTTGAAATTAAATAAGTCACAAACAATTTTTAAATCAAAAATCGGATTATTAATCCCAATATAAGTATTTAAAAACAATTTAATCAATTAATATAAAATTAATTGACAATTTCCAAACACTCAAACAATTTTTAAATAAATAAACCAAGCTAGAAAATAATTAAAATTAATTTAAATTAATTAAATCTAATTAATAATTAATTAATAAGAATTAACTGATTAATAAAATTAATCAATTAATTAAATTAATTAATTATTAATAAAAAAATTAAAATAATTAAATTTAATCAGTTTTCGAATTTAAATAATTAATTATAATTTTACAAAATTTTCTGAATATAAAAATGTATTTTTAAAATAAAAATATGATTTTTATAAATATTTAAACTATTTTCGAATTATTTTTAAAAATAAAATCCAAAAACGGTTTTCTGAAAATGAATTAGGGTTTTGAAGATTGAAACCGGGTCAGAAAACGGGTCAACGGGTCGGGTCACGGGTCACCAAGAACAAACCGGGTCGCCAAGAACTTGTCGGAAAATTCCCAGAATCCGGTGACATGCCCAGAATCCGGCGAGCCAAAAACTTAACAAAAATTGGGGTTTTTGATATCAAAACACTCCTTATAAACTCAGCAATACATTCCGACCAAGATCATACCAAAAACAACGCCGGAACTCCAATCCCGACTAAACTCCGGCGAGCTTAAACAAATTTTCCGATCTAGCTTATTTCTACATGAAACTTCACGTTCTTTATGTTAAAATGAAGCTAAGAACACATACAACAAATGTAATAACCCGAATTTTTGGTAAAATTAAAACTTTTCTTATTATGATTAAGTGCATCAGTGAATAGTGAATTTGGTGGATGAATAGTGATTTTGAGGGTTAAGAAAATTTTTCATGCCACCTATGTACGAGACGTAGTGTGGATATTCCGAAGTCATGTTAGTGATCTACGGAGTAAATAAGTGAATGCAAAGACGATCGGAATTCAGAAATTCCAAATTTTATTTTGGTGTAGTATTTGACCGGACAGTGAATTATATATTATTATATTCAAGAAATGAGATATTAAATTTGAGGATTTGAGGATTTAATATTTTGGAATTTTATTATTTTTATTAAAGTCGATTTAAGGATTCGATTGTTGGAGTGAATAGTGAATAGTTACTATTCACTGCGAGAATCGCGTAGAGTTTATTCGCTCTTTTTAGGAAATATTTTCGAATCGTTACAAGAGGAACAAAAACAAGGATGAATAGTAACATTGATGAATAGTACTCCAAGGTGAATAGTAAAATTTTATAGTCTCCGATTGATCCTATATTTCAGCGGAAGTTCAGGAATAATAAACGGTTACTAATCGTGTAGTCAGAAATCGCAAACGAAAACGAGAATCGAAAATCCGTTCGAAGGAGCAACCTTGTACATATTATAACTCCCTTTCTTCCCTATCTCCTCCTTGATCAGCATCATCTTCATCATCACCCTCGAAGAATGTTTTCTGTTGAGCTGTGGGTTGATGTGAATTCTTGATCATATAGTAAATGTGCTTCATCCCTTCATTGAGATGCTTCATTCCTCCTTCAATCTTTGCAAACCTTTGTTCATTAAACCACTGATTTTCATCAACAGTTTGCTGAATGTAGTCCACTTGAGTAGTAATAGAAGCAATCTGCTGAGCATTTGAAGTTGTAAGATCAGAAACGTCTGAAGCCACCAGTACTTGAGATTGTTGAACAACATTGATCTTTGGTAGGAGAGTAGTCTTCAGGCCTTCAATATCATCTTTAATCAAACCCGGCTGATTTGTTACAAAGGTGGAAGAAGAAGACCGTTCAACCACTTGTGTTTTAAGAATGTCCTTCTCAGCCTGGGTTTCTTGCAGTTGTTTCTATAGAGCAGCTATCTGAGCTAACAAAGAAGCAGTGTTTGTGTTAGTGTGTGCACTCACTTCAATTTCTTTCAGTGGTGTTTCACTCAACTCACGTGCTTGTGTATCACTCTCCGTTTGATATTGATCTCTAATCACTAGCTGTCTATCCAAATTCTCAGATGATGTACCTGCAATAGAAATCACCCTAGCCCCTTCAAGAGAGGTCAGTGGTGGTGCAATGGGAGTTCGCAAATCCTAATCCCTGGTTGAGTCTGTCAAAATATTTGACATTGTAAACTGAATTGCTTCAGTGACAGACTCACCCGGTTGCCTTTCACTTTCTCCAGTATAAACTGCGAGTGAAAAATCCCTTAAGGGAGCCAGAGATGTTCCCTCTGGGAGGGGAGAAAATGATTCTATTAAAAGTGGCAAAGAATCAGATTTTCCCCCTGATGCCTGTGAAGGCACTTCTACCGTGACAATGGTAGGCACTGTTTCAGATCCTAAGTGCTCTCCTAACAACGTGTCCTGAGTTTCTTCTATTTGGATGTCTTCTCCCATTGTGAGTAATGGGAGAGTGCTTGACTCATTACAGGTTGCCAGGGCCCGATGGCGAATTTCAATAGATTCATCCTGTTGAGAGGATGTCTCCAGAGACTGTTCAATGGCCATATCAAAGTCCAAATCCTGTTGGGAGGAGATGGATGGGCTTACAGTTGTCTCTCTATAGGTTTTTCTTTTCTTTAGAGGTGGAGACAGAGTTGTGGGTGCACTCAGTGTTTGTTCACTACTTGACCTTTGTCTTATTAATGAAGCAGTTTCAGGTTGAGAGGTTAGAGGATTAGACACTGTGTTTGGCTCTATGACCTTGGTTAGATATTGTGGTTCTACAACCTCTTGGTCATTCCTATCAACCACTTGGGTTTCAGCAGAGGTGCCAGATGATCCAGAGATATGATGTATTACCTGTATTGGCAGTGCCTCTGAAGTTCCAGCTGCAATGACTAGTTGTTGATCAGGAACAAAAGGTTCAAAAGTAGGAAGGTGTATGAACTGTGCCATGAATGAGCTGACTACCACTGGTGTGATGTTCAATTTAAGAGAAGTGTGGAGTCTTTGATAGAACTTACGATCAGTAGTAGGAGAAGGAATAGATAAAGCATTTAAAAACATCTCCTTGTGAGCATCAGATAGCACATGATTGATTAAGATAGTGAGAAATCGAGGATAGAAACACCTGACTTTTCTACCACTATCATGATCAATCCTGGTATTTGCTACTCTCCTAACTATAAGACTCCAGATAAGATGACCAATGTTAAGTCTAACATTAAACACAATAGCATAAGCAATGTACTGCAACAAAGATGGAATATTTTGAAAATTGCTTTTAGTACAATTGCTGAAAACTTTAGCCAAAGTATCAAATAAGACATCCCATTCACAGACCAAATTAGATTTACTGAGTTTGGGCAACTCCAAAGGACCTTGATAATGAATTCTGTTGAAACACTGAATTAATTCAATATCAGATGGAGTCCTATCAAAGTTATCCCTAGGAAGTTGAAAAACTTCACAAAACAGATCCTCAGTAATAGTGTACTGTGTGTGCTCAATAGTGAAAGTTATAGAATGAAAATCATCAGAAATTACAGCACTAGAACACAGTAACCTCAGTGGTTCAATCTTTAAATCAGTATATAAACATATAGCACGACTAACACAACACTGCGAAATTAAAAACTGAATCCAAGGTCGAAAACGATCAACCGGGCATTTCAAAGGATCAAAATACCCAATATAATTGTTTTTAACAACCTCAAAATTCGGAGCCATAATTTACTAAGCAAAAATTAACACAGAAAATCAAAAACTCAAATAATTATGAATAATTCGAATTTAAGGATTTTAAAATTAATTAAAAATTAATTTAAAAAATCCAAAATTTCAAAGTTCTCCAAAAATTACCAAATTTTAGTATGTTAATCCTTGACAAAAACCACACACACGGCTATTTTTAGAATCAAGAAAACACTCTTAAAACCCTAAAAACGAATCCCAAAACCCTTGGAATTCAAAAACTCAAGAACACAAAACCTTGATGAAATTTGGATTTTAAACACTCTAATAAATGGGCTTGAGAAGATGAACACAGTGATGGTTTCCGTTTTTAAAACTAACAAGTAATGAATCCGGAATCTGAAAATAAAAATGGCAGTAGTTCGTTTCTTTTATGAATAAAAGAGAGAGAATTTTAAAAACAGTTATGTTAAAACATGAACTGGAAGTACTCAGTAAAAGGTAAAAACAAAACAAAAAATATATATATATGTGCTGATAGTACTAAGGTAAAAGAAGAAAAAAATAACTGGTAGTACTATGGTTAAAAAACACGGTAGTACTATCATAATTAATAAAAAAATAAAAACAAATAATTAATATAAATGCCTAGTAGTACTAACAGGACTGTGGTAGTACTATCAGTATTAAAAAGAAAAGGCTATAAAAAATGCGGTGGTACTATGAACAGTAAAAAAAACAGAAAAGGCTAGTAGTACCATGAATAAAAAGAAAAGAAGAAAAAAAAACAAAAAACAAAAGAAAAATGTTGGCAGTACTATTAAAAAGAACTTGTAGTACTATCAAGGGATAGTACTACCAATAATACTACTAGTTCAAAACTAGTAATACTAACTAAAATCAGAATTTAAGAAATAAAAACAGTTTTAAATAAAAGGAAAAATGCTGAGAATTAATAAACTTTACAGAAAATGAATTAAAATGCAGAAAAAATATTTACAAACTAGAAAAATTCACAGAAAATTCCATAAATCCTAGAAAAACATGCAGAAAAATATGGAAGTGCATAAAATTAATATAAACTTGCAGAAAAATCTAAACAACAATATTTAAAGTCTGAAACTCATCTACATAATTCGAAATAATTACATTTTCAATAAAAATACATTTCTCCACTTAAAAAATATGAGAAAAATATTTTTAAAGAAAATATATTATTCAGAAATATTTAAATTAACAAGCATGCAATATTAAATGAGAATTAGCAATAAATATCATTTAAATGACAAGAGAAAATGAATTTTTGAAAGAACAAACATGACAGAGATATTGTTAATCACTAAGACTGTTTAACATACCCAATTTACCAACTAACTTGATAAATGTGGATTCGTCAACAGATTTAGTGAATATATCTGCAGTCTGTTCTTCTGTGGGTACAAAGTGTAACTCCACAGTTCCATTCATGACATGCTCTCTGATAAAATGATACATGATATCAATGTGCTTCGTTCACGAGTGTTGCACAGGGTTGTTGGAGATTGCTATGGCACTTGTATTATCACACAAAATGGGAATTT
The DNA here is from genome assembly GCA_030848705.1 of Heracleum sosnowskyi. Taxonomy (NCBI): domain Eukaryota; kingdom Viridiplantae; phylum Streptophyta; class Magnoliopsida; order Apiales; family Apiaceae; genus Heracleum; species Heracleum sosnowskyi. The sequence goes on along the minus strand of CM061243.1, from coordinate 19,498,453 downwards.
TGTCTAATGCAAAGCCATAGTCCTTCAATTGATTCCTTATCCATAGGATCTGAACACAACAGCTTCCAGCAGCAATATATTCAGCTTCTGCTGTTGAATTGGAAACTATTTGTTGTTTCTTGCTATACCAGGAAATCAATCTAGCTACCTCCTAGGAATTGACAACTCTCAGAGGTACTCTTTCTATCAACAACACTACCTGCATAATCAGAATCTGTATATCCAACAAGATTAAAACCAGAATCTTTAGGGTATCAGATACCTAAATTAGGTGTACCCTTAAGATATCTCAAGATTCTTTTAACAGCAACGAGATGTAAATCTCTAGGGTCCGCTTGGAACCTTGCACACAAGCATGTAGCATACATAATATCTGGTCTACTTGCAGTAAGATAGAGTAAGGAGCCAATCATACCTCTGTAGCTTGTAATATTTACCTTGATAGAGTTATCACAAGCTCCCAGTTTGACTGCTGTTGAAGATGGAGTCCTTGCTGATGTTGAATCCTCCATGTGATACTTCTTGAGGATTTCTTTGAGATACTTGGATTGACAAATAAATATACCATTTGACTTTGACTTACTTGTAATCCAAGAAAGAACTTCAGCTCATCCATCATACTCATTTCAAACTTACTCTACATTAGCTTAGCAAATCTCTTACAGAGATTATCATTAGTAGACCCAAATATGATGTCATCCACATAGACTTGGACTAATATCATATCACTTTTGTGTTTCTTTGAAAAAAGAGTTTTGTCTATGATACCTCTAACAAAACCATTTTCTAAAATAAAACCAGAGAGAGTGTCATACCATTTTCTAGGGGCTTGTTTGAGACCATAGATAACCTTGAAGAGAAAGTACACAAAGTCCAGCAGCTCCTGATTTTTAAAGCCATGGGGTTGTTCCACATACACTTCTTCATCTAGCTCACCATTCAGGAATGCACTCTTAACATCCATTTGATAGACTTTAAAATTGGAGTAAGCTGCAAATGCTAAGAACATTCTGGTGGCCTCAAGTCTAGCCACTGGTGCATAGGTTTCATCATAATCAATGCCTTCAGCTTGTGAATACCCTTGAGCAACCAGTCTTGCCTTGTTCCTTGTGACAATGCCATCCTCATCCAGCTTGTTTCTGTATACCCATCTAGTACCAACTACTTTCTTGTTCTTTGGTCTGGGTACCATCTTCCAGACTTGCTGTTGTTCAAATTGATTGAGTTCATCTTGTATAGCAATCACCCAATCTGGATCAGTCAGTGCTTCCTCAGTCTTCTTTGGCTCCAACTCATATAGAAACCCTGAATAATGACATTCATTCTGAGTAGCACTTCTAGTTTTAACTCCAACACCTGGATCACCAATGATCAACTCAAAGGGATGAGCTCTATTCCATACTGTCTGTCTTGGAAGATTTGATCTTGATGATTTGCCTTGAAAATCATTGTGGTGTTGTGACTGACTAGTAGATCCATCATTTCCTCCCCCTGAGTTGTTGCTTGATTGCCTTGATGATTCTTCTCCAGTGTTGGTGGTATCTCCATTGTTACCAATGTTTCCACCACCACCACCAGGATTATTATCATCATTGTTATTGTCATTACCAGCAACATTCTCAGGTGGGGCTTCATCATCTGATTCTGAGTCTAGCAAGTTATCAAACTTCAGTTTCTCAGATGAATCTCCTGTTTGGATATTAGGGAGTTTAGTGTCATCAAATGTTACATTGACACTTTCTTTCACATGATGACCATCAATCAAATACACTCTGTAAGATCTTCTGGAATAACCAACAAAGATAGCTTCTTGTGCCTTGGCCTCAAACTTGCCACGTGTCACATTGTCATCCTTAAGCACAAAGCATTTTGCACCAAATACATGAAAGTATTTGATATATGGTTTTCTATTGTACATTATCTCATAAGGAGTTTTCATTAAGTCCTTGTTGATTAAAGTTCGATTCTGAGTATAACAAGCAGTGTTCACAGCTTCAGCCCAAAAGTACATTGGAAGTCTTGATTCACTTAACATAGTTATAGCAGCTTCAATCAATGTACGATTCTTTCTTTCCACCACTCCATTCTGTTGAGGAGTTCTAGGAGCAGAATATTGTCTTGTTATTCCTTTATTTGCACAAAAGTCATTTAGGACTGCATTCTTGAATTCAGTTCCATTATCTGACCTTATAGCTCTAACAGGGAGTCTCGAATCCAGCTCAATCAACTTTATATGATCAATCACCATCTGTGGGGTCTCATCCTTGGAATGTAGGAATAAAACCCAAGTATATTTGGAATAGTCATCAACAATCACAAGTGCATACTGTTTCTTTGACATGGACATCACACTAACTGGACCAAACAAATCCATGTGCAGTAGCTGAAGTGGTTCAGTTATTGATGATGTGTCAGTGCCCTTGTGAGAAGCTTTCTTTGACTTTCCTTTCTAACAAGCCTCACACAGTCCTTCCTGTGTAAATTACATCTGAGGCAAACCTCTAACCAATTCCCTCTAGACTAAAGAGTTCATGGTTTTAAAGTTAAGGTGAGACAACCTCTTGTGCCATAGCCAACTCTCATCTGATGAAGCTTTAACATAAAAACAGGTAACTTCATCTTTGGATCCAGAGTACATATCAGCTATGAACAAATCACCTTTCCTTACTCCTTGAAGAGCAGGTTTTCCATTCTTCTTGTGAAGAATCTGACATCTATCATTCTCAAAGAAAACAACATATCCTCTGTCACAGAAATGACTGATGCTGAGAAGATTGAACTTCAGACCTTTCACAATAGATACATCTTGAATGATAACATTTCCAAAATTCAAACAGCCATATCCTCTGGTAAAACCCTTGCTTTTATCTCCAAAGGTAACTCCTGGGCCAGCTTTCTCAACCACATTTGATAGCAGGGCTCTATCTCCAGTCATATGTCTTGAACAGCCACTTTCTAGAACCCACACAACACGGTTTACTTTTTCTACACCCTGCAATATCAAATTGATTAGTCCTTCCTCGGAGCCCAAACTTGATTGGGTCCGGCATACTTAAAGAACTGGCCTTTGTCAGGCAAAACAACACATTTCACAAAAGAGCATTTCCATTTATAGCCAGCCTTAACACATTTCTGAGTAGGCTTAGGGATAAATGGATCCACTCTAGTCTTTGGAGGACTAGTAGTATTAGATCTAACATGTTTCTTATTATTAACATGTTGACGTGGAGAAGTCTTATTATCAGAAACATGCTTACTATTAAAATAAGCATGCATCACATTGAAAGCACAAGACATGCAATTAATCACACCACATGCTTTATGAGAAAGTTTAATAGCAGGCATGTCAGTTTTGCAGTTGTTTTGATCCATTTTATGAATGTTTGACTTAGTCTTTGTTGCAGAAACAACTTTGACTGTTTTGTCAGACTTACACTTTTTGGATTGTTCAAGATCAAACGCACGATCCTCCATAAGTATCTCCTCTTCAATAATGATAGAGTATTCATTCAGAGGATCTGCTTGGGACTCTCTAAAGAAAGGTTTATCAATACCCTTAAGCACATCTGGTATACCCCTTTCTTCAGCACTGACTCTATTAGGGGTATTTATGCTTAGTTCACCAATAGACTCATTATAGTCATAGCCTATGCCTATAGTATGACCAATACTTTGTTTATTGTTGATTTCTTTAGCAGTCTTACAAGAGTTATAGTAAGCATTAGCCTTGACTTTAAGTTCACTGATCTGACCCTTAAGAATGGTTTCCATTTGAATATAACATTTAACCCCATTCTCAAGAAATGCTATTTTCTCAGTTAGTTCAACCTGATTAACATGCACAAGTTTTAATTCTTTTATCTCCTTTTCAAGGGCTGTGTTCAAAAGAATTATTCTATCATTTTCCTTACGTGCACATGAAACAGTAGTACTAAGATGATAGATCATTTCAGTATCAGTAAACTTTACCTCTGACATGTATGTTGATGAAGTGATTGCCTCATTAGCCATTAAAGCAAGGTTTCCAATTTCACCTGCTTCTTCATCACTATCAGTATCATCCCAAGTCTTTCCCTCAGCAACATATGATTTCCCAATCTTATTCTTCTTGCTAGAATCGAATGAGTTCTTTCTCACTTGCTTTGGCTTTTTACATTCTGTAGCAAAGTGACCCAACTCATTGCAATTATAGCACCTGATTGTGCTTCTTTCCACAGTTCCAGTTTTATAGCCACCCCTTGTGCTATTTGAAGATGAGGAACCACCTCTCTGAAACCTGGGCTTAAACTTAAGATTGGGATTCCTTCTGAATCTGAACTTCCCAAACTTCCTGACTATCATGGCCAAATCACCATCCTCCAGCTGATCAAGTTCTTCCAAAGAGTAGTAGTCACCACCAGATTGATCAATGAATGTTAAACCAAATTCAGCATCAATAACATCCAAGTTAGAACTGGAAGGTTGAACAACCTTCACTTCCAGTTTCTGTGGGACTACTATTGTCAATGCAGTAGAAGTACCAACTATCTTTCCAGTTCCATATAACTCATTCTGTTGAATCTGCTCCAGCTCATAGGTCTTCAGAACACCATACAGTCTTTCCAGAGAAATCTCTCCAAGATCCGTTGCTTCTCTGATTGCAGATATTATGTGCTCCAAATGAATTGGAAGTGTCAGAAAAAACTTCTTGTTAATCTCCTTGATAGTGTAGTGCTTCCCATTGAAGTTCAGATCATTGATTAATTTGTTGTATCTCTCAAAAACCTCAGAGATACCTTCACCAGGGTTTGATCTGAAATGCTCATATGAAGAGGTGAGAATTTCCAGCTTATTCTCTCTAACTTCCTCTGTCCCCTCATTGATTATCTCTATTGTGTCCCAAATGTGTTTGGCAGTTGCACAGTTTAGGACATGATTATGCATAATAGGATCCAGACAATCAACCAGTATCAACTGTAGACAGGCATCCAGTGTAGAGTCCTCTTTCTCATCAGGAGTGTAGTCCTTGGGGTCCTTGGGGTACATCCTAGCAGCTCTAGTAACCACATCATTCTTTATCTACTCTCCCTCAACAATCATAGGGATTTTGGGAACATTCTTCAGCACTCCTAGATATTTGACATTAGAAACTTGAAGAAATAGAAGCATTTTCTTCTTCCACATAGGATAATGCTCCTTGCTGAACATGGGGATTTTGACAGTACCAACTTTCTGAGTTGTAGACATTTTTGAGATTTTGAAGAATTAAAAATTTCAGAGTTTAATAAAATCTCAAAACAATAGGATCTTTGATTAGTGTATCAATCAAAAGGCTCTGATGCCAATTGTTAGGTCCTGATATGTTTGTAGAAGGGGGGTTGAATACAAACAGTACCGTTTAATCGAATTTGTATTGATAGTAGATTTAACAATTACAATAGCAAATTATCTGCGGAATAAAATGAAACAAGATTCAAGTTAAATAAAACTCTATTGAACTTGAAGGGTGTTACAATTCTGTGTACAGATTACAGAGTTCTTGTTAAAACAAACCTAGAATAAATTCGACATGAATTTATCTATATTTGTAATAAAAGGATCGAATACTAAAAAGTAGTTCGATAGAAATTCTAGGGATTATGATCCGCTAGATTGTCAAAGCAATACAAGTAATTGAATTCTAGTTGATTGGATATAACATTAATGGCTAGAATTTATTACAAGGATTAAATTGAATGCTTTCTGGTTGGTTCGTTTGAATGGCAGAATAAAGGAGTTTGAAGCTGTATCTTTCTTTCTGTCTGAATTGTAATGTTCTGTCTTGTTTTGATCAGTCACTTGTATTTAAACAAGTCACATGATTCACTTTCACGCGCCAGAAACATTGCATTTCTGTTTATACTAGAAGTACTATCCATTTTTCTTAGTAGTACTATCGGTAGTACTAACCAAATGACTTGGTAGTACTATCGGTAGTACTATGGAGGATAGTACTACTAGTAGTAAACTGATAGTACTACTAGTACTAAATAATCAGAAATAAAACTGTTTTAATATATTCTACTTTTAATTGATTTAACAAATGAATTAATTCATTTAGAATTAATTCACAGATTAAATAAATTAAATTACTGACTTAAATAATTCCATAAATAAATTAATTCTAGAGAATTAATTTATACATTAAATTACTTAAGATCTAGATTGATTAATTTAATATATGAATTAATTCTGAAAGAATTAATTCATAGATTAAATTAATTATCTTATAGAATAAATTAAAAGAGAATTAAAACTAATTCTTAGAACCACTAAAATTGATGACGAACTTCCACTGGCTGACGTTGACACTCCATGTATTGTCTGGTTCATGAGCGACTAACTTTAATGGTTGTTCTTCATACTTGACTTTAAGCTGTGGTTCTTTTCTCCTTCTACTTAAATAAAGGACTGTAACCTGTACTTTTCTCCGTCACACTTCTGAAATCTCTGTCACATTTAAACAGTTCCACTTCCTTGAATACTTCATTGAGGCTTGAACAATAAATTGAACTTCTTTCAAATGTAGAATAACTTCAAGTCTATAGATGACTTTAATCTTCATTCTTTGACAGATATAACCTTCTGAGATTCCTATGACGCTTGATTTTTATTATTTACTTATTACATCTTAATTAAAGTTGAGTAGAATCCTTGGTGTTTACAAATAGGCCTAGACATATGCCTTTCAGGTACAATCGACAACCTTGTTACGAAAATCAGGTGTCGGAAGGATCGACAACCTTAATACAACAATCGCTGGAAAACTCACGTTCCAGGAAACAACTCAACTATGAAGAATCAATAAAGAATAACAATACAATCTAGTATCGACGAGATCGACACAATAGTGGGAGGTGTACATGAAAGTAACAATACAATAAACATCGACGAGATCGATGCAACAATTGGGGTGATAATGAAGAATAAACAATAACATGCTCAACAAAGTTAAGTATGAACTGAAGCATGCATTACGATATCAAAAGAAATTGCAACTGCTCAATATAAAGTAGGGTTCAAGGAACATGCTCTAGTTGGCCTCAACAGTACAAATTATCACATTCTGGAAGAATAGTTAAGATTCACCAATTTGATAAGTAACAAGAAAGTCAAGTTCAAGTTTAAGGAAAATTCAAGGTGAAGTTTATGAATAAAGAAATAAGGGTTTATTGAATTCTGAAAGAAATAGTTTAAGTCCTTCAAAAATATACTTATATAGATAAGCCTTATATTTGAAGGAAATAACCTAAATCATGCACAGCATATATGAGTTCGAATCAAGGACTGGATCAGATAATCGCATCAATAAGAAATGATAATAATACTTGCATAGGTGCAAGATGGAAAAATAGAATACTTGTAGAATAAGTACCACAACTTCAGAATTTAAAATAACATTTTTACCCTCATCGGGTTCACAAGTTCCCACTCATCTAGGGTTGACAACATTCCAAGCTAATATTTTTAAATCAAGATTTTTGAAAGAAAGCCTTAGTATAAGGCCCATAACTATCTTTTAAATCGTTTTAATACAATAATCACATTTTTCCAATGAACATGGAAATATAAATCTAAACTCAAAAGGTATAAAAGAATACTCGTCAATTTACGAGATTAAATAAAATACTTGCAATTCAATGCAAAGGAATCAACATTTGGAAATTAAGTGAACAGTATTCAACTTGCATATTAATAATTCAAGATAATATCACTCAATAATATGTGAAAGGAATAGACACTTGCCTCTGGTCCTTAGTTATTACGTAAAGCTGAATAACACGACTTCCTCCTTATTCTGTCTTATAACACGATTCTCTATTTCCGTCCTTCTTTGATTTACGCTCTTGTGATTACCATCAATCTGATCCTTACGATTTTGAATCCACGCGTCTGCCTCGATAGTCAAACATGAGACGGTACTTTAGTCTTCAACGTATGATTCTCACATTCCACAAACGATTGTAACTTAACTTTGACGCACTTACTAGTCTTACCGATATCTCCGTTGGAATAAAATACTTGTAAATGTCCCCTTGGTGTTAAATCGCCTCACAAATAATCCAATCAATCGTAAACAATACCTCGTCCTTCCCCGACGTCTTTCATCTAACATACTTCGATAATCTGACTCGTCTCGTCCAATAGTCTCTGTTGCATAGATAACCATATTTCAATTGATAGAATAATCACGATTAACTAAATAAATAATTCACGTAACTCGCTCGTCAAAAAATCTCTATACTATAAAAGTCAACATTTAAGTCAACGGTCTCGTAAATCTCATTTTCTAACAATACTGACAAATTTCTATTCTAACTACCCCTCGTGATAATATTAGACACGATCAAAATATTTGAACGAGTTCCCAAACACTTATTCGTATTTATGACTCAATAACCAGATAATTCACATAATTCTCGTAACACATTTTGCCATTTAATTGTGATAAATAAATCACATAAGTCTCGTAACATCCAAGAAATAATTTTATAAAAATATGTGACTTTCATTTCAAAGGAATTAAACCTCAAAATATTTTTAGATCAAAAATCGGATCATTTATCCCAAAATAAAGATTTAAAAACAATTTAATCAATTAATAAAAATTAATTGACAAATTCCAAACACTCAAACAAATTCTTATGAATAAAACCAAGCCAAGAAAATAATTAAATCTAATTTAAATTAATTATATTTAAATAATAATGATTTAAATAGAATTAACTGATTACTAAAATTAATCAATTAATTAATAAATAAATTATTAATAAAAAATAATTAAATAATTAAATTTAATAAATTTTCGAATTTAAATAAATATTTATAAATTTATAAAATTTTCTGAATATTAAAATGTATTTTTAAATCAAAAATATGATTTTTAGAATTTTTAAACTATTTTTGAATTATTTAAAAAAATAATTCCAGAAACACTATTCATCTTCTTCAAGCATTCATAGCTTGAATGCTTCAAGCCAGCTTTAATGGAGTTTGGCCGAAATCTGGAAATTTCCGGCGACCTTAACATTTTTCGGCCAAAATCCGACTAGCACCATTTCTGTACCAAACTGGATGTTCTATATACCAAAACAAAGTTTGGAACACGTACAATCTAACCCCCATATCCACATACACGAACAATCAACAGATTTTACGTACGAATCAATCAAAATTTGGAAAGTAAACTTTAAAAATTGAACTTGCTAAAAACGGGATAGAACAACTCAATTAAGCATGTAAAACGATTATACACAATCATATAAAGCTATTCCAGCCATCAAAACAAGTGAACGAACTCAGAATCAAAAAACCCCAATTTTTGAATATGAAACCTAACTTATTAATTTCCAGAATTAAAGAAAATTTTATATAAAATTGAAACTTTATCCTCTGATGAAACGGATTGCAGATTAAGAAACTAGATCATAAGAACTTCGATTCGACTACTTGAACTCCAAAATCCGATATCAATAACACCTTCAAAATTAGTTTTGAATCTCAAGAACACGAATTCCACTGTAATCGTCATATACAAATTCCACTGGTGAACTGGCATTATGATAAAAGTAAACATTCACAAAGAAGCTTAACTGAAATTGTGTTGAGTTGAACTAATGTCATGTCACTATGCCTGTGATGCCTACACTCTGATTGCGTAAGTTTTGCCTTCCTTCTAGATATTAGGCCAAAGGTTGATTCTGATGGCGTAAATGAAGTCATTATATCAAACTATTAAGCTCTCTACCAATCAACCCTTTGGCTCCACGTCAACCAAAAGCCTCTAACCTCTTCTGTCAAATTCATGGGACATGGTCTAATCTAGAGGGTAAAGACAGAGAGATGGACTTAAATCAGGATCCAAGTAAGTAGTTTGAGGTCGTTTGAGGTATTCTCGTAACATATATTTTGAAATAATCGACTTTATCAGTGATGATTATAATTTGATGCTACTCACTTGAAAAGAACCATAAGGGCAGAGACATGGTGTTCGTAAACCGGTGTTAAAAACAAATTCCTTCAAATTTGGATCTTCATGTGAAGTGTGTTACAATGGTTTTGGTTAACTATGTTGTGCTGCCAAAATATTATAGTTAGACATCTCCTGCAGCATCCTTCGAATTATTATCTTGGATTTAGTATATGTACATTGTAAGGGAAAATTGTTCTAACATGAATACTCTGCTCTTATCTGCTCTCTTATCTGCTGTTGTAGGACCAGCTGGTGTCTGGGTGGGGAGGAGGGATGTTATGAACATTATTAGAAACATATCTTATTGTACCAGAAAGTATAAATTGCATTGCTTGCAAGTTATACAGAATGGAAGATGTTTTTTTATATCCTTAGAGCATTCACAGTCGGAACCCCATCTCTAAAATTTGGGGGAAATTTTAACATTTTATGCAAAATACGTCTTCAATCCGGAACCCCAAAATGGGGTATAGTTTTGGGGGCTAAACTTGAATCCCCATATTTGGGGTTTTACTGTAGATCCCCATATACACACCACATCATTTTCCCTCCATTTTCTTTTCATTTGCTACATGTCTTTCATCTCAAGAAATTATAAAATATTAAAATAGGGATATTAATGAGGAATGGGATGTAGAAGATTTTGAAGAGATGAACAAAATTTAGGGATAATTTTGAAGACTTACTATTTTTGGTATGATTTTAGGGATAGGGAAAGGGATCCGACTGTGAATGCTCTTAGCAAGGATAAAAGATGGATCATCACACAAAGATACAGCAAAGAGCTATATGACGAAAGCCTGTTCGAACATACATATATGGCTTTGGAGTTAAAACTTATTAGTTTGTCCAACAAGAAATTTGTCTGAAGTTTTATCTACATTTGATACCATAATCAACACTCTGATACTACAAGTTCTGCATTTTCTTTTATGTTTGTATCCATAACTCGATCTGAATGATGAACATTGGTGATTCTATGTTTGTTGAATTAAAATCTGTTTGAGCGTCATGCAGCCATAAAGGATTTTATGTCCTTTGGACCTGCTGTATGTTAAAGAAAGATGTGCATCTCTGACGGGTGTGCATGAGCACCAACACTCCATTAGTTGTAGCAGCCACCGGAAAAAGTAGTTTAAAATCAGGCAATGTGCACTTTCTATCTGATGTCATTACGTAATAGTCTATGTGTATTACATTGGCATCAATACTATTACAAGGAAGCTCGATTTTGATAATTTACTCCTTACTCACATCCACAGAAAGAACAAACTTGGGTGAAAGAACATTCCAGTACAAGAACCTTCCATTTATAGATACTGGATCACTCCATTTGGAGAAGCCTAAAGGTCGCTCAAATGAATTATTCCAGGGCCCTGGGATCCGTTTCCAGGCATTACTCGAATCTCCCAATTGTGAAAATCTCAAAACCAAAACCATCAGCATACATGTGCACCACTTTAACAGAATTTGTGCAAGGATCAAATCCGAGGGCCAGTGCACATTTTTTATGTGGGCGACCTGAAGGGCACTTGGGGAGTGTCAAATAAAAGCTGGTCGCGAAATTCACAACATGTAGCACAATTTCCTTTTCTGGTTGTTGGAATACCATAACAACTAGACCTAAACAATCCCTTGTTGCTTAGTTCAAGTTCATGTAGTTTGTAGTCGAGTTGTTTTTCATTAATTTCCATTCGATAAGTTTTGTAGCGTGTAAGGCGCCGACTTTGTACTAAGAAATCAGGTTTTATCCTCGCAAAATTAAAGTTGTCAGGAACAAAATTGTATCCTGAGATGATGTTTTTCCATGCTTTACGAGTCTAAATTCTTGGTAGAGGTTCTCCGGTGGAACTTTGACAATAACCAAAATACCACATGAATGCACACAAATATTTTCTAATGTAAATCGAATACTATGTTAACAGAAGCAATATATATGAACTGGTTGGCAAGAACAGATTGAAGACAAAAGCATAAACAAATTTTATTAAGAAAACTTTCCAAAGTAAAGTTTAAAGTTCACTCTTTTACAAAGAGGCACACACATAACCGGCAAACATACTAGCACACACTTACCAACTACAACCAAATCTAACTACACTACAGCTTTTATTTCTCATTCTAGTACAACCTACGACAACAACATACATGCCTAGGCTTTCCCCTTTCCTTTCCCCTTCTTCTCCTTCTTGTGATCCTTGGCAGGCATCACAGTTGCGGTTTCACCATGAGAGTATGAAGCATGGGCCTCGGCATCTGGATAATTCGAAAAAACCGACAAGCATTTCTCACGTAACCGGCAAACATACTAGCACACACTTACCAACTACAACCAAATCTAACTACACTACAGCTTTTATTTCTCATTCTAGTACAACCTACGACAACAACATACATGCCTAGGCTTTCCCCTTTCCTTTCCCCTTCTTCTCCTTCTTGTGATCCTTGGCAGGCATCACAGTTGCGGTTTCACCATGAGAGTATGAAGCATGGGCCTCGGCATCTGGATAATTCGAAAAAACCGACAAGCATTTCTCACGTAACCGGCAAACATACTAGCACACACTTACCAACTACAACCAAATCTAACTACACTACAGCTTTTATTTCTCATTCTAGTACAACCTACGACAACAACATACATGCCTAGGCTTTCCCCTTTCCTTTCCCCTTCTTCTCCTTCTTGTGATCCTTGGCAGGCATCACAGTTGCGGTTTCACCATGAGAGTATGAAGCATGGGCCTCGGCATCTGGATAATTCGAAAAAACCGACAAGCATTTCTCACGAGAGTAATGCTAGAGGCACAAAATTTGGTACAAAAAATTATTACCGAGGAATTATGAGCTTCTTTCCCGTTTTCAACAAACTTTCTCCGCTCGCAAGGATAATCACAGTTATCCATTTTATTTGTATGAACTGTTTGAAGTTATAGTGCAGATATGGATGATATATATAGAGGAAGAAAAGTACGGCTGCTGCGGGCCTGCTAGACTGATTGCTTGTGTTTGCTTTTGTGGGATACTGTGATTAGAGCATGAGTTATTGTTGTGATAAAATTTTAATTTATTTATTATTTTTAAATTTTGAATTTTATAAAGTTACCATAAATATAATTTGAGAAATATTTAATTAAATTTTGTTATAATATTATAATTAACAATTTAGAAGGGTGTGTGATTTTTAAATATGTCAGCTTGGAATGTTAAAATCTTAAAATACATTGCTTAATTAATTTCCTTTAACAATATGATTTTAAAATGCTATTTTAAAACAAATTCCGAAGAAAGATAGACAAATTCCATGTAATAAAAAAATTTGTAAAATCATCAATATCTTTTCTTTATATATATAAAGAAAACCCCACGAGCTCTCAAATCGTCCGAAAGCTATTTATCTATTTTTCTAGAGCTCCTGAATTTTAATTCAATAAAATTAAATTTTCTCATTTAAATTCGAATTTATAGGATAGAAAAATATCAACTGTCATTTAAATCTTTACTAATTAGGAAACTAATATACAATTTTAAGATTCTTTCTTTTCTCAATTTTGATTCAATAAAATGAAACTTCTTTATTTAAAGTTGAATTTATATGATAGAAAAAATCTCAATTGCCTTTTAAATCTTTACTAATAATGAAAACTAAATATAACTATTTATTTACTTTTCTAGAGCTCTTGAATTTTAATTTAATATGATTAAATTTTCTTATTTAAATTAAAATTTATAGGATAGAGAAAAATATCAATTGCCTTTTAAATTTTAGTTAATGGAGGAAATAGAATATACAATTTTAATATTCTTTTCTTTCTCAATTTTAATTCAATAAAATTAAAGTTACTTATTTAAATTTGAATTTATAGGATAGAAAAAATCTAAATTGGATTTTTAAATCTTTTTTAATGGAGGAAACAAAATATACAATTTTAATTCAATAAAATTAAATTTCCTTATTTAAATTATAATTTATAGGATAGAAAAATATCAAATACCTTTTAAAACTTTACTAATTGAGGAAACTGATATACAATTTCAAGATTCTTCTCTTTTTCAATTTTTATTCAATAAAATGAAAGTTCCTTATATAAATTTAAAATTAAAGGATAGAAAAAATCTCAATTTCTTTTCAAATCTTTACTAATGGAGTCTCAATTTTAGAAAAAATCTCAATTTGTTTTTTAAATCTTTACTAATAAAAGAAACTAAATATAACTATTTATTTATTTATTTTAGAGCTCTTGAATTCTAATTTAATATAATTAAATTTCCTTATTTAAATTCAAATTTATAGGATATAGAAAATATCAATTGCATTTTAAATTTTAACTAATGGATGAAATATAATATACAATTTTAATATTGTTTTCTTTCTCAATTTTGATTCAATAAAATGAAAGTTCCTTATTTAAATTTGAATTTATATGATAGAAAAACTATCAGTTGCCTTTTAAATCTTTGTTAATGGAGAAAACTAAATATACAATTTTAATTCAATAAAATTAAATTTCCTTATTTAAATTGGAATTTATAGGATAGAAAAATATGAAATACCTTTTAAATCTTTACTAATGGAGGAAACTGATATAAAATTTTAAGATTCTCTCCTTTCTCAATTTTTATTCAATAAAATTAAAGTTCCTTATATAAATTTGAATTTATAGGATATAAAAAATCTCAATTTCCTTTTAAATCTTTAATAATGGAGGAAACAAAATATACAATTTTAATATTCTTTCCTTTCTCAATTTTAATTCAATAAAATTAAAGTTTAAAATCAGGCAATGTGCACTTTCTATCTGATGTCCTTATGTAATAGTCTATGTCTATTACATTGGCATCAATACTATATTTTTTAAACCACTTGCCATGAATTTCTTCCAATGTCCATTGTAGCATTGGACCTGCTGTATGTTAAAGAAAGATGTCCTTCTAGCTCTCCGAGGTGATACGATTGCCATATACTTTCTTGACCTATTACAAGGAAGCTCGATTTTGATAATTTGTTCCTTACTCACATCCACAGAAAGAACAAACTTGGGTGAAAGAACATTCCAGTACAAGAACCTTCCATTTATAGATACTGGATCACTCCATTTGGAGAAGCCTAAAGGTCGCTCAAATGAATTATTCCAGGGCCCTGGGATCCGTTTCCAGGCATTACTTGAATCTCCCAATTGTAAAAATCTCAAAACCAAAACCATCAGCATACATGTGCACCACTTTAACAGAATTTGTGCAAGGATCAAATCCGAGGGCCAGTGCACATTTTTTATGTGGGCAACCTGAAGGGCACTTGGGGAGTGTCAAATAAAAGCTGGTCGCGAAATTCACAACATGTAGCACAATATCCTTTTCTGGTTGTTGGAATACCATAACAACTAGACCTAAACAATCCCTTGTTGCTTAGTTCAAGTTCATGTAGTTTGTAGTCGAGTTGTTTTTCATTAATTTCCATTCGATAAGTTTTGTAGCGTGTAAGGCGCCGACTTTGTACTAAGAAATCAGGTTTTATCCTCGCAAAATTAAAGTTGTTAGGAACAAAATTGTATCCTGAGATGATGTTTTCCATGCTTTGCATACGAGTCTAAATTCTTCGTAGAGTTTCTCCGGTGGAACTTTAACAAGAATCCTATATATAACTTCTGGAGGAAGATATGGAAGGAGGACTTGATCTGTAATTTCTGGAGGAAGATTTGGAAGGAGGACTTCATCGTTTTCTTTCTTTGAGTTGACGCGGTTCTTGATCAGGTACTCCAAATCATCAATTTCAAATTCAAAGTCACTCATATCAATACTGTTTTTCTTCGACATCTTGGCCAAACTACAAATTCTCTGAAGGCAAAGAGCTGCAAGCAAGGAAAATCATGTATGAGATCAGTTTTTTTTTTAATACAAATAATCTTAGTAGCACTTCATGCATTACTGCTCAATAACCAAAATACCACATGAATGCACACAAATATTTTCTAATGTAAATCGAATACTATGTTAACAGAAGCAATATATATGAACTGGTTGGCAAGAACAAATTGAAGATAAATCGAGTTGACAAATAAAAGAACTGGAACCGTAGTATACTTTGGCGGGAAAGAAGAAGTAACGCCGAAATACGATACTGCCGAAAGAGAAACAAAGAGGCTGTCCACCAAATAAAATCAGCACTGATATTAAAGCTTGTGTCGCAATATAATACTCCCTCCGTCCCCGTCAATTCTTTAATATATAATTCGAGATATTATTTTAAAAAAAATCTTTTACTGAATAAAAACATGAGAGGGACGGAGGGAGTAAGTTTAATCGAGGAGCCTCGTGTATATATTGTTGGGTATAATTCACTAAACTACACAGCAACAATAGGGCAGTTATATATATTTATGTTAACAAGAACATGCATATATACCAATTAACAAAACAAACACGAAGGTCGAGACAAGAAAATAATCAGACACCGTAAATAACAAGATAAGAAAGAATTACTTATCTCTCTGTATCTTTTAACAAGTAGTGATAGATAAAGAATAGCTGAGTCGTCAAGCCTTAGAGAAGTCTTGACTGTTCTTGAAGAGATTATTGTCCCACTTACGATGTGTTGCGTTGCAACAATATCACTTGCAGGATAAAACAACTCAGATCAATCCACTCACAGTAATGGTAATGATCAACAGCGACCTGCACCTCAGTTCGCCCAAAAACTATGTATATTCTGTCTGTGTTTTGTGAGAGAGTAGAGAAGAAAAACTTTGCTAGGGTTTTTATGTATCTTAGTACAATCTTTTTTTTTATTGTGTCAAACGTTTTCTTTTGTATATATATAAAAATACAACACAAAACGTAACATACCAAAAAAAATTGTAACTGAAGATATGACATTTAATACTAAATATTTTGATTTAATTTCATTAAATTCATCAGGATTTCATATTAGTCACAGCTTCCATCAGAATCAGTAGTCAACTGGTCCAAACCATCAGGATCAGTAGTCAACTGTCAGGACTTACTGTCCGTCAGGAGTGGCATCAATACTGGACCAACCATCAGGATTTACCGTCCGTCAGGAGTGGCATCAGTACTTGACCAACCATCAGGATCAATCCAATAACTGGTCCATCAGGATTTAATATAAATCCTGGCCCAGTTCATTGAGCTGTTACAAATCAAATACTGATACTGTTAAATTAAATCAATAAATAATATTAAATAAACATGTAATAAAATTCCTCGCACAGGTCGCCTCGCGTACGCGAGACGCCGAGACATTCGCCCAAATCGCCGACATAATAACACCATGCACACCCACATGCCTTAGTAGTTGTACACTAATCTTGCATATGGTTCTATATAAACTCACCAACCTCTCATTACCATTTCTATGTGGGATACAAGTTATTTCAACTTAAACAACCCACATAACCCATTTCAAGCAACCCATTTCAACTCAATTTATTTATGGATTCCACTAAGAAAATGTCTTAGATCCAAACATGAAAGTTTAAGTCCTCATATCAAGGAACAACCTCCAATTGTTAGTTTCTGGAAATTCCATCAAGAACATATTTAAAATATGTCTCAAACTTTCCATTTTCTAACAATCCCCCACAAATCCATACGGAAATGCATATCGGTCCTTATCATGACTTGTTTTTCAGAGTCGGTACCCTTCCGGGTTTGAACCCTCCTAAGTCCTCTACTTCGATGGCTACCGGATCTAGATGGAATGTTTCACCTTAAATCTTTATCTGTTTGGTGTAACCACACTCCATAGACGACGACAAATCAAAGGCTATGGTGCTGATCTACGGCTTTGAGACGTTAATGGTCTTGTCTCGATCTTGTTCGTCGAATGCTTCAAGGAATAACCCTTTCCTCTAATTGCGACCACACAATTACATTCGCTTAGCTGAGCATCTCTAGAGATGTATTGTTATCATCTCGTCAAATGACTTGACCCCATTCAGAGTTCAAATAACTCTTGTTATACTGGCAGTATTAGTACCTTTTAGGTTTACAGGGGATAGACTCGGATACGTGAGTATCAAGGTATATAGTAAAGGTACTACCAACTCACCCTCACAGCTTGTTATTACCACATTGAATACACTTCAAGGGATCTCCTCTCAGGTGTATTGGGTTCCCGCTGTTGATGAATCATTATGGGCTATCAGTCTCATCCCCAACCTCGACTTAAGAACTACTGCATGCTAAAGTCCTTTAGTCAAAAGATCAGCTATATTATCCTGAGTTCCAATGAACTCTATAGCAATAATCCTTTCAGACACTAGACCCCTTATAGACTTAAGTCTAACTTGGATGTGTCTCTTTGTTTTAGCATTATACTTTTCACTACTGATCTTGTCGATAGTTGTACGGCTATCACAATGAACAACAATGGCTGGAAGCGGTCTGCTTACTACAGGTAACACTGACATAAGTCCATGTAACCATTCAGCCTCCGTCCCCGTGGCATTTAGTGTACACAACTCAGCCTCAAAAGTTGACCGAGTAATCAAAGTCTGTCTAGTAGACTTCCAGGATATTGCTCCACCTGCTATGGTAAACAAATATCCAGTCACTCCATTGGTACCAGATTTCTTAGCTATCCAACTTGCATCACTATATCCCTCGAGTACTCCAGGGAATCTTCGATAATGTAAACCAAGGGAAATAGTTCCCTTAAGATATCTAAGAACTCTATCCAGTGCCTCCCAATGAGTCTTGTTCGGACACCTTGTATATCTAGCTAGCTTAGACACAGAACATCTTTCACTTGTTTAACTTGTAAGCCAAGGAAATAGGTAAGTTCACCCATCATGCTCATTTCATATTTGTTTTGCATAAGTTTAGCAAACCTTTTGCAAAGTTTCTCATCTGTAGACCCAAATATTATGTCATCTACATAAATTTGAACAAGTATACTAGAGCCATTAACATATTTAAAGAAAAGAGTTTTATCAACAGTACCTCTAGTGAAGTGATTCTCTAAAAGAAACTATGATAGTGTGTCATACCAGGCTCTAGGTGCTTGCTTCAGTCCATAAAGTGCCTTGAGTAGGAAATAGACAAATTCTGGATAATTTGGATCTTCAAAACCAGGAGGTTGACTGACATATACCTCCTCTTCCAGTTCCCCATTTAGAAATGCACTTTTGACATCCATTTGGTAAACTTTGAAATTTGCATGGGCTGCATAGGCAATGAATATCCTTATTGCTTCCAATCTAGCAACAAGGGCAAATATTTCATCATAATCAATTCCTTCTTCTTGAGAATAACCTTTACCAACCAATCTTGCTTTGTTCCTTGTTACTATGCCATTTTCATCCATCTTGTTTCTGAATACCCACTTTGTTCCTATAACACTTCTATCTTAAGGTTTGGGCACCAGCTTCCATACTTTGTTCCTCTCAAATTGGTTTAGCTCTTCCTGCATAGCCAATACCCAGTCTGGATCTAGAAGAGCATCCTCAACTTTCTTTGGTTCATCCTGTGAAAGAAAGCTACTGTATAAACATTCATCTTGAGTGGCTCTTCTAGTTTGGACTCTTGAGGATGGATCACCAATTATTAGTTCAAATGGGTGATCTTTAGTCCATTTTCTTTGAGGTGCAGATGGAGGCCTTGAAGATGTTGCCTCATTGTCATGAGTGTGATCATGTAGGTTTGAAGTTGAACTTTGACTTAGAGAAACTCCCCCTGAGTTTATTGGGTTAGTCATTCTGTTTTGTGATCCTTCACCGGATGCCTCAAAATGACTTTCAACGGATTTATCACGTTGACTTTCAACGGATGAGGTATGATGCCTTTCAACGGATGCTCCATTCATCCCTTCAATAGATGGCTCAATTGTTCTTTCATTAATTGAGTTGTCCATTGTTGAATCATACACTCTTGGTGGAACTTCTATAACCTCTTGATCATCATCTTTATCATTGTACATTAAGTCTTCCACCTCATTCTCAAACTTGAGAATTTCATGAATACCCTCATTTGTAAGTCCTTGAATTCTGACATCATCAAAAACAACATGTATAGATTCCATAACAATGTTGATTCTATGATTGTAAACCCTATAGGCCTTTATAGCTGCATATCCAACAAAAGTGGCTTCATCTGCCTTTGGTTCAAATTTTCCAAGATTTTTACCTTGATTTCTCAATACAAAACACTTGTAGCCAAAGACATGTACAAAGTGTAGTAATTTTAAGTGTATAATGTGTTGGAGATTAAAGAGAAGAAACTTGTTCTCAATAATCCACACAACTTACTCACACAAAATATAAAACTCACAAATGTATTTCACTCAAAAGATTTTGATAATTCTTGATTATACAAAGCTTGGAAGATCGTCCTATTTATAGGACTACATGGAACCTCCTAGAACACTTCTAAACACTCCTAGTACATGCACCTTATTTAATATGTAACTCCCCATGTACATGAACCATCTTGAAATGCAAAAGGTCTTAAACCTCAAAAGTCTATTCTAGATACTTTCAAGAACATTCTAGATAATAAAAATAATAAACCAAAGTTTAGATTATATTATTATTTTAACAGCCCCCCTTAAGCTAAACTTTGCACATGCCAAGCTTCTTCTTTAACTCCTTGAAAATGTCGAGCCTTAAAGGTTTTGTAAAGATATCAGCAATTTGGTCTTGGGTTTTGCAATGTTTAACCACAACTTCTCCTTTCGTCACCAAGTCACGGATAAAATGATATTTGATTCGTATATGCTTGCTATTCCCATGAAACACCGGATTTTCCGTGAGTGCTATAGCGGACTTGCTATCACAATATATAATTGGACTTTCTTTCGTATCATGCTTAAGGTCCTCCAACACCCATGTGATCCACAAAGCTTGACAACTAGCTAATGATAAAGAAATATATTCCGCCTCCGCCGTTGATAGAGCCACAACTTGTTGCTTCTTTGACATCCATGTGATTGCACTAGAGCCAATGAAGAAAACATTTCCCGAAGTACTTTTACTATCATCAACACTTCCGGCCCAATCACTATCACAATATCCAAGCACCTTAGGACCACTTGCCTTTTGATAATAAATTCCATCTCCAAGTGTTCCACGAACATACCTCAAAATTCTTTTTCCGGCCTCCCAATGTGTCATCTTTGGTTGTTCCATGAACCTACTAATCAAACTAACACCATATGTAATATCCGGCCGAGTGGCGGTCAAGTACATCAAACTTCCGACAAGACTTCTATATAAAGTAGGATCAACAAACTTAGAATCATCATCCTTACTTAACTTCAAGCCAACTTCAACGGGAGTGCTACTTGGTTTCGCATCTTCCATTCTAAACTTCTTTAACAAATCTTTGGCATACTTTTCTTGAGAGATAAAAATTCCATTCTTATCTTGCTTTACTTCAATACCAAGAAAATAGTGGAGTAGTCCCAAATCGGTCATCTCAAATTCTTGCATCATATTTTTCTTAAATTCTTCAATGTCATCATGATTATTTCCCGCAAAGATCAAATCATCCACATATAAGCCAATGATGAGAATTTTACCTTTGTTCTCCTTGATGTAAAGTGTATGCTCAAATGGACACCTCTTGAATCCCATCTTCATAAAATAATCATTGATGCGGCTATACCATGCACGTGGGGCTTGCTTTAGACCGTACAAAGCCTTCTTCAAACGATAGACTTTATTTTCTTCGTTCTTTTTCACATAGCCCGGTGGTTGATCAATATACACCTCTTCTTGTAATACTCCATTCAAAAAAGCGGATTTGACATCCATTTGGTGAACTTGCCACTTGTTTTGAGCGGCCAAAGAAATTAACAAGCGAATTGTTTCAAGACGTGCCACGGGAGCAAATACTTCTTTGTAATCAACACCATATTTTTGCTTGTAGCCTTTTACCACCAAACGTGCCTTATGTTTTTCAACTTCACCTTGTGCATTCAACTTTGTCTTGTAAACCCACTTGAGTCCAATGGATTTCTTTCCTTTAGGAGCTTCAACTAACTCCCAAGTTTCATTCCTTTCAATTGCATCAATTTCTAGATCCATGGCTTGTCTCCATTTATTTTCCTTAGCGGCATCTTCAAAAGCAACCGGATCCGCATTTGCATATAAGGCAAAATCAACAAATTCATCTTCCAAAATTCTTCTTGTTGCTCCATAAAGATCCGCCATTGATCTTGTCTTTCTTGGTGGTGACTCAGAACTTGAAGATGATGATGATGAGTTTGGTGGAGAATTAGATGGTGGAGTAGGTGGAGTGGAGCCTTCTTCTTCAATTGGATCAAATGCATCATCATCAAGAAAAGTACTTGAACTTTCTTTCTCATCCTTCCATTTCCATGAAGCCTCCTCGTTGAAAATTACATCACGACTAATTATGACTTTCTTTGTGATGGGATTGTACAATTTGTATGCCTTAGAAGATTCACTATAGCCAACAAAGATGCATTTTTCAGATTTATCATCAAGCTTACCTCTCTTTTCATCGGGCACATGAGAGTAACAAATACTTCCAAAAATTCTAAAATGAGAGACACATGGCTTCTTGCGACTCCAAGATTCTTGTGGAGTCTTTCCTTGCACACTTTTAGTAGGTGCACGATTGAGAACATAACATGCACACGCAACCGCTTCGGCCCAAAACATCTTAGGCAATCCTTTTGTTTTCAACATACTTCGAACAAGCTCCATGATTATTCGGTTCTTCCGCTCGGCTACCCCATTTTGTTGAGGGGTTGAACGAACCGTTAGTTGATGGTGAATTCCATGCTTTTTCAAAAAACCTCCAAATTCTTCGGACATATATTCACCACCACGATCGGATCGTAGTGTCTTTAAAGAATGACCACTTTCTTTCTCCACATATGCTTTAAAATCTTTAAATGTTTCAAATACTTGAGATTTTTCTTTGAGAAAATAAATCCACATTTTGCGACTATAATCATCAATAAAAGTGAGGAAATAACGACTACCTCCAATAGAGTTGGTGCGCATAGGTCCACATAAATCCGAATGTATCAACTCCAATGGTTTTTTAGCTCGCCATGCCTTCTCTTTCGGAAATGGATCTCGGTGATGCTTGCCAAAAACACAATCTTCACATACTTGATCTTGCTTTTGAATATTTGGAATGCCTCTTACCATATGACCTTTACAAATCTTGGATAGAGTGCTAAAACTCAAGTGATTAAATCGAAGATGCCAAAGCCAAGACTTGTCGTTCACAATATTAGCAAAACATGGAAGAGCCTCACTTTGAATTTTCAATGGAAACATTTTAGTTGATGTCATCTTGACTCTTGCAACAAGAATCCCATTTTTATCTTTGATCTCACAAAAATCATCTTTAAAATTCACATGATGCCCCTTTCTTAAAAGTTGCCCAACACTTAAAAGATTATGTTTAAGATCGGGAACATAATAAACATTAGAGATATAATTTGTACCTTGCTTTGTTCGAATTGGAACATCACCACAACCTTTGACAATGAGCCTTTTGTTGTCACCCGTCTTGACTTCTCGTTGGACACTTTCGTCAAAATTCACAAAACAATTTTTCTTTCCGGTCATGTGGTTACTACAACCACTATCGATATACCAAACATCATCAATAGATTCTTCTTGAACTTCTTGAACATTACTAACAAGAAGCATACTTTCATCTTTCTCCTCAATGTCCTCATGTAGAAAATTTGAGTCATCTTTTTCATCATTAATCCTTTTGTAACAATCCTTTTTCATATGCCCAATTTTATGACAATAATGGCATTGAAAATTAAAAGAATTACCTCTTCCTCTTCCATTGTAACCTCCACGAGCTCTTCCTCTTCCTCTTTGGAATGAGCTTGAATTTTCACTTGGCACATTTCCTCTTCCTTGTCCTCGACCACGAAATGATCCTCTTCTACCTCTTCCTCTAAAACCTCCACGATTAGTGTCTTGAACTTGAAAAGCTTGCTCGGAAGGAGAGGAATCAAATTGTTTGATGCGAAGTTCATGAGATTGGAGTGAGCCCAACAATTCTTCAAGAGAAAAAGTATTTAAATCCTTTGATTCTTCAATAGCCACAACAACATGCTCAAATTTTCGAGTCATGCTACGAAGAATTTTTTCCAAGACTCTTTTATCCGTAATATCTTCACCATTTACACGAAGTTGATTAACAATCGAAATTGTTCGATTATAATATTCCTCCACCGTTTCACTTTCCTTCATCTTGAGTGAATCAAATTCACCTCTTAGAGCTTGAAGTCTCACCATTTTTACTCTTTCTTCTCCTTTGTAGGCCTTGTTGAGGATATCCCATGCCTCCTTTGATGTTGATGCCGTTGAAATTCTCTCAAAAATTACTTCATCCACCGCTTGATAAATAAAGTAGAGAGCCTTCTTGTCCTTCTTTCGATTTTCCTTCAAAGTACTCAATTGTTGTGGTGAGAGATTGGCTTGATTCGCCGGTTCTTCATATCCACTTTCCACAATCTCCCAAAGATCTTGAGAGCCATATAAAACCTTCATTTGTATGCTCCATTGGTTGTAATTCTTTCCCGTCAAACGAGGAAGTTGAGGTTGCAACATATTGTTGTTGGAAGCCATCTCTAAACCTTGCTCTTGATACCACTTTGTAGGAATTTTAAGTGTATAATGTGTTGGAGATTAAAGAGAAGAAACTTGTTCTCAATAATCCACACAACTTACTCACACAAAATATAAAACTCACAAATGTATTTCACTCAAAAGATTTTGATAATTCTTGATTATACAAAGCTTGGAAGATTGTCCTATTTATAGGACTACATGGAACCTCCTAGAACACTTCTAAACACTCCTAGTACATGCACCTTATTTAATATGTAACTCCCCATGTACATGAACCATCTTGAAATGCAAAAGGTCTTAAACCTCAAAAGTCTATTCTAGATACTTTCAAGAACATTCTAGATAATAAAAATAATAAACCAAAGTTTAGATTATATTATTATTTTAACACAAAGTCCAAGGATGGTTTTCTTCCTTTGAGCAGATGATATGGAGTTATTCATTTTGCTTGATTGATCAAAGAGATATTTTGAGTGAAACAGGCAGTGTTGACTACTTCAGCCCATAAATAGGTAGGCAGCTTTGATTCATCCAACATTATCCTAGCAGCTTCAATAAGTGTTCTATTTTTCCTTTCTACCACTTCATTCTTTTGTGGTGTCCTAACTGTAGAAAATTCATGAATAATTCCATTTTCCTCACAAAATAGCCTCATTGATGAATTTTTGAACTCAGTACCATTGTCACTCCTGATTCTTCTAACCTTGTACTTAGAATGATTGTTAGCAACCTTGATGTGATTGATTATGATTTCACTAGACTCATCCTTAGAGTGCAGAAAATAAGTCCATGTAAATTTAGAGAAATCATCCACAATCACAAGGCAGTATATTTTCTTGAGATTGACATCACATTTACTGGTCCAAATAAATCCATATGAATGAGATGTAGTGGTTGCTCAATTGATGACTCTGTCTTGCTTTTGAAGGAGGCCTTCTTTTGCTTTCCTTTCTCGCATGCATCACAAAGTCCATTGTAATAACCCTAACTTTAGAAAGGCTACAGTGTCTAAATGAATAGTGATTTTGAGGATTAACAAAGTTTTTCATGCCACCTATGTATGAAACGTAGTATGGATATTCCGAAGTCATATTAGTGATCTACGGAGTAAATAAGTGAATGCCAAGACGATCGGAATTCAGAAATTCCAAATTTTATTTTGGTGTAGCATTTGACCGGGCAGCGGATTATATATTATTATATTCAAGAAATGAGATATTAAAATTGAGGAATTGAGGATTTAATAATTTGGAATTTTATTATTTTATTAAAGTCGATTTAAGAATTCGATTGTTGGAATGAATAGTGAATAGTTACTATTCACTTCGGAACCGCGTAGAGTTTTATTCGCCCTTTAGAAAATATTTCGAATCGTTTCAGGAGGAATAAGGCAACATTTGCAGGATTAAATATAGACATGGAAGTAACATGTAACAAGATTAATTCGAGGGATGCAACATTTGGATCATCCATGTGAAAAGGAAGCGAACCAGTAAAGCTACTTTACCTGAACCAGTGCATGTGTGACAAGTGTCACAAGAAGAGGGCACAAGGGTGATGACTCACCACTAAAGTATACAAATATCTAAGTGATTAAACCAAAGAAGAAAGAAAAGAAAAACAAAAGCAATCAACACATTTTCTCTCAAAACTGATCTGCTAGAGCACCTTCCAAACGAAAATTCATATCTCCATTTCTACACATGATAAAATCACCAAACTTTAACCCTAGATTCTCCACTCCATGTATAATACTCGTTAAAAATTTCATAGCAATCTAAGGAGTATAGACCAGTCAAATCGCCTCCCCAAATTGAAGAACAGAACCTGCCCAGTTCTTGACAGTTTCTGTCTAGCAGGAAAAACGGATTCAAAACCATAGCTACCAAGCTTCATATTTAATGATCTATAGCTCGATGGAAATCCCTTGAAGAGTAGAAGGTGTGGTAAAAATTTGAGAACCAAACTCTTAGCTTTCGATTTTATACGAATTTTACAAGTTGATGACGAATAATAACTTTCAAGAACTAATATTGTTTTCTTGATTTCTTTGGATCATCTAAGCAAGCCTAAGCACTCCCAAGGACAAACCCTGGTCTATTAGGGCTCTAAGACTCTCCAAGGAAGGTATAAACCCTAAGGACCCTAGATCTTATTTGAGTGTAAGCATGTTTTTGATGGATTTTAACTTAGTGATGATTATAGCATGTTTATAAGTATGATCTTGTAATGATTTTTGTGATATGATGATTAGGAGCATGAGCATGAGGTTTCTGGACTTTTAAGATATAAATCATGTGTATGAGTTGTATGGATGCCCGGTGTGGCTTGGATTGATGGTTTGATTTTTAAAAACGTTCGATTCACAGTCGTTATAATGCCCGAATTTCGTTTAACCAAAGGATGCCCTGTTTTTGAACCCTCAGACGCGTACGGTAGGTTTCTGTTTAGAGTACCAACTGACCATGAAATGATAGAGCTTAGTTCATAGATCGTGTTGATATAAAGTACGTCAAAATCTGATGAACGGTTTAGGAGAAAAGTGGATTTTAGTGAAAGACGTTTGAAAACCGAGAAAATGTAATTGTACCAACTTTGAGGCTATAACTACCATACTTAGACATTTTTAAAAATTATAATATTATGGGATATTATATTAGGGTAGTCAAAGAGTCATTACCAGTTGACCTTGTAGTAAAATTCGAAATCTATATTTTCTGAGAATGTTTACAGTAAGTGTGGTTGTTAAGGGAAATGGTGAAAAACACTGAAACTTGATTGAGTCTAAAAATGGATAGATCCTTGAACCTTTTGAGGTATTAGTGATACGTTAAGCATATATTAAAGTGTCAAGGGTATTGTTATGCAAGAGTGAGGTGAGTAAGAGACGTAGTATTCTAACGATGATTCTTTTCGTGTTTATAGAAACTCGAGACGAACACGGGAACGTACCTCTGGGACTTAGGGATCGAGGCAAGATTTCTTTTACCCTTATTTTGATAAACTGTTTATGTTCAAAAGAAATGGTTTTGGTGAACAATATACGAATCTTATACGATGAGATGATTTGGGATATATTCCATATATACTGAAATCCTTGAATATGGATTATAGATATGAATAAGAATATGGAAAGAGCGGATATATTTTATGTTTCAAAGAATGGTATCAGTTGTTATCTAGAGTTATATATGGATCATATTATATTAAAATATTCTTTTAAAAGTAGTTACGATTTTAATAAATAGTATTTGATTATTATTTTAATACTTTTAACATAGATGGAATAATGTATGTATATAAGAATGTATTGGAGTTCATTGAATACAGAGAAAATGTACGAGTCATAAACAAAATGTTATGACATATGGTTTTTAAAAAAAAAAGGTGATATTACATGATAAATGGATATGGATATGATATATGTGAATGGGAAATGGTGATTGAAAATGGAAAAAAATGATTTGACAAGAAGGGGGATAGCAACCAAAAGCGTAAGAGGCTGTGTGCGGCACAGTCCAGTACTCAATATTTTTTTTCCGGCCCAAGAGTTGCCGAGGGAGGATGTAGCAGGGAAGCCTTCCTCCAGGGATGATTTTCATTCCTTCTACTAGTAGTAAACAGAGAGCAGATACGGTTAGGCGACTGATCATCGTCCTACGTATCTGGCGCTAGCAGATATCCCCAGAATTTTCTTTAAAGGAAATTTATAATGATTTCAGATTGGTATACTGAACAAGGAAAATGAGACGGAATAATGGAATGATTTTGTATTAGAAGAGAAACTGATTTTATATTATTCTAGATTTCTTTTCTTATAATAGTAAGTGGATGATGTGTTATTAAATAAGAATTTTATTCCCTCCTAAGGTCTATAATTGGTTTCTAGTTATATATATTTATACATGTTTAAAAATTCTGATTTCTAGTTTACAATATTATCTTGCTGAGCTATTATAGCTCACTCTTGCTACTTATGTATATAACAGTTAGGTCAAATGCCGATACTGCGCACTACACCCCGCAAGAGGGTAAGGGGAAAACGACCTTTTGAGCGAGTGCTGGCGACTATCCCTGAGGTAGCTGATAACGAACGGGTGTTGGTAGACTTATGTACATTAAGTGTGTAAGTTGTGTAATAAACTTTTGGTTGTTGAAATGCTTCCTGTAGAAGTATTGTTCAACAATGTACTTAGTAGGATTCTGGGTTTGTAATAACTGTTTAACTTTAAACTTTTAATATTGTGGATGTTGTTCTCTGAGAATATGACTGGTGTGAGTGTATTAGTGAGGGGTCAGTTGTGTAAGTTTTATAAAAAAAAAAAAAAAAAATCAGAGTGTTATTTATAATAAGTGGAAATTGGACCGTGATGACCTGGATCCTTGACCCCGGATCTAGGGGCGTCACAGATGGTATCAGAGCTAAGAGTCATAATGCTCAGGAACAAAAGTGATAATAATAATTGTATCAGTAATAATATAAATTGTGAACTCCCATCGAGTTCAAGGGTGGTATATCGCAGGGAGCGGAGATGGGAGAGCCGAGTCAGGACCCCCAGTGGCTAGGATTATCAGATCAGGAGATTGTAGACTTACAGCTAGCAGGTGTAGAGGTTCCAGAGTATGCTGTCGATGATCTCAGGGAGAGACGTCGTGCGAGTGCCAGAGAGAGATATGAGCAGAGCCTGAGAGAGGAGGCAGAGGAGCGTAGACAGAGAGATACTGTGGCTATAGTGCCTTACATTGGCAGACCTTCTGTAGGATCTGACGAGGCAGGCCCTTCCCGAGTGAGGTCGGAGGTTCCTGAGGGAGAGATGCCATTGCGCAAGAGGTTTAGGTCATCTGTTATAGCTGAGGAGCAGACTGAGTGGACAGATATTCACATGATACCTATTCCAGTGCCGTCACCAGTTCCATCCCCTTTACCGAGTCCTGACCCTTTAGATGATCCAGCAGAGCAGTTCACTCCACCAGGACATTTTATTCTTCCAGAGGATGAGGTGGAGGAGGACCCGTCTGAGGATGCAGATACAGAGTCCGTTCCTTCATCTCCACCATTAACACCTCCACCTGTAGCCGCACCTTCACCAGCAGTTGTACCCCTACAGGGGACACCTATACTTGAAGGAGACCAGATCCCGGTGATTTTATTGACAGGGTACCTTGCCTTACAGGGTCAGTTAGAGGAGTCCCGTAGGATGATAGATACACTCTTGCAGAGGTCAGACAGAGGGAGAGGAGGTGTTATTCCAGATGGTGTATCTGTGGGATTGGTTAGCGTTGAGCTGCGAGCCCTTGGTGATATTAGGAGGTTGTTAGCAGATAGAGGAGACCCAGCATGGAGAGCCGCGATAGTGGATACGGTCACATCTATGGTAGTACAGATCAGGGATGTTATTAGAGCAGGGCTGTGAGTAGGGGTAGTAGTTTTAGTCACTAATCAGACTAGTCATCTGGTTGATGTCATTTTGGGGGATTAGTTTAGTTGTGTACTGTCTTAATCCCAGTCTGATTAGAGGACGGCTAGCAGTACTTTTGTTATAGCGGATTAGTATGTACGGTTATGTTTTGGGGTTTCGAACCTTGTACTCTATGATGTATAATATTAGTAGTAAAAGACGTTGTACCCAAGTTGTAAAATATTTATGTAAATTAATGAAGTTTATGTATTTTGTCTAAATTTTATCGTATTTTGATTTAAATATTGATGTGTATAATGTGATTGACTTAAATGTAAAGGCTATCGTGTTAAAGGTAGTGAGCTGATATGTTCGTATAAATGGTATTA
Organism: Heracleum sosnowskyi; assembly: GCA_030848705.1. Lineage (NCBI taxonomy): Eukaryota > Viridiplantae > Streptophyta > Magnoliopsida > Apiales > Apiaceae > Heracleum > Heracleum sosnowskyi. The sequence goes on along the minus strand of CM061243.1, from coordinate 19,468,083 downwards.
TAACTTGATACTAATTACTTGAATCTTTATATATGGTTGTACAAATGGGAGAATAGTGTTATAATTATCGCATATGGATGATGAATATTGTACCCTAAATTTGGGTAATTAATAGAGAATATTGTTATGTACAGAACTATACCGCCTAGACGTGATAATCGCGCGAATGCAAGGGGAATTGAGAGAGATGAAGGAAGTCAAAATATAGAAGGTGATAGACCGAATGAAAACGCTCATGATGAACAAGATCATGAGGAAGAAGTAGATGAATTAAATGGCCAACAAGGAAACCAGAGAGGTGACCCTATAAACCAATTTATGGACCGACTAAGGCAGAATTTAGCTAATCAGCAGAATCCCCAACCACCACCGGTTCCCCTGAACCAAGCAGCTAGTTCATTTCGTGCTTTTAAGTCATTAAAACCCCCAGAGTTTGAGGGAACCACTAACCCAGTGGTAGCCAGGGTGTATAATATGACCTTAGGAGAAGCGTTGAAGAAACCGGATGCAGACACAGGTATTTAATTCGATTTTTTTTTTTTTTATAAATGTTTGGTTAGGGATCGACTTAATCCATTAATGGTGTAAACAAGTTAATAAAATAGATAAGAATAATCCCTCTGATCAGGAAGTAAGATATACCGATCCAAGGAAAAAGAGAGTAAGAGTATTCTGTGGAAAAAAAAAACACACAACCTTGTAGGACACGAACAGGAAATATATATTATAGATAATATTTCTTACAATTGTTTCAAGGAATGGTCTTATAGACTAATTTCTGGAGGATTTTATAGAGACAAGATATATATTAAGATTGAAGTATTAATATTTATGTCATGATAGATATCAGAATATAGCTAAACCATAAGTGAGATACACCACCATTCAGGAAAGGCCAATGTGGTGGCCGATACCTTAGTTAAGAGAGAAAGGAGGAATGAGATGATATAGAATGACTGAAAACAGGAGGAGATTTGCAAGGAGAAGATAATGAAAGTGCTGCTATAGATAAGCTAAATGGCAGGTTGATAAATGACAAGCAAGTGTATGTTGGTGTATTTTTGTGTAATCAAGGTAGAGATGTTATGGAAAGACTAAAGGATAAAGGGAGTAGTGTGGAAATTAGAAATTGTCATGTGAGGAAGGTATCCATTCATATTTTCAACATGATTCCGGGACGGAATCCTTTTAAGGGGGGAAAAATGTAATAACCCTAACTTTAGAAAGGCTACAGTGTCTAAATGAATAGTGATTTTGAGGATTAACAAAGTTTTTCATGCCACCTATGTATGAAACGTAGTATGGATATTCCGAAATCATATTAGTGATCTACGGAGTAAATAAGTGAATGCCAAGACGATCGGAATTCAGAAATTCTAAATTTTATTTTGGTGTAGCATTTGACCGGGCAGCGGATTATATATTATTATATTCAAGAAATGAGATATTAAAATTGAGGAATTGAGGATTTAATAATTTGGAATTTTATTATTTTATTAAAGTCGATTTAAGAATTCGATTGTTGGAATGAATAGTGAATAGTTACTATTCACTGCGGAACCGCGTAGAGTTTTATTCGCCCTTTAGAAAATATTTCGAATCGTTTCAGGAGGAACAAGGCAACATTTGCAGGATTAAATATAGACATGGAAGTAACATGTAACAAGATTAATTCGAGGGATGCAACATTTGGATCATCCATGTGAAAAGGAAGCGAACCAGTAAAGCTACTTTACCTGAACCAGTGCATGTGTGACAAGTGTCACAAAAAGAGGGCACAAGGGTGATGACTCACCACTAAAGTATACAAATATCTAAGTGATTAAACCAAAGAAGAAAGAAAAGAAAAACAAAAGCAATCAACACATTTTCTCTCAAAACTGATCTGCTAGAGCACCTTCCAAATGAAAATTCATATCTCCATTTCTACACATGATAAAATCACCAAACTTTAACCCTAGATTCTCCACTCCATGTATAACACTCATTAAAAATTTCATAGCAATCTAAGGAGTATAGACCAGTCAAATCGCCTCCCCAAATTGAAGAACAGAACCTGCCCAGTTCTTGACAGTTTCTGTCTAGCAGGAAAAACGGATTCAAAACCATAGCTACCAAGCTTCATATTTAATGATCTATAGCTCGATAGAAAGCCCTTGAAGAGTAGAAGGTGTGGTAAACATTTGAGAACCAAACTCTTAGCTTTCGATTTTATACGAATTTTACAAGTTGATGACGAATAATAACTTTCAAGAACTAATGTTGTTTTCTTGATTTCTTTGGATCATCTAAGCAAGCCTAAGCACTCCCAAGGACAAACCCTGGTCTATTAGGGCTCTAAGAATCTCCAAGGAAGGTATAAACCCTAAGGACCCTAGATCTTATTTGAGTGTAAGCATGTTTTTGATGGATTTTAACTTAGTGATGATTATAGCATGTTTATAAGTATGATCTTGTAATGATTTTTGTGATATGATGATTAGGAGCATGAGCATGAGGTTTCTGGACTTTTAAGATATAAATCATGTGTATGAGTTGTATGGATGCCCGGTGTGGCTTGGATTGATGGTTTGATTTTTAAAAACGTTCGATTCACAGTCGTTATAATGCCCGAATTTCGTTTAACCAAAGGATGCCCTGTTTTTGAACCCTCAGACGCGTACGGTAGGTTTCTGTTTAGAGTACCAACTGACCATGAAATGATAGAGCTTAGTTCATAGATCGTGTTGATATAAAGTACGTCAAAATCTGATGAACGGTTTAGGAGAAAAGTGGATTTTAGTGAAAGACGTTTGAAAACCGAGAAAATGTAATTGTACCAACTTTGAGACTATAACTACCATACTTAGACATTTTTAAAAATTATAATATTATGGGATATTATATTAGGGTAGTCAAAGAGTCATTACCAGTTGACCTTGTAGTAAAATTCGAAATCTATATTTTCTGAGAATGTTTACAGTAAGTGTGGTTGTTAAGGGAAATGGTGAAAAACACTGAAACTTGATTGAGTCTAAAAATGGATAGATCCTTGAACCTTTTGAGGTATTAGTGATACGTTAAGCATATATTAAAGTGTCAAGGGTATTGTTATGCAAGAGTGAGGTGAGTAAGAGACGTAGTATTCTAACGATGATTCTTTTCGTGTTTATAGAAACTCGAGACGAACACGGGAACGTACCTCTGGGACTTAGGGATCGAGGCAAGATTTCTTTTACCCTTATTTTGATAAACTGTTTATGTTCAAAAGAAATGGTTTTGGTGAACAATATACGAATCTTATACGATGAGATGATTTGGGATATATTCCATATATACTGAAATCCTTGAATATGGATTATAGATATGAATAAGAATATGGAAAGAGCGGATATATTTTATGTTTCAAAGAATGGTATCAGTTGTTATCTAGAGTTATATATGGATCATATTATATTAAAATATTCTTTTAAAAGTAGTTACGATTTTAATAAATAGTATTTGATTATTATTTTAATACTTTTAACATAGATGGAATAATGTATGTATATAAGAATGTATTGGAGTTCATTGAATACAGAGAAAATGTACGAGTCATAAACAAAATGTTATGACATATGGTTTTTAAAAAAAAAGGTGATATTACATGATAAATGGATATGGATATGATATATGTGAATGGGAAATGGTGATTGAAAATGGAAAAAAATGATTTGACAAGAAGGGGGATAGCAACCAAAAGCGTAAGAGGCTGTGTGCGGCACAGTCCAGTACTCAATATTTTTTTTCCGGCCCAAGAGTTGCCGAGGGAGGATGTAGCAGGGAAGCCTTCCTCCAGGGATGATTTTCATTCCTTCTACTAGTAGTAAACAGAGAGCAGATACGGTTAGGCGACTGATCATCGTCCTACGTATCTGGCGCTAGCAGATATCCCCAGAATTTTCTTTAAAGGAAATTTATAATGATTTCAGATTGGTATACTGAACAAGGAAAATGAGACGGAATAATGGAATGATTTTGTATTAGAAGAGAAACTGATTTTATATTATTCTAGATTTCTTTTCTTATAATAGTAAGTGGATGATGTGTTATTAAATAAGAATTTTATTCCCTCCTAAGGTCTATAATTGGTTTCTAGTTATATATATTTATACATGTTTAAAAATTCTGATTTCTAGTTTACAATATTATCTTGCTGAGCTATTATAGCTCACTCTTGCTACTTATGTATATAACAGTTAGGTCAAATGTCGATACTGCGCACTACTCCCCGCAAGAGGGTAAGGGGAAAACGACCTTTTGAGCGAGTGCTGGCGACTATCCCTGAGGTAGCTGATAACGAACGGGTGTTGGTAGACTTATGTACATTAAGTGTGTAAGTTGTGTAATAAACTTTTGGTTGTTGAAATGCTTCCTGTAGAAGTATTGTTCAACAATGTATTTAGTAGGATTCTGGGTTTGGAATAACTGTTTAACTTTAAACTTTTAATATTGTGGATGTTGTTCTCTGAGCATATGACTGGTGTGAGTGTATTAGTGAGGGGTCAGTTGTGTAAGTTTTATAAAAAAAAAAAAAAAAATCAGAGTGTTATTGATAATAAGTGGAAATTGGACCGTGATGACCTGGATCCTTGACCCCGGATCTAGGGGCGTCACATCCATCCCTGGAAAATTCCAATTGTGGAATACCTCTTACAAGGTCTTTTCTCACCAAGTCATTCATTGAGTTGAAGTTCAAATGTGACAGTCTGTTATGCCACAACCAACTTTCATCCTTACTTGCTTTACTGAGAAGACAGGTAATTGTGTTTGCACTTGTTGAGTTGAAGTCAGCTATGTACACATTTCCTTTTTTGTAGCCTGTCAACACCACATTGTTGTCCTTTTTGCTTAAGACAACACAGGCTTCTTAGGTGAATGAAACTGAAAAACCTTTGTCACATAGTTGACTGATACTCAGCAAATTATGCTTAAGTCCATCAACTAGTACTATTTCATCAATGATGACATTTTCTTTTGAAATCAAGCCATATCCCTTAGTATATCCTTTGTTGTCATCTCCAAAGGTAATGCTAGGGCTAGCTCTCTCCTTGAATTTTGTGAGTAGGGTGGAATCTTCAGTCATATGCCTAGAACAACCACTGTCTAAGTACCATAGATTCCTTTTGTTTCCCTGCACACAACAAAACCAGATCAAGTTGATTTTGGTACCCAAGTTTCCTTGGGTCCTGTCTTGTTAGCGCTCACTTTGTTTCTCTTGTCATTCTGCACCTTTACCACAGGTTGAGTTAAATCAACCTTGACCCTTGGTGTTGACCTTTGAGACACAACATTTTGAAATTGTTCAGATGCATAAATGTTTGATGTAGGCATTGGTGAGTGTTGTGCATACATAGTGCTCATGTGTGGCATGCTCCATGGCATTTGAGGCATACTAAATGCATTCATATAAGGATTTGGAACAAATGACATGTTAGCATACATAGTAGATGCATGAGTATTATGTGCAAACATCTTAGGCATGACAGGCATAGGCACATTGGGTATAGGCATTGGCATTGGCATTTGAACATTTGCATTCTTAACAGATTTACAGTTGGTAGACAAATGATTAACACTACCACAATGAACACATGTCTTTCTAGGATCATATTTATCAGGTGTGTGATTGTTATACTTGTTAATCCCTACCTTACCATTTCTGTTCTTTTTCTTCTTAACCTCAGCCTTAATCTCCATGTTTTCTAACTTGTCCTTCAATTTCTTGTTGGACAAGTGGCCTATGTTAACCTTTTCAACATTCTTAGTTTTGCTGATTTCTTCCTGAACAAAGTTTTTGTTGGTTGGACCATACTTTTTATTCAGTTTCTCCAATTTTTCTCTGCTCGCACTAGCTGAATGTTTCAATGGATGGCTCTCATCCGTTGAAGAGTTATCCTTCAACGGATGGTCACTATCCGTTGAAGTATTATCCGCTTCTAGATTTTCAACAGTAGTATCTAGTTTCACTTTGTCCTTTTTTATTGATTCCTTGTAAAATGTATCCACCCCTTGAACTTTGATTATATTTGTGGCAACATTCTTGGAATCATTCCATCTAGCAATTACTTCATGTTCTTTTGCTAACTGCACTTTGAGAATTCCTTCTCTTTTCAGTACAACTAATAATTCATCTTTAGCAATCTGACATTCCAACCTCATTTTCTCAAAATCAATAAACTGAGTTTCCAACGCAGCATTTATATCACTTAAAAACATATTAGCATATTTAATCCTAGTGTTTTCTTTTGTAAGGGATTTAAGAGTTACACGTAAATGGTACAATTCAGTAGACATATCATTAATAGTACTATTGCATTCCTCTTTAGAAAGCTCAATGAGATTGGTGGTGATTACCTGATTGGTTGATGAACTTGCTTCTTGCTCATTTGAATCAGTCATTAATGCAAGGTTTACAAACTCAGTTTCCTCTTCAGATTCATTCCCATCAGCAACCCAATCATAGTCCTAAGTTATGAATGCCCTTTCCTTTTGCTTGAGAAGTTCAAAATATTTCTTCTTATAGTCAATAGGTTCAAGCTTCCTGTCCTTCTTCTCAGTTTTAGGCTTTCTGCATTCATTTGCAAAGTGACCTCCCATACCGCAGTTAAACACTTGAACTTAGACCTTTTAACAAAGTTTTTTTTGGTTGAAAGTCTTTCTTGAAGGATTTGGTCACCTCAGGATTTCTCTTGAACTTTAGCTTAGAGAACCTCCTTGACAGAAAAGCTAAATGTTCATCCAGCTCATCCATTTCATCTTGGTTTGAGGACTCCCTTTCTTCAATCATCTTTCCCTTGCCTTTGCTTGATTCAGCTCTACTTTCACAAGCACTTGGGCTTGGTATAGCTTTAGCAGTTTCTCCTTTCATGTCATCAGCCTCATCTACACTTGTAACTAGAGCTACAGAATCACCTTTCTTCTGGACCTTTTCAATCTCTTCATCTTGCTCCATTTCTAACTCATATGTCTTTAAGGTTCCATAAAGCCTTTCAAGAGTAAAATCCTTGTACTCTTGAGTGTTCCTCAAAGAGATAGTCATGGGCTTCCATTCCTTGGGCAAGGATCTTAGAAATTTGATATTTGAGTCCTTGGTTTGGTACACTCTTCCATACAACTTCAATCCATTTAATAATTTCTGAAATCTGCTAAACGTATCATTCAGAGATTCACCATTCTTGAAGTGAAAGTCTTCATACTGTTATATGAGAAGTTGCATCTTGTTCTCTCTAACTTGCTCAGTTCCTTCACACAGAGTTTGAACTGTGTCCCAGACTTCCTTGGCTGTTGTGCAGTTGATAATATTGTCAAACATATCAGTTTCTAGACCATTGAACAAAATATTAATGGTCTTTTTATCCTTATGCATTTCAGCTATATCTTTCAGTGTCCACTCTGATGGTAATTTCGGAATTGTGTCTGGGGCTCCTTCTCCTTGTAGAGTAATTGCAGTGTTTGACTTCATAGGCACATGAGGACCTTTCTCAATGCAATCCACATACCCTTCATTTGTAGACATAAGGTGTAGGTGCATCTTTACTTTCCAGTGAAAGTAATTTTCTTTGTCAAGAACTAGTATCTTTACTCCATTATCCTTCTTTCCCATGATTCTGAATGTCTTTGATCCTTAACTTCTTGTTTGTTACAAGCTTGCTCTGATACTAATTTTTATTCCCAGACAGTGAATTAAGATTGTAGAAGGGGGTTGAATACAATCTTTAAATTTTCAGTTCTTCAAATAGACAAGACAAGTAAATTGAACCAAGAACGGAAACTAAATAATTGCAATTAAACTAAAAACACAAGAATTAAAAATTCAGGTGGATTGATTGTTCCACCTGAGATAATTTATTGAAGAAATCTTTGTGATGTTTATGAATAAACACACAGTTGCATACACTATTTTAGCTCCAGCAATTTACAAAGAATATTGCTTTTGCTCTAAAAAACCCTAACTGATTTCTTACTCTAAAACAGTGCTACACTTGGTTATATAAATCCAAGTTTACAAGACAAATTGAACTACTAAAAGTATAACGTTGGTAGAGTCCAAAATGTTTGCTTCTCCATTCTGAGTAGTGGTCCACTGTTGGTGGCTTGCCCTTTTGGCTGGTTGTCTTTTATGGTATTGCCACACTTGACCAAACAAAACAGAATACTTCTTCTTCTTGTAAGTTTACCAAAAATACTGGTTCCCGTGCTCTTTGTATTCTGTCAACCCATGTGCTCTGTCAGAACTGTCCTTTTCACAGTGTCAGGTGCAAATAATACAAATGGCATTTATAGGAGACATCGTGCGTAGGTGAAGCAGGAGAATCAGTAGTCTCAACCTGTAATAACATGGTAATGCAACAATCATACATATATTCAATAAACTATTCTCTAAAGTACAACAAAAAAGATTAGTACCTCACGCGGACGTTTCTGAGAGACAGATGGAGGCTGCTGCGAAGATGAAGGAGCGCTGGGATCAATACCTGTATCATGTGCAAGTGGGGGTCTATCAAAACTAGGCCTACTAAATGCAAGACCCCTCCACTCGACGTTGATCCGATCGTAGCGACTCAAAAAGTCAGGGATGATATCATAGAACCAGTCGGGGGGTCACGAAGGTGCATAGCATGTAATGTCCTCATGCCACAGTCCAGCTACATTTAGATACCAAATTAAGTTCTAAAATGCAAGAATATGACAGATTAAGGTCTAAATTATATATTAAGGTCTAAAAGCATACCGCATCAGTCATGTCCTGCTGGGGGTACCAGTCACGAGACACTATCTTCGTGGGGTGCGTAGTCTGGAATGGAGCAATCCTCAGCTTGCTTACACATCTGTACCAATACATATACTCCTCAGTGGATACGTAATCCCCCTCCTCGACGACAGGTAGCAGGCCATCATTAAAGGCATCACACTCCTCTATGTAATGGCTGAACAACGAAACATGTTTTTCCCACTGCCACTGAGATAACTGCTCCCTCCGCAGAGAAGTCATGTCAATCGGGTCCTGTGGGATATGTTGTAGTACTCCAAACTGTCTCAGGACTCTATCTGGCATGACATACTCGATAATCTCCATGGCCACAAGAGGGACACGACCGAGAGCCATATACACCGCATCCATCATAGCGAAATCATAATCCCCCATATAATCCTGTCGGTCATAAAATCTCTGATAAGGCTGCCATGTCAGCCAACAAAGCTCAAAGCTGTCGAAGTCCCCCCGGTACAGACTTGTATGGTGGTGGGGGTTAACCCTCTCTGTCGGCTCAGCCCATGCCAGTGCCCTCGGCCAAACAAACTCCTGACGAGGTGCAATGACCGGAGCACCAGGTAACAACCTCTCGTAGGACCAAAGCTGTAGAAGTATGGTGCACCTGTTAATAGCTTTGACGGACTTGTGAGCAGCCTTGGTCAAACCCCTGAACAAATATGCCAATACCGCGGCTCCCCAGGCATATGAAGAAATCTCAGACGACCTCTGGATAAATTGTAAATACCTGCAAAAAAAATAAAAGATTATGTTATAAAATGCAAGAGTTAAACAACTTAAGAAAACATATGCAAGAATTAAACAAATTGCGGATAAAATGCAATTAAGGTGAATTTTAAAGCATAAAATTGAGGAATTAAGGGTTATTATCAAGAATTAAACAAATTTAGGGTAAAATGCAAGAAATGTTAATTTTAAGTCATAAAATTAAGGAATTAAGGGGACATTATCAATAATTAAACAAATTAAGGATAAAATTGAGGAATTAAGGTGATATTACCAAGAATTAAACAAATTAATGAGATATTCAAAAATTAAACAAAATGAGGATAAAATGTAATTAATGTGAATTTTAAAGCATAAAATTGAGAAATTAAGGGCTATTATCAAGAATAAACAAATTAAGGGTAAAATGCGAGAAATGTTAATTTTAAGGCATAAGGATAAAATTGAGGAATTAAGGGGATATTATCAAGAATTAAACAAATTAAGAAAACATATGCAAGAAATGAGAAACTAAGGTATGAAATACCTAGGATGGACAACGTTCCGGCTCGATGTGGGAAACAACACACCCCTAATGACGTAAAGAAGATAAGCCCGGGTGTACACTACATCATCCTGTCCGATAAACTCTGGAGAAGGATTCTCTGGCTTCTCCTTATATTATTCCTTCGGCGCACTTAGTTTTACCCCGTCTTTATACATTTCTTCACGAGCTTTCTCACTCAATCTCAAATCCTTCCACCGCTTAACCCAGTACTGTCTTGGAGACTTCAGCTCTGTATGTGTAAGAGCATGACCACGAACAAGCAGACCCATAATCATATAAACATCCTCCAAGGTGATGGTCAACTCACCAAATGGGAAATGAAAGGTGTTGGTCTCCGGCCTCCACCTCTCCACCAAGGCCGTGATCAAACGTATGTCATTCTGAGGAATTGACCAGTTGTTAGTAAACACCCCAAAACCCCAGTCCTTCAGCAAACTTTTCTGATGATCATCAAGCTTCCACTCCTCCCAATTAGCTGTATATTGTCTAACATCCAACTTATTCCTCGCTCCCCCTGCCATATCACACTGCTAATATGATCGTCATGCATGATCAAGAGCGATATATCGAGAGGCCCGCACTCCATATCCGTAATATCTACAACGTGAAAAATCAAAAAATTAGACATATTTCACAAACAGGGATACAAATATAAGTAATTTAACACCCAATTATCTAATTATATTTAGAAAAACAAAACAAAAGGAATTATCTAGTAATTCAAAATTTTAAAAATGCAGTGGGCAAATGCTTATCATTAACATTTGGCATCCTCTGATCATTGGCTCACCTACACATTTATTTATTATTTAACAGTCCTACTTGTTGCAACTACAAACTCGAGGACATGTGCGTAGATATCAATATTATCAATAAATTAAATATGATTATAGAAACTTAGAATGAAAAGATTTTACAATTTATCTTCCATTCTTGTGATTTCTGAATTTTAGTTATGTTGGGTTGCTGATATGTTAAACTTATATATAATAATACAGGAATTACTACCACTATGGTAGACCTTTTAAACAATTGGGTGTCTGGTCCTTTCATCATTTTATTATAATTTATCCCGTGAATACTTTCAAGTATCTATACTACCTAACAGTAACAACAAACCAAGCCAAAAACTAAACTACCACATAATTTCCAAATAGATAAAAATTCACAGCAAACAAATAACTGGAATTATAATGAAAAGAAGCAACACTCCCAGTAGAATATAGGTAGCCTTATGAGAATTTCATTGAATTAGTTTTCTAATAGCATGACTTCTGAGTAAAAATAATTATGATACAACAGTTAAGACAATACTTCAACATATAAACCAAAAACTCGATGAGAAAGCCAACAGAAACTCTAAATTATCACTCAAGACTACTAGTAACTTAATGTTTAAAGTCTCACATCATTAAACTGTCAAATTAATCTTAATTAAGTTAATACATAGCAATCTTAATTAATCAATTTTCAAGCGCAAGCACATGGATTATCAACGACAACGACACAATCATCATCACCGCCACTCCGAAACACCAAATAACCAACGACATAATCCTAAAATTTGAATTAAGAATTTATTTATTCATTTAAAATTCGATTAATAATTCTAAAATTTTAAAATTTGAATAATAATTCAAAATTTCGAATCATAATTCTAAAATTTGAATAATGATCCAAAAATTCGAATTAAGAATTCAAAAATTCGAATTAATAATTTGAATAATCGTAATTCTAAAATTTGAAGAATGATCTTAAAATTCGAATTAGGGATAAAAAAACCCTAAGTTCAACCCAAATGGGGGATAAACCTTAATTTCTACCTAATTAAGTCAATTATAGTAGTAAGAGTATAATGTTTGCTAGTATGTGTGTTAGGTCTGCTAGCTAGTATGTGTATTTTTTTTGTATGTCTCTTTCTAAAGGAGTGACATTAAAACTTTCCTTTGGAAAGTTTTTTTAAAATAATATTTGCTTATGTTTTTATTTGTTTGATGTTAAAGTTAAATACAAAGTTTGTGTTGGAGATAATAGCAACAATCGACAGTTATATTTTATATTATATCGCAAATTCAAGAACATGCACAAAAGCAAAAGAATAATACTCCTTCCGTCCCACTCAAACTCGCTTGTTTGACTTTTCTTGGTCAAACTGATCAAACTTTGACTAACTTTTAAAAATTATTGACTTACATTTTTTTCAAATCTAAAAAATGTATGTTATAATAATTTCTTTATATTTTTTAATAATATTTTTTACATTAATTATATTCAATATATAATATATGTAATTTACATTACAAAATTAGTCAATTTGACCCAAAAAAAGTCAAACAAATCAGTTTAAGTGGGACGGAGGAAGTAATCATCGGTAACAATAATATAAAAGAGAACGAGAAGAAAAACTTAGCAATATAAAGTTTGCCTAAAAACCTACGCAACTCTATATGTCTACGAGGTAGGCACTGAGAATTATATTTTGTAACTCAAATAAAAAGAAAAGTTTTATGAAGACCACTATTTCATTTGAGACTTGAAGACCATATATGTTTTGTAATCAAAATATTTCAAAATAGATTATATTTTGTAATCAAAAAATTACAGAACATATTATTTGCAAAGAATTTTCTATCAAAATCATTATTTCATTGAAAATCTTAGAAATCATATATGTTTTGCAAACTAAACTTGTATGTTCTGCAAACTCAATATATTTTGCAATGTTCTTCTATTTTCAATGAAATGGTGATTTTCATATAACATATTTGACAAAATATTACATTTTGCAAGATTTTGCTTGCAGAACATATAAGGCCTCCAATGTCTCTAATGAAATGTGGTCTTCATAGAACTCAACTCGTAAAGTAAATACCTCCATATATATAAGTGTCTTGGTTTTACTCAGAGGCAGACCTAAAGTTAAGCGGGCCCAGTTTTAGCTGGGTGAAATTCTATAATTTTTACTGGAAAAAATATTACCGCTGGGTAAAAATGTAAGGTGAAAAAATAAATATGATAAATGAATATTTTCTTATACCAGTTTCCACAACCCGAGAGATATTAAGTCTCTGCTCACTCAGACACTCACTGCTCTGCACTTGCAACTTACAACTTAAAAACTACATTACTACAATCACTTCACTACCGCTGGATTTTCCAAGGACATGATACAAGAAAAGATTAGAACGGATTTAGCGAAAAAAATTCCCTTGGTTGATATGCTATGCTGATTCGTTTAGTCTTGACACTTCCTATTTCTACGGCAACTACTGAACGTGCATTTTCAGCTATGAAAATTATAAAATCTAGGTTGAGAAACAAGATGGAAGACGGGTATCTTTCAGGTTGCATGATGGTTTACATTGAAAATGAGTACGTGGATGGTATTGACTCAGATGTTGTCATTGATCATTTTGAGTCTATTGGAGATCGTAAAGCTCAACTTAGATAAAGATTCGTTGAGTAAGTTTTTTTGGCTGGATCCGCCACTGGTTTTACTCGATGTGGGATCTAGAGTAACAAATATAAAAATAAATAAAATAGGTTTTATTTATTATTTATATTATTCTGATTAACTTATTATTAATATTTTGAAATATATTCAGAATTTGATTATGAAAATAATCCTTACTCATTATAATTAGTATTAATAATCAAAACAAATAATCAATATAAATAAATTGGATAAACTTGTAATAAAAAGGTATATAGAGTTCACACTTAGCATCAGGCCATACAAACATCCCACTTATGCTAGTAGTCGTAAACAACACGAACACAATATGTTATACAAACTCAATTTCTTTTTTTCACACTATCAATCTGGGACAAAATTCACATAACCCATTTTAAATAAGCAACTTTACCTCAATATATTTATGGATTCTACTAAGAAAATATCCTAGATCAAAACATAAAAACTTCAATCCTTATAGCAAGAACCAAGTTTCAATTGTTACTATCCGAAAATTACATCAAGGGCTTATCTCAATTAGGTCTTGAATTTTCCATTTTCTAACGGTTATATATTTGGTTACTTCTCCTTAGAGCTATAATTCGAGTCAAGCTCCTGCTCGTTTATTAAGGCACGGCTCGACTCGAGCTCGTAAACGAATACTAACGGTTGGATTTAATATTAAAATATGTATTTGTTTGTTCGTAAAATTATATTCAAATACTAAGAATCGTATTTAATAATTTAAACTAACTATAAATGAGGTTTTTAATTGAATATATAACTTTCTTTTGTATTCAGTTTCCAGATCGTTCCAGTTAAATAATAATTATTAAATTATCATTAAATTAATAATTATTTTGTGAGTTTTGTGTGTATTGTAAAATTATCGAAATTCGATTTGAAGATACAACCAAATTATTAAAGTAAGCGTCAAATATTTAATTATTTTTAGTTATAATTCTAATTTAATTGTTTTTACTTTAATTTTTTCTAGTTTTGAAAATCTTTATTGCTCAATTTTAAAAAAGACCGTATATTGCGCTATAAGCTACTGCCTACTAGTATATTAAGATATGTGTCTGCAATGTCCCAGTTTTCATATTTTGCTGGTTAAGAAAAAAATAAATACAACCATACTCATTGTCCTCGAAATACATTGTCTAGTTTTTAAACCAAATATTACCATATTAAATAAACAGTCATTATAAAACTTAGAGAGAAAAAATTTATATTATTTTCTAATGCTTTCAAGTCTTTAAAAATTCTTCAACTGAAGGATCTAAATCAATTTAGCTGCACTGATGGTGCGCTGTCTTATTTTGACTCGCTTTCAGAGGTTAAAACAAACAAAAATGTCGGATGTTTTTATAAATAAACATAACAAAAGAATATATTGTCAACATATTAACTGAGTGGATGATAATAAAGTATTAGTATCTGATTAATTCTTTGTGAGTAATACCTTTTTTAGCCAATTTTTGTGAGTATTATTTACTTAAAGTTTAAACAAATTTTAAACTCATAAACCAGACCACCGGTACTGCATAATAAAACTCTTCGATATACATACATGCATATTAATAATGTAAAATAGAAAATTAAAAAAGCGTCAAAGCTATGACATCCATGACCTCAACAACCCCATTGAAAAAATAAATGATTAAAACGTAGTTGTAGTAGACTCGTGGGGCTCACACGCAAGCGGTAAAAACAATTTTACCGGTTGTTGGTGAGAAGGTAAAAAGTAAAGGTAAATAATTACCCGCTATATAAAAAGACTTGAGCAGTACACGGCAAGAGACAAAAGCGAATATAGACTTGCTTTTTGGCTCTTGTCTTGTGTATTACCACTAACTTGCTATCATCGGAAAAGTAAGCATGCCTGCTGTTTCAGGTCAAGTTGTTTGCGTCACCGGCGCCGGAGGATTCATCGCTTCATGGTTGGTTAAGTTACTTCTGGAGAAGGGTTATACTGTTCGAGGAACTGTTCGAAATCCAGGTGCACTTTCATTTTGTTTGGTCTTTTTCTTTCTACATGATTGTCAATGAAATGTTGTGCAAAAAAAATAAAATAGATTTTTTAGCATTTGTAGTATGTTTTTTTATTCAAGAAGTTTATATGAACATGTTGGTAATTAGCATAAAAAATGTTTTAGAATAGAAATTAGTAGTTTTTCGAATGTTGTATTATTTAGTTTCGTATTTGTTATTGTATTTGATCAACGACGGTAATTATTTGTGGATGCGATCCTATATAACACAGGTGATCCAAAGAATAGTCATTTGAGAGAGCTTCAAGGAGCAGAGGAGAGATTGATATTATGCAAAGCTGATCTACTTGATTACGAAAGTCTACGTGAAGCCATCAATGGATGCGATGGTGTTTTCCACACTGCATCTCCGGTCACCGATGATCCTGTAATTATACTCTATCTTCCTAATCTTGTAAAAAATTTCATGCAGTATTTTATAAACTGGCATTGGTAGCTTTCTGGTTTCGGTAATTCGATTAGTATTTGTTGATTTGATTAAGACTAAACTAAGCTTTGTATAATTGAAGGAACAAATGGTGGAACCAGCAGTCATTGGAACTAAGAATGTGATAGTTGCAGCCGCGGAAGCCAAAGTCCGTCGAGTTGTTTTTACTTCGTCTATTGGGGCGGTTTACATGTCCCCCAACAGGAGCCCTGATGAGGTCATTGATGAAAGTTGCTGGAGTGATCTTGAATTCTGCAAGAACACTAGGGTAACTTGCATCACTATTAATGTGAAATGGGAATTCTATTCAATTATTAGCAACACTAGTTTTAATGATCGTTTGTTAATCAATCCTGTCTAGCAATGACCATAAGTTAGTTGTGAGTAGAGAATAAGGGAACTATTGGTAATTAAGTTGATGGTAAGCCAAATTCATAGTTGTTATGTCTAATGTCAAATATCTAAGTATGCGACAAAATAGAATTTATCATTTCCTGTGGTTAGATTATGCAATTAAAATTGCTATACATGAATTTTGTTATGATAATGGATAAAAATATATGTGCATACTTGTCAGAGATAAATAGACCCTGGCAGGTAAACAA
Source organism: Heracleum sosnowskyi (assembly GCA_030848705.1). NCBI lineage: Eukaryota > Viridiplantae > Streptophyta > Magnoliopsida > Apiales > Apiaceae > Heracleum > Heracleum sosnowskyi. Next base: position 19,451,479 of record CM061243.1, on the reverse strand, counting down.
ACCTGGCCCAGGGATAGCAAGACACCATTGCCTTTGGTTGTGGCGACGCCATGAACAATGGCTGAAATACACTTGTAATTTTCAAAATCGTTGAGAATAATCCAAATTGTACTTGTAAAATCTAGGGGGGGCAAAGTGTACTTATTGATGGGACAAATAAAGTTGCATCTAATAATTAATCAAGAAAATTGAGGGTATCGATATTTTTCCAATACGCTCTAGGAGAATTTCAAATTGTACAGTTTTTATTCTTTCTAGTTCAGATATATACTAATGGAATTGTAGTTTTTTTAGAAAAAGTAATAAAGCAGTAAAAGAAATGATTATGATGTTAGCCCAACAATATCAAATATGCAGAACTGGTATTGCTACGGTAAAGCTGTGGCAGAGCAAGCGGCCTGGGAAGAGGCAAAACAGAGAGGAGTAGACATGGTGGCACTTAATCCAGTTTTGGTGCTTGGACCAGTTTTGCAGTCAACTATAAATGCTAGCATCGTTCATATCCTCAAATACCTCACTGGCTCAGCCAAGACTTATGCCAACTCAGTTCAGGCCTATGTCCATGTTAAGGATGTTGCAGCTGCACACATTCTTCTCTTTGAGAATCCGTCCGCCACCGGACGATACCTCTGTGCTGAGAGCTCGCTTCACCGTGGTGATGTTGTCGAAATTCTGGCAAAATATTTTCCAGAATATCCGATTCCTACCAAGTAAGTGTAGTCTAATGCTCGCATATGCAATCTTGATTTTTGCTTTTGTCCCGCCTGTTGTCATTGTATTTTGTAAATAGTAGCGTCACAAATATACAATTGGGCATGAACCTTCTAGCAGTTTGGCTTGTTACTGTGATGGGGGTAGTAGGTGTACCAACTGCAGATGTGTAAAACAATTAAAGTGAAGGGAAATAGTTAAACTCTAATCCTATGAATTAAAAATAATAGAGCAATAATATAATGACTAATGATGGGCAGGGGCCAAGATAAACAAGGGAACATAATAATTCATTGAATAGACATTGCCCACTTCAATTCGATGTCGTGCCTTATTTGCATATCCACCAGCACCACATATCAGTTACACTTTTATTTCTTTCCCTTTTTTTCTTTACACCAGCACCACACGCTAGTACATTACAAGTTTCCTTGCTAGGTGTCTCATTCTAAATATGGTTCAGATTAAACCATAAAATGTCAATGACAATACATTGCATTCCCTTGAATTTTCAATTACGTCAGGTGAAGAATAGTTGTAGATTTAGGTGATGGGTCATGAGGCAGGTCCTTGGTATGTCAACGATTTTGCAGGCTATAAAATTTTTACGTTTAAATAACTATTGGGGTTGAATGTTGGTGGGAATTTTCTCGGTTAGACCATTTCAAAGTTGGTAAACTCACATATCAGATGGACTAGTATGACAACATTTCAAAACTGCAGTCACCTTTGTCTCGGTAAACAACTGAAGTCGTAACCAGTCAGTATGGAAGTAGTAGTCAATATTAGATGTTGATTATATGAACTGTTAAGTTTCTCTACTGTTGTAAGGTACAAAGTGTTGATAAAATTGTTAAGTTTCTCCACTGTTGTAAGGTACCAAGTGTCGATAAAATTTAAGCGATAGTTGGTAAATATATGTAAAATGCAGGTGTTCTGATCAAGTTAAGCCGAGAGCAAAGCCACTGAAGTTCTCAAACCAAAAGCTAAGGGATTTGGGGTTTGAGTTCACACCGGTGAAGCAATGCCTATATGAAACTGTGAAGAGTTTGCAGGAGAAGGGTCACCTCCCAGTCCCTACCCAGCAGCAACAAGATGCTAGTGTTCAGTCCGTTCATATCCAGTCTTAGTTCCTGGGATTACCGTGCTTCCTAGCTCCTAAAATTGCGAGTAAAAATATCTAGAATGCAGTGTTGACATTTAGATCAATGTTGAGAATCTGCATACTACTGGTTTTTATTTTTGACCATCTTCAAATTAGTTATGAAGTTGGAAAAAATGTGTATGGTATTGGTGGACTTTTGGCATCTTCTGTATACTAATGAAGTTGGCATCTTTCTTTCAACCTGATGTCATTTGCTAACTCCTCTTTCTTAACTTTTAGTTTTTGCATAAAGATGATGTTATTACCAAAAACTATACACAATTTGTACTGAAAATCATTACATGCAAATGTTGGAAAGTTTTTAGGAAGGGAGATAAATACTCTTGTGTTATGTTTGGTTGGGGTGATCGGAATGGAATGAGATTTAAAGTATAAAATAGTTAAATACTCCCAACTTTCATTCTTAAACTCATTTCATTCCTTAACTCATTCATTTTCTTAACAATTTTTATCATAACAATTTTGCAATATCTCATTTTTTTTTCAAATCTTCTCTCCAACTCCTATTACTTTCCTTTAATTTCATCCATTCCATTCCATTTACCACAACCAAACACAACACTGATGAAGCTAAACTGGAATTATTATAGGTACCGGGAGTTGAATTTTTTGCAGCTAAGGGTTCAGTTTTCCTTTTACCACAAAAATTTGTGCGTAATAGCTACTAATTACCAGCTAAAAAGGCCAGTATATTATTCTAAAGTGAGTAAGTAAGCTAAATCAACCATTCTTAGGCAACATCTGTAGTTGTGGTCATCAAGGTAATTGCATGCTTACTATGTCCTGTAAATTAACTTGCTAAATCAATCATTCCTTAGTCGACATCTGTCATTGTAGTCCTCTGAGGTAATTGCATGCTTACTATGTCCTCTCTGGGGAGACTATAGACTGAAGCATGACCTGCCTCATTAGTCATCTGTCGACTTTCCGATGTTGTTAGTGCCAAAAGATGTGAAGCTTCTTTGTTTTTCCTTAAAATCAGATACGCAATCCCAGCCAAATAAAGCAGCATGCCTGAAAATCCTAGTATTCCGAAAAATACTTTGCTCACGAGTTTCAGGGGGCTATGAACAAGCACACTAATCAACTTGTCCACCAAGAAATATATGTTAATGCCCATTATTAGGAAGCCAATTATCCAAGTGGTTGCCGAGAGCTGCATAGACATAAATTCACTTCAGAATGTCCTTGTAAAAGTTCAATAAATAAGCCATATATATGTGTGTGATTACGACAGTTGTATTACTATCACAAGCAATCCAAAAGATCGACTACAGTTCACATGCCATAACGGCATAACCGTAGATGCATATTCAATACTGAACAAAGAACATAACAAACTAACTATGCAACATCTTACAAAACATGTCAATAATTAATTACTTGCACCACATAGTTAAAATTATATGTTCTGTTTTTTCTTTTTACAGAATATTATAGTAACCCGTAAATTCTTACCGCAATTGAGTTGGCATACAAGCCCATCTTTGTCTTGCTGCTTGTGAACTTCAGAAGTGGAATGAGAGCAAAAGGGAGTTCAAATGACAAGATCATCTGCAAATAAACAACAGTGTTACCATTCTTCAGTAACTCAAATTGACAAGTTAAAGCGTACTGCATCAATATTTGTGCTCGGCAGCAGGCAGATATTATTTTAACACAACAGTACAAAGTAGTGCATCGCAATAAAAACAACCTGGTACAACTTTTGCGGTTTAATTTTGTTTCTTTTAATAGTACCCCCTACCCCCACCCTACCTCAGAATCCCAAAAACAAAAAAGTAGTTTAAATTTCTAGCGATCAGATAGTTTTCGTAAGAACTACAAATCTTTCTTCAAGGAACTCCTGCCATGTTATAATATTTATATATAAAATGTGTTACATACTTGAACCTTTGCACGGATCAAGAATTCACGAAGATCTTTTCCCGGAGTTCAACGAAATTACAATTAACATACCAATTAATATCTGCAAGGCTTAGTCTAGTAGATTGAGGGTTCGAACCCCAGCGTGTGTATTTTGATTTCAGTAATTGACATTTATCAAATAGAATAAAAACATACCGATGTTATAATAATCAGCTCCCCTGCCCCAGATGAACCACCTATGAGTGCAACAATTAGACTAGGGACAATTGCCAAACTTCGAGTCAATAGATTCCTGAGCCATGGTTTCAGTCGCAAGTCGAGAAATCCCTGCAGAGAAATATGCATCATGAGATAAAGTGATTGGCAAAGTAAAATGTACTACAAAGTCACCGGAATCGGGGAAGACTACGCATTTATAAAAATAGTGATTGGAAAAGTAAAATGTACTACACAGGCACCAGAATCGGAGAAGACTATGCATTTATAAATTTATAGATATAAGCCAAACCAAATGGTTCTTATCCTCAAGAATGCTGACCAAAAATTACGATCTCCCAACATAATGGCACTCTTTATATCTTCATATAACAGTGGACATACTTCAATAGGCAGTACTAAGTTTCACAAAGATTACAACCATGTCTAGCTAGATTCAAAAGAATGAAAGATGGGACATAGTTAACAACATCAACTATACGATAAAATCTGGGAAAGTCTGGAAGTATAGTCATATTTGTTTTAGTATGCTTTTACTTGGTATTTTTCAATGTTACACTGATAAGTAGTACTATCTGCATCTGACTATCATTGTCTGATGATTATTTTGCTTTTACATCCACATTTCACTCTATGCTAAAAATCTAAAAGCTTAGGCTATTGCTCAGTTTTGTATTTCAGTATAGATTTTACATGAAGCTATATTGGCAGTGAGATCAATTGTAAACATAATAATTCACCAGATAAGCATATAGGGTCTGGTGAAGCTTCTTTTTCCTGAAACCATACAACTTCAAACTCAAGAAGAATGATTAAAGAAAGTAAAAAAAAAACATACTTGCATAACGTATTGGCCAGCATAAGTTCCAGTTATTGTTGAACTCTGACCAGAGGCGAGCAACGCAATTGCAAAAAGTTTGGAGCTCCAATTGCCTAAAACATTCTGTAGAACTAAATAATCAGTCATAAGGTACAAATCTTAAGTTCTACTTTCTTCTAAAAGGAGAAGGGTAAACCACTATACAACACTACAGACACCTACTCTTAGCAGAAAGGCTGCTCTGTTCAAACTCAAGTCTTGACAGCTCTTCACATTATCTGTGCTCAAGTTCGAGGAATTGCAAACTGTACCACTCACGGCAATAACTGACACATTAATCAGAAATGCCACCACCAGAGCAAAGCCACTTTCTATCATGTAGAATTTGCAAGCCTCCTGTTATTCAGTAATAAATTTCAGTGCACTACAAGAGCTTTCATCAAATCATCTACTGTCTTTATATGCATCACAAAGTAAGATTGAAGGATGTCCACTGATGAGGTTTCTAATTGATATTTAGATACGTTAGTCATCACATATTCTTTATATAAATCAGGCACATCTTACAGAAATTGAAAAGTAATTTACCAAGTATAAAGATTTCACCTTTATGCCCTTTACAGATCTTGGTACTTTCCTGGAAAGCACTAGAGCTGAGTGGAGGAAAAGATTGTGGCTGCAGCATTTGCAATATATTTCATTAATGAAACAATAGGAAAAACGATGAATTATGTGAGGGTTTGAGTGTGTGTTCATCGAAACATACATGCATGCATTTATATACACACTTACGGCATAACCATAGCACCAAGTAGTGAAATTGCCACGAGTACAGAACCACTTCCTTTCAGTTGAGGAACAAAAAGTCCATATAAGACTTCTGAAGCAACTGGCTTTGCATATCCAAGCTCTGCTAGAAAGCATGCAGCAATCGTAAATACCAGGAAAGAAATCAGGAACTCCAGTTTCCTCACCTGCAGCATTAAATAATATCAGATTATGATAAGATGATATGCTAACAAGATTACTACATTTCAGGATTCAACTTGTATGTGCTTTAGAAGACTTTCAAGTACCCCATATTGCTGTAATGCTAGTAGAATCAATGTACTAAGTCCTGTAAGAAGAACACCAATCCACACTGGTATATGGAAGAGCATGTTTAAAGCAAATGCTGTTCCTATCACTGAACATAAAACCAACAAACGTTTACATATTAATGATTACATATACTTGGTTATATAATGAGATCAATTAGTTCAGCATGATATGCGTCTAGTTAATAGACTTAATGCAAGCACAGTTATTCTACATAGATTAAGACTCAATAATATCATCATTCATACACAAGATGGACGATTTATGATTGCATGATTATTTAATAGACTTAATGCAAGCACAGTCATTCTACATAGATTAAGACTCAATAATATCATCATTCATACACAAGATGGACGATTTATGATTGCATGATTATTAGAATCATATATACATTGCCTCTGGTATGTGTATAATAAACAGATAATTCAGCAACTCATATCTGGATAACTGACACACTCTGGTAACATAACGCTAAGTCACTATCTATATAAACAAGTTCCAAGACAGAGAGGCTAGGACCTTATAAATTCACAATGGTCCAGTTAGGCTTTGGTCATGAGAGACCAAACTCTTTGCTTTTTTTAGCTTGTATAAAATATCCTTTTATCAGAATACCACTTCGCTAGGCCCAAGAAAATGTAAGCCCAACCATAAATCAGTAAGAAGAAGAAAAAAAGCAATTACGCACCACAGTATATCCAATGTAAAACTACTATGGTATGTTTAAAGGGTGAGAGATCCTTGTTTACTGCAAGTCTGCATCATAAAGCTTTACTTCTGTAAATCATAGCTTTTCATGAGTAACTTCATATAGGTTATGCACTAAACGTGGCTACAGTATTACCAGAACTGAATGTTTGATCTTCATAGTGCAGATAGCAGTCTACTCTTACCTATTCAACCCATTATAACATAATACTTCGATACTTTATTTAGAACAAGTAGCATAGAAAAGGATAATAACATTCAAAATGTATGATCAATAGGTCTGGATCATTTTCATGATTTCAAAAACACAACATTGTGTGGACTATGGAGTACTACTTGTTGCATGTTTAAAGGCACTGCATCATGAAATCTCCTGAGCAGAGCAGGAATTTCACATGAAAAATAACTTCTCGCGCATAATGAGTGCATTCACAGATATGGCCTCCTGAGTGTCAAGATCTCAGCATATACTATAATTCTTAATTAAAAGAACATTTGTACCTTCAGGAATGTCGCACGCAGCTATGGAGATTTCAGCAAGAATCCACAAAATGAAATTCGGCACCTTTTCGTATTCTGTTCTACAGTGCTCTGCTAAATGTTTACCTACAGGAAATATATGCATACACATAGTATTTTTTTAAAACTAAGAATTGTGAACGTACAAAAGAAGTTTTATCAAACGTCACTAACCTGTTACAACTCCAAGGTTTGCAGCCAAAGATTGGATAATTAAGGCAGCAATTGAGGCCACTAGTATGATCCAAAGAAGCTACAAGAAACACAAGTCTCAAGGATGAATAATTCAACCTTTATATATTCGTTTTGTAATGTAGATTAAGCTTCAACAGAATCTGTGTGTAATAATTCAGGTCTACATGTATAAAGAGGTTCTCACGTATATCAACCAGACAACCATTAACAATAAAAGAACCTTTTTTTAGACAGGAAATAAATTTTCTATGCTACTTGTTCTCAATAGAGGTTCTTAGTAGATTATCTTCTGGTCCTAAAGTCAGATCACCCTTCTACTGACAGTAAGGGTTTGGGGCGTGGTAGTCAGTACGACGTGTGGTGCAGTACGTAAGAGGCAGCTGATCAATACAAGATACTTCAAAAATCTAGCTCATGAGAGTTCAACAAGCACAAAGAATGTCTATTATAGAAATTATTTTATAAGGTAGGATATGTATACCTCATATTTGTGATCTGCTCCAGCCTGTAGATCTGTTTGAACTGTAAAATTGAACAAGAAGAGGACAGTTAGGAAATGACAATTCTGTTCATTTTAAAACAAACCTAAACATAATAAACTTACAATTCCCTGGATCAATATATGCAATAGAAACTAGAAATCCAGGTCCCATATAAGAAAATATGTTCTTCCAGCTTGTGTTCTGTAGATCAAACAGTAGACTATTGGTCAAATATATCCTATGGCCTAACAGAAGAGTCTCGTTTTGCCTTTCTTTAATAAGTCAAAATTGATGTGAGTTCCATTAACGTGCGTGATATGGCACAGTTTGTCAAACGTGTTAAGAACATAATACTTAGTTCTTCTACAATATAATAGATGCCATCAATTTTATAGCTGGTTTTAAAGAAAACGAACAATATTTTGGGAACGGAAGGAGTCAGCAGAAGCTATGAATAATGATCATACTATATCTTCATAGTAAAACTTGTTAATCCGTAGCATTGTAGCCTTAGTGAATGCTCCTTCCCTAGGTAACAGGAGGGGTTTAAACCTCAGTGAAACTATGGTGCGTAAGTATTTAAGTTCTGTGTTTGACCAATACCCGAAGAAAACTTGTTATCCAGTAAATCAGTAATGGAACATAATGAAAATAGTTCCCACTAAAAGAACTAACCTTAAAAAGAGAAATGTTTAAGTTAATTTCATAGAAATCAATATCTCGAAATTTTTGGAAAAAATGGGATTTCTAATATTGTTTCACTTGGCCTGAACTATTAAATTTAAAGAGTGTTCTTTTAATTGTTAATGTCAATTACAGATACATAACTTCTCCACTAAGGTTAGAACCCTCGACCTCTTAGGGGAAGGATATCCGCTAGGCTACCAGTAAATAGATATTCAAGGAGTGTTTAGTTGAGTTTTTTCCTTACTCGCAAGTCAAATTTGTTGCCATATTTACATTTTAGGTGCTTTATTGACTCAAGCTTCAGAAGAACATAAACCTTAGAAAATGGGCTCGCAGAAAAATAGTCAGATTTCAGTTAAACACACGCACATAAACAAAGAGGAGAGAACTAGAGCTTACTCCTACAATTAAGTAATAGTACTTATTTACAAACACACATGTGCAGAAATGTATAAGAATGAACATAAATTAGTTAATAAATGTATAATTACACTATGAAACTATAATGATCTAAGTGAGGATAATTTGTGGTTGGCTAATTGATCTTCTCATATGTCATTAGGCCTAAAGACAAAATATTTGAACCACAATCCATTACCTAGATGTTCCAATAACACATGTTGACATAGTATAAAATAAAGAAAGACACGAATACGAGAAAATAAAATGTAAAGAAACTGGCCTCAGGAACGACAATTTTATCGACATCAGAATTGTCCATGAGGGGTTCATTTGATGAAGAATTCATATTTCCCATGCTAGACATAAACTGTGGTTGTGAAGAACCTGAGCCTGCCATCTTTTATCAAACCTCTGCTCTACTTCTGAATAATCAAATTTAGGGAAAATAATATTAACAATTAGTAAAATGAATTTCCATCATCAACAAATTTCCATAGAAGCCTATGTTCGTGCCTATATCCATAAATATGCAAACAGACATACTCTAGAGTCTAGAACCTGGTGAAAAAAGTGTGAGCAAGCCCTATACTAAAATTCAGCAACTATATCCCAGAATTTTAGTTGACTAGGTTATAGCCAGCCGGACTTCAAAATGTTATTATATTATTTAATAAAAATAATTTATACATAATATAATGATAAATTACATAAAAGAAATTTATCGTTTAAGATTTTATTGAATAATGTAAATATGTGATAAGTATATATTAAGAATTCATTTCATAGAATTTTTATTATATATATTATGTAATGATATGTATTTAATAATATTATCAAAATTGAAAAATTAGTATATATTTATATTAATGAGGCTATCAAAAATATAATATAATACATTAATGGTATTTCTATAATTGAATATGGGTCAAATATTAATATGGATCTTATACAAAGTTAAAATGGATATCAAACCTAAAAACATGGATAGTTCATGGATCAAAATAAAGTTAAAAAATTTATCGGAACCAAAATCTGGATACAAGACGAGGGTTATGCAAAAATTTATAATATATAGATATAGATATGCAAATCTTTTTACATTAATAAAAATTATATTCATTTGAATATATAAAGATTTTCTTTAGGATTGATATCGGTGTTCTTAATCCGGAGAAGATATCAGAGCATACACAAATACTATGTGATATGTGTGTGTCAGTGTGTGTGTGTGAAAGCTTGGTGATGAACTGGGTTTTGTAATAGATACCTGGTCTTTGTTGAGCTCTTGGTTCTTCCAAACTTGTTTCACTAGCTGTCTGCGACTCTCTTTTATGGGTGCAATGTTGTTATGCGTTGTGGGCTGCCTATTTATAATACGAGGAGATGATTGCATTTCATTACCATATTCATTTTTTTAGAGAAAAATGCTTTCGCGTATTTTATAATTTTACACCAGAATAGCACCCATGCAATGAAGGGGGATAGTTTTTTATATATTTATAATATTAAATTTTAATCTTAAGTTATATATTATAAAAGATGTTAAAATTATTAAATATGTTTTTTCAAATTTTTAATATTGATTTGAATAATATATTTAAAATAAATATACTTTATTTGAAATATTGAGTTATAAATAATATATGATAATATTGGTAAAATGTGTTTGAAAAATAAATCGAACAAGTAATTAAAAAATAAAGTAAAGGAGGAAGAAAGAGAATTAATGGAGTTAATAATTAATGAGGAGAAAGAGGTGAATTGTTTTTTATAAGAAAATGACATGGTAACTGGTAAGTTATAATTCTGCTACACTCTGTATTCTGGAATTTATACGGAAAGAATGATGCATAAACGATACACGTGTTGTCTGTGAGTATGTAAAAGTAAATTTTTATTTAGCAAAAAGAAAGTAAAAAGCATTTAACAAAAAAAAAAGTTAAAATTTAGATATTGTTGTTACAGCAATAGCATGTGTTTTGTAAATGTAAATGAACAGAACCAAATTTAATTTTGTTTGAGTCGAGCCGAACTTAATTCTTTTGTTAGAAATTGAGTTAAATTGAGCCGGATTTTTAAATCGAATGAAAATTTGTGTTCAAAATCGATTCATTAATAACGAACCGGACAGGAGATTGATCACAAACATTTGAGTCAATTTATATTTAATCAGTTCAATATTAAAAGTTTATTTATTTTTTCTAATAATTTTGCTAAGTTAATTTCTATATTTATGAATAACTAAACTTTAATTATTTTACTTTATGTAACAATAATTAAGAATAAAATAATTTGATCATTGTCCATCAAATCACAAAGTTATTAAGAATAATAACTAAAGTTGATTGTAATTAAAGTTTATTTAACATATTTAATTTGTTAAAGATATTAAAATTTTATGGCATGCATAAATTTATATTTTGTTAAGTAAATCGATCTGAATTTAATAAATTTCAGTAGAACTTGAATTGAACTGAACGAGTAGAATTTGAGTTAAATATGTGTAAAGTTCGAATCGAGCTTGTTTACTTGTGACATGTTTACGTTAAAACTCGAATTCGATAGTAAACGAAACGGAGTCTAGCTTATTTGAATAAGCTTAACTAGAATCTTGTGCATAAATTTATTTACAGCACCAATTTTCAACACCGGTTGCAAATGGAGCTAAAATTCTTATAAAATTTATGATATAAATAATATAATCTAGAGAATCATGTACCAGGATGAACTCAAAGTTCTGCATAAGGTTATATCATTTTCCCATATAAATACATAAGAATAAATTTGTAAATTTATGATAAATTTTTAATATTTATAGGAGTGTCATTAAAATTATATGAGGAGATTATAATCTTAGGGAGTTACCTAGATTATCCTCGGGTTTATTTTTCTCTATAATCTTATCTATTACTATTTAATAAAGACTAACTTTATACTCGTGCAATGCACGGGATGTTTTATAATAATTTTATGAATTTTTACTAATAAATTGAAAAAAAAAATTCCTTTTAATATTTGTGAAACAAATGTAAAATAATATATGCAAACCTTGTTAAGTAAATGATACTTATTTTTCTAATTTATTAATTATTTTAGATTTTATTATATTTTTGTGTGAAATTTCATATTTGCCTAATTTTAAAATCATTAATTTATATTTTCTATTTTTTCAATCCATAATTTTATTATACTCTATATAATTAAGATATGATTTTTCATGAAAAATTTCAAAATAATATTTAGAAATTCTATTCATTATTTTACAACAAAGTGTACAATTTAACAATTTATAATTTTTATTTAATATATAAAAAAATTATAATTACTAATAACATTGAAATAACAAATCTATCCTGACGACCAAATCACGTCCACACCACACCATACCACATTAACCCTTTTACTCCAATTATATATAAAAAAGATATAATATAATGTGACCCAAAAAAAAAGTTGAGGTGTATTTATGATTTGTAGAATTGTTAGAAACGATTATACCAGCATCTTTTTAACTTTTAAGTTCAACTGCTTTTTACTGCTAGCAGTATTTATACTGATCCTTACCTTAAATGCAATTTTGTCAGGTAATACGTAAATGTAAATTGACAGTAAGGCACATAAATTACGTCACTCCGTAACAAAACGATATCCATTTGTGATTATAAAATCCAGATTACGTAAGAAAATATCACAAAAAATCCACGTATAACAAGTACTAAATGAGAACGACAGATGGTCCAATTTAGCTTGGGCTTGGAGCGTAAAACAAAAACGAAAAGAGAAGTCAACTTAGCAAAACGAAAAGAGAAGTCACGTGTCGTCATGGGCCAAGCACAAGTTGCACTGGTTTTACTGCTTTTATGCGTTCCGTTCAGTGGAACAACTTTTTTACTTTTCTCGTTCCAAGTGCTCATCATCCGGCAGTATTAAGCATTTATAAAACTAAAGCGTTGGAATTACCGATTTTCAAGCTCACTCATAACAATTATAATAACTGTTATTGCAAAAATAAATTATGAAACTTGTCATTTTCATTCAAATATTATGAACAAATGCACTAGTGTATATCCAGTACTTGTAAAATTAATTGGATATTTTGAGTAACTATAATTGGAAATACATAATAAATATGTTATAAGAATAAATTTCCGAAAAAGTTTGCCCAATCTATCTAAATCTATACTATATTATTAAAGACGAAATATTGAAAGTTTTGTAGTCTGGTCATAAAAGTTTTTGTAGTCTGGTCATTCAATTCATAGCCGTTAGATATTTTTGATCAAATCGATGAGAACCGTTAGATAAAATATTAAAATTATTATATAGAATATCTTTTCTATTTTTCCTAACTAAAACATCTCATTTTCCAAAAATATTGCAAACAATTTCATTTACTAAAATAACATAATAAAGTTATAATTGCTAATAACTAACTCATTACCTTTTTTAGCCAAATTGTATATTCTTTTTTATATTTTCTAACTAAAATTTCTACTTTTCTATTTTTTCTAACTAAAACCTCTCATTTTCCAAAAATATCACGAATAGATCTATTTAATAAAATAAAATAATAATATTATAATTATTAATAACTAACCGATTAGTTTTTTTTTTCAAAACGTATATTCATTTTTATATTTCATAACTAATATTTCTCTTAACTAAAACCTCAAAAATATCACGGACTATTCTATTTATTAGCATAAAATACTAATATTATAAATCTATCTATCTATTTATACTATATTATTAAAGACGAAACATTGAAAGTTTTGGTACATGTTTTTTTGGTACGGTACTTGCCTTATTTAATTATTATAAAAATTATTATAATCAGTTACCCTTTAGTTAAAATGAATTACCATTTTTTTCTAAAATTATCACGAGCAATTTCCTTTTCAAGCTAAAACATGTTACTTTTTCTATTTACTTTACTAAAATCCCTCATTTCCCAAATATATCACGAGCAAACCCTTACTTATCTATACTTTTATACTATCAATACTATTATATAATAGACGAAATATTAAAAGTTTGGTCGGTCGGTATGGTACGTTGTGATTTAACTTAATTGCCCTTTCTTAAATTTGTGTTTTTACTTAATTATCCTTACTTATTTATAAAAATATATTATTAAATAATAATATTATCTATTTATAACCAATTACCCTTTTCACCTAAAATACATTATTTTTTTATTTTTTCTAACAAATTCCCATACTTTTTCAAATATATCACGAACAATTACCTTTTTAACTAAAACATGATAGTTTTTCTATTTTTCCTTACTAAAACCCCTCATTTTCCAAAAATATCACGGACAAACCTTTAGTTATTTATTTTTAAGTCTAATATTATAATTTTTTTTTAAAGTTTACTTATTTTAACATGTCTACTTATTTTTCTTAATAAATGCAATTACTAAAATATTAAAATATAAAAAATCAAATACCTATTTATAACCAATTATCTTTTCAGCTAAACCACATTATAGATTTTTTCTAACAAAATCCCTCATTTTCTAAATATATCACGGGAAATTGCCTTTTTCAATTTACTTTTTCTATTTTTCTCACTAAAATCCATTCTTTTTCTAAAAATATCACGGACAAACCCTTTACTTATTTATTTTAAAACGTATTTAAATAATTTAAATTATTAAATTTTAAAACCTCATTTTCCAAAAATATCACGTACATTTACCTTTTTAAACTAAATATATGTTACATTTTTTATTTTTCCATACTAAAACCCCTCATTTTCCAAAAATATAACTAGCAAACCCTTACTTATTTATTTTAAAATTTATTTTAAATTTTTTAATTAATTAAAAGTGTTTTTAATGTTATTTTAACATGTCTACTTATTTTTTTAACAAATAAAATTAAATAATAATAATAAAATAACAATTAACAATCCGTGCATCGCAAGGGTTTTAAGCTAATATTAATAAATATATTAATAATCTATTTTAATAATTTTAATTGACAATTATCTTTTTCAACTAAAACATGTCACCTTTTCTATTTTTCTTACTAAAACCCCTATTTTTTCAAAAATATCACGAGCAAATCGTTACTTTTATATTTTAAAATTCACCGAAAACATGTAACTTTCTATTTTTCTTACTAAAACCCCTATTTTTCCAAAATATCACGGGCAAACCGTTACTTATTTATTTTAAAATCTATTTTAATACTTTTAATTATTTAAAAATGTTTAACACGCCTACTTATTTTTTTTAATAAATGCAATTAATAAAATATAAAATATAAATAATAAAATTAAAAATTATTAAAAATAATTCCTGCATCGCACAGATTTAAGCTATATTTTTAAAGACGAAACATTAAAAGTTTGGTAGTCGGGTGGACGGACGGACGGTCGGTACTTAGTGATTTTACTTAATTACTCTTACTTATTTTTTTAAAAAATATCATTAAATAATAACATTATTTATAAGCAATTACTTTTTCAGCTAAAATACATTACCTTTTTTTATTTTTTTCTAACAAAATCCTTTCTTTTTCAAAAAAAAAAAACACGGACGATTATCTTTTTTAACAAAAACATGTTACTTTTTATATTTTTCCTTACTAAAACCCGTCATTTTCCAAAAATATCACTGGCAAACCCTTACTTATTTATTTTGAAATCTATTTTAATACTTTTAATTATGAGCACTTTTTTAGCTAAAACGTGTTATTTTTTATATTTTTTCATTTTCTAAAGAAATTATTATTAAATAATAACATTTTTATAACCAACTACCTTTTCAGCTAAAATACATTACATTTTCTATTTTTTGTAACAAAATCCTCTTTTTTTCTAAAAAAATCACGGGCAATTATCTTTTTCAACTAAAACATGTTACTAT
This sequence comes from Heracleum sosnowskyi, assembly GCA_030848705.1. Taxonomy (NCBI): domain Eukaryota; kingdom Viridiplantae; phylum Streptophyta; class Magnoliopsida; order Apiales; family Apiaceae; genus Heracleum; species Heracleum sosnowskyi. Next base: position 19,435,727 of record CM061243.1, on the reverse strand, counting down.
TTCTATTTTTCCTTACTAAAACCCCTCATTTTCCAAAAATATCCCCGGCAAATCCTTACTTGTTTATTTTGAAACCTATTTAAATACTTTTAATTACGAGCACTTACCTTTTCAGTTAAAACATGTTACTTTTTCTATTTTTTCTTACAAAGACCCATTTTTTTCCAAAAATATCTGGGTAAACATTTATTAATTTATTTTAAAATCTATTTTAATACTTTTAATTATTTAAAAAAGTTTAAAACATCCACTTCTTTTTTTTAGCAAATGCAAATTAATAGAATATTAAAACACAAATAATAAATATAATAATTAATAATAATAATCCGTGCATCGCACGGGTTTTAAGCTAGTTATTATATTAAAATCAAAACATTAAAATTTTGATCGGTTCAATTTTCGTTTGTCATTTTATAATATTAATATTTATTTATTAATAATACAATAAATCTTACTATCTAAACAAGATCTATAATTGAATCTCGTGAATACCATATTAAAATTAAAATTTTATGTTATTATTTTTAAAGACGCAAAAAAAAAAAAGATATATATAAATGTATGTTTTTTTTTTGACAAGGTGTAAATGTATGTTTTGAATCTCATTAGATGACTCAATATTATAATTAATTTATTAAATACAAATAAGTATAATATAAGAATAGTAAAAAAATCAGCTTATAACATTTAATCATTGTTGAAAAATAATAGGGAACCAAACAAAAATTCGAAAAAAATGTATAAAACAACACGTGTCTCCTTTCTATTGGTTGACATAATAACTAATGAGATGGACCCCGCGTGCATTCATATGAATACCCCAATTAAAACTCTTTATTTTACCAAGTCAAGATTGTCACTAGACCTGGCAATTCGTTCATGTCGTGTAGTTTCGTGTTTCGTGTACATGAATGTTAAATACAAAACCAACTCGTTTAGGTTCGTGTACCTTCCGTGTCGGGTACTTTTCGTGTCTTGTTTTCGTATAATTTTAAATAAAAATATAAAATATAAATAAATAAACTTAAATATTAAATTTTTCAGTATAAATTTTACAAACATGAATTTAAAATATATATTTACAAATAATCTTATAAAATTGTGTATAATCATATAATAAATATTAAATTATCTAAAGTAAATATTAAAATATTTCATATAAATATTTATTTATTTGATTCGTGTAGTTTGTGTCGTGTCGTGTACCTAAAGTGTAAATACAAAACCGACACTAAATCTCGGTCGTGTACTTTCGTGTTCGTGTATTTTTGTGTCGTGTACTCAAAATGCAAATATAAATACTAAATTTTTGTATCATTTTGTGTTGTGTTTTTGTGTCGTATTATAAATTACCGGGTCTAATTATCACATCATTTTGTACATTTTTTTTTGAAAACTTTTTTTTAATTCCATGACATTACTTATCATTTTTTTCACACATTGCGGTCGAACAACTAAAAAATGGCATTGAATTAGGAGTTTTAGGCATGGTTGTATATTTCGGAAATGGGAATAAATCGGTTGAGGTACTGTATAGCGATTTATCGGCAAATCAGGGATTTATCGAAATGATAAATCGGAAAAACAAATCGGATAAATTTTAATATTTTAAATATATTTAATATATTAGCCTTACATATAATATAATAAACCATTTAAAAATAATTCATAGCGATATATCGGATTTTAAAAATCAAATCGGTCAAATATTTTTAAACGATAAATCGGCGATTTATCAGCGATTTTTGAAAAATGGAACGATTTTTAGAACACTGATTTTAGGCGTTAAGCAGAGGAGAACATTTGAGATGCGATTCAAAAACACCATTTAAAGTATAATATCCGACTAGATCGAGAGTGTTTGAGTCTTTTATAACTACAAGTTTATTATTAATTTGTATCAAATTAGTTTACTAAACTGTGATTCATAGTCTACAAACACTTATTTTACTTCTAACAAAACTTTTAATTGTATTTATTTTTTATCAATTCGAACTCATCTCCTCTATAAATTCGAACATCTATTCTACTTTTAATAGAACTTTTAATTCTATGACTTATTTATAAATTCTAACTATTCTCGTTTAAAAATTTGAACACCTACTCTACTTCAAATAAAACTTTATTTATATGTATTCTCTATACATTCAAATTATTTTCCTTTATAAATTCGAACACTTATTATACTTCTAATATGCTAAACAATATTTTTTGGTTTATTAATTATAAATTTATTAATAAATTTAATAAATTTATTATTAAGATAAATTAATAAAAACGTGCATCAAACGCCAACAAATCTACTGCGTTAAAATTTATGTCACACCAAAACTAAAGTATCGTGTAATGTTATGTCTAGCAATTTGCTCCTATTATTTGGGTATCTGCCTTAGTGAATTAGTGATAACTAATTTAAAAGGGAAAAATGGAAATTTGAAAAAGAGAGATTTTAATATCTATGTTCCGTCCATATTAGCTGTTTCGAAAAGCTATAGAACTTCAGTGCAATCATAGCACCTGAGAGTAATTTTTTTTTTAAAGTTGTTTGTCGACCACAAAAAGGTACAATATATGAAATAAAAAATGCGGATCCAATAAATTAAAAAACAAACATGATCATACCAATTCCATCAAAAATCTCCAAGGGACTTTTAACTTTCTTATGAACCAAATTACTCTACAAAGAAAATCATCAAAAGTTAGGTATGAATAAATAAAAATACCAAAAAAATTAAAATTTGTACCGTAGAAACATAATAAAATAATGAGAAATTATCATTTGAAAATGATCACGTCTCCATATCACCATTAAAAAGAACAGAAAAACGAACTACATATCATACGTTGGTTGCATGCATGTGAGTTCATCGCTCTATGTTTTAATCTTTTTTGCATGATCTCGTACCCTATACAAGTGTAATTGATAACGGATCCGTTGGACACGAAAAACTGCAGTTCCGTGATGATAAATCAAATCAATCAATATCAATACTATTATATAAAGAGAAGACGGGGCGGTGAGGTGGCGCTCTCAGATCGCTTCGTTCTATTTTTCTAATTTTCTCAATTTTTTTAATTAATAACTTTTTTTTTAATATACTATTATATAAAGGAAAAGACGGGGGCGGTGAGGTGGCGCTCTCAGATCGCTTCGTTCTATTTTTCTAATTTTCTCATTTTTTTGAATTAATAACTTTCTTTTTTAATGTAATATAATAGAAAATGCAAGAACATATTGGTAAATAAGAAGTTAAGAAATTAGATCGGTCTTGCATAAGAAATTAAGTAATTACTTGGTAAAAAATTAATTATCTTTAATACTTTCATACAAACAGCTAATTAATAATATAAATTGTTGTGGATTAAAAACTGAGCTTGCGAATTTAATTGCTAGGATTAATGAGCTTTCGAGCTTTAATGGCTACACTTGTGTTTCGAGACTAAATCGGTCCTCACAAGATACCTACTACGTATCTCAATTAATGCTGAGAATCAAGTCAAAGACGTAGTTCTTGGTGTTGCCCTCGGGGCTATGGCGGCAGGGGCACACCAAGGACGTAGTGACTTGTATGTCGTTATTCGAGGATGAAGTCTAAAACGTAGTTCTAGGGGTGCCTTTGTGGCTTGTTGCGCCTTCGAGGCGTTGTGACGTATGGAGCTGTTCCCAAAACGTAGTAGATGACGTATGGAGCTGTGTCCAAAACGTAGTAGATGACGTATGGAGCTGTGTCCAAAACGTAGTAGATGGCGTATGGAGCTGTGTCCAAAACGTCGTTCTGATTGTAGGATCAAGGTCCTTATATAGGCGTCTAGACCCTAGTATTTATGGTATGTTTAGGAGTCTTAGCGAATAAGTCTCTTTTTTTATATTGGATAAACATTGTATTTCTTGCTGGAGAATTCATTTCCTTGTTGATAAAGGCTATGACTCATTAATTGCCTTTAATTGGGATTCCGGATCCTTCTTTGATGAATTTACCATATTTTAGACTCTTTTTATGAGCTGTATATTTTCCCTATTCATTAATTACGAAATTAATGAATAATTAGGGTGTCGGGCTTTAAATATCGGCCTTTCCATTGACTTGTCAATTATATTTCTATAATTACTTTTCTGATCATATCATTTGCCCCCCAACTTCTGGGAAAATCTCCTTGGGGTTTTCGTAGAAGTTATAACGTGTTTTTCCTCAAAATTTTCCATTTTTAAGGGCATTTTCGACCTCAAATTAGGTCATTTTCGACCTCCTTTTTGACTAGGAAACAAGTCATTTTCGACCTCAAATTCGACCAGGAAATATGTCATTTTTGACCTGAAATTCGATCTGGATTTTGACCTCGACTGGAGTGAGGTCGAAGGTTTCGACCTCGATTTTTAAGTCTTTTTCGACCTCGATCCAGCCTTTTTTCGACCTTGATTGGTCCCAGGTCGATGGTTTCGACCTCGACTTCCCAGTCATTTTCGACCTCGGTCATTCGACCTCGATCCCTTATACTTTCGACCTTGATTTACAGGTCATTTTCGACCTGGGTCATTCGACCTCGATTCCTGATACTTTCGACCTCATTTTGCACGTCATTTTCGACCTGGGTCATTCGACCTCGTTCCAGCCTTTTTCGACCGTGATTTCTAGGTCAATATCGACCTCGATCTCTAGGTCGTTTTTGACCTCATTTTGGCGTGAGGTCGAACGCTTAGACCTCGTTTTCTAGGTCATATTCGACCTCATTCTTTCGACCTTGAATCCTTTTGTTTTCGACCTCACTTGGGTGTGAGGTCGAGGGGTTCGAGCTCGATTTATAGTGTATTTTCTATCTCAATCAATCGACTTCGATCTAGGGTCTTTTTGACCTCGAATTTTCAACTTTTTGACTGGATTTTTGGTGCGAAGTCGATGGAAACGACCTCAATTCCTCGTATATTTTCGACTTCGAGCCTTCGATGTCGTTCTAAGGTTTTTTCGACCTCAATTTCATTATTTTTCGAGTTTATTTGGGAGCGAGGTCGTTGGAATCGACCTCGTTTTCCCATATGTTTTCGACCTCGGTCGTACGATTTCGATTTAATGTCTTTTCGACCTTAAATCTTTGATTTTGCCTTGGCTATATTTCAAATTTCATTCTTTTCTTGGGCCTTAACTAGCCCAATTTTTAATTGGACTTAAATTATTCCAGCCTTGGGCCTTATTGGGCCTTTATTGTTTGGGCTTCGAATTTGCCTGAGACCCAAATTATTTGGTTTTTAATTTCTGTAATCCATAAATGGATTTGTGGGCCTTAACTGGCTATAGACGGTTGCCCTTCCTTAACCGGTTGGGTTTCCAGTCACTAGGCGATTCCTGGCGAGATTTTCTGTTAAATCTCATCGTTTTCTGGGTTTCTTACTTGAAGTTTTGAAGAATTCTTTGAAGATTCTGGGCTTTCTTTGAAGATTCTGGGTTTAAAATGGCTGATCGCGCTTCCCAACGTCTATGATAATGCACTAGGATTTCATAGAAGTTATACCGGTATTTTTCGAGACTTGGGGTCTTTTTATCCCTTACCTGGGACTTACTACACATTTACGACGATTTTGCCTTATTCGAGGCTAACTTGACATTTGCATAAGCCGTTTATGTCTTATACCGTCTTGTTTTGGCTTCAAGCCTTTCATTGAGCATATCGAATGATGGGGTTTGGACTGAATGTCTTAGGTTTCTGGGGTTTCAACCCTTCATTTGCTTTCTAGGAAGCTCATGATTTCATCGAACCTTATTTCTATTTGTCCTAGTAGTGAGTCCAATCAGGACACACTTTAAACATAACAGACTTTCAAATTTGAGGCATGCCAAGTCCTTGGCACCTCATGCCCTTCGATGGTTTCTAGCTTGTACGAGCCTCGACCAAATACGTTCTTGACGCGATATGGTCCTTCCCAATTTGGGGCCAACTTGCCTTTTTTGTCCAACTCCGGATGCCTCAATCTTTCGGAGGACTAAATCTCCTTGTCGAAAGAATCTCTCTTTAACCCTTAGGTTGTAATAGAAAGATGCTCGTTTCTGATGCTGAACTATCTTGGCATTTGCCTCATCTCTAACTTCATCAATCAAATCTAAGGCCAGCCTCAAGCCTTCCTCATTTATTTCTGGCTCATAAGCCTCAATTCTTGGAGACGTGTGAGTAATCTCCACTGGAACCACTGCCTCTGCCCCATATGCCAACAGAAAGGGGTAGCTCTAGTGGTGACTTTGCAGGTAGTACGATATGCCCATAGTATGGGGATCAATTCATCCACCCAAGTGTTTCTGGAGCGTTCAACTCTTTTCTTCAGTCCATCTAGGATAATTCGATTTGCAACCTCAGCTTGCCCATTTGCTTGAGGATGGACGACAGAAGTGAAGCGCAACTTGATATCGTTCTCATCACAATATTTCTTAAACTCATCGTTGTTAAACTGAGTTCCATTGTCTGTGACCAAGATACGTGGAATCCCGTATCTGCATATCACATTTTCCCAGAAGAAATGCATCACTTGTTTGGTGGTTATCTTGGCTAATGGCTTAGCCTCAATCTACTTGGTGAAGTAGTCGATTGCTACTATCAAGAACTTTCATTGTGCAGTTTCCATTGGGAAAGGTCCAAGTATATCCATTCCCCACATGACAAATGGAATTGGTGAGTTTATAGATGTCAACATCTCTGGTGGTTGCCTAACCACTGGTGCATGCTTCTGGCACCTTTCACATTTCTTCACGTAGCTTTTAGCATCTGCTAGCATGCTTGGCCAGTAGAAACCTAGACGAGTGATCTTATGGGCAAGGGCTCTACCCCCCAAGTGCTGCCCACAAATTCCTTCATGTACTTCCTTTAGGGCCAATTCTGCCTCTTGAGGTCTCAAACATTTCAGATATGGAACGATGAAAGACTTCGTGTATAGGATTCCCTCAATCAGGGTATACCTTAGTGCTCTCACATACAACTTTCGTGCTTCTAAAGTGTCGTTGGGTAACCACCCAGTTTCCAGATGAGCCTTGATGGGATCTATCCAACAACTAGCAACATCAATGGGTGCTACCAACTTTCCGTTGATGCTTGGGGTCCTCGGGACTTGGAAGTATACACTCTCTGCATAGTTTTCAATTTCGGAAGAAGCAAATTTTAGACAAGGCATTAGCCTTCATGTTTTCTTCCCTTTGAATGTGCTCTACATAACATTCGTCGAACTGAGTCATGATGGCCTTGACAAGTTTCAAATACTTGGCCATGACTTCATCTCTGGCCTCAAATTCCCCATTTACTTGGGAAACCACTAGCCTCGAATCTCCACATACTTTCAGAGTTTTAACTCTCAAGGCTCCAGCTAGCCCTAAGTCAGCTATCAGAGCTTCATACTCGGCCTCATTGTTTGTCGTTGGGAAGTCAAGTTTTAGTGCATACTCTATGAGGAATCCATCAGGACTTTGTAGCACTAAACCGGCTCCACTTGATTTTGTTTTTGATGCTCCATCAAAATAGAGCACCCAATATTCTTTGAAATCCATCTCTTGATCTTTCTCATCCTCCACTATTACTTCCCGCCCCCCGACTTCTTGGTTGTCAATGGTACATTCAACCATGAAGTCAGCAAGTGCTTGAGCTTTTATGGCCGTTCGAGGCTTATACTTGATGTCAAATTCGCCCAATTCAATGGCCCATTTGATCAACCTTCCACTAACTTGAGGGCTATGCAAGATGTTTCTTAGAGGTTGATCAGTCAAGACCTCTATTTTGTGAGCCTGAAAGTACGGGCGTAGCTTTCTTGAGGCCATTACCAAGGCTAAGGCAAACTTCTCAATCGTTGAGTAGTTTATTTCTGCCCCATGTAGAATCTTACTCACATAGTATATGGGTTTCTGAACCTTCACTTCTTCTTTTACCAAAACGGCTCCAAGGGCTGTGCTAGAAACCTCCAAGTATAAATAGAGAATTTCCCCTGGCTTGGGCTTTGCCAACAGTGGTGCCTCAGCCATGTATTTCTTCAGGGCCTCAAAGGCCTCTTGGCTCTCCGTTGTCCATTCAAAAATTTTCACGTTCTTGAGTGCTTTGAAGAAAGATAAGCACTTCTCTCCTGACTTGGAGATAAATCTTCCCAATGCTGCCACTCTTTCCGTTAGTTTTTGGACATCCTTGACAGTCTTTGGTGGTTCCATGTCTAGAATTGCTTTGATTTTTTCGGGATTGGCCTCGATTCCTCTCTTGGAAACCATTAGGCCTAAAAACTTTCCCGAGCCTACACCAAAGGCACATTTAGTTGGATTCAACATCATCTTGTGGTGCCTTAGCACTTCAAATGCCTCTCGGAGGTGCTCAATGTGATCGGCCTTATCGAGGCTCTTGACAAACATGTCATCTACATAGACCTCCATGGTTTTTCCAATTAGGTGTCCAAAAATTTTTTCACCAATCTTTGGTATGTTGCCCCTGCATTCTTAAGTCCAAATGTCATGACTAGATAACAGAAAACACCAAAGTCAGTGATGAATGATACCTTGAAGATGTCATCCTTGTGCATTTTGATTTGGTTGTATCCACTGAAGCCATCCATGAAGCTGAGCATCTCGTGTCCAGCTGTAGCATCTATTAATGCATCAATCCTTGGTAAGGGAAAACAATCCTTAGGACATGCATCATTCAAGTCAGTGAAGTCCACACACATCCTCCATTTTACATTGGTCTTTTTCACCATTACGGGGTTAGCCAACCATTCCGGTAATTATATCTCTTCAATGAATCCGGCCTCTAGAAGTTTTTCAACTTCTTGTTTAATGGCCTCTTGCCTTTCTGGAGCAAAATTTCTCTTCTTTTGTTTCACCGTCTTTCTTTCAGGATCCACATTCAACTTGTGAGTTATCAATTGGGGATCAATCCCTGGCATATCAGCCGCTATCCAAGCAAAAACGTCATCGTTCTCTTGAAGAAAAGATATGAGCTTGCTTTTCAATGGCTCAGGTAGTAGTGCCCCGACATAAGTCACATTCGTCGGTTCACCAGGGACTAAGGGAATTGGGATTAAATCCTCAGCTGGTTTCCCTCTTCGGTCCTCATTGTCACTAGTATCCATGTCTTCAATTGGGAGAACTTGCCCCCCGACTCCATCAGGCCTTAACGCGGCTACATAACAACTTCTAGCCATCTTTTGGTCTCCTCGTTCTTCACCAATCCCATTCCTCGTTGGGAACTTGATTTTCAGATGATAGGATGAGGCAACGGCCTTGAACACATGAAGACCAATCCTTCCCAGGATTGCATTGTAGGTCGACGTTGCCTTTATAACTATGAAGTTCAGCATTTGAGTAGACGTATTCATCCCTTGCCCCATGGTCATTGGGAGTTGGATAGTGCCTTCCACTTTTGATTCCACCCCATTGAATCCGTATATGGGCATATTTGAGGGTGTTAACTGAGAATCAGTGTAACCCATCTTGATAAAAGCATCGTGGAACAAGATATCAACTGAAGCTCCATTGTCGACGAGGACTCTCTTTGTTTCGGATTTGCCAATCACAGGTATGATGACTAGAGGGTCATCGTGGAAGAACTTCACCCCTTCCAAGTCTGAATCATCAAAACCTATTGACACTTCTGTTCTGGCACGCTTCAGTGCTTCTCCAACCACAGTCATTACCTCTCGAGCATAAGCTTTTCTTGAGTTTCGGGAGGACCCAGCAGTAGTTGGCCCTCCGAATATCATGTTGATGACTGGCCCTCGGGGCTTAGGGTTACGATCTTGGTCTTTGTCCCTTCTGTCGTAATCCTTCCTTTCATAGTTTCCTCTTTGACTCCCTTGATTTTCATCCTTGGTGAATTTGCTGAGTTTTCCTCTTCGTATCAGAAATTCGATCTCATCTTTCAATTGCCTACAATCGTCGGTGTCGTGACCGACTTCTTTTTGGAACCGACAGAACTGATTTTGGTTCCGTTTGGACATGTCAGCCCTCATTGGCTTCGGCCATTTGAGATCTCCTTCCTTAGCTATCTCCATCAGAATTTGACTCCTGGAAGTGTTCAATCTTGCATACTCCGTAAACTTTGGCCCAAAATTGTTTCTCTTGGGTGGAGAATCAGAGTCCTTTGATGTTCTGGGAAAATTTTCCTTGACGTCGTACTCCTGAGTTTCTTTTCTTTTCTTTGAGTTTCCACTACCGCTAGCAGTGGGTTCATACTTTCTCATGCTTTCTTCAGCCTTGATATACTTTCCGGCTCTATCTTGGAGCTTCAGCATGCTCTCGGGTGGATGTTTAGCTAACGACCTTTTGAAGTGGTCATCAGTAGTTCCTTGTTGCAGGGCTATCATAGCCACTCTGTCCTCTAAGTCCGGGACTTTCAAAGCCTCCCGAGTGAATCGATTGATGTAGTCCCTTAGGGTTTCATTCTTTCCTTGCTGGATTGCCATGAGTGATGCAGAGCTTTTCTCATGCACCCTTCCACTAATGAACTGATTGATAAAAGTTTTGCTTAGTTCCTTGAAAGAACCAATTGAGTTGGGAGGAAGACGGCTATACCAGCATTGGGCCATGCCTGCCAAGGTTTGTGGAAATGCCCTACACTTGACCGCATCGTTGGTTGGCTGCAACAGCAGTGCATTGGAGAAGGTCCTTACATGATTTGAGGGATCTCCCGTTCCATCATAGGCTTTGATCGAAGGCATCTTGAATTTTCTGGATATAGTCGTTTTCATGATGTCTTGAGTAAACGATGGTGTAGGATCATCAGGATCTCCTAGGGGCAACAAAATACTAGGATCACCTCTTGGGGCTTCGGCCCTCTTGGTTCTCCTTGCCGGTGGATCCAAGTTGATTATCGGGATCCCTTCAGTCGTTCGGCCTTGAGATTGACCGGCCTCCTCCTCAGCAAGGAGTTTCTTGAGTCTTGCAGTCTCTGCCTCATGGGTTGCAATTTTCTCCTTAGTAGTTTGGGGTTGATCCCGATTTGTCTGGGAAGAACGTCTCCTTCTTGGGGCGACATCCTCCCCAGTTGTATAACCCTCATCCTCGGTGTATGGGCCCGAATAATCTTGAACGAAAGGGGTCTGGCGAGTTTGTTGATTTTGGGGTCCCAGACCTTGAATATAAGGGGGCACATATGCCTCATGGTAGATTGGATTAGTTCCACTACCGCCCGCCATGGGTCGAGGGGGCAAGCCATAGATTGGCATCCCCAAAGTCTGATTTGCGTATTGAGGGAGATCAGTAGTATGGAGTTGAAGGCTTCTCGGTGCATTCATGATGAGTGGAGAAGTCGAGATTGGTTGCTGGTGAACGGTCTCTTGTGGATTAGATCCATGAATGACCATCTGCAGGGGATTCGTCCCTTCAACCAAAATTGGGATTTCCAGTCCTTGAGTGTTAGTGGGGATATTCGCCCCTTGAGTGCCAGTAGTCGGCGGTGGTTGATTTCCGTGAGTATCAGCCTCAGAGGTGATAGGGCGATCCTCGGGAGTTTGAGTATCCCGAGCTGTTCTTCGTGTGTTTGCCATGGTTGATGTTGTCTTCCCACAGACGGCGCCAAATGTTGTGGATTAAAAACTGAGCTTGCGAATTTAATTGCTAGGATTAATGAGCTTTCGAGCTTTAATGGTTGCACTTGTGTTTCGAGACTAAATCGGTCCTCACAAGATGCCTACGTATCTCAATTAATGCTGAGAATCAAGCCAAAGACGTAGTTCTTGGTGTTGCCCTCGGGGCTATGGCGGCAGGGGCACACCAAGGACGTAGTGACTTGTATGTCCTTATTCGAGGATGAAGTCTAAAACGTAGTTCTAGGGGTGCCTTTGTGGCCTGTTGCGCCTTCGAGGCGTTGTGACGTATGGAGCTGTGCCCAAAACGTAGTAGATGACGTATGGAGCTGTGTCCAAAACGTAGTAGATGGCGTATGGAGCTGTATCCAAAACGTAGTAGATGGCGTATGGAGTTGTGTCCAAAACGTCGTTCTGTTTGTAGGATCAGGGTCCTTATATAGGCGTCTAGAGCCTAGTATTTATGGTATGTTTAGGAGTCTTAGCGAATAAGTCTCCTTTTTGATATTGGATAAACATTGTATTTCTTGCTGGAGAATTCATTTCCTTGTTGATAAAGGCTATGAATCATTAATTGCCTTTAATTGGGATTCCGGATCCTTCTTTGATGAATTTACCATATTTTGGACTCTTTTTATGAGCTGTATATTTTCCCTATTCATTAATTACGAAATTAATGAAAAATTAGGGTGTCGGGCCTTAAATATCGGTCTTTCCATTGACTTGTCAATTATATTTCTATAATTATTTTTCTAACCATATCATAAATATACACCTAAACTCTGTTAATTGTCTACTGCAATTTTTGTTGTCAACAGTGTTCTTTTTTACTTTTTTGTTTGTTCATGTTAAAAGTGTGTATATGAGTACATGATTATGAGACTTTTTCCTTTATGTTATTTATCTTATTACGTTTGTTTGTATCATAATGCAGGATCATATTAAAATCTTTGACATGACAAGTTATTTGCTATTACTGTTGATTGAGTTAAGACATGGATTAATAAGGAGGGAGATTCATCAGTTAATCAGTTAAAATAATAGGCCGGACAAGGTGATTTTCATGTACATTCAGTTATGAATTGATTTATATGTTTATGTGTGTACGTTATTAGTTTTGAATTAATAGTTAAAAGTTGATACACTTGTATACAAGGTAACTCGAAAGTGGAGAATTCATCATGTCTTCAAAAACAAATTTTATCATTGTTTTTTAACGTTTAGATAGTTATTACTCTAATTTTTATGAGAAAAGATTATATCTTTTAGTAAAATATTTTCTCTCATTCATACACGAAAATTCAAAGATAAAAATTGTATATTAAGAAATTTATAGTGTATGCATTTCGAAAATATCATGTTAATATTTATTCGACTAAAAATTTATTTAGTGTGTGCATTTTTAAAAAAAAATCAATAAATCGGTGCATCTATAACAAAAGTCATACAAGAATAGAAACATTGAGAAGATGTTATTAATTTTATTTTATTTTAAAGTAAGAGGTTGTTGTTGTTTTTGTTGTATTTGTTGTATTTGTTGTTATTTGTTTTGACAAAAAAAAATCATTATTAATAAAACAAAATTCCCAACAACAAAAAGGATGTTTGTTCTTATTTTTTTTGATTTTTTTTACTAGCTTAAAACCTGTACGATGCACGGATTGTTAATTGTTATTTTATTATTTTTTTTTTAATATTTTATTAGTTGTAGGTGTGCAAAAAATAAGTAGGCGTGTTAAAATAGCTAAACACTTTTAATTAATTAAAAACATTAAAACAAATTTTCAAATAAATAAATATGGGTTTGTCCGTTATATTTTTGGAAAATGAGAGGTTTTAGTAAGAAAAAATAAAAAATGTAATATATATTTAGTTTAAAAAGGTAAATGCCCGTGATATTTTTGGAAAATGAGGTTTTAAAATTTAATAATTAAAAATATTTAAATACGTTTTAAAATAAATAAGTAAAGGGTTTCCTGTGATATTTTTGGAAAAGGAATGGATTTTAGTGAGAAAAATAGAAAAAGTAAATTGTAAAAGGTAATTTTCCGTGATATATTTAGAAAAGGATGGATTTTGTTAGAAAAAATATATAATGTGTTTTATCTGAAAAGATACTTGGTTATAAATAGGTATTTGATTATTTATATTTTAATATTTTTAGTAATTGCATTTGTTAAGAAAAATAAGTAGACATGTTAAAATAGGTAAACTTTTAAAAAATAATTATAATATTAAAATAGGTTTAAAATTAAATAACTAAATTGTCCGTGATATTTTTGGAAGGAGGGGTTTTAGTAAAGAAAAATAGAAAAACAAACATGTTTTAGTTAAAAGGGGTAATTGTCCGTGATATGTTTGAAAAAGTAGGGGAATTTGTTAGAAAAAATAACGTATTTTAGGTGAAAAAGGTAATTGGTTATAAATAGGTAATATTATTATTTAATAATATATTTCTATAAATAAGTAATGTTAATTAAGTAAAAACACGAAGTACAGTTAAGGGCAATTAAGTAAAATCACAACGTAGCATACCCACCAACCAAACTTTTAATGTTTCGTCAATTATATAATAATATTGATATATATATATATATATATATATATATATATATATATATATTTCAAAACAAAACTTAATTTTATATTAGAAATATTATTTTATTTAAAAACGTATTTTGTTGAATATTTTTTGAGAAAATTTAGAGATATTATTATAAATCCGCTGCGAAGCGCGGCTTTGTAAACTAGTACTTATATAAAGGAGAAGACGGAGGCGGTGAGGTGGCGCCTCTAGAATCGCTCCGTTCTATTTTTTAATTTTCTCAATTTTTCACAATTTTTAATTTTAATAATTACAATTTCCTTTATTATTTTCGATTTTGTAGGAAGGAAATTGAAAATTACACTTTTATTATTTTCAAACTTGATAGAACTTTCTTTTATTGTTTTCAAACTTGATAGAACTTTCTTTGATTTAGAAAATTACAACTTCCTTATTATTTTCGAATTTGTAGGACTTGATAGAACTTTCTTTGATTTAGAAAATTACAACTTCCTTATTATTTTCGAATTTGTAGGCTTGATAAAACTTTCTTTTATTATTTTCAAACTTGATAGAACTTTCTTTGATTTAGAAAATTACAATTTCCTTATTATTTTCGAATTTGTAGGACTTGATAGAACTTTCTTTGATTTAGAAAATTACAACTTCCTTATTATTTTCGAATTTGCAGGACTTGATAGAACTTTCTTTGATTTAGAAAATTACAACTTCCTTATTATTTTCGAATTTGTAGGCTTGATAGAACTTTCTTTTATTATTTTCAAACTTGATAGAACTTTCTTTGATTTAGAAAATTACATCTTCCTTATTATTTTCGAATTTGTAGGACTGGATAGAACTTTCTTTGATTTAGAAAATTACAACTTCCTTATTATTTTCGAATTTGTAGGCTCTTATGTTAATAATTACAATTTTTATTATTATTATTTTCAATCTTGATAGAACTTTATTTTATTATTTTCAAACTATAGAACTTTCTTTGATTTAGAAAATTACAACTTCCTTATTATTTTCGAATTTTTAGGATCTTATGTTAATAATTGCAATTTTCTCTTTTATTAATTCCAATCTTGATAAAACTTTCTTTTATTATTTTCAAACTTGATAAAACTTTCTTTTATTATTTTTAAACTTGATAGAACTTTCTTTTTTTATTTTCAAACTTGATAGAACTTTTATTTTATAATACTTCTTGACTTTTAAACATAATGGATTTTCATGTTATTCACCTTACAAACACCTATAAATTAAAGGTCATTCAAAACAAAAAATCTACACCGAAAAAAAATCTATTAAAAAAAAATTCAACTAATTTTTATATAATCAAAACATGTTAATGTTTATTTTCATTCTCAATTTTATTTTGTATAATTTTTTGAAGCGATCAAATTTGTTTTATATAATTATGAGCCATTTTGGCTAAACTTAAAATTATTGCTTATGATTTAAAGTTACTTAAAGTTATAAGTAAAAAGTAAAATTTTAAGTTAATATATCTATTTGGGTAATTTTGTATTATGATAAACTAATGAGTTATTAAAATTGTAACAATTAAATTAAATTTGATAAATAATGCATTTGAATGATGATATTAACTTTTATCAAATAAATACATTAAAATAAAATAAGTCATTCAAAAAAGTACCTCATACCAACTTCTGATTTTAAATTTTTTTTTTTTTTTAATTTTAAGTCATTTTCTAAGTTATTACACAAACAAAAAAAATTCAACTTAAATTAAAAATTTACTTTAAGCCCCAACAAATTTATTTCAAAATCCAAAATTTTGGATTTGAACATATTTTTTTAACATACATAATAAATCTTCATATTAAAGATAAAATGACTAAAAAAATTATATTTAAGTATTTAAATTTTTATTATTACAAATAATTAGTATTTTTTTATCAATATAAATTTCCTTTTATATATATATGACAATGGTATCGGTCCAAGAAAATAAAAAATCAAACTATATAAACAAAAGGAATATGTAAATACTTTATAATATTACCTACCCAAATGCAAATTTATAGAATATATTTTATTTGATAATTTAAATAATTTTGTAGATATTTATTTCACAATTTTTATTATAATATTCTTTTTCTTAACAAATATATTCTAATGTCGCTGATTTTATAGAATATATTTTATTTGATAATTTAAATAATTTTGTAGATATTAATTTCACAATTTTTATTCTAATATTTTTTTTCTTAACAAATATATTCTAATGCCGCTGAAAAGCGCGGGCCAGTAACCTAGTGTATTAATAAACAACATGCATAATTCCTAATGAAATCTATTCATTGCTACAATAAATTGTGTAAAAATCATAAAATCAATTTTGGTAAGCAAGATATAAGTGCAGAGACATTAAGGATAGGGCCAACGAAAACGTGAAAAAGAAATCAACACAAAAATCCGAAAATTAAAATATAATTTAGCAGATGATTGTACCCATCAAAATCCTCATAACTTGAGCAATTGTCGTACATAATACCCGATCACACTTCGTCGATCCTTCTCCTATCTTACCACAGATTTATTGATTAGATAAAACTCACAAATTTAAATTTGAAGGAGAAAAATTAATGAACTTACATGAATCAACATATGATGCATGCAACGTTTCAGTGATTCTCTTGAAGTTCGGGACCAAAAGTTTGGTCAAGGATCGGGAGACTTTAAAGAACGATAATTTTTGCAACCGTGTTGGGCATTGATAGTTTTGCTTAAAAGGGGTATCAATCCACTTTATTTTATATCCGTTGTTAGGAATATGTTGTTCTTGATGATAAACATAAAACACTTAGTAGAATTTGTGTAAAGTCATTTTTGTAACTGTCAACGAAATGGCATGCTTTGCAGCATTCCGTTGACAGGAAGCTCATCAACGAAATGAGTGTTGTAGCAATTGCATTGTACAATACTTCACAGTATGATAGGCATTCTGTTATATGTTTTAGATAGGTTTTCTAAGTCATGTTGACTAAGTACTAGATAGTCAAAATAGGTTGGTTAATTGTAAATATGTTATGCCTTGTAATTTTGACTAAGTGAAGACATGTCAACGGTATGAAGATTTCTCTGTCAACGGTATGGAGTTTACCCATCAACGAAACGATGGAAACACCATCAACGAAATGAAGAATGAAGCTATCAACGAAACACATCTCCTTGCTATCAACGAATCAATGTTGCTTTTTGAACAGTTGACAAAGTGATAGTGACAGTTTACTGAACAGATCTAAAAGGAGATATGGAAGTGTACTTTGCATTGGAAGCCATCAAAGTGGTTACTGGAAATAAGGAAACATTCCAATTTCCAATAAGGCTCTTGGAAATGATTATAATGAGCATGAAGACAAAAGCAAAGATCTCCAAGGACCATTGGACAAAAGGAATGAAAAGCAAGCTACTGATGGTTACTACTATTATTCTTTAGTTTAACCAAACGTAGAATTGTAAACTTGGGATTATATAACCAAGTGTAGCAGTTACTTTAGAAAAGAGAGAAGAAAAAACAAATAGATTGTATTAGCTATTTTTGAGAGCATTTCTTCTCTACAACCTTGTAACTGAGCAGCTGTGTACTTTTGTATCACAGATTATTTCCGCAATAAAAACACTTCAGTTGGATCATCAAACAATCCAACTGAATTATTTATATCTTGTGTTTTTATTTATTCAGTTCAGTTTGATTTTATAAAGTGTTTAGTTTCAAGAAAATATCAAGAATTGTATTCAACCCCCCCCTTCTACAATTCTGTTAGGTCATTTGGGAATAACAATTGGTATTAGAGCGAGCTTCTAACATACAAGAAGTTTAAAGATCAAGACCAAAAACAGAAACCATGGTGAAGAAGGATGCAGGTGTGAAGATACCAGTTCTTGATAAAGACAATTACTTTCACTGGAAAGTAAAGATGCATTTACATCTCATGTCTATGGATGAGAGGTATGTAGACTGCATTGAGAAAGGTCCACACGTTCCCATGAAGCTTGATTCTAGAGTTGGACTGCCAGATGATGCACCTGATGTAGAGATTCCAAAAACTGTCTCAGAATGGACTGTTGAAGATATTGCAGAAGTCCATAAAGACAAAAGGACCATGAACATTCTGTTTAATGGTTTGGAGCAAGAGATGTTTGACAATGTTATCAACTGTACAACCTCTAAGGAAGTATGGGATACTGTTAGAACTCTCTGTGAAGGAACTGAGCAAGTCAGGGAAAATAAAATGCAACTCCTTATACAACAATATGAGCATTTTCATTTTAAAGCTGGTGAAACCCTAAATGACACGTTTAGTAGGTTTCAAAAGCTTTTGAATGGATTAAAGTTGTATGGGAGGATCTATCAAACCAAGGATTCAAACCTTAAATTTCTTAGAGCTCTTCCAAAAGAATGGAAGCCTATGACTGTTTCTCTCAGAAACACTCAAGAGTACAAAGACTACACTCTTGAAAGGCTTTATGGAACCTTGAAGACTTATGAGCTGGAAATGGAGCAAGATGAGGAAATTGAAAAGGTACAAAAGAAGGGTGGATCTATTGCATTGATTGCATCTGTGAACCAACTTGAAGATGA
Source organism: Heracleum sosnowskyi (assembly GCA_030848705.1). Classification (NCBI taxonomy): domain Eukaryota; kingdom Viridiplantae; phylum Streptophyta; class Magnoliopsida; order Apiales; family Apiaceae; genus Heracleum; species Heracleum sosnowskyi. The sequence continues at coordinate 19,417,031 of CM061243.1, read as the reverse complement.
CAATAAAGAAGCTGCAAAGGCCACAACTAGTCGATCTAGTTGTAGGAGTGATGTTAGCAAGGGTAAAGACAAGATGACAGAAGAAGAAGAATCAGAACCAGCCAACTTGGATGACTTAGATGAGATTGATGAACACATTGCTTTTATGTCTAGAAAATTCTCTAAGTTCAAGTTCAAAAGAAACTCAGAAGCAAGGCCACCAAGAAGAGACTTTCAACCTAGCAAAACAAACTGGATTGAAAAGTCTAAGTCAAAATGTTTCAATTGTGGAATGCTTGGTCACTTTGCTGGAGACTGCAGAAAGCCCAAGGTTGAGAAGGGCAACAGGAAATTTGAGCCTGTTGATTATAAAAAGAAATACTTTGAACTTCTCAAACAAAAAGAAAAGGCTTTCATGTCTCAGGAGTATGATTGGGCTGGTAATGGTGAAGATTCTGATGATGATGTTGAGTATGTCAACTTGGCTCTTATGGCTGACAATCATGAGCAGGAAGCAAGTTCCTCAAGCAACCAGGTAACAATTACTAATCTTTCTGAGCTTTCTAAAGAGGAATGCGACAGTGCAGTAAATGAAATGTCTACTGTATTATATAATTTGCGTGTTACTCTTAAATCACTTACTAAAGAGAATTCAAGAATAAAAGAGACCAATCTGCTCTTAAGTGATAGGAATGCAATGTTAGAAGCACAGCTCATTGAATTTGAGAAAATGAGATGTGTTAGTAGGGATGCTAAGAAGGAACTTGAGAACGTGTTACAAAGGGAAGAAATTCTTAAAACACAACTTGAGATAGAACAAGGTGTGATTGCAAAATGGAAGGATGCCAGGAATGTTGCTGCCAACATAATTAATGTTCAAGGCGTGGAATCCTTCTGTGAGCAATCATGGAAAAGGAACAAAGAGAAGCTAGGGTATGTTGGTGAAACCTTAGAATCAGAAACTGAGTCAACAAACAACAAGGATCATTTGTTGAAGGTTGATATGTCAACGGAATGCAATGTTTCGTTGACAGATGAACCATCAACCGATCAGGCTGTTTCGTTGACAGAGAAAAGAAAGGATGAACTCACTAGACTTAATAACAAGTATGGTCCTGTCACCAAGAACTTTGTTCAAGGTGAGTCTAGTAAATCAAAGAAAGTTGAGAAGCCTGTTGAGAGAGCTAATGTAGGTAACTTGTCTAACAAGCAATTGAAAGACAAGTTAGAGAAAGTTCAGGTTGAGGCTAAGGGAAATAAAAAGAATAACAGAAATGGCAAGGTAGGGATTAACAAACACAACAATTACACACCTGATAAATATGCACCTAGAAAGACATGTGTCAATTGTGGAAGTGTTAATCATTTATCTACTAACTGCAAATCTGTTAAGAAACCTGCTAATGTGAAAATGCCCAAGCCTGCAATGAACAGTTCCATGCCTAAAATGCCTGTTATGCCTAACATGTTTGCTCCATATGCACAATTTCAGAATCCATATGCTAGCATGCCATTTGTGCCTAATCCTTACATGAATATGTTTAACATGCCACAAATGCCATGGAACATGAATAACATGATTGTTCCTCCAACTATGCATGCTATGAATGAAAATATGAGCAACCCTCAGAAATCAACACCAAGGGTAAAGATTGATTTGAATCAATCTGAGCCCAAAGTGAAAAATGGTACAAAAGGGAATGCAAAGGCTAACAAGACAGGACCCAAGGAAACTTGGGTACCAAAATCAACTTGATTTGGTTTTATTGTGTGCAGGGAGACAAAAGGAATCTTTGGTACTTGGATAGTGGTTGTTCAAGACACATGACTGGTGATTCTACCCTGCTCACAGAGTTTCAGGAAAGAGCTGGCCCTTGTATTGCTTTTGGAGATGACAGCAAAGGCTACACAAAGGGATATGGCTTGATTTCAAAAGAGAATGTCATCATAGATGAGGTTGCATTGGTGGATGGTCTTAAGCACAACTTGCTTAGTATCAGCCAACTTTGTGACAAAGGATTTTTAGTTACTTTTTCGAAAGAAGCCTGTGTTGTCTCTAAAGGAGGAAACGACAATGTGGTTATGACTGGATTCAGAAGAGGGAATGTGTACATTGCTGACTTTAGTAGCACAAGTTCAGAAACCATCACCTGTCTTTTCAGCAAGGCAAGCAAAGATGAAAGTTGGTTATGGCACAAGAAATTATCCCATCTGAATTTCAAAGTTATGAATGATTTGGTGAGAAAGGATCTTGCTAGAGGAATTCCACAAGTGGAATTTTCCAAGGATGGTTTGTGTGATGCCTGTCAAAAAGGGAAACAGAAGAAGGCATCATTCAAAAGCAAGACAGAGTCATCAATTGTCCAGCAGCTTGAATTACTTCATATGGACCTATTTGGCCCTGTAAATGTTATGTCCATCTCAAAGAAGAAATACTGTCTTGTGATTGTTGATGATTTTTCTAGATTTACATGGACTTTCTTTTTGCACTCTAAAGATGAGGCAAGTGAAATCATTATCAATCACATCAAGATGGTAAGCAATCATCCTGATTTCAAAGTAAGAAGGATTAGGAGTGACAATGGGACAGAATTCAAGAATTCGAGCATGAAGGTGTTCTGTGAAGAAAATGGTATTTTGCATGAGTTTTCAGCAGCAAGAACACCACAGCAAAATGGTGTAGTTGAAAGGAAAAACAGAACACTTATTGAAGCTGCAAGGACAATGCTAGATGAATCAAAGTTACCTACATATTTTTGGGCTGAGGCAGTTAACACAGCTTGCTTTACTCAAAATATTTCTTTGATTAATCAGGCCAAGGGAATGACCCCTTATCATCTACTCAAAAGAAAGAAGCCACTATTAGATTTTCTTCATGTCTTTGGATGCAAGTGCTTTGTTCTGAGAAATCAAGCTGAGCATTTGGGGAAATTTGAAGCAAAGGCAGATGAAACAATATTTGTGGGATATGCAGCAGGGAAAGCTTACAGAGTCTATAATCTCAGAATCAACATTGTTATGGAATCTGTACATGTTGTTTTTGATGATCTCAAAATACAAGGTCTCTGTGATGAAGGTTTCCATGAAAGTCTCTCTTTTGAGAATGAGGAAGGAGAACAAGTGAATCATGATAAGGCTACTGAGAAACAGCCTAAAGTTGTTGTATCTAGCACAGATGAAAGCAGCAGTGAAGATGAAATTGCTGCATTAAGGTTAAAAAGGATAGCAGCTAGCAGACCAAATGGTCATTTCGTTGACAGTCATGATGGTGGATTCGTTGACAGTCAGAATGAGCGTTTCGTTGACAGCCAAAACGGTCATACCGTTGATAGTCATAGGAATGCTTCTAGAAGTGATCAATTAGGGACAACAAACTCAGGGGGAGTTTCTCAAGGACAAATATCCAATCAAGGCAATCATGATCATGAAGCTACGTCTTCAAGAGCAAATCTACCTCCCTCAAGGAAATGGACTAAAGATCATCCCTTTGAACTTATTATAGGTGATGTTTCTTCAAAAGTCCAAACTAGAAGAGCAACTCAAGAAGAATGTCTATATAGTAGCTTTCTGTCTCAAGATGAGCCAAAGAAAGTTGAGGATGCACTTCTAGATCCAGATTGGGTTTTAGCCATGCAAGAAGAGCTAAACCAATTTGAGAGAAACAATGTTTGGAAGCTGGTGCCCAGGCCTAATGACAGGAGTGTTATAGGCACAAAGTGGGTGTTCAGAAACAAGATGGATGAAAATGGCATAGTCACAAGGAACAAAGCTAGACTGGTTGCAAAAGGCTACTCACAGGAAGAGGGAATTGATTTTGATGAAACCTTTGCTCCTGTTGCAAGACTAGAAGCAATAAGGATTTTCCTAGCCTATGCAGCCCATGCCAATTTCAAAGTCTATCAAATGGATGTGAAGAGTGCTTTTCTGAATGGGGAATTGGAAGAGGAGGTGTATGTAAGTCAACCTCCTGGTTTTGAAGATGATGATTTTCCAGACTATGTGTACTTCCTTCTCAAAGCACTCTATGGTTTGAAACAAGCACCTAGAGCCTGGTATGACACTCTCTCACAGTTCCTCCTTGAGAATCATTTCACTAGAGGTACTGTAGATAAAACTCTTTTTCACAGGGTTGTAAATGGCTCTACTTTACTTGTTCAAATTTATGTAGATGATATAATCTTTGGGTCTACAGATGTGAAACTTTGTCAAAAGTTTGCCAAGCTTATGCAAAGTAAATATGAAATGAGCATGATGGGAGAATTAACTTACTTTCTTGGTCTTCAAGTAAAGCAAGTTAATGAAGGCATTTTCATTAGTCAAACAAAATACATTCATGATTTATTAAAGAAATTTAACCTAATGGAATGCTCTACTGCCAAAACTCCCATGCCTACTGCCACCAAACTTGAATTGAATACTAAGGAAAAATCTGTGGACATTTCAAGTTACAGAGGCATGGTAGGCTCACTTTTATATTTAACAGCTAGTAGACCTGATATTATGTTTGCTACATGTCTATGTGCTAGATTTCAGGCTGATCCTAGAGAATCCCATTTAGTTGCTATTAAAAGAATTTTCAGATATCTCAAAGGAACACCAAACCTTGGCATTTGGTATCCTAGAGAATCTGGTTTTGAACTAATTGGTTATTCAGATGCAGATTTTGCAGGATGTAAAATTGACAGGAAAAGTACAACTGGAACCTGTCAATTCCTAGGAAACAAGCTTGTGTCATGGTTCAGCAAGAAACAAAACTCAGTTTCTACCTCCACAGCTGAGGCTGAGTATATTGCAGCTGGAAGTTGTTGTGCACAGATTTTATGGATGAAAAATCAACTTCTTGATTATGGATTAAGAGTTGAGAAAATTCCTATTTTCTGTGACAACACTAGTGCCATTGCCATTACTGAAAATCCAGTGCAGCATTCAAGGACCAAGCACATTGACATCAAGTACCATTTCATTAGAGAACATGTTATGAATGGTACTGTGGAGTTACATTTTGTTCCAAGTGAACAACAACTTGCAGACATCTTTACCAAGCCACTTGATGAATCAACATTCTCAAGATTAGTAAGTGAGCTAGGTATGCTAAATTTCTCTTAATTATTTTTGAGATATTTGCAAGTTAAAATGCAGCCAGAAATTTGCTATGTTTTTCTGTGAATTAATTTTCTCAGGAAAAGGTAAAATTTTGTCTAAGTCAAGATTACTATGCCAACGGAATGCACCATTTCGTTGACAGTCTTAGCACTTTTTCTGGGTGTTTCGTTGATAGTTCGTTTGTATCAACGAAACGCAGCTTTATCAACGAAATAGACGGGACCTTAAACGCCCAATTCTGATTCGTTGATATAAAGCGCTTTTAATCTGAACCGTTGAAATTTTGACACGTCTTTTACCACGATCTATGCATACACCCCTGTAAGTATAAATCATGGTAATACTTTAAGAGTAACGGTTATTTTTTTTAAGCCAATCCAGTAATTTACATTTATTATTGGATTCATTTTCTGAGAATTTTTGGGGGAGTATTTAAGAAATTTTATTTTCATTATTTCTTTTTACCTGTTCTAAAAAATTCCAAAGGCTTTTTCTCTCTTCTTCTCTCTAACAAGCAATTCAGTTCGAAGCTTTCCTTTAATCAACAATGGCACCTATAGTCAAGCTTATGTCTGCTGGAGGGTTCATCTATGAGAAGAACAACTCCATCCCTTTTGTTGTCAAGGAAAACCCGAACAGACTGTTCTTCAAAATGATGGATTTCATGAAGAATTGCAAGTTGAGCTATGCAATGTTTCACTCTACACCACTCTACAATGAGATAATCGAGGAAATTTGGACCTCATGTGAGTATAGTGGAACAAACTGCACACTACAATTCACTCTTCAAGGTAATGAGTACATAGTTAATTCTGATGTTTTGCAAGCATGTTTACATATTCCTGATAATAACTGTGATGTTTTGCCTACTAACACTGAAATAACTACCATGCTAAATTCTATAAACTACTCTTTGCCTACTGATAATCTGGGTAGAATAATTAGGAGAGGTTTGGTTAGGGAATACAGTTATTTAGCTGATGCATTCATTAAGGTCTTTTCTGGAAAGATTAGTAATTTTGATGCATTAACTAACTCTATGTTAATTCTCCTAACCATGCTTCTAAATGATAGATATCACAACTTTAGCACCCAACTTATGTATGAAATTGGTGCTAAGTTGGGTGACAAAGCAAATAGGAAGAAAAATATCTATTATGCTAGGTTTCTGATGATGTTGACTAACCATGTTAGTCCAGCACCATTAGTTATCTCTAACCCTAATGCCAGGTTTGAGTGCTTTGTGCAAGAAAAGAGAGTATTGACAGACATACTGAGGCTGAATCACAATGGTGATGTTCCAGTGGTGTATCTGCCAATCATTGAGGTAACTACTACTATCCCTGTTAGTGTAGCTAACACCTCTACTGTTTTACCTTCCAATGTTGCTATGGAGTCTGTAGCTGTGACCCAACAGGCTCCTGCCCTAGCAACAAAACCAAAATCAAAGAAATCCTCCAAGCCAACCTCAGGTGCTTCTCAAAAGGCACCTGTTGTAAAAAACTACCACACAACCTAAGGGGAGTGAGTCTGGAGTTGTGAGAGGTGAGGGAAGGGGTGAACATCAAAGAAACCCCAAGGATAAGGAATGACAGGTTAGTGTGTACCAGCCAAGCCCCATTGTGTCTTCCCAACAAGGCACAATGAGTAACATGGATTTAAACACAAGTCTAATTGCATCCTCCCAAAAGGATGTGATTATTGAAACAAGCTCTCCTCCTAGAGCACAGTCCAAAAGGGTAAGGGACACTTCAAGCCCACAGTCTACATTTTCCCAATACCAAAGGAGAGTGAAGCAAAAGTCCAAGGGTACACAGGGTGCACACACACTGGAAGCAACACTTCCAGTTTCTCAAATTCAGTTTGATGTAACCCCTATCATTTCTCTGGGGTTACAGTCCCATTCTCTAAACATCAATCTTGAATTATCTCCATCAAATTCACCAACTCAATCTTTAGATGTGGACATGATCCATACATCTATTCCTGATTCTCCAACTCTAATCTTGGAGAAGCCCCACTCTGAAGCTGGTGGCCATCACTTGTTAAGTGATTTGTTGGGCCATCAACCAATTTTTCCTGAAGTTGCAAGGGGATCTGTGGACCAATCTTTAAAATCAATCACCACAGACTCTACTGTAATTTCTCATTCTCAAAGTGCTTTCTTGACTTCATCAACGAAACAGTCTATTTCGTTGACAAGTGTTTCTCCATCAACGGTATCCATACCGTTGACAGTTCAAACTACCATTCCGTTGATAGTTCACTCTGCACCTTTAATTGAAAATCGAGTTGTTCCCACAACTAGTGCAGATGATCTAGTGGTAGTTGAGACACTTCTAGGACTGAGAGGGAGTGAAACTGAGAGGCTGGCTTGCAGCCAGGCAAAAGGAGAGAATGTGAGTGAGAGGCTGGCTATTTCTTCCAGCCAGGCAAAAGGAGAGATTGAGAGTTCCACCTTAGAAGGTGAAGGTGAGGGTGTGAGAGGTGTGAGCCATGGGGAGCCCATGATGCAAGAACAGAGTGGAGAGAGAGAAGGGACTACAGGAGTAATAAGGATGGAAGCAATCATTGCTAGTGAGTTAATGGAGGTCAGTGAGGGAGAAAGGGAACTTACTTTCCAAGAGGTTTATCAACAAACTCTGGATAGTATTTCCCTGGATCCTGAGACCTTTACTCATCCTGTGTCAGCCTATCAAGTTTTGGCTCAACAGGGCAATGTGGAGGCAGAGAGGTCACTACAACTAATTCACACAACTGCATCAATGCAAAGAGCAAAGGATGCCTTGACCAATCTACCTCCAGGGGCTGAAGTAAGTGGAGCATTTGATTTTTCTGATAATGAGGATAGCTTTGGTGACATTCTACAGGTGGCCACTACTGCACAGACTGGGACTTCTGTGGTGCCTCCTACACCAAACTGGCTTTCTCAAGATATGCATGGTAGATGCAATTTGGATGCTGCTATCACAAGGCAGTACAATGAAGCATATCTAGCTCATGAGTCTGCAGGAGCAAGGGACAAGAAATTCTACAAAGCCATCATGGATTCTCTGGAAATTCAAAGGCTACAAATGTTGCAGACAAGGATTGAGGCTACAGAAATCAAGGACTCAATTAGCAACCTTAGGGCTGCTACTGACAGGAGGCTAGATGAAAAGCTTCCTCTTCACACTGTCTCCAAGATGTCAAGGTTTTTCACCAAGGAACCTGAAGTGTCTTCATCTTTGAAAACTCTTTCCTCTAGAGTGGACAAAGTTGAGGCTACACTTAGTCACATGCAAAAGGAGCAGGAGAAGCAAACTCAGCTACTCACCCAGCTTCTGGCAGCTCAAGGGCTCCCTATCATCTCACTTGATGCTAACAAAAAGGGGGAGAAATCTAAGGAGCTAGACATTCAGATCACAAAGGTTATGGTCCCAGCCATCTCCTTACCAGAAGAGCCATTAGCAATGGGGGAGTTTGCAAAGAAGAAAAAGGACAGTATTGACCTGATCCAGGAAGCCTCTTTGAGGATGAAACTTGCAGAACAAATCAAGGATCACTGGTCAAATATTGAAGCAAAGGTCAAGAAGCTAGCTGACACTAAAAAGGTATCATCTGTACAAGCTACTTCAATACCACCATCAACAAATGCAATGGTGACAGTGCAAATGGAGCCACAATTCAGGAGTTCCTATGTCATGGAACCCCTTCAGCATGGAGTCCTTCAAGATTCAAGGAATGAGAGAGGACAAGCTTCATGTTTGAGGAATGTGGATGCAAGAGAGATATCTCCATTATCTCCCACAAAACCCAAAGGCAAGAACATAGAAAGGATAGCTTATCCTCCACCAAGGCCAGATGAGTTCAAAGTCTTAGGGAAGCTGATCAAGGAGAGCAAAGAAAGCAATCATCCAAGCATAAGGAACAAGAGGGCACTCATCTACAGGGATAGCAAGGAAATCTACATTTGGGTTGGTCACCCAAATTTTGCTAAGGCCAAAGCTGAAGAAAGTGAAAGGGCAGCAATGCAAGCTCTTGCAGTTGCTCAATCACTTGAAGATGAAGAAGCCCTACAGGAAGAAAAGGACAAGGATAAAGCTAAGGAAGCTGGAAAGAAGAAGAGAACAAGTCAGCCAAAGGCTAGAGCTAAGAGGAATCTGAACTTTGATGAAGATGATTCTCAAGAAACTACTCAAGACTCTTCCACAACAAGTGCACATCAAATTCCTGGTGATCTACCTATTGAGGGAAAGTTGGCTTGTGATCCTGCACATCCTGTCAACTTTCATGATCATCCAATCATGCCAAAAGAGGAACCTTTTGAATTTGATGAAGCCTACTTTCCAAAGTTCCTGTTAGAGAAGGACCAACCAATGAAGACAAAGAAGAGGTCTGTCAAAGCAAAGCCTGTTCTTGTGAGAAAGCCACAATCTCAAAAACCCCCTGCAAACCCAGAGGACTGCATGTACATTGCTGACATCAGGGAAGAATCCAGTCTACATCTTGACTTAGACAACCTGGTGGAAGTAAGGGGAATTGCAGCTTCTCAAAAGTTGCCTGAAAGACTAGTGTTCATATTCAAGGGAGGTAGAGAACAAGTGTGGCCTCTCTACAGAATTTTAGGAGAAGACTATCAAACACTACTCTCAGTGTTTAGATGCTTGAAAAAGGACTTTGGTTTCACCAAAACAGCCAAGTCTGAGGTGGCCTCCAAAATCTGTCAGATAAAGGCTAGCTGGAACAAGCCTGAGGCTCTTCCCAGGATACTTAGAGTTCCCTCAACAGGAAAGAAAATCCATCTTCAACCCTATTGGATGATGGAGTTTAAGGACAAGGACAATTGCAGAAGATTCTTCAGAATGGAAGACCAGCTGGAGAAGGCATCTAATCAAACTCTAAAGCTGATGCAATCCAAGCTTGGTGATCAAGATGAAGAGGAGACAATCTTCTACAGAAGGCTACAGGTCCAGATTGAGGAAAACAACTCCAAGAAAGGGAAGAAGACTATGCCACAAAGAAATCACAGATGAAACATTTGCTCAGACTAGAGGAGCATTTGTGGGCATTAGTCTTGTAAGTCTTATATTTTGTCTATAAAATTTTGAAGCTTAATACATATTCTACTTTTGTAATTTATGATGTATCTGAGTGTTTTTGTTATCATCAAGTCTCTTGATTTATGGCTGTTATTCTATCAGTCATAAATTGGGGGAGATTGTTAGGAATATGTTGTTCTTGATGATAAACATAAAACACTTAGTAGAATTTGTGTAAAGTCATTTTTGTAACTGTCAACGAAATGGCATGCTTTGCAGCATTCCGTTGACAGGAAGCTCATCAACGAAATGAGTGTTGTAGCAATTGCATTGTACAATACTTCACAGTATGATAGGCATTCTGTTATATGTTTTAGATAGGTTTTCTAAGTCATGTTGACTAAGTACTAGATAGTCAAAATAGGTTGGTTAATTGTAAATATGTTATGCCTTGTAATTTTGACTAAGTGAAGACATGTCAACGGTATGAAGATTTCTCTGTCAACGGTATGGAGTTTACCCATCAACGAAATGAGGGAAACACCATCAACGAAATGAAGAATGAAGCTATCAACGAAACACATCTCCTTGCTATCAACGAATCAATGTTGCTTTTTGAACAGTTGACAAAGTGATAGTGACAGTTTACTGAACAGATCTAAAAGGAGATATGGAAGTGTACTTTGCATTGGAAGCCATCAAAGTGGTTACTGGAAATAAGGAAACATTCCAATTTCCAATAAGGCTCTTGGAAATGATTATAATGAGCATGAAGACAAAAGCAAAGATCTCCAAGGACCATTGGACAAAAGGAATGAAAAGCAAGCTACTGATGGTTACTACTATTATTCTTTAGTTTAACCAAACGTAGAATTGTAAACTTGGGATTATATAACCAAGTGTAGCAGTTACTTTAGAAAAGAGAGAAGAAAAAACAAATAGATTGTATTAGCTATTTTTGAGAGCATTTCTTCTCTACAACCTTGTAACTGAGCAGCTGTGTACTTTTGTATCACAAATTATTTCCGCAATAAAAACACTTCAGTTGGATCATCAAACAATCCAACTGAATTATTTATATCTTGTGTTTTTATTTATTCAGTTCAGTTTGATTTTATAAAGTGTTTAGTTTCAAGAAAATATCAAGAATTGTATTCAACCCCCCCCTTCTACAATTCTGTTAGGTCATTTGGGAAATAACATCCGTAAATGATTTTAGTTCCAACACATCTTTAATTTGAAATACTTATTCGAACACATGTTATATTTCAAATAAAATTTTATCTATATGTGTTCTCTATAAATTCAAACTTTTTTCCTCTATAAATTCGAACATCTATTCTACCTCTAATATGCTAAAGATTTTTTTTTGATTTATTAGTATTTAAAGTTGTAAACCTCTAACAAAATTAGAAAAATAGATTGTAGAGATGCCACCTCATCTTCCGCATATCCTTCTTTATATTGATATATTAATAATATTAAAACCGACTCTCCAAAACTTATTAACCCAAATTGCCATAAATGGGGTCACGAAGTATGGTAAATTATTTCACAAGGGACAGATGTCTGGAAATGAGGACTAAACAGCTGGTATTATCTCATGACTATGGATAAACGATTTGGGCTTATGGGCAGATTGTTCAGATCCTACGAGAATGTCGGGGGTTTAAACCACTCCCGTATCGTGAATCGTGATTGATTGGATTTGAGTTTAATTTACAAGGCAAGTAATTCTATTAAATATATCAATAAATTATGATATTTTAAGGGGTTTTATGGGTCTGTCAACTACTTTTTTTTTTTTTGAATAAATCGTACTTGCATATATTAAATTGCTTCCAAATCAAGGTTACATGAAATAAAATCAGGAGCAGTATGAAACCACTCCATAGGACCTGTCGTAGAATATGCAGCCTATGCTAACAAGTGGGCTACCATATTCGCAGATCGACTCACAAAAACAACTGACACATCCTCAAAGTGTCTAATAATATCACTACATTCATCCACAATAGTATCAAAAATAGATTTACCCCTATCCTGTTTCAATGCATCCACCAACAACTTGGCATCCGACTCGAAGATACACTTATTTACCCTCCATTGACGCATCCATTTTAATGCCTCTCTCAAGCTCCATGTTTCTGCTTCATGTACTTGCCTCGTACTCCTGAGAATATTTGTTCGAGCTCGAAGAAATTGACCACACTCATCTCTTATTACACATCCAATCCCAATATGATCTTCTCCTTGTTAATAAGCAGCATCAATATTTACTTTAACCCATCCGTCTGGAGGTTTACTCCATGTCTTCGCATGTGCCTGACCATCTCTGCGAGTCACCTTGTCTACCTGCCTAGCATGTTTCCAGTCTGCAACTAGATTTAGAGCAATGGCCTTAATTCCAAAAACAGAAGTATTTACTTTGCCCCAAACCCATTTATTCCTCCTCGACCACAAACTCCAACAGAGAAGTCCAACCATAACACACTTTTCTTTATCCCCTGAATTGAAGACCCGTTTAAACACTGTCATGAAAGTATCTTGTGTCGTGGTAATCACCAGCTCTTGTAAACCCACAATATTCCAGACTTCCTTCGTTATAGAACAGTTAAAGAGTGTATGGACTGCATCCTTCACATGCACATGGCACTATGAACAAGCTGCATCTATATTAACATGTTTACTTTGTAACGCAACCGCTGTTGGTAACACATTTCGGCAAGCTCTCCATAAGAAGTTAACAACCTTACCCGGTAGTTGAAATCCCCATAATTTCTTCCAGAAAAAGCCATCCACACACTCAGACTCACCTCGAATCCTACGATAGCAGCTCCGCACAGTGAAATCCCCTTTATCCTCTAACATCCAGTACCAAGAATCATCTTTACTTCGGAATATGTTGAATCAGCTTCCTATCTCTCTCGTATATATCTTGGAGAATATCCTCATCCTATCTCTTCTGAGTATCGTCCATCAAGTTCTGAACTACAACATTTTGAAGATATTCATTAACTTCAGTTGTGAGATATCCATTTTCTGGATCTGGTAACCATGGGATTTTCCAAACTCTTGTTGTTTCACCATTACCAATTCTTTTACGAACCCCTTGTTGGATAACACCTTGAGATGCAATTATACTCCTCCAAACGTAACTTGGATTCAAACCAACTGATGCATTTAAGAAATCTGAATTAGGATAGTATCGAGCTTTCATAAACGTACTGACCAAAGAGTTACTTTCATTAATCAAACGCCACGTCTATTTTGCCAACATGGCTACATTAAAATCCTTCAACTTCTTGAAACCCAAACCACCTTCTTCTTTAACTGTGCACAATCTATCCCAGGAGAGCCATTTAATCCCTCCATTCGTCCCACTCCTACCCCACCAGAATGCATTCATCGTCTTTTCTATTCGATCATAAATTTCATTCGGAATCAGTAACAAGTTCATCCAAAAATTCGGTATAGATTGAGCTGCCGTTTTGAGAAGTGTTACTTTGCCTGCTCTCGAAATTGTTTGTGTACTCCAACCCTGCAGCTTTTGATCTATACGATCCACTAAAAAACCAAATTCTGCCACCTTATTTTTTCCAATACGCATTGGCAGACCCAAGTATTTTTCTGGTGAACTAGCTTCCCTTACACCAGCTCTTGACACACATTCTTCCTACTCCCAACCATAGTATTTGGTGAAAAAGTCACCACTGACTTGTTAAAATTCACCATCTGCCCAGAAATATGCTCATACCGGTCCAAAATCCTCTTCATAACCCCTGCCTCTGTTGCATTTCCCCGGAAAAAAAATAGCAATCGTCCGCGAATAATAGATGAGATATCGTTGGAGCCCCTCTTGCTACTGTACATCCATGCAAAATTCCAGCTTGCTCATTACGTCTAATTATAGCACTTAAGCCTTCCGCACACATTATATAGATATATGGTGATATAGGGTCTCCTTGGCGTATACCACGTTGAGGCACAATTCTTCCAAATTCCTCCCCATTATGCGAGAAACTATACGACACTGACCGTATAAAAGTCATAATTCGATCCATCCATAAATCATGAAATCCAAATCTCCTCATCATATTATGAATAAAGTGCCATTCTAACCTGTCATAAGCCTTTGAGATTTCTACTTTCAGAGCAGCCAAACCATTTTTTCCTTGTATACGTCTCTTCATGTAATGATTTATTTCCAATGCCAGCATTGCATTATCAGTAAGAAGTCGTCCCTCTATGAATGCACTTTGCTTGTCAGACACAATAGAATTGAGACAGAGTTTCAGCCTGTTTGACATCACTTTGGATAAAATTCTCACCAACACATTACACAGTGATATAGGTCTGAGATCAGCTACCGTTTGGGGGATCTTAACTTTCGGTATTAAGCAAACAAGCGAATGATTTACCCCTTATGGCAGTCTACCCGTATTCATATAATCTTGACATAAACGAATCACATCCACTCCCACCACATTCCAGAATGATTGAAAAAATCTTGGATTAAAACCATCCGGACCCGGGGACTTGTCCGGATGCATAGAGAATACTGCATCTTTAACTTCCTTAGACGTTATAGGAGCTATTAGTTCCTCATTTTCAGTATCAGAAATCTGCTGCACAACTTCTCTATCTGACAAATTACCATCAACATTTGACGATGTAAATAACTGAGAAAAATACTCTTCAATTACCACATGAATCTCCTCTGTTGTCTCCTGCCACACTCCATTAGTGTCCTTAATAAGTTGAAACCCATTATTTTTTCTTCTCCCCGATGCAAACTTGTGAAAAATACGTGATTCACAGTCCCCTTCCCTTAGCCAGAAATTTTTTGCTCTTTGTTTCCAATATATTTCCTGTTTTTCCAACAAGTTCATATATTCCCATCTGACTTCGCTATACTTGTTGATACCCTTTGAGTCCCTCCGAGATCGCAGCTTTCTCAATTTATATCTAAATTCTTGGCCTTGTTTTTTATACTCACTACTAATTCTTGTAATCTCCATTGGAACCACTGCTTCTGCCCCATATGCTAACAGAAACAGGGTTGCTCTAGTGGTGACTTTACAAGTAGTACGATATGCCCATAATATGGGGAGCAACTCATCCACCCAAGTGTTCCTAGAGCGTTCAACTCTTTTTTTCAGTCCATCCAGGAAAATTCGATTCGCCACTTCAGCTTGCCCATTTGCTTGAGGGTGAGCAACGGAAGTGAAACGTAGCTCAATATCATTCTCCTCACAATACTTCTTGAAATCCTCATTGTTAAACTGAGTTCCATTATCTGTGACCAAGATTCGTGGAATCCTGTATCTGCATATCATATTCTCCCAGAAGAAATGCATTACTTTCTTGGTGGTTATCTTGGCTAAAGGTTTAGCCTCAATCCACTTAGTGAAGTAGTCGATTGCCACTATCAAGAACTGTCTCTACGCACTTGCCATTGGAAATGGTCCAAGTATATCTGTTAGGAATATGTTGTTCTTGATGATAAGCATAAAACACTTAGTAGAATTTGTGTAAAGTCAATTTTGTAGCTGTCAATGAAATAGCATGCTTAGCAGTGTTTCGTTGACAGGAAGCTCATCAACGAAATGAGTGTTGTAGCAATTGCATTGTACAATACTTCACAGTATGATAGGCATTCTATTATATGTTTTAGATAGGTTTTCTAAGTCATGTTGACTATGTACTAGATAGGCAAAATAGGTTGGTTAATTGTAAATATGTTATGCCTTGTAATTCTGCCTAAGTGAAGACATGTCAACGGTATGAAGATTACTCTGTCAACGGTATGGAGTTTACCCATCAACGAAACGAGGGAAACACCATCAACGGAATGAAGAATGAAGCTATCAACGAAACACATCTCCTTGCTATCAACGAATCAATGTTGCTTTTTGAACAGTTGACAAAGTGATAGTGACAGTTTACTGAACAGATCTAAAAGGAGATATGGAAGTGTACTTTGCATTGGAAGCCATCAAAGTGGTTACTGGAAATAAGGAAACATTCCAATTTCCAATGAGGCTCTTGGGAATGATTATAATGAGCATAAAGACAAAAGCAAAGATCTCCAAGGACCATTGGACAAAAGGAATGAAAAGCAAGCTACTGATGGTTACTTCTATTATTCATTAGTTTAACCAAATGTAGAATTGTAAACTTGGGATTTATAACCAAGTGTAGCAGTCACTTTAGAAAGAGAGAAGAAAAACACATAGATTGTATTAGCTATTTTTTAGAGCATTTCTTCTCTACAATATTGTAACTGAGCAGCTGTGAACATTTGTATCACAGATTATTTCCGCAATAAAAACACTTCAGTTGGATCATCAAACAATCCAACTGAATTATTTATATCTTGTGTTTTTATTTATTCAGTTCAGTTTAATTTCATAAAGTGTTTAGTTTCAAGAAAATATCAAGAATTGTATTCAACCCCCCCCCCCCCCTTCTACAATTCTGTTAGGTCATTTGGGAATAACAATTGGTATCAGAGCGAGCTTCTAACATACAAGAAGTTTAAAGATCAAGACCAAAAACAGAAACCATGGTGAAGAAGGATGCAGGTGTGAAGATACCAGTTCTTGATAAAGACAATTACTTTCACTGGAAAGTAAAGATGCATTTACATCTCATGTCTATGGATGAGAGGTATGTAGACTGCATTGAGAAAGGTCCACACGTTCCCATGAAGCTTGACTCTAGAGTTGGACTGCCAGATGATGCACCTGATGTAGAGATTCCAAAAACTGTCTCAGAATGGACTGTTGAAGATATTGCAGAAGTTCATAAAGACAAAAGGACCATGAACATTCTGTTTAATAGTTTGGGGCAAGAGATGTTTGACAATGTTATCAACTGTACAACCTCTAAGGAAGTATGGGATACTGTTAGAACACTCTGTGAAGGAACTGAGCAAGTCAGGGAAAATAAAATGCAACTCCTTATACAACAATATGAGCATTTTCATTTTAAAGCTGGTGAAACCCTAAATGACACGTTTAGTAGGTTTCAAAAGCTTTTGAATGGATTAAAGTTGTATGGGAGGATCTATCAAACCAAGGATTCAAACCTTAAATTTCTTAGAGCTCTTCCAAAAGAATGGAAGCCTATGACTGTTTCTCTCAGAAACACTCAAGAGTACAAAGACTACACTCTTGAAAGGCTTTATGGAACCTTGAAGACTTATGAGCTGGAAATGGAGCAAGATGAGGAAATTGAAAAGGTACAGAAGAAGGGTGGATCTATTGCATTGATTGCATCAGTGAACCAACTTGAAGATGACAATAAAGAAGCTGCAAAGGCCACAACTAGTCGATCTAGTTGTAGGAGTGATGTTAGCAAGGGTAAAGACAAGATGACAGAAGAAGAAGAATCAGAACCAGCCAACTTGGAGGACTTAGATGAGATTGATGAACACATTGCTTTTCTGTCTAGAAAATTCTCTAAGTTCAAGTTCAAAAGAAACTCAGAAGCAAGGCCACCAAGGAGAGACTTTCAACCTAGCAAAACAAACTGGATTGAAAAGTCTAAGTCAAAATGTTTCAATTGTGGAATGCTTGGTCACTTTGCTGGAGACTGCAGAAAGCCCAAGGTTGAGAAGGGCAACAGGAAATTTGAGCCTGTTGATTATAAAAAGAAATACTTTGAACTTCTCAAACAAAAAGAAAAGGCTTTCATGTCTCAGGAGTATGATTGGGCTGGTAATGGTGAAGATTCTGATGATGATGTTGAGTATGTCAACTTGGCTCTTATGGCTGACAATCATGAGCAGGAAGCAAGTTCCTCAAGCAACCAGGTAACAATTACTAATCTTTCTGAGCTTTCTAAAGAGGAATGCGACAATGCAGTAAATGAAATGTCTACTGTATTATATAATTTGCGTGTTACTCTTAAATCACTTACTAAAGAGAATTCAAGAATAAAAGAAACAAATCTGCTCTTAAGTGATAGGAATGCAATGTTAGAAGCACAGCTCATTGAATTTGAGAAAATGAGATGTGTTAGTAGGGATGCTAAGAAGGAACTTGAGAACGTGTTACAAAGGGAAGAAATTCTTAGAACACAACTTGAGATAGAACAAAGTGTGATTGCAAAATGGAAGGATGCCAGGAATGTTGCTACCAACATAATTAATGTTCAAGGCGTGGAATCCTTCTGTGAGCAATCATGGGAAAGGAACAAAGAGAAGCTAGGGTATGTTGGTGAAACCTTAGAATCAGAAACAGAGTCAACAAACAACAATGATCATTTGTTGAAGGTTGATATGTCAACGGAATGCAATGTTTCGTTGACACATGAACCATCAACCGATCAGGCTGTTTCGTTGACAGACAAAAGAAAAGATAAACTCACTAGACTTAATGACAAGTATGGTCCTGTCACCAAGAACTTTGTTCAAGGTGAGTCTAGTATTTTAAAGAAAATTGAGAAGCCTGTTGAGAGAGCTAATGTAGGTCACTTGTCTAACAAGCAATTGAAAGACAAGGTAGAGAAAGTTCATAATGAGGCTAAGGGAAATAAAAAGAATAACAGGAATGGCAAAGTAGGAATTAACAAACACAACAATTACACACCTGATAAATATGCTCCTAGAAAGACATGTGTTAATTGTGGAAGTGTTAGTCATTTGTCTACTAACTGCAAATCTGTTAAGAAAACCCCTAATGTGAGAATGCCCAAGCCTGCAATGAACAGTTCCATGCCTACAATGCCTGTTATGTCTAACATGTTTGCTCCATATGCACAATTTCAGAATCCATATGCTAGCATGCCATTTGTGTCTAATCCTTACATGAATATGTTTAACATGCCACAAATGCCATGGAACATGAATAACATGATTGTTCCTCCAACTATGCATGCTATGAATGAAAATATGAGCAACCCTCAGAAATCAACACCAAGGGTAAAGATTGATTTGAATCAATCTGAGCCCAAAGTGAAAAATGGTACAAAAGGGAATGCAAAGGCTAACAAGACAGGACCCAAGGAAACTTGGGTACCAAAATCGACTTGATTTGGTTTTATTGTGTGCAGGGAGACAAAAGGAATCTTTGGTACTTGGATAGTGGTTGTTCAAGACACATGACTGGTGATTCTACCCTGCTCACAGAGTTTCAGGAAAGAGCTGGCCCTTGTATTGCTTTTGGAGATGACAGCAAAGGCTACACAAAGGGATATGGCTTGATTTCAAAAGAGAATGTCATCATAGATGAGGTTGCATTGGTGGATGGTCTTAAGCACAACTTGCTTAGTATCAGCCAACTTTGTGACAAAGGATTTTTAGTTACTTTTTCTAGAGAAGCCTGTGTTGTTTCTAAAGGAGGAAACAACAATGTGGTAATGACTGGATTCAGAAGGGGGAATGTGTACATTGCTGACTTTAGTAGCACAAGTTCAGACACCATCACTTGTCTTTTCAGCAAGGCAAGCAAGGATGAAAGTTGGTTATGGCACAAGAAGTTATCCCATCTGAATTTCAAGGTTATGAATGATTTGGTGAGGAAAGATCTTGCTAGAGGAATTCCACAGGTGGAGTTCTCCAAGGATGGTTTGTGTGATGCCTGTCAAAAGGGAAAACAGAAGAAGGCATCATTCAAAAGCAAGACAGAGTCATCAATTGTCCAGCAGCTTGAATTGCTTCATATGGACCTATTTGGCCCTGTAAATGTTATGTCCATCTCAAAGAAGAAATACTGTCTTGTGATTGTTGATGATTTTTCTAGATTTACATGGACTTTCTTTTTGCACTCTAAAGATGAGGCAAGTGAAATCATTATCAATCACATCAAGATGGTAAGCAATCATCCTGATTTCAAAGTAAGAAGGATTAGGAGTGACAATGGGACAGAATTCAAGAATTCAAGCATGAAGGTGTTCTGTGAAGAAAATGGTATTTTGCATGAGTTTTCAGCAGCAAGAACACCACAGCAAAATGGTGTAGTTGAAAGGAAAAACAGAACACTTATTGAAGCTGCAAGGACAATGCTAGATGAATCAAAGTTACCTACATATTTTTGGGCTGAGGCAGTTAACACAGCTTGCTTTACTCAAAATATTTCTTTGATTAATCAGGCCAAAGGAATGACCCCTTATCAGTTACTCAAAAGAAAGAAGCCACTATTGGATTTTCTTCATGTCTTTGGATGCAAGTGCTTTGTTCTGAGAAATCAAGCTGAGCATTTGGGGAAATTTGAAGCAAAGGCAGATGAAGCAATATTTGTGGGATATGCAGCAGGGAAAGCTTACAGAGTCTTTAATCTCAGAATCAACATTGTTATGGAATCTGTACATGTTGTTTTTGATGATCTCAAAATACAAGGTCTCTGTGATGAAGGTTTCCATGAAAGTCTTTCTTTTGAAAATAAGGAAGGAGATCAAGTGAATCATGATAAGGCTACTGAGAAACAGCCTAAAGTTGTTGTATCTAGCACAGATGAAAGCAGCAGTGAAGATGAAATTGCTGCATTAAGGTTAAAAAGGATAGCAGCTAGCAGACCAAATGGTCATTTCGTTGACAGTCATGATGGTGGATTCGTTGACAGTCAGAATGAGCGTTTCGTTGACAGCCAAAACGGTCATACCGTTGATAGTCATAGGAATACTTCTAGAAGTGATCACTTAGGGACAACAAACTCAGGGGGAGTTTCTCAAGGACAAATATCCAATCAAGGCAATCATGATCATGAAGCTACGTCTTCAAGAGCAAATCTACCTCCCTCAAGGAAATGGACTAAAGATCATCCCTTTGAACTTATTATAGGTGATGTCTCTTCAAAAGTCCAAACTAGAAGAGCAACTCAAGAAGAATGTCTATATAGTAGCTTTCTGTCTCAAGATGAGCCAAAGAAAGTTGAGGATGCACTTCTAGATCCAGATTGGGTTTTAGCCATGCAAGAAGAGCTAAATCAATTTGAGAGAAACAATGTTTGGAAGCTGGTGCCCAGGCCTAATGACAGGAGTGTTATAGGCACAAAGTGGGTGTTCAGAAACAAGATGGATGAAAATGGCATAGTCACAAGGAACAAAGCTAGATTGGTTGCAAAAGGCTATTCACAGGAAGAAGGAATTGATTTTGATGAAACCTTTGCTCCTGTTGCAAGACTAGAAGCAATAAGGATTTTCCTAGCCTATACAGCCCATGCCAATTTCAAGGTCTATCAAATGGATGTGAAGAGTGCTTTTCTGAATGGGGAATTGGAAGAGGAGGTGTATGTAAGTCAACCTCCTGGTTTTGAAGATGATGATTTTCCAGACTATGTGTACTTCCTTCTCAAAGCACTCTATGGTTTGAAACAAGCACCTAGAGCCTGGTATGACACTCTCTCACAGTTCCTCCTTGAGAATCATTTCACTAGAGGTACTGTAGATAAAACTCTTTTTCACAGGGTTGTAAATGGCTCTACTTTACTTGTTCAAATTTATGTAGATGATATAATCTTTGGGTCTACAGATGTGAAACTTTGTCAAAAGTTTGCCAAGCTTATGCAAAGTAAGTATGAAATGAGCATGATGGGAGAATTAACTTATTTTCTTGGTCTTCAAGTAAAGCAAGTTAATGAAGGCATTTTCATTAGTCAAACAAAATACATTCATGATTTATTAAAGAAGTTTAACCTAATGGAATGCTCTCCTGCCAAAACTCCCATGCCTACTGCCACCAAACTTGAATTGAATACTAAGGAAAAATCTGTGGACATTTCAAGTTACAGAGGCATGGTAGGCTCACTTTTATATTTAACAGCTAGTAGACCTGATATTATGTTTGCTACATGTCTATGTGCTAGATTTCAGGCTGATCCTAGAGAATCCCATTTAGTTGCTATTAAAAGAATTTTCAGATATCTCAAAGGAACACCAAACCTTGGCATTTGGTATCCTAGAGAATCTGGTTTTGAACTAATTGGTTATTCAGATGCAGATTTTGCAGGATGTAAAATTGACAGGAAAAGTACAACTGGAACCTGTCAATTCCTAGGAAACAAGCTTGTGTCATGGTTCAGCAAGAAACAAAACTCAGTTTCTACCTCCACAGCTGAGGCTGAGTATATTGCAGCTGGAAGTTGTTGTGCACAGATTTTATGGATGAAAAACCAACTACTTGATTATGGATTAAGAGTTGAGAAAATTCCTATTTTCTGTGACAACACTAGTGCCATTGCCATTACTGAGAATCCAGTGCAGCATTCAAGGACCAAGCACATTGACATCAAGTACCATTTCATTAGAGAACATGTTATGAATGGTACTGTGGAGTTACATTTTGTTCCAAGTGAACAACAACTTGCAGACATCTTTACCAAGCCACTTGATGAATCAACATTCTCAAGATTAGTAAGTGAGCTAGGTATGCTAAATTTCTCTTAATTATTTTTGAGATATTTGCAAGTTAAAATGCAGCCAGAAATTTGCTATGTTTTTCTGTGAATGAATTTTCTCAGGAAAAGGTAAAATTTTGTCTAAGTCAAAATTACTATGCCAACGGAATGCACCATTTCGTTGACAGTCTTAGCAGTTTTCTGGGTGTTTCGTTGATAGCTCTTTTATATCAACGAAACGCAGCTTTATCAACGAAATAAGACGGGACTTTAACCGCCCAATCCTGATTCGTTGATTTAGCGCTTTTTATCTGAACCGTTGAAAATTGACACGTCTTTTACCACGATCTATGCATACACCCCTGTAAGTATAAATCATGGTAATACTTTAAGAGTAACGGTTATATTTTTTAAGCCAATCCAGTAATTTACATTTATTATTGGATTCATTTTCTGAGAATTTTTGGGGGAGTATTTAAGAAATTTTATTTTTATTATTTCTTTTTACCTGTTCTCAAAAATTCCAAAGGCTTTTTCTCTCTTCTTCTCTCTAACAAGCAATTCAGTTCGAAGCTTTCCTTTAATCAACAATGGCACCTATAGTCAAGCTTATGTCTGCTGGAGGGTTCATCTATGAGAAGAACAACTCCATCCCTTTTGTTGTCAAGGAAAACCCGAACAGACTGTTCTTCAAAATGATGGATTTCATGAAGAATTGCAAGTTGAGCTATGCAATGTTTCACTCTACACCACTCTACAATGAGATAATCGAGGAAATTTGGACCTCATGTGAGTATAGTGGAACACACTGCACACTAAAATTCACTCTTCAAGGTAATGAGTACATAGTTAATTCTGATGTTTTGCAAGCATGTTTACATATTCCTGATAATAACTGTGATGCTTTGCCTACTAACACTGAAATAACTACCATGTTAAATTCTTTAAACTACTCTTTGCCTACTGATAATCTGGGTAGAATAATTAGGAGAGGTTTGGTTAGGGAATACAGTTATTTAGCTGATGCATTCATTAAGGTCTTTTCTGGAAAGATTAGTAATTTTGATGCATTAACTAACTCTATGTTAATTCTCCTAACCATGCTTCTAAATGATAGATATCACAACTTTAGCACCCAACTTATGTATGAAATTGGTGCTAAGTTGGGTGACAAAGCAAATAGGAAGAAAAATATCTATTATGCTAGGTTTCTGATGATGTTGGCTAACCATGTTAGTCCAGCACCATTAGTTATCTCTAACCCTAATGCCAGGTTCGAGTGCTTTGTGCAAGAAAAGAGAGTATTGACAGACATACTGAGGCTGAACCACAATGGTGATGTTCCAGTGGTGTATCTGCCAATCATTGAGGTAACTACTACTATCCCTGTTAGTGTAGCTAACACCTCTACTGTTTTACCTTCCAATGTTGCTATGGAGTCTCTAGCTGTGACCCAACAGGCTCCTGCCCTAGCAACAAAACCAAAATCAAAGAAATCCTCCAAGCCAACCTCAGGTGCTTCTCAAAAGGCACCTGTTGTAAAAACTACCACACAACCTAAGGGGAGTAAGTCTGGAGTTGTGAGAGGTGAGGGAAGGGGTGAACATCAAAGAAACCCCAAGGATAAGGAAGGACAGGTTAGTGTGTACCAGCCAAGCCCCATTGTGTCTTCCCAACAAGGCACAATGAGTAACATGGATTTAAACACAAGTCTAATTGCATCCTCCCAAAAGGATGTGATTATTGAAACAAGCTCTCCTCCTAGAGCACAGTCCAAAAGGGTAAGGGACACTTCAAGCCCACAGTCTACATTTTCCCAATACCAAAGGAGAGTGAAGCAAAAGTCCAAGGGTACACAGGGTGCACACACACTGGAAGCAACACTTCCAGTTTCTCAAATTCAGTTTGATGTAACCCCTATCATTACTCTGGGGTTACAGTCCTCTTCTCTAAACATCAATCTTGAATTATCTCCATCAAATTCACCAACTCAATCTTTAGATGTGGACATGATCCATACATCTATTCCTGATTCTCCAACTCTAATCTTGGAGAAGCCCCACTCTGAAGCTGGTGGCCATCACTTGTTAAGTGATTTGTTGGGCCATCAACCAATTTTTCCTGAAGTTGCAAGGGGATCTGTGGACCAATCTTTAAAATCAATCACCACAGACTCTACTGTAATTTCTCATTCTCAAAGTGCTTTCTTGACTTCATCAACGAAACAGTCTATTTCGTTGACAAGTGTTTCTCCATCAACGGTATCCATACCGTTGACAGTTCAAACTACCATTCCGTTGATAGTTCACTCTGCACCTTTAATTGAAAATCAAGTTGTTCCCACAACTAGTGCAGATGATCTAGTGGTAGTTGAGACACTTCTAGGACTGAGAGGGAGTGAAACTGAGAGGCTGGCTTGCAGCCAGGCAAAAGGAGAGAATGTGAGTGAGAGGCTGGCTATTTCTTCCAGCCAGGCAAAAGGAGAGATTGAGAGTTCCACCTTAGAAGGTGAAGGTGAGGGTGTGAGAGGTGTGAGCCATGGGGAGCCCATGATGCAAGAACAGAGTGGAGAGAGAGAAGGGACTACAGGAGAAATAAGGATGGAAGCAGCCATTGCTAATTAGTTAATGGAGGTCAGTGAGGGAGAAAGGGAACTTACTTTCCAAGAGGTTTATCAGCAAACTCTGGATAGTATTTCCCTGGATCCTGAGACCTTTACTCATCCTGTGTCAGCCTATCAAATTTTGGCTCAACAGGGCAATGTGGAGGCAGAGAGGTCACTACAACTAATTCACACAACTGCATCAATGCAAAGAGCAAAGGATGCCTTGACCAATCTACCTCCAGGAGCTGAAGCAAGTGGAGACTTTGATTTTTCTGATAATGAGGATAGCTTTGGTGACACTCTACAGGTGGCCACTACTGCACAGACTGGGACTTCTGTGGTGCCTCCTACACCAAACTGGCTTTCTCAAGATATGCATGGTAGAAGCAATTTGGATGCTGCTATCACAAGGCAGTACAAAGAAGCATATCTAGCTCATGAGTCTGCAGGAGCAAGGGACAAGAAATTCTACAAAGCCATAATGGATTCTCTAGAAATTCAAAGGCTACAAATGTTGCAGACAAGGATTGAGGCTACAGAGATCAAGGATTCAATCAGCAACCTTAGGGCTGCTAATGATAGGAGGCTAGATGAAAAGCTTCCTCTTCTCACTGTGTCCAGGATGAACAGGTTTTTCTCTAAAGAACCTGAAGTGGATTCCTCCTTGAAGACTCTCTCTTCTAGAGTGGACAAGGTGGAAGCCACTCTATCACAGATGCAAAAGGAACAGGAGAAACAAACTCAACTATTGGCCCAGCTAGTGGCAGCTCAAGGACTCCCAGCCATCTCTTTTGATGATAACAAAAAGGGGGAGAAATCTAAGGAGCTAGACATTCAGATTACCAAGGTTATGGTCCCAGCCATTTCCCTACCAAAGGAGCCATTAGCAATGGGGGAGCTTGGCAAGCAGCAAAAGGATGGTATTGACCTTATACAAGAAGCTTCTATGCGGATGAGACTTGCAGAACAAATCAAAGAACATTGGTCCAACATAGAAGCAAAGTTCAAGAAGATTACTGAAGATAAGGACTCAAATCCATCAACGGAACAGCCATCAACGAATGCCATAGCACTAGCATCAACGGAATGGGAGCCACAGACAAATTCTTTCTATCACCAAGAGCCCCTTCTACATGGAGTCACTCAAGGACCAAGGAAGGAAAAAGGACAAACTTCATGCATTAGGGATGTGGAACAAGCTACAATTCAAAGAAGCCTATCTCCCAAGTCCCCTGCTAAACCAAAGGGCAAAAACATAGCAAGGACTTTCTATCCTGCACCTTATCCAGATGAGCACAAGCTTCTTGGTCTACTCATCACAAAAAGCAAGGAAAGTAATAATTATGAGATAAGGAAGCAAAGGGCAATTGTCTACAGGAATGGACAACAAATCTGTGTTTGGGCTGGTCATCCAAACTTTGCTGAAGCCAAGGCTGAGGAATCAGAAAGAGCAGCTATGCAAGCTCTTGCAGTAGCTCAAGCTCTAGATGAAGAAGAAAGGAAGCAAGAGGAAAGCACTAGAGAGGAAAGGAGTTCAAAGAAGAGCACAAGGCAACCCAAAGAGAGAGCTAGGAGAAACATAGACTTTGAGAGTGCTGATTCTCAGAGTACTGCATCAGACTCTTCTATACCTATTGCACCTCCAACAATTGTTAATCCAGTTTTTGAGGGAAAGTTGGCCTGTGATCCTGCACATCCTGTCAATTTTCATGATCAACCAATCATGCCAAAAGAGGAACCAATTGATTTTGATGAGGCATACTTTCCAAAGTTCCTGTTAGAAAAGGACCAACCAATGAAGACAAAGAAGAGGCCTGTCAAAGCAAAGCCTGTTTTTGTGAGAAAGCCACAATCTCAAAAACCCCCTGCAAACCCAGAGGACTGCATGTACATTGCTGACATCAGGGAAGAATCCAGTCTACATCTTGACTTAGACAACCTGGTGGAAGTAAGGGGAATTGCAGCTTCTCAAAAGTTGCCTGAAAGACTAGTGTTCACATTCAAGGGTGGTAGAGAACAAGTGTGGCCTCTCTACAGAATTTTAGGAGAAGACTATCAAACACTACTCTCAGTGTTTAGATGCTTGAAAAAGGACTTTGGTTTCACCAAAACAGCCAAGTCTGAGGTGGTCTCCAAAATCTGTCAGATAAAGGCTAGCTGGAACAAGCCTGAGGCTCTTCCCAGGATACTTAGAGTTCCCTCAACAGGAAAGAAAATCCATCTTCAACCCTATTGGATGATGGAGTTTAAGGACAAGGACAATTGCAGAAGATTCTTCAGAATGGAAGACCAGCTGGAGAAGGCATCTAATCAAACTCTAAAGCTGATGCAATCCAAGCTTGTTGATCAAGATGAAGAGGAGAAAATCTTCTACAGAAGACTACAGGTCCAGATTGAGGAAAACAACTCCAAGAGAGGGAAGAAGACTATGCCACAAAGAAGTCACAGATGAAACATTTGCTCAGACTAAAGGAGCACTTGTGAGCATTAGTCTTGTAAGTCTTATATTTTGTCTATAAAGTTTTGAAGCTTAATACATTTTCTACTTTTGTAATTTATGATGTATCTGAGTGTTTTTGTTATCATCAAGTCTCTTGATTTATGGCTGTTATTCTATCAGTCATAAATTGGGGGAGATTGTTAGGAATATGTTGTTCTTGATGATAAGCATAAAACACTTAGTAGAATTTGTGTAAAGTCAATTTTGTAGCTGTCAACGAAATAGCATGCTTAGCAGTGTTTCGTTGACAGGAAGCTCATCAACGAAATGAGTGTTGTAGCAATTGCATTGTACAATACTTCACAGTATGATAGGCATTCTATTATATGTTTTAGATAGGTTTTCTAAGTCATGTTGACTATGTACTAGATAGGCAAAATAGGTTGGTTAATTGTAAATATGTTATGCCTTGTAATTCTGCCTAAGTGAAGACATGTCAACGGTATGAAGATTACTCTGTCAACGGTATGGAGTTTACCCATCAACGAAACGAGGGAAACACCATCAACGGAATGAAGAATGAAGCTATCAACGAAACACATCTCCTTGCTATCAACGAATCAATGTTGCTTTTTGAACAGTTGACAAAGTGATAGTGACAGTTTACTGAACAGATCTAAAAGGAGATATGGAAGTGTACTTTGCATTGGAAGCCATCAAAGTGGTTACTGGAAATAAGGAAACATTCCAATTTCCAATGAGGCTCTTGGGAATGATTATAATGAGCATAAAGACAAAAGCAAAGATCTCCAAGGACCATTGGACAAAAGGAATGAAAAGCAAGCTACTGATGGTTACTTCTATTATTCATTAGTTTAACCAAATGTAGAATTGTAAACTTGGGATTTATAACCAAGTGTAGCAGTCACTTTAGAAAGAGAGAAGAAAAACACATAGATTGTATTAGCTATTTTTGAGAGCATTTCTTCTCTACAACATTGTAACTGAGCAGCTGTGAACATTTGTATCACAGATTATTTTCGCAATAAAAACACTTCAGTTGGATCATCAAACAATCCAACTGAATTATTTATATCTTGTGTTTTTATTTATTCAGTTCAGTTTAATTTCATAAAGTGTTTAGTTTCAAGAAAATATCAAGAATTGTATTCAACCCCCCCCCCCCCCTTCTACAATTCTGTTAGGTCATTTGGGAATAACAATATCCATTCCCCACATGGCAAATGGAATAGGTGAGTTTATGGATGTCAACATCTCTGGTGGTTGTCTAACCACTAGTGCATGCTTTTGGCACCGTTCATACTTTTTAACATAGATTTTTGCATCTGCAAGCACACTCGGCCAGTAGAAACCTAGACGAGTGATTTTATGAGCAAGGGCCCTGCCCCCCAAGTGTTGTCCACAGATTCCTTCATGTACCTCCCTTAGGGCCAATTTTGCCTCCTGGGGTCTCAAGCATTTCAAGTAAGGGACAACGAAAGACTTTTTGCATAGGATTCCCTCAATCAAGGTATACCTTAGTGCTCTCACATATAAATTTCGTGCTTCTGAAGTGTCATTAGGTAACCAACCAGTTTCCAGATAAGATTTGATGGGATCCATCCAACAGCTAGCCACATCAATGGGTGTTGTCAACTTTCCATTAATGCTTGGGGTCTTCAAGACTTGGAAGTATACACTCTCTGCATAGTTCTCAATTTCAGAAGAAGCAAATTTGGACAAGGCGTCAGCCTTCACATTTTCTTCCCTTGGAATGTGTTCCACATAACATTCATCAAACTGAGTCATGATGGCTTTGACAAGTTTCAAATACTTAGCCATGACTTCATCTCTAGCCTCAAATTCTCCATTCACCTGGGAAACTACTAGCCTCGAGTCTCCACATACTTTCAGAGTCTTAACTCTCAAGGCTCCTGCCAGCCCTAGGCCAGCTATCAGGGCTTCGTACTCAACTTCATTGTTCGTTGTTGGGAAGTCCAGTTTCAGTGCATACTCTATTAAAAATCCATCGGGACTTTGTAGCACCAAACCTGATCCACTTGATTTTGTTTTTGATGCTCCATCAAAATAGAGCACCCAACATTCTTTGGACATCATGTCTTCATCTTTCTTGTCTTCTTCTTTTCCTTCTACTACTACTTCCTGCCTCCCGATTTCCTGGTTGTCAATGGTGTATTCAACCATGAAGTCAGCGAGTGCTTGTGCTTTTATTGCCGTTCGAGGCTTATACTTGATGTCAAATTCTCCCAATTCAATAGCCCCCTTGATCAACCTTCCACTAACTTGAGGACTGTGCAAGATGCTTCTTAGAGGCTGATTGGTCAAGACCTCTATCTTGTATGCTTGGAAGTATGAGTGTAGCTTTCTTGAGGCCATAATCAGGGCTAAGGCAAACTTTTCTATCATCGAATAGTTTATTTCTGCTCCATGAAGAATCTTGCTCACATAGTAGACATGCTTCTGAACTTTCAATTCTTCCTTAACCAAAACGGCTCCAAGAGCAGTGTTAGAAACTGTTAAGTATAAGTAGAGAATCTCCCCTGGTTTTGGTTTTGCCAACAATGGTGCCTCAACCATGTACTTCTTCAAGGCCTCAAAGGCCTCCTGGCTTTCTGCTGTCAGCTCAAAATTCTTTACATCTTTTAGTGCTTTGAAGAAAGGTAAGCACTTCTCTCCTGACTTGGAGATGAATCTTCCCAATGCTGCTACCCAACCTGTTAGTTTCTGAACATCCTTGACAGAACGTGGTGGTTCCATGTCCAGAATTGCTTTGATTTTGTCGGGGTTAGCCTCGATTCCTCTCTTGGAGACCATCAGGTCTAAAAACTTTCTTGAGCCTACGCCAAAGGCACACTTAGATGGATTCAACATCATCTTATGGTGCCTCAGCACTTCAAATGCTTCCCATAAATGGTTTATATGATCAGCCTTATCGAGACTTTTAACCAAAATGTCATCCACATAGACTTCCATGGTTTTTCCAATCAGGTGTTCAAAAATTTTGTTCACCAACCTTTGATAAGTTGCTCCTGCATTCTTAAGCCCAAATGCCATAACCAAATAGCAGAAAACACCAAAGTCAGTGATGAATGATACCTTGGAGATGTCATCTTTGTGCATTTTGATTTGGTTTTATCCACTGAAGCCATCCATGAAACTCAACATCTCGTGCCCAGTTGTTGCATCTATTAGAGTATCAATCATTGTCAAGGGAAAACAATCCTTAGGACATGCATCGTTTAAATCAGTGAAGTTCACACACATCCACCATTTTCCATTGGCCTTTTTGACCATTACTGGGTTAGCCAACCATTCTAGGAATTGAATTTCTTCAATGAACCCGGCTTCCAGAAGCTTATCTACTTCCTGTTTGATGGCCTCTTGCCTCTCTGGAGCAAAATTTCTCTTTTTCTATTTCACAGTCTTCCTTTCGGGATCTACGTTCAATTTGTGGGTTATCAACTAGGGATCAATCCCGGGCATGTCGGCCGCTGTCCAAGCGAAAACATCGTTATTTTCTTGAAGAAAGGTTATGATCTTGCTTTTCAATGGCTTAGGTAACAATGCTCCAATGTAAGTAACCTTCTCCGGTTCACCAGGAACTAAGGGAATTGGGATTAGATCCTCAGCTGGATTCCCTCTTCTATCCTCATTATCTCTAGCATCCATGTCTTCAATGGGGAGAACCTGCCCCCCGATTCCATCAGGCCTTAATGCGGCTACATAACAACTTCTAGCCATCTTTTGGTCTCCCCGCTCTTCACCAATCTCATTTCTTGTTGGGAACTTGATTTTCAGATGATAAGACGAGGCAACAACCTTGAACGCATGAAGACATGTCCTTCCTAGGATCGTATTGTAAGTCGAGGTTGCCTTTATAACTATGAAGTTCAACATTTGAGTAGACGTTTTCGAACCTTGCCCTCTTGTCATAGGGAGTTGAATTATGCCTTCTACATTTGATTCCACTCCATTGAACCCATAGATGGGCATATTCGAGGGTGTCAATTGAGAGTCAGTATAGCCCATCTTGATAAAAGCATCATGGAACAAGATGTCCACTGAAGCTCCATTGTCAACCAAAACTCTCTTTGTTTCAGAATTGCCTATCACAGGTACGATGACTAAGGGATCATCGTGGGGAAACTTCACTCCTTCCAGGTCAGAATCTTCAAAACCTATTGCTATTTCTGTTCTGGCACGCTTGGGTGCTTCTCCAACCACGGTCATTACCTCTCGGGCATAGGCTTTTCTTGAGTTTCGGGAGGACCCAGCAGCAGTTGGTCCTCCAAATATCATATTGATGACAGGTCCTCGGGGTTTAGGATTACGATCTTGATCGTGATCCCTTTTGTCGTAATCTTTCCTTTGGTAGTTTCCTCTTTGACTCCCTTGATTTCCATCCTTAGTGAACTTGTTGAGTTTTCCCCTTCAAATCAAAAACTCGATCTCATCTTTCAGTTGTCTGCAATCATCTGTGTCATGACCGACTTCTTTGTGGAACCTTGGCCCAAAATTGTTCCTCTTGGGTGGAGAATCAGAATCCTTTGACGTTCTAGGAAACTTTTCCTTAACATCGTATTCCTGAGTTTCCTTTTTTTTTTCTTTGAATTTCCACTGCCACCAGCAGTGGGTTCATACTTTCTCATGCTTTCTTCAGCCTTGATGTACTTTCCGGCTCTATCTTGGAGCTCCAACATGCTCTCGGGTGGATGTTTTGCCAATGATCTCTTGAAGTGATCATCAGTGGTTCCTTGCTGCAGGGCTCATAACTACTTTATCCTCCAAGTCTGGGACTTTCAGAGCCTCCCGGGTGAATAGATTTATATAATCCCTTAAAGCTTCATTCTTTCCTTGTTGGATTCCCATGAGCGATGCAGAACTCTTCTCATGCACCCTTCCACTAACAAACTGGTTGATAAACGCCTTACTCAGCTCCTTAAAGGATCCAATAGAATTGGGAGGTAAACGGTTGTACCAACGTTGAGCCATGCCCGCCAGGGTTTGTGGAAACGCTCTACACTTAACCGCATCATTGGTTGGCTGCAACAGTAGTGCATTAAAGAACATTTTTACATGATTCGCGAGATCTCCCGTTCCATCATAAGCATTGATCGTTGGCATCTTGAATTTCCTGGAAATGCTAGCTTTCAAGATGTCCTGAGTAAATGGTGGTGTAGGATCATCAGGATCTCCTAGGGGCAACAAAACACTAGGATCACGCCTTGGGGCTTCAGCCCTCTTAGTTCTTCTTGGTTTTGGATCTAAGTTGATTATCGAGATTCTCCCAGTTACTTGGCTTTGCGCTCTTGCAGCTTCCTCTTCTGCCAATAATTTCTTAAGTCTTGTAGTCTCTGCCTCATGGGCTGCAATCCTTTCTTTCGTAGTTTGGGATTGCTCCCGGTTCGTGTGGGAAGAATGTCTCCTTCTTGGGGCAAGATCCATTTCCTCTCTAGTTGAGTCATTCCCATCCTCAGTGTAAGGACCTGAGTAGTCTTAAATCAGGGGGGGTCCGTCGAGTTTGAGTTTGTTGGTTTTGGGGTCCCAGACCTTGTATGTAAGGGGGAACATACGCTTCATGGTAAGTTGTATTTAGACCATTGCCGCCCATCGTGGGTCGAGGGGGCATGCCATAGCTTGGCATCCAAGAGTTTGAGTTGCGTATTGGGGAAGATCCGTGGTATGAAGTTGAAGGCCACTTGGTGCATTCATAAGCAGTGGGGAGGTTGTGATTAGTTGTTGGAGAACAGTCTCTTGTGGATCAGGTCCATGAGCGACCATTTGCAGGGGATTCGTTCCTTCAACCGAAATCGGGATTTCCGGTCCTTGAGTGGTGGTTGGCTTCCTCGAGCGTCTGCCTCAGAGGTGAGAGGAAGCTCTTCAGAAGTTTGAGTATCTCGAGTCGTTCTTCATGTGTTTGTCATGGTTGATGTTGTCTTCCCACAGACGGCGCCAAATGTTGTGGATTAAAAAACGTACTTGTGAATTTACTACTAGGGTTTAGGAGCTTTCGAGCTTTAATGGATGTTCTCGTGTTTCGTGACTAAATCGGTACTCACAAGATGCCTACGTATCTCAATCAATGCTGAGAATCAAGCTAGAAAACGTAATTCTATTGTGAAGGTTCAGAATCCTTATATAGGCGTCAGGAGCCTCGTATTTAGAGTATTTTTAGGAGACTTAGGGAATAAGTCTCCTCTTTGATAGTGGATAAACATTGTATTTCTTGGTGGGCAAGTCTTTTCATTGTCATAGGATAAGGACTGTGACTCGTTATTTCTTTTAATTGGGATTCTAGATCCTTCTTTGAAGAATTTACCATATTTTGGACTCCTTTTATGAGCTGCATATTTTCTCTATTTATTAATTACGAAATTAATTAATAATTAGGGTTCCGGGCCTTGTTTATTGGGCCGTGTTCTTGGACCAATCTAGGTCTAATTATTACGACATTAATTACATTTCTAGGGTTATTTTTTAGCCCATATCAATAATTTACTTAAAAAGGCAATTAATTGTTTATTTATAATTATATAAAATTATATTCTTTTTTTATATATATGTTGCACATGTCATTTTTAGAATATTAGTTGTTTAAGTTAAAAAAATATAAAATATGTAATATATTTTAAACGAAAAGGAAAACTTGTTATTTATTAATAATTATATAAATAATATTACCATTTTCTATATATGTTACCCGTGTTATTTTTAGAAAATGAGTTGTTTTAGTTAGAAAATATAAATATATAATGTGTTTTAGGTGAAAAAAGGTAATTGATTTTAAATATATAATAATATTAACATTTTATATATATATATTACACGTGTTATTTTAAGAAAATCAGTTGTTTTAGTTAGAAAATATAAAAAAAAATATAAAACCTGCAATATTTTTTGAGAAAATGCCCAAAATACCTACCAAAACGGGGTGGACTGCCCAAAATACCTACCAGCGGAATGTTCCGCCCAAAATACCCGCTGAATACGCATGCGTATTCAACTTTTACAAAGGATGCGCATGTCTGAGATGCGTATTCTTTGTTTTTTTTTTAAAAATATACGCATGTCTCACATGCGTATTCCGTAAAGCATTTATAAAGAATACACATGTCTGATATGCGCATCCTTTGTAAAAATAGTATACGCATATCTGTAATGCGTATTCCGTGGGTATTTAGGGCGGAGCATCCTGCCGGTGGGTATTTTGGGCTAAAAACTGATTTGGTGGGTATTTTGGGAGCTCATCCATATTTTTTTAACCGAAAAGAGTAACCGGTTATTTATTTATAATTATATAAAATATATTACCATTTTTTATATATGTTGCTCATGTTATTTTTAGATGAGTTGTTTTAGTTAGAAATATAAAACATGTAATGTATTTTAGGTGAAAAAGGTAATTGTTTTAAATATATAATAATACTAGCCTATAACCCGTGCAAGACACGGGCCTTAAAAATAATATACTAAAAAATTTAATGTGAACGGAAAATATTAAAATAAAAATAAAAATTAATATGATAAATTATAAAATGAGAAACTTAAATATTCATTGGAACATAAAAAAATATAAAAAAAATATAAATGAGGCCGAGAAAGATAAATGAGGTATTATTTATATTATTTTTTAATAAAATAATATTAATAATAAGGACAGATAGAAAATCTAACATGTTTTAATTAAAAAAGTAATTGACCGTGATTATTTTAGAAGTGTTTTAATTATATTAATTGTATTTATTAAAAAAATACGTTGACATGTTAAAATAAGTAAGTTTTTTTTAATAAGGACAAATAGAATAGTTAAATGTTTTAATTAAAAAAAGTAACTGCACGTAATATTTTTAGATGTGTTTTAATTATATTAATTTTATGTGTTAAAAAAATACGTTCACTTGTTAAAATATGTAAGCTTTTTTTAATAATTAAAAGTTTTAAAATAGGTTTTAAAATATATAAGTTGCACTTGATATTTTTGGAAAATAGAGATTTTAATGATAACAAATATAAAAGGTAATATATTTTAATTTAAAGGTAATTGCCCGTGATATTTTTGGAAAATAAGTAGATTTTTTTAGAAAAAAATGTTTTAACTATAGAAGGCAATCAGCTAGTTACTATTTTTATATTATTTTATTATTTATTAAATAGAGTATTAAAATAGGTTTTAAAATAAATAAGTAAGGGTTGCACCTCATATTTTTGGAAAATAGGGATTTTATTGATGATATGTTTTAATTATATTAATTGTATTTGTTAAAAAAAATACGTTCACTTGTTAAAATAGGTAAGTTTTTTTTAAATAATTAAAAGTATTAAAAATAAGTTTTAAAATATATAAGTAAGGGTTGTACTTGATATTTTTGGAAAATAGAGATTTTAGTGATAACAAATATAAAAGGTAATATATTTTAATTTAAAGGTAATTGCCCGTGATATTTTTGGAAAAGAAGTAGATTTTGTTAGACAAAAAATGTTTTAATTATAAAAGGCAATCAGCTAGTTAATATTTTTATATTATTTTATTATTTATTAAATAGAGTATTAAAATAGATTTTAAAATAAATAAGTAAGGATTGCATCTCATATTTTTGGAAAATAGAGATTTTAGTGATAAAAAATATAAAAGATATTATGTTTTAATTTAAAGGTAATTGTTGTGATATTTTTGGAAAATGAGTAGATTTTGTTAATTTTTTTTTAATTATAAAAGGCAATCAGTTAGTTACTATTTTTATATTATTTATTAAATAGAGTATTAAAATAGGTTTTAAAATAAATAAGTAAGGATTGCACCTCATATTTTTGGAAAACATGGATTTTAGTAATAACAAATATAAAAGGTAATATGTTTTAATTTAAAAATAATTGTAATGATATTTTTGGAAAAAAAGTAGATTTTGTTAGAAAAAAAATATTTTAATTATAAAAGTCAATAATCTAGTTACTATTTTGGTAACTTGACAATAATACAATTCCATTAAAGATTTGATTTGTAGTAGTTTTCGTTATCCTAAAAAGAAAGAAGTATATTTGTAGCAGTGTATCCTAAATTTAAACAAATTAGATCCCATATTTCCATTTTTTTGATTAGATTTCAATATTATTTGATTTTTATGTAGTAAAATATAGTGAAATATTAATGTAGAATAAAACTTTCCCGAATTTTGATTATATTATTAATTTATTAATTAGAAAAAGTACCGAAAACCAAAAACCGACCGTTAACCGAAAACCAAAACTTTCAATGTTTCGGCTTTAATAGTATAGTATAGATTACAATTATATATATATATATATATATATATTTTTCCCGTGTTATTTTTTGAAGATGAGTTGTTTTAGTTAGAAAATAAAAAAATAAATATAAAACATGTAATATGTTTTAACCGAAAATAGTAACCGATAATTTATTAATAATTATATAAAATAATATTACTATTTTTATATATGTTGCCCGTGTTATTTTTAAAAGATGAGTTTTTTTAGTTAAAAAATATATAACAGGTAATGTGTTTTAGGTGAAATGGTAGATGGCTTTAAATTTATAATAATATTACCATTTTATTTATATATTGTCCGTGTTATTTTTAGGAGATAGGTTGTTTTAGTTAGAAAATATAAAACATGTAATGTATTTTAGCAAAAAGGTAATTGGTTCTAAATAAATTGGTTATAGATAGACCCGTAAATCGGCCCAAATACCGACCGACTGATCAAAACTTTTAATGTTTCGTATTTAATAATATAGTATAGATATGGTTTCAAAAAAAAGTATAACATATATATGTATATACAAAGTTAAATTTTATGGAAATCAATCTTTCATTAAAAATCTTGAAAACCATATTAATAATGTAAGTAAAATATTAAAAATTTTAATATTTTATAAATTATGTTCTATGAAAATCAATATACAATTGAATATCTTTAAAATTATATATGTTTTATAAGCAAAATATTGCAAAATATATTGTTCTGTAAAATATGTTCATCTTACAAAACAAACATGTTTAGATCACAAAACATTCATGATTCAAGATTTTCAATGAAATGATGATTTCGTAGAACAAGTTTGGCAAGGAAATACATTTTGCAATTTTCTGATTATAAAAAATAATCAATTTTGCAATATTTTGATTGCAGAATATATATGGTATCCAAGTTTTCAAGTCTCCAATAAAATAGTGACATAAACATAAAACTTGTCTAATATATATACATATTAAAACAAAAATAGTCACCTAGAATAATACAAAATCGTCATTAACAATTCATTAAAACCATCGTATATAATATTTTTAATCATATATAATAAGAGGGTTTGGCTCAACGGAGAATCAATCATTAAAAAAGAACCGTAGAACTGTTATAAGCCGTTGGATTATTATTAGATTACATATCCAGATTCAACTCATTTTTATATACAAAATCCTTATAAGGGTATTGTTGGAATAAAATAACTAAAATATTAGTTCAATTAATTTAAATATGGAAGTTTAATCAATTACTCATTTTTTAAATTATTCTCTTTTTATTTTATTTATTTATCTCACATATCTTTTGGTTGTTTTTTCAATTTTACTTTTTTTCTTAAAATTTCTTATTTATTCAATTCAAAATTTTATATAAAGAAAAGAATTCCTAAGATAAAAGGATTCAACTACATAACCTATTTTGTTTCGTAGTATAAATATAGTGTTCTGCTACTGAATTTTAAAATTTATGCCAGTAAACTTTAAAGTTTTACCGCTGAACTTACTTTTTTCCACAAAGTTTTACAAGTGAACTTCATTTTTTTTTAATAATGTTCATCTGTTAAACAATGTTATTCATATTATTTTCATACCATGACTTTCATGTTCTACCGTTAGACATAAAAGTCATGCAATCGAATTTGAAGTCAAACACATAAATTTTAAAGTTCTACAACTAAACTTATAATAATGGGGGATTTTATGATGATGATGTAGAATTTTGTGATCGATATCGATGTATGATTATAATTGTCAATCAAATATTAATTGACTCTAAATGGTACATCTTGTGTTTTTGGACAATTTTATCCCTGATCTGCATATAATAAATATATATTATTTTAAAATTATATCCTTATATATAATAAGGTTAAAAGATATTTTATCAAAAACTCTAGTCTAGTCTTCAGTACTATCAAAGTAATCTCAACTGTTGGATCTAATATTTTCAAAAATAGACAATCAAGATTATATCATATAAAATTAGAAATTATTATCCAAATAGGATATAAGTTAAAAGTGGAAGTATTAGTATTAAAATTGGATTAGTAGTAATTACAACTTAATAGAAAATCAGTTCCATTAATACTGGTATTCAATTTCTATTACATATCAAAATAATAAGAATCGTTAGATCTTAAAATAGATAGATGAGAACTGTTGGGTCGAATATGTAAAAGTATATTTGGTTTTTAATTGAATTATATTAAAAATACTAAAAAATAAATTTTGATAATTTAAGCCAAATACATGAAAATTTCCTAAATCGAATAGAATCCTCCTTAACTTACAAATTTTCCACTTTCTTCTCTCTTCAATTTTGGGTGGTTTTAATTATTGTTAAACTATCACTAAATTAAATATTATTTTGTCAGATCTTAAAATAAATAGATAAAACCCGTTGGATGTAATATTAAAAAGTATATTTGGTTGTTAATAAAACTATATTTAAATACTAAAAAGAGTATTTTGATAATTTAAATAAAATATAAATAACTTTTAGTTGAATAGAATTCTTAATTTAAAAATTCATCAATTTTTTTTTAGTTTTAGGGAAATTTTAATTGGAAAAGAATTGTTAAACTATCACTAAATTAAAGATTATTTTAAGAGTTTCGTGTGTGTCGTAAAACGTTCAAATCTGATTTTTAAAACTCAAGATAAAGCGCAAATAATTAATTGAGTGTCTAAAACCTAATTAATAAAGTCTAAAAATTAACAATAATAAAAATATTAAAAAAAGAACCGTGCATTGCACGAATTATAAGAGCATCTCCAATTATGTTAGCTAAATTTGTTGACTAAAATCATATAATATACTGATTATGTAAAATTTGTTGAACCTGTAAGATATTGTGCTCCAATGATGGCTATATGAATTGGTTATATTTTAAAAATAGAATGTTATTATTATTTTAAGTTGTTAAAAATAGAATATATAATTAGAATATGGTAACAGATGAGGTGGAGTTTTATTACAGGTCCCTAGAGGTTCGACAAAAATAGCCAATACGAAATGGTTGGCTATAATTTTTGCTAACAGTAATATTCCATTGGAGTTGAGAGAATTTTACATATTCTCTAAAATTTTTATTTATGACATCTTATCTGTACTTTTAGCTAAGGGTTATAGTTCATTGAAGAGACTCTAAGCTAGTAGTATAAATAAAAGTGGTAAGAGTTTTAGGTTAAGAATTCTCAAAAAAAACATGATCCTATAATAAAATATTGATTACATATAAAAGTATCATAACTTTAGTTTTCCTAATGTTCAGAAAAGTACTCGACTAGTGTAGAGTCAATTTACGAACAAATTACAAAAAGCTCAATTTCCTGTACAAGAGAATATATCAGTTTTAAACTCCGACCTCTCAAATATAGAAGTACACTCCCAATCTTTTTCATGTGCCCACAACCCACTTTGAAAAGTTGGGCCAGCATCTCAATTTTTGCATTAAAATAAACCAAAAACCGATAACTAATATATTAGCCCCTGATCTAAATTAAATTTTATAACATAACTTAAAAGCAAATTAATCTGTTTTGAGTGTATTGGTCTGATTTCATGTAGACATGTTTAATTATTTATGGGTTAATTTGAATTTAAATTTAGTGAAACTTTTTATATTGATTGGATTTGGAAAATTGAAAAATTGGGAGATTGTAACTTTGACTGTTGCGATTCTTTTCCCGTTGCTACAAGATAAAATGTTGGTACAATCCGTGTTGTGTTTTTTCAAAAGGAAATCTTGTTAATTTATTTCAAATTGCCTGTTTAAAATTGTAGTTGATTCGTTTCTTTTCTTATATGTTTGAGTACTGAATATATTCTCTCCTGATGGGATAGTTTTTTCTCCCTTTAAACGTGTAATTTTGGTTGGTTAAGGAAAATATAGAAAGGATGTGCAAGGAGGATATGCGATGCGTAACAGAGCAGCTAGTTGAACAAGAACGCTATGTTTTCGAACATGTCTTGATTTTGCTATAATGTATTCCAAATTTAAGTTAGGGCTTCAATTAATGTTTTTATAATTCATTATTTAATTTGTTATTGAAATTAATGTCTTGAAATTTTGTTATAATTTGTTATTTTATGAAAGGTCTTTTTTTGTGAACGGTAGAGGGTGGAGCAGGACTGGAGGCAATGGATTAATTTGGGTCAACTCTTCCTTCCCTACCACAAATTGGGTACAACCATGTCGAGTCCTCGGATCCTTGTTCTCTTTCTAGTTTGTTGGACTAGGTTGTCGATTGCCCCACTACAGAATATAGTTGGTCCATTTTCTGAACCGAATATTGTTGATCAATTCTTCTCAGTACTTGAGTAGTGCATTCCTGCTTTCTGTGCAAAGTTGTAATTCGAATGTAATCGGGTTCAAACTCCAATTAAATGGTTCCAATTGATCCTTATCTTAGAATTTGGAAAGTATAAGAGAGAGGGGGGAGAGAAGACAATTTAACAAAGAAGGAAAGTACTGTATTATAGATTGACCCAGTTTCCTATTTGGGCCAACGATTTGAGTTTTGAAATAGAAAGCCCATCTAGCAAACTAGGTCTACTATTATTTAAGCCCACTTCCACTAATTCTTTAAGGTTATCTTCCAACTTACAAATAAATTAATTTTTTAACCATATTAAATTAGTTCCCACATATTTAAATAATTATTCATGTAGTTTTAAATCATATCTACGTCCTACTAACTCAATTATTCAATATATTACATTTATAGGGTAAAGGGAATCTAAAGTTATCTTTAGAAAAATTTTCGTAAAGTTAACATTTTAAAGTGGATTTTTTTTTTACTTCGCCAAGTCTCCAACACTTATTTTATTCTAATTTTTAATTAAAATACAAATGTTTATATTATTATCAACACTTTTCATGTAAGAATTGACATTAATTAAAAAAATTATGGATTCACATGTCACTCCATACATATATATCACAACTCTTGCATCTTTAACCTATTAGAGCATCTCCAATAGTATTGGCTAAAGTAGTTAGCTAAAATAAGATAAAATACTGATTATTTAAAATCTGTTGAACCTGTAAGGTATTGTGCTCCAATGGAGTTGACTATAATAATTTGTTATATTTTAAAAATAGTATGTTATTATTATTTCAGATCCTTAAAAATAGAATATGTCATTTTAATAAGGCAATAGATGATGTGGAATATTGCTACAGAGGTTCAACAAATATAGTCAAGTTGACTAAATTTTTTGCTAAGAGGAATGGACAATTGGAATGCATCTTTTTTTACATAATCTTTATAATTCGTAATTATGGCATGTTAATTTGAATTTTAGCCAAGGGTTGCTCCCATTGGAGATGCTCTTAATATACTTAAAACACAATTACAAGTAATTAAGGTGGTCTTAAACACAATTAAATTCAAAATTTAATGTTAGATTTTATTGATAAAGACTAAATAATGTAATTTACTATAATTACTTTTTAAAAAATTTCTAAAGGTAACTTTAAATTCCTTTTACTCATATTTATATGTATTAATCAATACTTAATTTGTAATCCAAAATGAGACATTAAAATATTAACATAGAGCAAATCATTTCTGCTTAAAGAGCATAACATGGCAGATTGATAAAATAAAATTTAAATTAAATTACTGGTAAACTGATGTTTTGAGCTCCGGGCTTTCTTAGCTCTTCCAGCAGTCACAGAACGAAAATGGGCTTAATGTTTATGTTTTATGTTTTACTAATGCAAGAGAGGCGGTGACCGAGAGTGTCCCAGTCTCCCACACAGGCCACATACACGGGTGGTGGCCGCCTACAAATTTTTGTTTTCAGTGTATAAAAATAGAAAAACTTTGTACAAAATAAATATGAATTTTATATCCTTTTTTGAGAAATATTTTTGCAACATATAAATAAGAAAATAGGTTTAGAAAGTAGAAAATTAAAAAACATGAAAACGTTATTTTTGTTGTGTAAATCTAATACTCTCTCACGTATAAGTATATCTATATACTATCTATACTTCTATACTATATTATTAAAGCCGAAACATTGAAAGTTTTGGTTTTCGGTTAACGGTCGGTTTTTGGTTTTCGGTACTTTTTCTAATTAATAAATTAATAATATAATCAAAATTCGGGAAAGTTATGGAAATGTGGGATAACGAAATCTACTACAAATCAAATTTGTACTTCAAATTAAATTTAGTATACTACAAATATACTTTTTTTTTTTTAGGATAACGAAATCTACTACAAATCAAAATTTTAATAGATTTGTATTATTGTCAAGTTACCAAAATAGTAACTAGATGATTGACTTTTATAATTAAAATATTTTTTTTCTAACAAAATCTACTTATTTTCCAAAAATATCATTACAATTATCTTTAAATTAAAACATATTACATTTTATATTTGTTATTACTAAAATCTATTTTTCCCAAAAATATGAGGTGCAATCCTTACTTATTTATTTTAAAACCTAGTATTATTAAAACCCAAACATTGAAAGTTTTGGTTTTCGGTTTTCTGTCGGTTTGGTTTTCGGTCTTTTATTCTATTTAATAAATAATAAAAATATATAAATATAGTAACTAGATGATTGCATTTTACAATTAAAATATATTTTTTCTAACAAAATTTACTCTTTTTCCAAAAATATCATGACAATTGTCTTTAAATTAAAACACATTACCTTTTATATTTGTTATAAAAAAAATCTCTGTTTTCCAAAAAATATGAGTTGCAATCCTTACTTAAATATTTTAAAAGATATTTTAATACTTTATTTAATAAATAATAAAATAATATAAAAATAATAACTAGCTGATTGTCTTTTATAATTTAAAAAATATTCTAACAAAATCTACTCATTTCCAAAAATATCACGACGATTACCTTTAAATTAAAATATATTATCTTTTATATTTATTATCACTAAAATCTT
Organism: Heracleum sosnowskyi; assembly: GCA_030848705.1. NCBI lineage: Eukaryota > Viridiplantae > Streptophyta > Magnoliopsida > Apiales > Apiaceae > Heracleum > Heracleum sosnowskyi. The sequence continues at coordinate 19,373,330 of CM061243.1, read as the reverse complement.
TATTTTCCAAAAATATGAGGTGCAATTACTTTTTTTAATTAAAACATGTTAGATTTTTTATCTGTCCTTATTATTAATATTATATTATTATAAAATAATATTAATAATACCTCATTTATCTTCCTCAGTCTCATATGTATTTTTTAATATATTTTTTATGTTCCAATTAATATTTAAGTTTCTCATTTTATAATTTCTCATATTAATTTTTACTTTTATTTTAATATTTTCCGTTCACATTAAATTTTTTAGTTTATTATTTTTTAAGACCCGTGCCTTGCACATGTTATAGGCTAGTAAATATTTAACCTTCAAAGGCAATATTATAAACTTCTTTATAATTTCATCACAATATTTTGCTCTATCGGACAAAATGAAATTTCTTAATTTCCAAAACACACAATTGTAAAAAGAAAAATAAGAAATGGAATCCGTTTCTTATTTTTCAAAAATTATTTGAAGAAAACATTTAACAACCACCTCTTAATTTACAAAGTAATAAAACATAAAATTTTCAATTTTAAAAACACGCAACTGTAAAAGGAAAAATAAGAAAAATATTTTAAATACCACCTATCTCCCGTGTCGACAAAAACAAGATTGATATAAAAACACATAACTATAAAAGAATATAAAAATATAAAAGAACGGCAATAACCTAGTTTTGATATAAAATAAATTAGTGAAAAATCAATATCCCGGTTAACATTTTATCCTCTGAATATAATTTCGTGGAAATCTTGATTAGTTATTTCTTTATGTTTCAGTTACGAAGATCAGCTGGACCCTCTTCTCCGCTACAAACGTTAGAGATATATATACCTTACGTGATATACTCACTCTCTGGTCTCTACTCCCGGGTCCCTACTCAACAAGTATAATTATTTAGATTTTGATATCCTGGTTGTATAATGTGCTTTTTTTTAACATTATTAAATACAAAAGATAATGTATAGTTTACCTTGGTTTAGCTACTCTTTTGTTGGCTTCTAATCTGCTTTTGGAAGAGAGAATATAAGATGTTTGATTCTATGTTTAACTATTGTTTACATTTATATATCATTTTAATTTTATGCCATTATTGTATGAAAGGTCACCAACAATTTTTGGATAATTCATTCTAGTATTTCAGATTAGACAACACTTATTTATTTTTGTTTAATTATTCTGATAGAAGAATTAAACTACTTTATATATTTTAATAGTTCTACATGGAGCATTTCAATTAAACAAGTGTCCTTAGGAATGTCTTATGTTATATTACTGTCATTTATCTCATGTGAGTTGTTTATTTCAGAATTTCATAATTAGACTCTGATTATTTTAGACTCAGTTTCTTCTCTTATAAATAGTCTCATGTAATTGTAAAATACCAACACAATAGAACACAACATAATGTGAGAGATAAATACAAAATTAGTGCAGATTGTGGAGTAGGAATTTCTGAACCACGTAAATCTGTCTTGTGTGATTGTCGTTTATTTTCTTGTTCTTATTTATTCGCTTTGGGTTTTGCTTTCGTTGTTGTATACTCAACAACTGGTATCAAGAGCCTAGGTTTTCAGACGAGTGGGAGCGATGACAGAAGAAGGGAATATAAAGATCGACAAATTTGATGGCAAAGATTTTGGATATTGGAAGATGCAAATTGAAGATTATTTGTATCAGAAAAAACTACACCAACCGCTAGAGGAGAAGAAACCAAATTCAATGGATGAGACTGAATAGAAGCTATTGGATAAGCAGGCTCTGGGTGTTGTCAGATTGACTTTGGCGAAGAACGTTGCTTACAATATCGTCAAGGAAACGACAACTCATGGATTGATCAAGGCATTAACAAATATGTATGAGAATCCATCTGATTCGAATAAGGTGTATTTGTGTCGTTTATTGTTTGCCGCGAGATTGAATGAAGGTGATTGTGTTGCTGATCACGTGAACGAATTTAATTCTATCATATCAAGATTGACATCGGTGGATATTAAATTTGATGATGAAGTACAAGCCTTGTTGTTGGTATCCTCGTTACCTGACATTTGGTCAGGATTTTTCACTACTATTAGTAATTCATCTGGGATTGGTAAGAGGACTTTTAATGGAGTTCGAGATTTGATTCTTGGAGAAGATATTCGTAGGAGAAACTCAGGAGAGTCGTCAGGTTACTTATTGAGTACTGAGAGCAGAGGCAGAAAGTCCGAGAGGGGGCAGAATCAGGGGCGTAGTAGATCGAAGTCACAGAAAAGAGGACAATCCAAAGATCGCAAGGAGATTGTTTGTTGGAATTGTCAGAAGAAGGGTCACTTCAGAAATCAGTGTACGGCTCCTGTAGCTCCTAAAGAAAAGAAGAAAGATGATAATTCAGCTAATGTAGTTGAAGAAGTGGTGAGCGACGATGCTTTGATTTATTTTGTTGAATGTTCGATTGAATCATGGGTTATGGATTCTGGTGCATCATTCCATGCTACCCCTTGCAAGGATTTGATGTTAAATTTCAGACTTGGAAATTTTGATAAAGTTCGTCTTGCTGATGATGAGACTTTGGATATTGCGGTCATGGGATATATTAATCTCAAGACCTCTTTGTGGACTAGCTGGAGGTTGAAAGATGTAAGGTACATTCTTGGACTTAAGAAGATGTTGATATTTGTGGGTCAGTTAGATAAGGAAGGGTATCGAGTTTCTTTCGGAAACGGACAGTGGAAGGTTATAAGGGGAATTTAGTTGTTGCTCGTGGAGAGAATAATGGGACTTTGTACATAGTTGAACAATCTAGCTATGAAGCAAATGTAGTTGCTGATGAGATTGGGTCTTCAACTTTGTGGCACCAAAGACTTGGTCATATGAGTGAAAATGGTATGAAGTTGTTAACTTCGAAGGGGAAGATTCCAGAGCTGAAGAATGTGGAATTTGGGTTCTGTGAGCCATGTGTTCTTGTAAAGAAGAAACGAGTTACTTCTGCAAAATCAAGGAGGACCCCGAGTCACTTTCATTGATGATTCCACTAGAAAGGTATGGATTTATTTTTTGAAGAAAAAATCAGATGTGTTTGATACTTTCAAGAAGTGGAAGACTGAAGTTGAAAATTAGACCGGTTTGAAGGTCAAGAGTTTGATGCCAGCTAATGGTGGTGAGTATAGTAGTGATGAGTTCAAAAGCTATTGCGTAGAGTACAGGATTAGAATGATTAAAACTATTCTAGAGATACCGCAACAGAATGGTGTTGCAGAGCGCATGAATAGAACCTTGAATGAGAGGGCCAAGAGTATGAGGTTATATGCAGGGTTGCCGAAGACTTTTTGGGCAGATGCAGTTAGCACATCAGCGTATCTCATAAACAGAGGACCTTCTGTTCCTTTGGGGTTCAAGATTCCTGAAGAATAGTGGCAGAAAAAAGAGGTAAATCTTTCACACTTGCGAATTTTTGGTTGTGTTCCTTATGTGCGTATTAAATATTCTAACAGAGATAAGATTGATCCGAAAGCAAAGAAGTGTATCTCCATTGGTTAGGACTCGGATGATATAGGTTACCGTTTCTGGGATGAACTGACGAAGAAGGTCGTTAAAAGTAGAGATGTTACTTTTAATGAAAATGCAGTGTACAAGGATAAGCTTGCAGTCAATTCTGAGTTTGCAAAGGAACAACCTGAAAAAGAGAAAGCAGTTCTTGAAGATATTACTTAAGAAGATCTTGCAGGAAATAGTAGGAGTTCTGGGAATGCTGATGAGACAGGTTCAGTTACTCCACAAGTTGAGGTAAGAAAATCTAGTAGAATTGTGAGGCTGCCATAAAGATATTCTCCTTCAGCATTTTACATGTTATTGACTGAGGATGGAGAGCCTGAGTGTTATTCAGAGGCAGTTCAGGTGGATGATTCAATTCAGTGGAAATCAGTCATGGAAGAAGAGATGGATTCTCTTGAGAATAATGAGACTTGGTCTTTAACAGAATTACCAGCAGGAAAGAAAGCTTTACAAAATAAGTGGGTGTTCCGGATCAAAGAAGAACCTTTTGGCAGCAAGAGGTACAAGGCAAGGTTAGTAGTCAAAGGTTATCAACAGAAAAAGGGTATTGACTATACTGATATATTTTCTTCGATTGTTAAGATGACTACTGTTAGACTTGTGCTAAGCATTGTGGCTGCAGAGAAGTTACATCTAGAGCAACTAGATGTTAAGATCGTGTTCTTACATGGTGATCTTGAGGAAGACATCTACATGTTTCAGCCAAAGGAATTTCAGGTAGCTGGGAAAGAAAACTTGGTTTGCAAGCTTATAAAAAGCTTGTACGGTTTGAAGCAAGCACCACGACAATGGTGCTTGAAGTTTGACAGCTTTGTGATGAGGAATGGGTACACAAGGAGTGATATGGATCATTGTTGTTACTTTAAACAATTTGATTCATCGTATATCATATTGTTGTTGTATGTTGATGACATGTTGATAGCAGGATCAAACCTGAGGGAAATCAACAGGCTAAAAAGACAAATGTCTGAAGAGTTTGAGATGAAGGATATGGGTGCAGCAAAACAGATACTTGGTATGAGCATCATAAAGGATAGATCTGAAGGTACTTTGAAATTATATCAATAGAAGTATATTGAGAAATTATTGCAGAAATTCAGTGTCCAGGATGCGAAGACCAGAAGTACACCGTTGGCAACTCACTTTAATCTCACAAAGAAGCAATCACCTAAAAAGGATGAAAGCAAGAAAATTATGGCTAAAGTTCTGTATGCATCTGCAGTTGACAGTTTGATGTATGTTATGGTGTGTACAAGGCCAGATATTGCTAATGCAGTGGGAGTTGTTAGCATGTTCATGTCTAATCCATGAAAAGAGCATTGGGAAGCAGTCAAGTGGTTGTTGCGCTACTTGAAAGTCACATCCAAGGTTGCATTGTGTTTCAGTAAGAAAGATGTTATCTTGGGAGGGTTATCTGATGCAGATTTTGGTGGATGCTTGGATACAAGAAAAATTACTACGGGATATATTTTCACTTTGGGTGGCACAGTAGTTAATTGGATGTCTCGACTTCAAAAGAGTGTTGCTCTTTCAACCACATAAACAGAATATATGGCTATCTCTGAAGCTAATAAAAAGATGATTTGGTTGAAGAATTTTCTTGAAGAGTTGGGAAAGAAACATACGGATAGTGCTTTGTATAGCGACAGTCAGAGTGCCATTCATCTTGCGAAGAATCATGTGTTTCATGCTAGGACAAAACATATTCAGCTGACATATCACTTTACGAGGGAATTGATTAAAAATGGTACTTTGTCCTTGAAGAAAATCCATGGTTCAAAAAATTCTACAGATATGTTGACTAAGGTGGTTACCAATGAAAAGTTGAAACTTTGCATAGCTTCAACTGGCCTTCAGAATTGATTGATGAGAAGGCGTTGCACTAGTTAAAGTTATTGATCGAAGTATTGGGCGTTACTAGATTTACAAGAGTGAAGAGAAGATGTGGTCAGACTCCAAGTGAGAGATTGTTGGGTTTGTGGAGTCTAACATGTTTCAGAATTGGTTTCTGATTTGAGTTAGAATTTTCCGGATCTGAATCTAATTAGAGTTAATAATTTTAGAATTTCAGAATTAGACTCTGATTAGTTTAGGCTCAGTTTCTTCTCTTATAAATAGTCTCGTGTAATTGTAAAACACCAACCCAACAGAACACAACATAATGTGAGAGATCAATACAAAATTAGTGTGACTTGTGGAGTAAAAATTTCCGAATCACGTAAATCTTTGTCTTATGTGATTTTATCGTTTATTTTCTTGTTTTTGTTTATTCGTTTTGAGTTTTGATTTCGTTGTTGTATACTCAACAAGGCTTTAACTTGGGTTTGCCAACTATCTCAATCTAATTCGTAGACTTTTTTTTGCCCATCAGAAGTCTAAATGCTGGTTAGAGCTTTATACAACTAGTTAAGTTGCAAGTAATTTTATTTTGTGTTGACATTAATTTGCTCGGCATTTAAAAAAAAGAATAATACAATATCACATTACGCGTCAATTCAGGTTCAGTAGGTATGATGAACTAACAATATTCTTAAATCTTACTTAATGACACTAGAACCTACCTGTGGTAGCAATTATGATAAACCGAATTGATTCCTTAGATGATCAGTTTCGTAGTTAGTTGCCGGATGCAACTATGAAATTGACAGAGACAAGACAAATATGCAATAAAGATAAGAAGTTGATGTCAAAATAAAAGAGAAAACAGGACAAATGGATAAGAAAAAAATTGACAGAGGCTTCACAAGTTGCTTACACGTCGAGGACATCTAATGATATGTATTCCCTTTTTCCCTCTTATTCTTTTACATTTTTTTGGTATGTTCTTTTCATTTCTTTACATATCAAAAATAGTAACATTTTATAATATAAAATTCAATCACATTCACTATTTTCCTCCGTTATACCTATTTTATACATTAAATATTGATTGATCCCACCACTTTACTCATTTTTCTTATTTTTTTTTATTAATTTATATTTTTTTCTTAACATCTATGTCGTTTCCTCAATGTAAAAAATTGAGGGGGACGGATGGAGTATTTGTTGTCAAGCTGAGACCTCACACTGCTTGGACACATTGGCACTAGAAAGAATAGTTACAGTTAAGCCAAAGATATGATTCATCATTGTTGTTAGAATTTGTCATGAAATAATACTAATTTTTTGTCTATGAACAGAGATAAGTTAACATCACTGCTTTTTAAGTTGAGACACTGGTCATTGTGTTACAGATCATTCCACACTTTAATCATATAGCTATATCATTAAACCTTAACCATTCAAGGGAAATACAATATACGCACTTAAAAGCTACTTTCCCTTGCTAATTCAAACTTTAAGTAGAAAACTATAGCTTCTTATGTACACGCTAACAAAACAAGACTTACACTGATAGTAGAAACTGAAAAATAAAACCTCAATTTATATATCCAACACAAATTACCACACCAATTCCGATTCAAAACATTTGCACACCTAGCTTTACATAATACATTGGGGATGCTACAAATATTTAATTTTATGATTCACAGTTATTATTTTCGCCTTGCCAGCTCCAAACAATGTCTTTAAGTGCAGGCCTAGCATCCTCTTCACAAAACTTCTTGTACTCCAAACTATCACCAGCTGACTTGGAAAACTCCACCACCGCCACTTCCGGTGCCACCTCATACACCTCCGCCATCACCGCCAATTTGCCTTTTCGCCCCTCGCTTTCCCCTTCCATCCTCAGTTTATATTCCTTACTCCACACAACTCTAAATTTGAACCTTTTCGCTACCTCTTCAAGTGTTGCCATAATCTTCCAACCCGAACACTTTGATGTAAACAGAGACCCTGATTTCCGTTTATTCTCGAACAAATTCGACAAATCAAAACCAGATGACATAGACGAAATAAACTCGAACGCATTGTAAAACGGTGGCGATGATTTTGTTCGTACGATTTCCGGTCCATCTTCAACATGATCATTTAAAATAGGACACGAAATTGATCTACTGAAGCCTTTGGAAAACCAGGGAACTCTCATTATAGCCGAAATCGTAATTCTCCTTGCGGGATCAGCAACTAACACCTTCGATATAAGTCTTTTCGCCTCGGGTGAAATCCACGGAGGAATTTCATATTCGGATTTAAATACTTTCCTATACATCTTCATCATATTTTCATCCTGAAAAGGCAAGAAACCAGCTAATAAAACATACAAAATTACCCCGCATGACCAAATGTCAGCTTTCTCGCCATCGTATCCTTTTCTCCGTAAAACTTCTGGTGCTACATAAGCTGGAGTTCCGCACTGTGTGTGCAACAAACCATCGTTTCTCAGCTGCTCTGGCAACGCAGATAGCCCAAAATCGGAGACTTTTAGGTCCCCGTTTTCATCTAGTAATAAATTTTCTGGTTTAAGATCGCGGTGATAGACACCGCGACTATGACAATAATCAACAGCGCTCATTAGTTGCTGAAAGTACTTTTTTGCAACATTTTCTTTAAGTCTACCTTTGGCAACTCTTGAAAAAAGTTCGCCGCCTTTGACATACTCCATAATGAAAAATATTTTCTGTTTCGTTGCTAAAACTTCTTTCAATTCGACAACGTTCGGGTGACGAACCAGACGCATGACGGAGATTTCACGTTGAATTTGATCCATCATGCCTTCCTTCTTGACTTGATCTTTGTTGATGACCTTTATAGCAACACTTTCAGAAGTGTCGACGTTTTTGCCATAATACACTTTGGCGAAAGTGCCTTGGCCTAGTAGCCTTCCCATCTCGTACTTGTTAAATATAATGTTTCGTTTCTGATCCATCTACTCAAAATTTCAAGAAAACAAGACGAGGCTTTTGCAAAATTTGTTCGGGTCAAAGATGGCTAAAGAGAAATTGTCAACTATGAAGAGAAGATGATGAATATTTTTAAACTTGAAGAAAGATCGATCTAAAAATTGATGAGTTGTGTAAACTTGAAGACAAGTCTAAAAAAGGTATTAAAACTGATGAGTAGAAGATGCAAACGAATTATATATATGCGTTTAAGTTTCGGTCTAGGTTAGCCTCGATTTCAATTATATGTATTTATAAAATATATAATAATTGTGCGTATAGATGTATAGTGACAAATTTCAGTAGTAGTGGAGAGTGATAATTGAAGGGAAATTGAATGAGTGGAGTTGAGGTTGTCGTGTTGTTAATGGAGGACATGGTTTTAGGTTCTACTTTACAAGCGGCTTGCTCCCGCAGAATGGCCCCTTGTAAAATAAATATCTACGATGTGTTTATGGCTTTATATTATCGTTTCGAATATTTGATTGATTATTTGATTGGCGTAGTGGGACAATAGAATAATAGTATTGGGTTTTGATTGGTACAGTATTAGCGAGTGCGACTATTGACTTGCCGTGCTTACGCAAGGAAACTCTTTTTTCCCTTTTTTCTTCTTTACGCAACAAAACTTATTGGTTTATTAATACTTCTGTTTGGGAAACTTCTGCTCTAATTATGTTATGGGATTGTGTAAATATGATTATGCACAAGGGAAATTTGGAAGAATATTGCTCTAAATAATATACACAGAAATTATCATATTTTAGACTGGAATAATAGTGCTCTAAATAAACATAGATACAAATTCTTAATTATAGCACCGGAGTAAAATTTCCCTTTTTAAAGATTCACAAAAAGGAAACGTATTTAAAAAATTTGACCGAAAAACGATGTGAATTGCGTCCAACAAAAATAATAATTAATGTACATAAATATGGTAACAAAAAATAATTAATTGAAATTCTGGAAAGTTTAATACTAGTACTTTTGAAATTAATATATCTTGATGAAAAAATATCCTGATACTACTTATATATTACTTTTTGAAATTAAATAATATACTAGCTTAAAACCCGTGCGATGCACAGATTGTTAATTATTATTTTATTATTATATTTTTAATATTTTATTAATTGTATTTGTTAAAAAAATAAGTAGGCATGTTAAAATAGCTAAATACTTTTAATTAATTAAAAACATTAAAATAGATTTAAAAATAAATAAGTAAGAGTTTGCTCGTTATATTTTTGGAAAATGAAGGGTTTTAATAAGAAAAAATAAAAAAATGTAACATATATTTAGTTTAAAAAGGTAAATGCCCGTGATATTTTTGAAAAATTAGGTTTTAAAATTTAATAATTAAAAGTATTTAAATTCCTTTTAAAATAAATAAGTAAAGGATTTCCTATGATATTTTTGGAAAAAAATTGAATTTTAGTGAGAAAAATAGAAAAAGTAAATTGAAAAAGACAATTTCCCGTGATATATTTAGAAAAGAAGGGATTTTGTTAGAAAAAATCTATAATGTGTTTTAGAGTAATTGGTTATAAATAAGTATTTCATTATTTATATTTTAATATTCTTAGTGATTGCATTCGTTAAAAAAAATAAGTAGACATGTTAAAATAAGTAAACTTTTAAAAAATAATTATAATATTATAGGTTTAAAAATAAATAACTAAAAGTTTGTCCGTGATATTTTTGGAAAACGAGAGGTTTTAGTAAGGAAAAATAGAAAAACTAACATGTTTTAGTTAAAAAAGGTAATTGCCATGTTTGAAAAAGTAGGGGAATTTGTTAGAAAAAATAATGTATTTTAGAAAAAAAAAGGTAATTGGTTATAAATAGGTAATATTATTATTTAATAATACATTTCTATAAATAAGTAAGGTTAATTATGTAAAAACACGAAATACAGTTAAGGGCAATTAAGTACAATCACAACGTACCTTACCGACCAACCAAACTTTTAATTTTTTAAAAATAATAATAATATTATAGGTTTAAAAATAAATAACTAAAGGTTTGTCCGTGATATTTTTGGAAAATGGAGGGTTTTAGTGAGAAAAAATAGAAAAACTAACATGTTTTAGTTAAAAAAGGTAATTGTCATGTTTGAAAAAGTAGGGGAATTTATTAGAAAAATTAATGTATTTTAGGAAAAAAAAAGGTAATTGGTTATAAATAGGTAATATTATTATTTAATAATATATTTTTATAAATAAGTAAGGTTAACTAAGTAAAAACACGAAATACAGTTAAGAGCAATTAAGTAAAATCACAACGTACCATACCTACCAACCAAACTTTTAATGTTTCGTCTATTATATAATAGTACTGATGTACTAAAATATTTTTAAATAAATAATCCCGTAAATTGGTCCAAGTATATTAATTTAAAAAGTATAAGTTCATCACACGATCGAAATAAATAGGTTTAAGAGATGCGTTCTAATTAACATAATTATTTTTTGTATATATAAATATGTTAACTATTTAATGAACAAATTAAAGAACGACTAACCAAACTACTAATAATTTTTTTTTTGCAAGTGTTACTTTTAAATATTTTATTACTTAATTTTTTATTTTTTATTTTTGTTAGTTATATATAGGATACAGTTGATCTATTATATATTAAAAAAAGGTATAATACTACATATTTAATGAAATTTAATCTTTATTTATATTTTTAAAATTAATATTATAAATAATAATTTTACTATATTGTTTTATTTGCTTTTATTTTTTTTGATTATTAATTTATGCATTCATTTGTTATATTAAATTGTTAAAAAAATTATAATGAATGTTTATTTGACTCGACATGATTTAATAATTTATAGGACTGTTCTTGTATAATTTTCAGTGTGTAGTGTCGCATTCGAGGTAACTGATAAGTATATATATGTCGTTTATGATAATTTTAGAAAATGAGAAATTTTAGTTAGAAAATATAAAAAAAAATATACACTTGGGCTAATAAAGGTGATCGGTTAATTATTAGTTTTTATAATATTAATATTTTATGTTACTAAATGGAATAGCCCGTGATATTTTTGAGATTTAATTAGGAGAAATATTAGTTAGAAAATATAAAAAATAATATACACTTTGGTAAAAAAAGTTAATCAGATAGTTATTAGTAATTATAATATTATTATTTTATTTTATTAAATAGAACTGTCCGTGATATTTTTGGAAAATGATAGGTTTTAGTTAGGAAAAATAAAAAAGTAGAAATTTTAGTTATAAAAAAGAATATACGCTTTGGCTAATAAAGGTAATTAGTTAATTATTGGTATTTTATGTTACTAAATGAAATTGTCCGTGATATCTTTGGGGTTTTAGTTAGAAGAAATTTTAATTTGAAAATATAAAAAAATATACGTTTTGGGAAAAAAGCTAATTGGTTAGTAATTAATAATTATAATATTATTATTTTATTTTATTATATAGAACTCTCTGTGTTATTTTTAGAAAATGAGATGTTTTAGTTATGAGAAATAGAAAAGTAGAAATTTTAGTTAGAAAATATAAAAAAAAAAATATATACTTTGGCTAAAAAAGGTAATGAGTTAGTTATTAGCAATTATAACTTTATTATGTTATTTTATTAAATAAAACTGTCTGCGATATTTTTGGAAAATGAGATATTTTAGTTAGAAAAAATAGATTATATATTATATATAATCGATTTAATCAGATATATCTAACGGCTATGAATTAAGTGACTAGACTACAAAAACTTTCAATGTGAGCGGACTACAAAACTTTCAATGTTTCATCTTTAATATAATAGTATATATTTCATGTACGTTGAATTCGAATCCAAAAATAATATTTTATGTGTACAGATTTATAATTTAGATTATAGGCTATATAGCCTTGTAACAAAAAAAACGAGAATATACATGTCGTTGTTCTACGACCATGGGATAATCATGTGGTCGAACTACAAACCAGTTTAATATATGGACCGAACCCGTGAATCATGTAGAGCAGAGCATGGAGAAGTAAGCATTTACCCATTTACACATGACAACTAAGCCCAATTGTTGAAATTAAAACCAACGAATGATGATGGATCGAATTTGTACAAAAACCCCATGATATCTCTAATTTCTGATTTGTTCAGACACTGTCTACTAAGGATGGTGGACCGGAGAAGCTAAATTTAGTACCTCTTTCGTGGACGAGAAATAAATAAGATCAATAAGCCCATTACAGAGGTCAAAATGGGCCTAAAATACATATCAAATTTCAAGAGTCGAACTTCCCCAGTTTAATTACAGAGGTCAAAATGGGTCTAAAATGGTTTAGTCTATGGAAGAAAATGTGAAAGATATATTGTTTTTTAATTATCAAGAACACGACATCTTTGACGAATTACTTAGCAGAAAAAAAAAAAGGAAGCCATCTTTGATGAATTTCGGGCTTCAACCTTTGGTAAAAGATCATAGACGAAGAGGTTTTTATAAAAAAAATGAAGTACAATAAAACAATATAGTTAATGTACACCAATGTTAAATTACTTCGTATTTATTTGTTAATAATGCCCAGAAAAAATGTATCATATTTGTACAAATTTTAAAACCGACAAATTGGAACAAACACACACACACGAAACTGAATATTGGACAAATATCTAATAATAATATATGTACTTGGCCGCAAATACTTGCAATTTTTGCACGGCTGATCAACTCAAAAACTACTGCTCCTACAACATAGTGCACACAGACATTCTGTTTGTAAGTGTATACTGTGAAACTCAGATACTAACATATTCATTTCAACAATTTCATTCAAAATGTTAACTTGACATTTACGAATAAAAGATTCTGTTAGAAAAACTGTATTTCACACTATCTGCATTTGCATTCACAGAAGACCAAGCAATAGAAACTAAAAACTGTGTATTTACATATCTTTCCAAGTTTTATTTCTTGAAGACACTTTGTGTTTATATAGACTAGATGAAATGAAGAACGGAAAGAAAGTTTGTTGCAGATTCTGTTACAGAAGTTGTTGGAGATTCTGTTACAGAAGTTTGTTCGACACCACTTGCATTTCCTTTGTTAATATCCCCCCTCGAGTTAGGGGAAGCAACACCTAACTTGGACAAGAGTCATTGAAGTTGAGAAGATGATAACAATTTAGTAAACAAATATGCAGGTTGTTCCATAGAGGCGATATGATGCATTGTAATCAGTCCAGACTTAAGCTTTTGACGTACCAAGTTACAGTCAATTTCAATGTGCTTGGTACGTTCATGGAACACAGGATTGGAGGCAATATATAAAGCCGAATTGTTGTCACAGTGGAGGGGAACATGAGCAATGTTCAAGACATGTAACTCACCCAGAAGAGAAACCAACCAAGAGATTTCACAACAAGCATCAGCCATACTCCTATATTCAGCCTCAGCAGACGAGCGAGACACTGTTTTCTGCTTCTTGCATTTCCAAGAAATTAAAGTACCACCAAATGTAACACAATAGCCAGACAAAGATTGATGTGTAGTTTTACACCCACCCCAATCCGCATCACAGTAGGCAACCAGAACATGATTTGAGTTAGTAGCATATTGCAGGCCTTGAGATATAGTAGTATTGAGATAACGAACCAACTTAAGAGCAGCATGCCAGTGAGTTGATCTTGGCTGAACCATGAACTGAGCAAGAACATGAACAGAATATGACAAATCAGGACGGGTGATAGTCAAGTAAATCAACTTACCAATCAATCGTCGATAAGCAGTGATGTCTTGTAATAAAGGACTATCAGACTCGTGCAAGAGTTCATGATGTTGATCCATAGGAATAATAGAATGCTTTTGCTGAAGAGACTCAAATTCCTTGAGAAGCTCAAGTACATATTTCTGCTGGTGAATAAACAGACCAGAAGGGGATCGAACTATTTGTATACCAAGAAAGTAATCTAGGGTACCGAGATCCTTTATTTTAAAATGGCTGCTCAAAAAATCAGTAACCTGAGAGGCAACAGAAATATCATTCCCGGTTAGTACCATGTCATCCACGTAGATTAAGAGATAAAGCAACACAGTCCCTTTGGAGTAGACAAACAAGCTAGGATCCCCATGAGTTTGAGTAAACCCAAATGACAGAAGAGCACTGGACAGAGCAATGAACCATTGCCGAGGGGCCTGCTTGAGACCATATAAAGATTTAAGTAGACGACACACTAGTTTCTTTCCAGGAAATTTCCGAAGAGTTGTCTTTGGAATTGTATAACCAGGAGGACAAGTCATATAGACCTCTTCATCCAACATTCCATGTAGAAAAGAATTAGTAACATCAAGTTGTGTCAAAACCCAGTTATGCATTGCAGCTAAAGCCATTAACAACCGAAAAGATGTCATTTTGGCGACTGGGGCAAACGTCTCAAAATAATCCATATTTGGAGTTTGAGTAAACCCCTTGGCAACAAGACAGGCTTTATAACGATCAAGAGTCCCATCTGCAAGATACTTAGCCTTGTAAAGCCACTTACATCCAACTGTTTTCTTATTAGTTGGTAAAGGAACAACCTCTCAAGTATTGTTGGCCTCCAACGCAGCTAATTCCACATGCATAGCTTGACACCATTCAGGCATAGTGACAGTAACTTTAAATGTTTGAGGTTCAACAATAGACACATTATGAACCAAATGAGAGGGAAGACCAGTATAGTCTTGTAGACGAACTGGTATATGCCTATTTCTCTGAGGTCTAGTAGGAAGAACAGTAAGGCCCTCAGATTCTGTCAGTAAACAAGAACTATCAGTGGAGTCAGACAAGGATAAGTCAGACACACTAGGCAATGACAAGTCAGAAGAACTTTGAATATATGTACTTTGAATATCTGTCAAAGGATCATCATCTATAAAACCTGTCGAGGTTGGAAATAAAGACTGTGGAGAATTAACAACCTTAGTCTGAAATGGAAACACAGTTTCAACAAACTGTACATCTCGAGACACTAGTACTTGTTTGGTGTCTAAGTTTAGCACTTTATACCCTTTCTGAGCAAAAGGATATCCTAAGAAGACTCCCTTCACAGCACGGGAAGCAAATTTATCTAGAGGTTGAGGCACTACAGTAGCATAGCATAGTGACCCAAAGACACGAATATTATCATAGTCAGGGAGTTTACCATAATGAAGCTGATAAGGACTTTTTCCAAGAAGTAAAGGGGTAGGGGTACGATTAATAAGGTAGACTGCTGTAAGTAAACAATCCCCCCAAAAAGTAACCGGAAGACTAGCATGAAAACGCAGAGAACGAGCACAATTTAACAAATGACAATGCTTGCGTTCAACTACCCCATTTTGTTGTGGTGTATACACACAACTTGATTGATGAATGATACCTTTGGCACGAAAAAACTCATTGAGATGCTGGTTCATAAACTCTGTCCCATTATCAGAACGAAACATTTTCACAGTTGTGTTGAATTGGTTTTCAATCAAGACAACAAAATCCATTATAAACTATGCAACCAATGATTTATCAAAAAGAAGATACACCCATGTATTGCGAGATTTGTCATCCACTATTGTCAAGAACATAGTACACTTGCCATGGGTGGGAAACCGATACGGACCCCCCAAATCCAGATGAACTAAGTCAAACAGATGAGCACTATTATGCACATTTGAGGGAAAAGACAATCTAGATTGTTTAGCAAAATGACAGCTATCACAGACATCTAATACATGGTTGGAAATAGAGAATGGAAGCTGTTTAAGTACACTGGCTGAAGGGTGTCCCATTCGAGCATGCCATTTATCCAGAGAAGCCACTTGAGCAACAAAACCATCACTCATCACAGACTGATCAGGTATAGGAAAAAGAGAAGAAGGTTTTGACACTGAATTGAACATGTAAAGACCATCACTCTCTCTACCAATCTCTAGTGTCGTCGTCCAAGTTGGTGCCTGAAGATAACATCTATCAGCAAGAAAACTAACTTGATAGGGAGTGTCCTTGAGGAGTTTTGATATGGACAGTAAGTTATATTTGAAAGAAGGGACACACAAAACATTAGTAAGTGTAATATATACATTTAACATCATGTCACCAGTGTGACTAATAACTGCAGAGGCACCATTAGGCAGCTGCAATGCAGTTGAGCACATCTGAACATTAGTCAAGAGATGCAAGAATGGAGTAATATGATATGTAGCTCGTGTATCTATAATCCATTTAACAGGTGAGTCAGTAGCTTCTGCAGTACTTGCAAAATGACCAGCCATACGTGAAAACTGCACTGTATTAATAGAATGATTTGATGACCAATGTCCCAAAGTTGAACCAGTAGGTTGATTAGATTTCTGATCAGTTGTCCTGTCACCCATAGACTTCTGAAGGAACTGAATGAGTTGACACTGCCCATCAGACAAGCTAACATTTTCATTTGAAGATGAGAATAATCCGGCACTAGTTGTAGTATCAGGCACAACTATGTTATATGAAACTTGACTCACATTAGCCACAACTGTACTTTTAGGTTGCAGTAATTTTGGCTTGGGTTTTGGTTTTCCAAACAACCTATGCCAGGACGGATACTCATGAATACAATGATAACGATCTCTGAGATGACCAATCATGCGACAGTAGTCACAGACTACAGAAATATCATTCAGTTTCTTAAGTTGACTATTATGAAATCCTTTAGTTTGTACCTTAGGACTTTGGTATGTATCTTTCACTGACATAGCAATGTTATCAGTAGGTACTATAGTATGAAATGCAGTTCGTTGACTTTCCTCTTGTAGTAACATAGAGTAACTTTGATTCAATGATGAAAGAGGCTTCATTAGTAAAATTTGGCTACGAATAACTGTAAATGAGTCACTTAGTCCCATTAGAAACTGGATTAACTGAACATTTTGATCAGAAGTGTCCAACTTCAGATTCACAGTACAAGTACACAATCCACATGTACACCTTGGCTTGGTTAGAAGACAATCCAGTTCATCGTGCAAAGTACGAAATCTTGTAAAATAAGCAGAAATTGACAATGAACCTTGAGCTAAATGTGAGATTTCTCTTCTCAAATGAAACAATTTTGGAATATTACTCTGAGCATATCTTACTTCAAGATCAAGCCAAATCTCTCGCACAGTTTGAATATACACAATACTGTTACGAATCTCAACAGAAACAGAATTCAAGATCCAGGACGTAATCATATTATTGCATCTCATCCAGTGAATTAACAATGGAGAATTTGCAGTAGGCTTAGGATATGTTCCATCAACAAAACCTAGCTTCAATTTAGAAGATAATGCAATTTCCATAGAACGTTGCCACTGCTGATAATTGTTTTCACTTAAAACTACTGTAGTGATTATCATACCAGGATTATCAGATGGATGAAGATAGAATGGATGATTAACATCTACTATGTTTGACATCGAAGATGAACCAATTGTAGCTGATGCATATGACACTGAAGTAGTCATGATATACAACTTAGAGAGAAAGAAACACTTACAGTTTGTGAAGATTACACAAACACAAGATCAGTTACTGCAAATCTGAATGATCAACGATGAGCGATTTGCAGCAAGTACTCAAGACGACACCTCCAATGTGATTCAAACTGAACTTGAAGACGATGACGCTAACTGTAATCAACTTTCAATTACTAAGAACAATTGACTAATCAGCAAGATTGATCTATATTACTGAAGAAATTTAATAATTTCTCAGATAGATCTGCGGAAGAACAACACAACCTTGCTCTGATACCATGTTATAAAAACTGTATTTCACACTATCTACATTTGCATTCACAGAAGACCAAGCAATAGAAACTAAAAACTGTGTATTTACATATCTTTCCAAGTTTTATTTCTTGAAGACACTTTGTGTTTATATAGACTAGATGAAATGAAGAACTGAAAGAAAGTTTGTTGCAGATTCTGTTACAGAAGTTGTTGGAGATTCTGTTACAGTAGTTTGTTAGACACCACTTGCATTTCCTTTGTTAATAGATTCACCTGTTTATATGGAAATCCTCTAATTAAAAACTTTCAATTAAGCTGGAAAAAATCCAGCAATGGTTCAAATCCATTGAAGCTTACTGATGCAACAATCTACACTTTCTTATGAAATTCCAAAACACTGTAAACAGCTGCGTTGCATATGAGTTGTATAGCTGCAAATCCAGATTGTTTTACCAATGCCTCCAATTCTTTTAAACTCCTCTCTTTTCCTCCCGGATTTATGGCCAACATTGCCATGTCATAATCCATGACGTTGCTTAATTTCGATGAACAACCTGCATTCGTAAAATCGGGCACTACTGATTCTACAATCACCACCTTACCAAATTCTGGAAGCGCGTTACAGCAATTATTTAGAAGCTTCAAGCAATGTTCATCGCTCCAGTCATGAAGTATCCACTACATAACCCAAGTATTCAAAAAATTTAAAAAAAAAGGTTTGTTTTTTAGACAACTTTGTAACGTTCTCTGTATTCATAAATATGAAATTAAGGTTAGTTTTGTTAAGCACAAGTTTTCGCCTTCATAAAAATGACCTCTCCTTTTGGGACACTTCCTCCAACATGATCCACCCCTAAAACCAATGAACCAAGTATATATATTTCATTTCATTACTTGATAATAAAATCCAAAAGAATATTTAGATTTCTACGGAATTGCCTTATTATTTATTGCAATATTCTTGTCGTGTTTCATTATAATCTACCAAACATAACTTCAGATAAGTGGCAGACCCTGCATGTGTTTAATTACCGGATAAAGGAGCAGCATTTCTAATGACATGAGGCAAATCGAAGTTGATTCCCCTGATTTGTGGATATTTGGCCAGGATTTTTGCTAGTGTTGCCCCTGTTCCACCACCAACGTCTACGATCTCTGTGATCTCTTCGAATCCAGTGTAAACTTCTAGAATCTTCTTCATGACTATAGTGGTGTGGTTATACATTGCTTTATTAAAAAAACATCATTGAATCTGTCGTCTTTTGCAGGGTATTCAAATGCATGCATGCCTTCATGAGCTCTGTTAAAGGGAATTCCTCCCTCAAACAGTGCATCTTTTAACTGGTACCTGAAGGCATTAATTATATTGCTACAAGCATTTAATCATGAATCCAAAACATATCCTGTAGTATATTACTGCAGCCCGGTAAGCAGCCAAAAAAGTCGGGTCACTAGGGTCAATAGGGGACTTCTTAATCAGTACGAGCATTATATATAATTACCCAGTTTTACAGGTAGATGTCTAAAACATTTTAGTGTAAAACTTGAAAGATAAAGAGAGTAGACAAACAAAGAATCGATTATAACTTTGTCATGAAACAAAACCAATAATGGAGCTAGTGAAACTCCATCTTCATCAACAATGTAATTTTTGCAGATACTTGCTAGACTATACAAACTCTTTTCTTCGCCATCTTTGCCAGCTACTACAGTCCGGATAAGGATGGAATTGGCAGCCAAAAACCGGAGAATTCGCTCAAGCATGGCCGTAGCTGCAGGATTTTGTGTGGGAAGATGAGCTACAATATCATCACTAGACAGATTTTTAGCATCATCTCCGAAAGGAGAAGTACCACTAACAGAAGCAGCTTTGGCCATGATCTCAAATAAATCAAGCAAAATAGCAGCTTTCATTACCATTCCAAGAATTGTGCCACTATTTAGCTGCAATGCCCTTGTAAATTCATTGGCATCTTCATCTTCGTTTGACATCTTATTAATTAATTGGCCTTCAAAAACTCTTCTGAGGAAAAAAATTCTTGTATTCTTGAATCTTAAGAATAAGTTGTAATTTTATATATGTGTGTAAATGTAGTTTAACTGGATTTCAACCAACATTGAAGTTACCTATTTGAAGTAGCCTAGTAACTTGCCAATTTAAGGATTATTTTTATTATTTTAGCTTTGGTGTGTTGATTTGTAAATGGATATTCATAGAGCATCTTATCTTACCGAAACATTATCCCCATCATGTATGATTCCGGTCCACTCCTCATCCTCAACTTTATCGGGATGCTTTGTAAATTCACTACCTCGATTGTACATTTTACCCTAGTTCAAATTTGTTTTTTATTTACTTTTTATCGGTATTGAATAAATATCCTCAACAGATCTTGAGGGATGCCTTGTTTTGGACCCTGAAGTACCTATTGTCCCTGTGCTTCATGCGACTTGTAGAACTGTCAGTGATGGGAGGCTCGATAACCAAATTAATAAACATGTAGTACTTGGCATTTATGATCCAGGTTCTGAATGGTCCATTGTTTTGCTGATCTTGAGGGATGATTTGTTCTTTTTCTGGTAATAAACGATATCTTCAGTGTTTTTTACTCATAAACTTGATGAGTTCTATCCATGTTTCTTCATAAAAATGTGGTTCAGAGAACAGGATCCCCAGTATCTGTTGAGATTGGCATACTGTTACATGTTATTTAGGGTTTATAATAGTGAATATTGTCCAGAAATGGAATGTGAGTCACTACGATTTTCGTAAATCGATTGGTTTTCCTTTTTTTTTGACACTGGATTTTGGTACCATGTTATACAAATGTAGTATCAGTGTTTTGAACTCCCAACATGAAGTTTTTTCTTTGCATTTCTCTTGCCAACCATTTCAGGATGGTCATATGTAGCAGTTAGTATATGTTTTAAACTTGACTTCTGGATGGTGTCTAATGTCTATTATATGCTCCATGGGATATGGAATATATCATGCCCCGCTGGTAATGGGCCTGTCAAGCCCAAAATATAGTTGTATATGAAGTGTTGTAAGTTATGAAGAACAGATAAGCCCATAAAATGTTCTTGTTTGACTAAAGTAGGGACCGACTTATATAAATGCATTTTATTTTCGTGATTTTATTTAGTAAAAGTTAATAGTATCATTCAATTGCATTATTTAGTAAATTTATTTTTATTTTTACATTTTTAATAACTCCTAAATTATTCATAATATAAAATTATCTAAATAAATAATTTTTATTTTTCACTTATCACTTTTAACAACTTTATGTCATAAGCAATAATTTTAAATTTAACCAACCAGACGAATTTTAGTATCAGGACATTTGTTCATGCATACCATCTTTGAGTTTGACGAAATGAAACTTTTATTACTGTTTGATTTGACACGCATGTGCAAGTTTTGTAATTACTAGCTTATAGCACATGCAATACATGGTTATTTTTTTTAAATTTATAATAATATTAGTTAAAAATATTATTTTTAATTTAATGATGATTTATTTATTATTATTCAACTGAAATTACTCCTTTCAAGAACGGAATAGAAGAGAAAGTTATGAATTTTTACCTTGACAATTCTATTCAATTTAGAAAATCTATTCAGATTTGGTTTATATTATTAAAATTCACTTTTTAGTATTTGAATATAATTCTAATAATAATTTAATACAATTTTTAATATTAGATATAACGGTTTTCATTTATTTATTTCAAAATCAACGGTACTTAATGGTTTGACGGTACATGTACCAAAGTTTTAGATAAGATCTCGTGCAACGCACGACTCTTTTTTTAATATCTATAAATATATTACTTGTTTTTTTTAATATTTTTACGTTATTAATTTTTGGAGTTTATTTAATAGATTTTAGACACTCAATTAACTATTGAGTTATAAAAATCGGATTTGAACGTTTCATGACACACACAAAACTCAATTTAGTGATGGTTTAATAAAAAAATTCCAATTAAAAATACCGTGAAACTGAAGAGAAAAAAAAAGTGAAAATTTTTTACAATAATATTTCTTATTCAACTTAAGAAATTTATTTATATGTTTTAAATTATGAAAGTACTATTTTTAGTATTTGAATATAGTTCTAATACCAACCAAATACACTTTTTAATATTATATCCATCGGTTTTCATCCATCTATTTTAAGATCAAACAAAATAATCTTTAATTTAGTGATGGTTTAACAATTTTTTACCATTAAAACTATACCAAAACTAAAGATAGAAAAAAGTGGAAATCTATTCGATTTGGGAAATTTTCATGTATTTCGTTTAAATTGTCAAGATATATTTTTTAATATTTGATGTGCTAAAAATAAAAATTTAAATTTCAAGTGCACAATCATCGTTTTAATATTTGAGATATCGATCCACAGAAACTATATATTTTTCGCAATTTCTTAATTTTTAATTTAGGCGAACTAGACCACTTAATTATGGAGAGAAATTTTAATATCTAGTGTTAGAAATGAATACTACTAGAAACTAGATAGAGGGGGGGTGAATGGATAGTTTGATATATTTTTCGATTCTTGATAACTAAGTAACAGACTGTATATGATTATGATATGTAATATGCAGAAAGTAAATAACACACACAATCACTTTAATCTACTTTGTATAAGCAAATTAAATACTACAGCTTTCCAAGAAATTCACAATCGAATTTCTGGCTTCTAAACAAGAACAGTTTGAACTTGCTTGCTTACAGAGAAAAGAGCTTAGCAAATAACTATATGTATCTCTCTTACAGCTGACAATAGGATGTGCATAATATATATAAGCCCTATACAAACTAGTGCACACACCTATTTTTACACAGTTACCCCTTGCTGAAAGTCCAACTTGTTCTGCCATAAGACGTTAACTGTGTCAGGAAGGACCACCTGCTTTTCGGAGTCTTTCCCGTTTCTGTAGCTGTTTGTCTCTTATCTTTCTCTCCAAGTTTAGCTGTAGATTTGCCATCTGTTCTTTGGACCACCTTGCCAGAACAAATGCTTCAGTATTTGTCTCTTTTGATTCTTGGTTCTGTACCTTGATTTGTCTTGTTATAAACGGCTAAGTGTTGATATCGTGAACTCCACTCCATTCCCGACTTCGCGATCTCACTAGTGAGGACTTCACGATATAGCCTTTGACGACTTTGCGACATAGGTCATTTGAAGACTATGCGACATAGTTCATTTGAAGACTATGCGACATAGGTCATTTGAAGACTTCACGATCTAGGCTCCTTTGACTTTGCTGACTTCAACACTTCACGACATGTGTCTTGAAGACTTCTCGACATGGTACAAAATGGACTATGCGATATAGTACTTCACGACATGGATATTGGTGACTTCACGACATAGCTTTCTTCTGACTTTGCTATATAATGCCTTGGACAAATTTCTGCAACTTATTTCTTCATAGCCTTATTTATCTCTATCCTGCTGCATGAACACTTCTGAACTTCTACCAGGATAATTATTCAATGGCCTATATACAATCTAGATGCAAGAAACTTTACTAAGCTCATTATACCTTTGAGCATACATGATCAAGCTAATGTTCATGAGAACAAGACAAGTACATTTAGAGACCTATACTATATCCCAGTGATAGAAATCACTAGGTCATGTAGTGTGACATAGTCACATAGTGTAGGCTTGTTAATAGTGGTATTCAGGCATGTCTTGAGCCTAACAATCTCCCCCAAATTGTGAGTAAGACCCTTAGGCACAATTTCATGTCTGATAACAAGCCTAACTAACATAAAAAGAACAGATATAAAGAAGATACAGTTAAGCACATAGTTTGATAACAACTTGGAATTTTAGGCTTACAGAATTTTTCCTTGAGCTACATAGCTTCTGTTTCCAGTTGTTTCTCTAAGAAATCATCATAGACCTTCTTCTTCCTTATTTCTTCATTCTTCTTTATTTCAGAGATGGCCATTAGAATTTCATCTCTAGCAGTCATTTCTTCAATGAGAGGAGAATCCTTTAGATCTTCAGCTGCTGTTCTGAGGGCACTTTCCACATAAGAATGTATAAACTCCATCCTTATCTTGCTTTTTCCTCCATAAAGATTTTTGTACTCCACAGTATAA
The DNA here is from genome assembly GCA_030848705.1 of Heracleum sosnowskyi. Taxonomy (NCBI): domain Eukaryota; kingdom Viridiplantae; phylum Streptophyta; class Magnoliopsida; order Apiales; family Apiaceae; genus Heracleum; species Heracleum sosnowskyi. Next base: position 19,349,113 of record CM061243.1, on the reverse strand, counting down.
GGATTTTGCTTTACCCTGCACAACCCTTTCTTCCTCAGCTCCTTTGCTCTTTCATCCATCTCAGCCATCTCCTTCTCTTTCTGACACCTCTTTTCTTCATTCTCTTTCCTCAGGTTTTCTTCATAATCAGCATGCATTTTCAAGAACCTGGCAACATCTATTTTCCATGTCCTTTCTTCCTTTTCTTCAAAATTCAGTAAGGCATTTATCCTTTCAAGCTCATATTTATAGAAATGTTGCCAGCCTCCTTGCTTCATAACCTTCTCTCTTCCATCAGTGTACTTGATCTCTAGATGATCTAGCTTCACCTTGACTTCAAAGATCCTTTGAGCTCTCAAGAATGCTAGGGCATCTTCATCATAGTCTTCATCAAGAGGAAGCACTTTGATCCCTACAACATTAGTGATTACCCCATTCTTCTTTGTTATCCTTGTCCTCTTAGCTGCCCTCTTGATCTTCATATGCTTCACTTGAGGTAGCTTTGTGGAGCAGGGAGAATTAGTCTTCAGTGCCACATCACTTGGAAGTAGCTTCACTCCCTTCCCCTTTATCCACTGTAACACTCCATTGGCTGTGACTTTGTGGAAGTGTTTTCTTGATGTTCCTTTTGTGACTTCATCTTTCTTCTGTGGCAATTCAGGTTCAGAAGTCTTAGATAAAGATTTTGGAGGATCATTACTAATAGTACCCACCCTAGACTTAGAGTCTTGTGTTTTGGTTAAAGTACTACTAGCAATGTCCTTGACTTGCTGAATTCCACTTCTTGTTTTCTTAACTGATTCTTTTGCCCCCTTGTCATCCCTCTTGCTATCATCAGCATCCTTTGATTTCTTTGAATATTTGCTCCTGCTGCTTTCAGTAGATCCATCCTTATCTCTCCTTGACTGAGATCTCCTTTTATAGGTTTTCTCCTCATCATCATCATCATCATCCCCATCCTTCTTTTTGCTCTTTTCTTTGACAGATTCAGGAATGACTCCATGAATCAGAAAAGATTGTAGAGTGTGAATCATCTCTAGTTCCTCAGCTGTCCTGACTCCCCTCTTGGCTCTTAGCATTTGCAGCACCTGGTTGATCTTTGTATTATTCTTTCTTGTCAAATCTGAAGGGATCACCAACTGGTCAATGCTGCTGTCTTGAGAGAGACTTTGGAAGATTATTGTCTTTGGCTTTGAGATAACCTCAGGCAGTCTTTGATCTTGATCTATCTTCAAGTCATCAAACAGTCTCTTGTTGTTAGCCCCACCTTGTTCTATTAAGTCCATTATTGTTGACAGCTCAGTGAATCTCAGTTTCTCTAGAGTTTGAAAAGCTAGGTGCCACAAGCAGTTGTCCTTGCACACCATGATTATCTCTCTTAGATGGACATCCTTGATTTTCCTTACTGCAACTGTGAAGTACTTGATGTTTTCCTTGAGCTTCTTTCTGTAAGTCCTTGCATCTTCTTGTGCATCTCTGTAGGTGGCTTTCAGAAGCTCCAGGAAGGCCTCATCATGATAGATGTGAGAATTGGCAACTTCCTGTAGCTTGGCCTCTGTGATTGTTGTAGCTTTGGCAGGTTGAGCATTGGAAGTAGGTTGAGCAGGTTGAGGAGTTGAGATATCTTTAGGCATTGTGGATGGATAGAAGGTGGTTGAAATAGTGCTCTTTTGACCTTCTGCACTGATGACCTCTACAGGGGGAAGAATTATTGGCTTTATTGTTTCTTCAGAAATTTTGCCCTTAAGCTTCTGTTGCTTGGCAGGTACTCCCCCTTTCTTTTTCAGAATGACCTCCTTTTCTTTCTCCCCCTTAGGCTTGGAATCAGAAAAGATGTCTTGAGCTTCCCCAGGGATAGGCAGGTTCATATGTCTCATCATTGAGGTCATCATTTGTTGTTGCACCAACAAAATGTTAGAAGTGGAGTTGGTTTGATCATCCATCTTAGCATTAAGCTGCTCCAAGGAGTGAGATAGTCCTTTGTTTTCTGCTTTCAGTTCAGCTACCTCTCTTTCCAAGCTATCCACTTTTGAGAAAAGTTGTTGAGATTTGAAGGAGTTAAGGGATTGATCCTTGAGTTTGGAGAATTCAAACTTGGAGATATCAGAAATAGGAACCTCATCAACAAGCTTGTTCCCATACTGATTCTTCCAGAGTACTGTAAGCATGGAGTTTGAGTTGATGTTGGCCTGCACCTGATTGTCTAGCTTGGTAGAGAGCTTCTTCATATTATCTGAAACCATAGCTAGGGTGCAGTCCATTGTGGAGACATTTGAGGCAGTTTTCTGGACTTCCTTAAGAATGCCATCTACCTTGGGAAAGCTTGAAAGAAAACAATTCTTGAGTTGAGCATTAGAATGAGCTGTTTCTTCCTGAATGGTGGAGATTTCTGACTGAAGACCCTTCCCAAGAAAATGCATAGCCTTAAGTTGGCTCTTGTAGACATCATTAACTGCATCATAGATTTCAGCAGGAGAGAGACCTTTGGCATTTGACCCCAAGGATGTAAGATAGTCCTCCCTGAGAAAAGCTAGAGCCTCCTTAAGCTTGACTGTCCTTTTGCCATCCAGCCAAGCATCCACATTTCCAGCTTGCTGGGCTTCATCCACAATTTTGTCCTGTTGTGCTGCAACATCCTCCTTATGAGTGAGAAGAATAGCCTCATAGTCAGAATTTGGGAGATTTGCAGTGAGGAGATGTTGAGCAATCCTAGAGATCTCATCAATCTGTGCCACATGAAGATCTTGTAATTCTTCTTCCGTCAATTGTGGTAGCACAGAGGATGATCCTGAAGCCCTGTCATGTTGCACAGGTTTCAGCCATTCATTGATTGTGGCCTGAGCCAAGTGAGAGCTAGTGCTTGGCACTTCATGAGATGTAAGGTTTTGAGTCTCCTCCAGCCTTGGAATGGCTGTAGGGTCTAATGTTGTCTCCATTGAAATGGGATGTGTTACAACATTAGCCCTATTTGTCTGTGAAGACAGTTCCACATCCCTAAGAATGGGAGAATTTGGCACAGAGTCTCCAGTGAAAACTGGTGAATCCTCCATGTTTGTGTTGGTGTCATTAGGATATGCCCCAGCATGCATTCCCTGACCAACTAGATGTGGTTCCTGGGTGGTGAGCATAGTGTCATGCACCATGTCACTTGAAATTGGCTCAATCACAGGAGAGAATTGTGATTGATCAAAGGGAAGATTGTCATTGGAATGACTCTCTTGTTCAGAAGAAATTTTTATGGAAGAATCTGAGAGAGAAGTGGGGTTTAGATTAGATTGTGGCAACTCCCCCTGAGAGATAGGAGGAGTTTCAACAGTGATGTGCTCTCCACTCTGTGTATTATCAGCCTTATCACTCCTAGGGTCAAGAGTGAGGTCTTGACCCTGTGCAGACTCTGTACAAGATGCAGTGGGGAGGCTGCTCTTTTCAATGCCAATGACCTGTTGAGAGGCCATGGACAGTAACAGGTGTACCCCTTTTTCCACATCTGAATCCTGTTGGGAGGATCCAGTGGTAGGTTTGGATTTGGATTTCTTCTTTTGTCTGGTGAGAGGTGACTCAGGATTCTCACTTGCTATCTCTACAGATTCATTTATCACTTATAGGGCTCTCTTCTTTGACTTCTTTTTAGTAACACCAATCTTTTGAGAGATTGATGCACTTGGCTGCCTAGCTTCTATGGGACTGTTTGCAGTGGGGTTGCTGGATGGGATGGGAAGGCTGGGGTTAGACTGTGTAGCTCCTTCAGTCTCAGCCTCCCCTGTCCAGGAAAGAGCATGATATATTGGCTTATCAAGTGGATAAGACTCAAATGTGTCCTGCATATGCTTGGTCATACTTAGAATCACATCCACTTGATTCCTTGTGTCCAATGAGCCAAATAGTACTTTGGACATGGACTTGGAATAAGCCATTTTAGTGTTATCTATACCCTCCAATAGATGGACATTTGCATCAAGAAAATTTAAAATAACTTGAAGGAAACGAGGGTAAAAGATGTCATTACCTCTACCACGAATGGTCCTTCCTAGCCTCTGAGTCAATTCTTTGAGAATTATGGCTCCCACATTGATCTCCTGGTTGTTGGCCAAGGAGTAGGCTAGCTTCACAGCAATGTGACTGATATGGTCCCATCCTGTCTTCCTGCAGAGAAACACCTTCTGGAGTGCGTCAAACAGAAATGACCACTCCCTTCTCACAAACTTCTTATTCATCTTTCCAGTATCTATCTCATCAGCATACTGAATGAAGGTCATGAATTCTATGATTTGAGCATCTGTAGCTTCTTGGTCATGACCCTCCACCTTGAACCCCAAAGCTTCATTGATTTCCCTTTCACCAAATTGAAAGTGTTTGCCTCCAATTGAACAACTAACCTCCTGGAATGAGGTTCCATCTTCCCTAGCCATTGTTGATACCAACGCCGTTCTCCAGAATCCTTCCAACACATCGACATACAAGGTAGGGTTCAGGGTTAGGGCTTGGCGTAGGTAGGAAGTGTTCAAGAACCGTACAAAACACTTGTACCTTGGGTTAGCCTCAGCCTCAGAGGGAATGGTGAGAAGATTGGTTTCTTTGGGAATGGTTAAAGGGATTGGGGATGATACTGTTTGAGATTTGTGTGCCATTTCGAGAGTGAGAGTGAAAAAGAGAGTAGAGAATTTGTGCTTAGGTTTGAGAGATTGAGAGCAATAGACAAGATGAAAAGTTGTGAACGGTTAGAAAAGGTATTTATATGATAGAGACACTGCGATATGGAGTTATGAATGTGTACAGTCTATTTGTATGTTGCGAAGTCAAAAATGGCCTGTACCGCAAAGTCTTGCACAATATATCGCATAGTCTCAGAAATGAACTATGTCGCAGAGTCCTCAAGATGAAAGGATTGGGGAGACTTTGCGACATAGTAGAAATACCCTTGTTAAAGCTCTCTTTTAGGAATTTTAAGCAAATTGTCAGACTTTTATCAAATTTTGAAATAAAATAAATTTAAATCAAAATTCTGTCAAATGTGGAGACTTGTCGATATAGTTATTCTAAGTCGCGAAGTCATAAAATGAACTATGTCGCAAACTCATGAAATGAACTATGTCGCGAAGTCTCACAATCTCAACAGTTTGCGATATAAGTCTGTTTGATTTGAACTAAGTCGTGAACTCTGAAAAACATCTATATAGAGATGTCTTAAAAGCTCACAAATTTACCAACAAATGTGATTTTGAAAAATATGCAGTAAAATACTGAAATATTTATAAATCATATCTCAGCTAATTTTCACTCCAAACAAATAGAGCATTTCAATACAGTGAAAATTTACTGCTGCAACAATTTACTGGCATACTTACTTAGAGCAACTAAATGAAGGATTGAGCATTCCAATTTAACTCACAAGTCTGTTGAAGACTGCTTCATTCAGAGGTTTAGTAAATATGTCAGCTAATTGTTTCTCAGTGGGAACATAAGAGACTTCTATGGTACCATTTGCAGCATGTTCCCTAATGAAATGGTACCTGATCTCAATGTGCTTTGTAGTAGAATGATTAACAGGATTGACAACTATGGATATTGCACTAGTATTGTCACACATTAGAGGAATGTGTTCTAACACTAGCCCATAATCCATGAGTTGATTTCTAATCCAAAGCAATTGAGCACAGCAACTTCCAGCAGCAATATATTCAGCCTCAGCTGTGGATGTTGCTGTGGACTGTTGTTTCTTACTAAACCAGGACACTAACCTTTGACCTAGGAATTGACAGCTTCCAGAGGTGCTCTTCCTGTCAATTCTGCATCCAGCATAATCAGAATCTGTGTAACCAACCAGGTTAAACCCAGTGCCCTTTGGATACCATAGCCCAAGATTAGGAGTCCCCTTTAGATACTTGAAGATTCTTTTGATAGCCATCATGTGAGATTCCTTGGGATCAGACTGGAACCTTGCACAGAGGCATGTGGCAAACATGATGTCTGGCCTGCTAGCTGTGAGATAGAGTAAGGATCCAACCATTCCTCTATAGACCTTGATATCAACTCTCTTGCCTTTCTTGTCTTCATCCAGCTTGATTGCAGTAGACATAGGAGTTTTGGCTGGGGATGACTCTTCTAAACCATATTTCTTTAAAAGATCCTTGACATACTTAGATTGGTTTATAAAGATGCCATCCTCTCTTTGATGTACTTGCAGGCCTAGAAAGTAGGTTAACTCTCCCATCATACTCATCTCATATTTACTTTGCATCAACTTAGAGAACCTTTCACAGAGTTTTTCATTTGAAGAGCCAAAGATGATATCATCCACATAGATTTGAACAAGAATGATATCATTTCCATGCTTCTTGAAGAATAGGGTTTTGTCAATTGTACCCCTGGTGAATTGATGCTCAAGAAGGAATTGAGATAGAGTCTCATACCAGGCTCTTGGTGCCTGTTTGAGTCCATAGAGTGCCTTAAGCAGTCTGTACACAAAGTTTGGGAAGTCTTCATTTTCAAAGCCAGGTGGTTGAGACACATAGACTTCTTCAGCAAGATCACCATTGAGAAATGCACTTTTCACATCCATTTGATACACCTTAAAATCTGAGTGAGCTGCAAAAGCCAGGAAGATTCTGATGGCTTCCAGTCTAGCTACAGGTGCAAATGTCTCATCATAGTCAATGCCTTCTTGCTGACAATATCCTTTGGCAACCAGCCTTGCTTTGTTTCTTATTACCACTCCTTCTTCATCCATCTTGTTTCTGAACACCCATTTGGTGTCAATAACATTCTTTCCTTTTGGAGGAGGTACTAGTTCCCATACTTTGTTTTTCTCAAATTGATTCAACTCTTCTTGCATGGCAACAATCCAATCAGAGTTCTTCAAAGCTTCTTCAATTAATTTAGGTTCCTCTTGTGACAGAAAGCAGCTATACAGACATGTATTTAATGTTGCCCTTCTTGTTCTAACTCCCTCACTAGGATCTCCAATGATTTGATCCCTAGTGTGGGCTCTGTCCCATTTCCTTGTGTGCCCCTGTTCATTTCCTTGAACTGTTCCAAGCTCATTTTGGTTGAAAGGTGCATTCTCTTCTTCTCCCCCTGTGTTTGTGAACCCTTGCACAGGTGTTTGAAGAAGATTGTCAACTCCAAGGATTTCATTCTCTAGAACAGTTTGAGCAGGGAGTTCATCTTCACTTTCAGAATCCTCAAGATAACCTTGATTCTCAAATCTCAATGGCACACTGTCTTGTTCACTTGTTTTCAGTCCAGGAGTTTTCTTGTCATCAAAGGTAACATCCATGCTTTCCATGACTTTGTGTTGCTCAGGTACAAACACTCTGTATGCTGTCCTTTCCAGAGAGTATCCAATGAAGATACCTTCAAATGCTTTAGCATCAAATTTTCCAACATGCTCAGAGGTATCTTTCATCACAAAGCACTTGCTTCCAAACACATGCAGGTGCTTGAAGGATGCTCTTTTTCCAGTCATTAATGAGTAAGGAGTTTTGCCAGACTTCTTATTGATTAATGTTCTATTTTGCACATAGCATGCTGTGTTAACAGCATCAGCCCAAAAGCTAGTGGGTAGCTTTGCATCCAGCAGCATTGTCCTTGCAGCTTCAATGAGAGTTCTATTCTTTCTCTCAACTACTCCATTTTGTTGAGGTGTTCTAGGAGCTGAGAATTGTTGAGAAATTCCTTTATCTTTGCAAAACTCATACAATGTTGAATTTCTGAACTCAGTCCCATTATCACTTCTCAAAGCAACTACAGAGGAGCCAGTGCTTTGTGCTTCTTTATCAACTCTCTTGATATGCTCTATTATGACTTGGGGTGCTTCATCCTTGGAGAATAGGAATTCCACCCAAGTATATCTTGAATAGTCATCTACCATTACTAGAGCATATTTCTTTTTGGAGAGGGACATTACATTCACAGGGCCAAATAAGTCCATGTGAATTAGCTGCAGAGGTTTTGAATTTGTATTGAGCAATTTGTTCTTGTGACTGGATCTTTTAATTTTTCTTTTCTGACAAGCTTCACAAGCTCCATCTTGCACAAACTCCAAGGCAGGCAAATCCCTGATAAGTTCTCTCTTGGTTAGAGAGTTCATTGCCTGAACATTCAAGTGAGACAGCTTCTTGTGCCATAGCCAGAATTCCTCATTTGTGGCTTTAGTGTAGAAACAGCAGATTTCTCCCTTATCTGCAGCCTTGAGATTTGCTACAAACAAGCTTCCTTTCTTCACACCAGTTAGAACAACTTCACCACTTTCCCTTTTTGAGATTGAACAAAGGTCTTCATCAAATTCCACTTTGAAACCTCTGTTGGTGAATTGTCCAATACTCAAGAGATTGTGCTTCAGTCCTTCAACAAATGCTACATCTTCAATAATGACATTTCCAGATTTAACATTGCCATATCCCATTGTATAACCAATGTTGTCATTTCCAAAGGTTACTGATGGGCCAGCCTTTTCCTCAAAATGTGATAGCAGGGCTATATCACCAGTCATGTGACTTGAGCATCCACTGTCCAAGATCCATATGACTCTTTAATTCCTGTTGCCCTGCATTCACAAAATGACTAAGTTGTTTTTGGTACCCACACTTGGTAGGGTCCATTTGATTTAGAAACATTTTGATTAATAATTCTTCTGTCATAAATTGCATTTCTCATAGTAGGAGACTTCACTTTTTCTGTGGCTTTGGAGTTTACACTCTTAGGCTCACATGAAGTTTTCACCCTCTCAACCCTGATTGGGGACCCTGTCCTATGAGAATGCATATGTGTGTGTGATTCACCAGATTGTGCAGAGTCAAGTTTATGTTTAAGAGATAAACAGTTAGCAATCACAGTCACATAGCATGTCATGCAGTTTGGCTTACCACAGAAGGAATCATGACTAGAATTTATGCTAGCAGAATGGTTACTCAGGTTGTCAACTTCAACAATATCAGGCTTACTACACTTATGAGTCAAATGATTAACAGATAGGCATTTTTGACATTGTTTCCTGGGAGCATTTGGCACATAAGCATAGTTGTTTCCTTTGTTAACACCAACTTTACCATTTCTGTTTTGTTTCCTTTTCTTAACAACTTCTTTCTTTGATTTAGGACTCTTGACAAGATTGTCTTTGGTCTCTTTCTGATTGACAAGTTCAGGAAAGGAAGAAGTGTTCTTAGCAGCCTCATCTTCTTCAAGTAGTTGTTGCTTGATGATCAGTAGTTCCTCATCAAACTCAACAGCACTCTTTCTGAAGATGGGCTGTTCAACACTTGACAGTATGGTTGGGGCATTTTTGTTTGTAAAAGTTTCCTTTCCTTTGCCCTTGACCTTCTTCCTTCCCTTGTCATTATCATAGTCAAAACCAACTCCAACCTTGCAGTCTTCAGTGTGTTCCTTGTGGTAGGTTTGAATAAGTTCAGAGGAGTTTTTGAAGCTTCTTAGTTTCAGTTCAGTTTCAGCAATTTGTTCTCTAAGGGCTTTCTCTATTTGCTCAGCACAAATCACTTTGTTTTTAAGATATTCAACCTCCTTTTTCAAACCATCCAGGTTCACAACCATTAACTCAAGCTTCTCATTCTTTTCTGTAAGCTCAACATTCTTAGCAGTTAGTCTATCAATTTCTTCATTAGCTACTAACATGCTAGTATGAATATTAAACATCTCAGTGCTCATATCTTCAACAGTTTGCTTATATTGAAGGGGAGTCATATCAAGAGAAGTAAGAATGGGTACCTGACTTGAATCACCATCATCAGAAAATGCCATCAAGGCATAGTTTGAGTACTCTTGATCTTCTTCTTCATCAGAGTCATCCCAGCATTTTCCCTCAGCAATAAAAGCTTTGCCCTGTTGTTTCTTGAGTAGAGCCTCATACTTAGCTTCAAGCTCTAAGTATGCTTTGTCCTTCTTGACTTGTTTGGGCTTTTTGCACTCAGTGGCAAAATGCCCAAGTTCATTGCAGTTATAGCATCTTATTTTGGTCCTATCCACACTTCCTGTCTTGTATCCACCCTTAGCAGCACCAGCAATCCCTTTTCCTTTATTGAAGGTGTTTGAGCCACTAGATCCACCAGTGTTTCCAGTATTGAACTTGGACCTGAATGGCTGCTTTCTTTTAAACCTTATGTTAGGATACCTCCTAGCCATATAAGCAAAAGATTTGTTTTCCATTTTGTCCAGTTCCTCCATGCTGTAAAACTCATCTTCCTCAGGCAAATCATAGACGACCTGGACCTCATCACCAGTGTCTTCAACTTCCAGTTCCTCAATCTTCACTTGACTGACTTTAAGAGAGTCCATTCTTTGACTTAGGTTGTCAGCAATAAGTGCACAGGAGGTATTAGCCACTAATCCTTGCTTTGCTTGAATAGATCTCTTTTGAAACAGCTCCAACTCATATGTCTTCAAAACACCATATAACACATCAAAACCAATCTTTGTTAGATCTCTTTCTTTAAGGGAAGAGATTCTTGGTTCCAAGTGATCTGGAAGAGTTAGTAAAAACTTCATATTGAGCTCTTCTGTTTCATAGTGTTTGTCATAGAGTTTGAGCTCGTTTATCAGCTTGTTGAATCTCTCAAACACTTCTGTGATTCCCTCTTTTGGCTGAGCCATGAAGGCTTCATATTGTGAAACAAGAATCTGCTTCTTGTTCTTTCTTACTTCAGTAGTTCCTTCACAGAGCACTTCTATAAGATCCCACATCTTCTTGGCACTAGTACAATGAGCAACAGTGCCATACATGTTGAAGTCCATTGATTCACAAATGATAAGTTGAAGATGTCCATCCAGTGCAACTTTTTCCTTTTCAGGATCAGTGTATTTTGAGGGATCTTTAGGCACATGTTTTGCTGGTACAATCTCAGTGCCAATGGTTGTCTCACCAATCTCGATCATTGGAATGAAGGGACCATGCTTTAGAATATCTAAATACATAGGGTTAGAAGCTTTGATGAAAAGCAACATCTTCTTCTTCCATAAACTGTAGTGCTCCTTGTTAAAGGGAGGAATCTTGATACTGCTTAGTTTCTGTGAACTCATTCTTGATCTTTTCCTGTTTGTACGTTAACAGCCTACGCTCTGATACCACTTGTTAGAAATGAATACTACTAGAAACTAGACAGAGGGGGGGTGAATGGATAGTTTGATATATTTTTCGATTCTTGATAACTAAGTAACAGACTATATATGATTATGATATGTAATATGCAGAAAGTAAATAACACACACAATCACTTTAATCTACTTTGTATAAGCAAATTAAATACTACAGCTTTCCAAGAAATTCACAATCGAATTTCTGGCTTCTAAACAAGAACAGTTTGAACTTGCTTGCTTACAGAGAAAAGAGCTTAGCAAATAACTATATGTATCTCTCTTACATCTGACAATAGGATGTGCATAATATATATAAGCCCTATACAAACTAGTGCACACACCTATTTTTACACAGTTACCCCTTGCTGAAAGTCCAACTTGTTCTGCCATAAGACGTTAACTGTGTCAGGAAGGACCACCTGCTTTTCGGAGTCTTTCCCGTTTCTGTAGCTGCTTGTCTCTTATCTTTCTCTCCAAGTTTAGCTGTAGATTTGCCATCTGTTCTTTGGACCACCTTGCCAGAACAAATGCTTCAGTATTTGTCTCTTTTGATTCTTGGTTCTGTACCTTGATTTGTCTTGTTATAAACGGCTAAGTGTTGATATCGTGAACTCCACTTCATTCCTGACTTCGCGATCTCACTAGTGAGGACTTCGCGATATAGCCTTTGACGACTTTGCGACATAGGTCATTTGAAGACTATGCGACATAGTTCATTTGAAGACTATGCGACATAGGTCATTTGAAGACTTCACGATCTAGGCTCCTTTGACTTTGCTGACTTCAACACTTCACGACATGTGTCTTGAAGACTTCTCGACATAGTACAAAATGGACTATGCGATATAGTACTTCACGACATGGATATTGGTGACTTCACGACATAGCTTTCTTCTGACTTTGCTATATAATGCCTTAGACAAATTTCTGTAACTTATTTCTTCATAGCCTTATTTATCTCTATCCTGCTGCATGAACACTTCTGAACTTCTACCAGGATAATTATTCAATGGCCTATATACAATCTAGATGCAAGAAACTTTACTAAGCTCATTATACCTTTGAGCATACATGATCAAGCTAATGTTCATGAGAACAAGACAAGTACATTTAGAGACCTATACTATATCCCAGTGATAGAAATCACTAGGTCATGTAGTATGACATAGTCACATAGTGTAGGCTTGTTAATAGTGGTATTCAGGCATGTCTTGAGCCTAACATCTAGATCAAAAATTAAGCAAAGAGGAATTAAAACCGGTACTTGGCTATGTTATTATTCCTCCCGAATTGCATTTTGAAAAGAATTCAAAGTATCATGGCCAGGTTCCTTTGGAGTGGCAAATTAGATGGACCTTGTCAGTTTAAAGTTGCTCGGAAGGATTGCTGTTATCCCAAACTTGAAAGAGGTCTTGGTTTTCGAGACCTTGCAAGCTGGAACACTAGTGCTGTGTTATTTCAACTCTGGCATATCATTACTCACGCAAATTCAACCTGGGGTAGATTGGATTCATGCTTGCATTCTTCGTAGGAGCACTTTCTGGTCTATTAAAATGCTTTCTCGCTGTGCTTGGAGCCTCAGGAAAATTCTTAATGCCAGAGGCATTGCTCGACATTACTTCACTTACAAAATTGGGCGTCACTCTGAATTGTCCCTTTGGCATGACCCTTGGGTTGACGGAAAATCTATTACTGAATTACTTGGGTCTACCATAGTCACCATTATGGATTCCACTAATCTGGCTAAGGTAAATTTTGTTCTCCACAATTCAGAATGGAGTCTTGGTTTATACAGATCACGTTCTAGCCATGGATATGAGAAGTATATGTGTTGGTACTTCTTTAAGTCCAGTTGATAAAATTGTTTGGAATGATATTGATGACAAAATTTCTTTATCTAGCATTTGGCAATCCCTTCGACCTCGTCTGCAAGGTCCTTGTTGGGTTTCTCTTATATGACATTCTTTTTCTGTGCCTAAATACTCTATGTTACTTTGGTTAGTGATTAAGCAACGTCTCCTTACTCATGACAAAATGGTTCGATTCAGAATGAATGTCCCTCGTGACTGCTTATTTTGCAGCAATGATTTAGAATCTCATGAGCACCTTTTCTGCAACTGCCCTTTTACCAAGTCGATCATTACTGCTTGTCCTGTTCCTGTGCATATTAATTGGTCAAACCTCTCTTCTGGTAATATCTTTGTTGGAAGTACTAATGCCATTCGAAGACAAATAGCTGCCTTGTTTATTACAACTGCCTTTCATGCAGTTTGGACCGAAAGAAATCAGCGAATTCACATTGCTAGTCACAATATTCCAGCCACTGAAATCATTGGAGCAACTAAAATGAAAATTAAAGAGAAGTTGTTTACTTATCCTTTATTTAGATTGAAGGCACGGAGAGATGTTAACCTCCAGACCTTACTTTTTTAGCTTTTTTAATTATTTGTCCACTGCTTGTTTAGAGTTTTAGGTTGTAAGCTCTAACTTGTATTTGTTTATGGCTCAGTCCTCTTCTTTTAGCTGTTCAAGCAACTTGCGGGGTATGCCCCCATAATCTTGTTCCTTTTTTACATCTTCTTCTATATATTAAAAGCCAACCAATGGCAAAAAATGCCAATACAATGGCTGTGAAATTACAGTTTTACCCTTATTTATCATATAATTACAAAAATGCCACCCCTCTATAGTTTATGCAAAAATTATATGAAATTTTGTTGCTTTCAGGATTCAAACACAAACCTTCCACTTACAAATAAAGTATCATAACCATTGTGCTACATCAATTTTTGAGTTAATTTTAAAAATCTTATTAGATAAGCTACAAGTTCCCTTATAATCCTATTTTCTCTTTTTTACTTTAATTTTTGATTAAATATATTGTTGGTTTATATTTCTTATAAAAAATAAATTCTAAATTATTCATAAATGTAACCAAATTCAAATTGGGAAAATAAGAATTTGTTAAAATTCGTCTCTATGTATATATTAGATTATTGGATAATAATAGGATAATATTTTAAGAAAGATAAATATTTCATTTACGTGTGGATATAATTGCATCATATAATTTTCAGATATATAAATTTAAAGTTGAGTTAAAAAATAATTCTACATCATAATCTAAAATATGTTTCAATTTACTTAATTTCTAAACTAGGCTGTTAGATAATGTGTGTAATGAATAATAGACTTAAAATAGATAGTTGAATTTAAAATTATATAAATACGAAAATATATATATATACATGAAAAAAAAAGAGCAAGACAATCTAAATGTATAATTTTACATACATAACCAATTTTTAAAAAAATCTACTTTTATATATTAAAAGATCATCAGAGGCAAAAAGAACCCAAAAAGTGTTCATGAAATTACAACTTTACCCTTGTATTTTTAAAATTACAAACATGTCACCCCTTTATTACTGAAGATAGAAAATGTCAAATTTGTGTGTAAACATCGAGAATCGAAATGTTGGCCTCCTCGTAACAGTTTCAGGTCATAATCGAGTGTCCTACATTGAGTTTTGAGTTTATTTTAAAATTATTATTAGATAAAGTATATTCGCTCATCATATTATCTTTTATTATTTCAACTTTTGAGTAAACAATATGTTGTTTTATATTATTTATAAAACATGCTTATTCAATTTTTTAATAAAAAAATGTTAGTTTATATTATTATATAGCTCCATTTTTTTAAGTTTTCGTAGTTTTAATATATAATTATGTATTTCTTTACGAATTTTATTATTTCACCCTTAATTTTTTTGATTAAATGTTAATTGTTATACGATTTATATTTTTATACAATATTATGTCACTTATTAGCTTTATACGAATTATTCAAGTATTGATAAATCTATAATCAAATTTTGATCTAAAATAAGTAACATATTATACGTAACTTTTATATTTTAGAATTATACAAGGGACTGTAAAAAATGGGAATCATAGTTAGGGGTGTTGATGTGTTAGGTTATCGGGGGTTGGAAGCATTTTTTCAACCCAGTCTAATTAAATAAGTTTGAAATTTTGTAATACAACTCACAAAAAATTAATTCATGGCCCAACCATACTTATCATCCTTAAGTTTGCACCGGGTTGGGTTGGTTTGAATGTGTTAAATAATTTTTATAAAAAAAAATATTACACAATGTCCTCATTTCAAAAATTCAAGTAAAGCTAAAATACGTATAACTTACGATTTTAGTGTTAATATTTTTTTTATTAACATAATAATTTTAGTTATGTACACGTCTATAAATAAGATGATATACTGTATTATATAATGTACAGTTACATATAATAATTTATATATATATATATTATCGAACATTTTTAATTTAAATAGGGTTGGGTTAGGTCGACTGAAATATATAAAACTGATATGCAACCATTAAAATCGGTTTAAAATTTTTTTAGACCCAATTAAGTATCGGGTTTTCTTTGTCGTCTTGCTTGGTTGAAAAGGGGGTTGGGTATATTTTGTTCATTTTAATCGGTTCGTAAGCCAATTTTCGACCGATTAAACCAATTTGTACCAAGTTAATCCAAATTATATGATTTCTAGATCGATTTCTATAAAAATTGATTTTCCGATCCGATTTTAACACATTCGGATTGATTAGTCACCATCTAGCGGTTAATCGCCAGTGTTTAGAACATATATTATACATATAAATACAATTGAGTCTACACATATGTTAAATTATTTAGGTATATTATGATTCATATAAGATCAAACACAAGATAATTTATAATTCAAATATTAAAATCGCATGGGATATAATTTTATGGTTGTGTTAAAAAAATGATTCTAAATTACATATATATAAATTTTCAATTTGTGTAATTTTTAAACTACGATCTTAGTTATTTTATAATTAATACTAGACTAAACATATACAATTGAGTTTAAAAGGGTACAAATATGTACATATGAAGGAAAGATTAAGACAACTTCAAGATTGACTTTTACATAAAATAAAGAAAATTTTATAATGTGTTCACTCTATAGTCTTACATGAATGACCAATTTTATATTTTATAAATATACTTTTATTTCATTAAAATTATATTACTTTACATATGTCTTATACACGAAATTAAAAGTAAGAAATTTTATGATGTATTTAAAGTATATTCGTACATTTGTGACCAATATTATATTATGAATATATTGTTATTTTATTAACAATACATGAGTTTACATACATTCATTTTATATACGGAGAACTCTGATAAAATAACCATTTAAATTATCTTGATTTTTTAAATTTGATAAAATTCACTTCACGACATTCAAAACTAAACTAATATTTTGAAGATTAAAAAAAATCATTTGATCTTTATCTTATAGAAATTTATCCAAATTTTATGAAATCTTATTCAATTAAAACATTATATATAAATAATATGCATATATAATATAAATTCAAAAAACTATCATTTACTATATTTACAAAATTATTTTGATATGTATATATATTGGTGCGAATTTATTTTTTCAGTATATAAACAGGTTCGTGCCTCGTGCGGGCTTTTACGCTAGTTATATATATAATAGAGCAACTATGGGGTTTAGTGAGACAATTTAATAATCTTGAAATTACTAAATTACCCCTCTTATATTATATTAATTATAAAAAAAAATTGTTCTTAATAAGAATTGAACATAGGACCTAGGTGTGATAAATGTGCACATATGTAACCACTACACCATCCTAGTAATTGACTAAAAACTTAAAAATTATTAACCACATATTCACGAAAATCACTTGTTCTATGTTTCTTAATATTTTTTTAGAGTAGTACCAATAATCTTTATAATACAAATTCGATATTAACATTTGTCACTACTACAATATTGAAATTTTTTAATGTCAACCAAATATCACTTGCTATATTTTTCTTTAATATTTAATTTAAAACTATCAACATATTTACTCATTTCTAATTATATTCTGATATGTAATAAGCATAAAATGAATTTTATCTATTATTTTACATTTAAATCTTTTTCATTATTAGACATTAACAACTTATAATTACAGATCCATTTTTTAAATTTTCGTCTTCAATAAATAAAATTTATATGTTGATTATTTTTTAAAACTACAGTATCTATTATCTATCTACTTATATTATATATATATTAAATGGCGTCTAAGGGCAAATTGAGCCCAAAAAATGGTTGTGAAATTACAATTTTACCCTTATTTATAGAAAAATCACAAAAATGCCACTTTCTATAAGTTATGCTAAAAATTAATTAATTTGTGTGCTCATTAAAAATCGAACCCTTGACTTCCTGTTAGCAAGTTCGTGTCTTAACCACTGTGCTAAGTTAACTTTTGATTTGTAATTTAGAATTCCTATTAGGTAAATCACATGATCTCCTTTTATTATTTTCATAATAGAACGTTGACTTATATTATTTATATACCATTATTTTTGTTTTCGTAGCTTTATATATAACTACATATCCGATCATGTTTGTAAATTTTTTATTATAAATGTTTCTTTTCAATTAAAAAATACCAATTATATTGTTAATTGATATAATTTATATTTATTTGAACTGGTCAAGTATTTATACATAAAATATAATAATAAAATTTGATCTAATATAAATTACATATTAGATACAAGGATCTCACTATTCGTTAGTTAATGTTTTTTAAATTAAGAAAGTTAGTGTTGATATTTATCATTAAATTATGAAATAATTATTATACAATTTGTTCGTCTCATTCATTTGTTAACAGTTTTATTTTCGAAATGTACACTACTTTATTTTTATCTTTCCAAAATACATTATTCTTTACAACTTTAATAAATCTCACATGTCACTAATTTGTCCATTTTTTTTTATCATTCCTTATTTCACAAAAAATTGATTTATGGCGCGAAAATTTAGTGTTTGATTTAATTTTTGATACACGAACACGAAAATAAATGATAAAAACGTATAATGTCTTAATGACATGTATTGTAGACTTTGTGATTATACAACAACCGCTCATATATATCATGTATAATTCCGCCAAAAAAGCCTTAACTCTCAATTTTTTTAGTTAACGGGTTGTCATTAACCAAAAAGTTGGTGATAAGACCCCTCTTTACTGTTTTCTTTTGATTTCGTTTTCGATTTGTATAAGTCTCTCATTATTGAGAGTTTTAGTACCCCATTTAGTGGATTTTCTCTACCCATTCTTCGGGTTTGTTCTCTCTCCTTGTGAGAGTTTGGTTTGTTTTAGTATCCGGGATCGTAGATCTGCAGGATTTATAATAGTGGTTCATTGATTTGGATTGTATGGAGTCGCAATTACGATTAATTGTTCGAATACGTATTGACGAATTATATATATATATATATATATATATATATATATAAATAAAAATTGCACGACTACAACAGATTGATAGATTATCTCTCTAAAAAGACTGCAAACTTCAGCGATATGAACGAGTGATGTGCCACAATGAATGATTTGCTCAACAATCATAGCTCGGGGTGAAGAAAATTCTGATTTGATCTATTTTATTACGTGTTTGTTCTATTTTGATTATTTTTGTAGATGTCGTATGGCCGTTTATTAATGAATTACTTGATTATCAAAAAAAATATTATGTATAAGATATAAAAAATTAAGAAAATTTGTAATATATCTTAAGATATAATCTCACATACATGATTATCTTTTTTAAAAATATACTTTTATTACATTAAAATCACATGAGTTTACAAACATCTATGTTATACACGAACAATTATGCTACAATTATTATTTATATTACACTTAATTGATCATTTTAATAAATTTCGTTTCACGACATTGAAAATTTAATTATTATTTGAGAAATTATTAATAATAATAATCATGTGATTATTATCGTATAGATATATTGATCCAACTTTTTAAACCTGATCAAATTATAAAATATTTGGTTCATGAAAACGACATACAATATTATAAAATTAATTTACAAATATAAAATAAAGTTGAAATACTATAATTTACCATCTATTTAATTATAAAATTATTTCGAAGATGCTGATTTGTGCGAAAATTATTTCCGTATATGAACAGACCCGTGCATCGCACGGGCTTCTACGCTAGTTATATAATTTATTTAGCAAAAAAATAAAATAAACAGACAGAAGCATGCAAATTTGTACTGGGCCAGGAACATGGACAAGGGAATGCATAAGCTAGCATGGAACTGGGCTAAAACTAAAATGGGCCTAAATTTAAGAAGCAAGCAAATAAAAAGAATTAGAAAACAGCTTTATTAACGTACCCAATACTTGCAAGGAAACAAACAATTAAATTAGTAGTACTAATTAATGCTACAAATACTATGTGAATAATAATGACAAGTTTAATTTGCTAAACAACCAAATTAATTAACTAGACAAGGAACAATTTAAAAAAAAATTGTTATCTATACTATTATATTAAAGACGAAACATCGAAAGTTTTGTAGTCTCGTCCTGGTCCTGACTGGTCACTCCATTCATAGCCGTTAGATATTTTTGATCAAATCATTGAGAACTGTTAGATAAAATATTAAAATTAGTATATAAAATATCTTTTCTATTTTTCCTAACTAAAACATCTCATTTTCCAAAAATATGACATGCAGTTTTATTTAATAAAATAACATAATAAGGTTATAATTTCTAATAAATAACTCATTACCATTTTTAGCCAAAATGTATATTCTTTTTTATATTTTCTAACTAAAATTTCTACTTTTCTATTTTTTCTAAATAAAACCTCTAATTTTCCAAAAATATCACGAATAGTTTTATTTAATAAAATAAAATAATAATATTATAATTATTAATGACTAACCGATTAGTTTTTTTTTTCAAAACGTATATTATTTTTTATATTTCCTAACTAATATTTCTATTAACTAAAACCTCAAAAATATCAGGGGCTATTTCATTTAGTAGCATAAAATACTAATATTATGAATATCTCTCTCTATCTATACTATATTATCAAAGACGAAACATTAAAAATTTTGGTAACTGTTTTTTTGTACCTGTTTTTTGATACGATATTTGCCTTATTTAATTGTTTATTTAATTATTATAATCAGTTACCCTTCCAATTAAATTATATTACCATTTTTTTCAAAAATAATCATGGGCAATTTCATTTTCCGCTAAAACATGTTACTTTTTCTATTTCATTTGCTAAAATCCTTCATTTTTCCAATATATTACGAGAAACCCCTTAAATATTTACTTTAAAATCTATTTTAATACTTTTAATTGACAATTACCTTTTTCAACTAAAACATGTCACCTTTTCTATTTTTCTTACTAAACACCCTCTTTTTTTCAAAAATATCACGGGCAAATCGTTACTTTTATATTTTAAAATTCAACGAAAACATGTTACTTTCTATTTTTATTACTAAAACCTCTCTTTTTCTAAAATATCACGGACAAACCGTTACTTATTTATTTTAAAATTCATTTTAATACTTTTAATTATTTTAAAATGTTTATCACTCCTACTTATTTTTTTTAATAAATGCAATTAATAAAATATAAAATATAAATAATAAAATTAACAATTATTAAAAACAACATGTGCATCGTACGGGTTTTAAGCTATATTATTAAAGACGAAACATTAAAAGTTTGGTAGTCGGATAGATGGACGGTCGATACTTAGTGATTTTACTTAATTACCCTTACTTATTTTTTTAAAAAAATATCACTAAATAATAACATTATTTATAACCAATTACCTTTTCATCTAAAATACATTACATTTTTTTATTTTTTTTCTTACAAAATCCTCTCTTTTTCTAAAAAAAACACGGGCAATTATCTTTTTTAACAAAAACATGCTACTCTTTCTATTTTTCCTTACTAAAACCCCTCATTTTCCAAAAATATCACGAGCAAACCCTTACTTATTTATTTTAAAATCTATTTTAATAGTTTAATTATGTTACTTTTTCTATTTTTTCATTTTCTAAAAAAATTATTATTAAATAATAACATTTTTATAACCAACTACCTTTTTAGCTAAAATACATTATCTTTTCTAACAAAATCTTCTCTTTTTCTAAAAAAATCACGGACAATTACCTTTTTCAACTAAAACATGTTACAGTTTCTGATTTTTCTTTACTACCCCTCATTTTCCAAAAATATTCCGGACAAATCCTTACGTATTTATTGTGAATCCTATTTAAATACTTTTAATTACGATAACTTACATTTTCAGCTAAAACATGTTATTTCTTCTATTTTTCCTTACTAAGACCCCTCTTTTTCCAAAAATATCACGGACAAACAGTTCTTAATTCATTTTAAAATCTATTTTAATACTTTTAATTATTTAAAAAAGTTTAACACGTCTACTTATTTTTTTTTAGCAAATGCAGATTAATAGAATATTAAAACATAAATAATAATAAAATAATTATTAATAATAATCTGTGCATCACACGGTTTTAAGCTAGTATATAATTAAACAAAAGACACATGAACATGCATTATTTAATTAATTAACAAAATTTAAAGTATCTGTCATTACTAGTAACAAAACATGGTATTACAATATTGAAATGGCAAGATATAAAAATTTGGACAAAGAAAGCAAATGACACTAACTAAATTATTAAATAATCAAAGACAAGCAACGGCAACTAACAGCTAAATGAGATGATGTACCGCTGCACAACATTCCGGTCTGGACCCGTAAATCGGATCGGACCGGGTTTACCGGTCCAAGACCCGGATCAGACCGAATATAACCGGTCCACATTATCAAAAAAAATTCGGTATGCGGTCCGGTTCGGTCCAAACCCTGAAAAAACCCGGACCGGAATGCATGTATAGAGTTGGTTTTACTTTACTTTAGGTTTTTAACTATCATGTATATAAATTAATTATTAACACTTATCGTATATTAATCATCCAAATTAATAGAAAATAATTTGATAAAACAATAGAGATCAAAATTACAAACTAAATAATAAAACATAGACTTCTTTTAAAATTTTGAGTAGTGCTAAGTCCCTAAAATAGATCCCAAATTTGATCACAAATGTCAAGTGTCGTTTTTAATTCATGGAGTGCATATATATACACATATCTATACTATCTATACTATATTATTAAAGACGAAACATTGAAAGTTTTGTAGTCTGGTCATGAAAGTTTTTGTAGTCTGGTCACTCAATTCATAGCCGTTAGATATTTTTGATCAAATCGATGATAATCGTTAGATAAAATATTAAAATTATTATATAGAATATATTTTCTATTTTTTCTAACTAAAACATCTCATTTTTCAAAAATATTGCAAACAATTTCATTTACTAAAATAACATAATAAAGTTATAATTGCTAATAACTAACTCATTACCTTTTTTAGCCAAATTGTATATTCTTTTTTATATTTTCTAACTAAAATTTCTACTTTTCTATTTTTCCTAAATAAAACTTCTAATTTCCCAAAAATATC
This sequence comes from Heracleum sosnowskyi, assembly GCA_030848705.1. Classification (NCBI taxonomy): domain Eukaryota; kingdom Viridiplantae; phylum Streptophyta; class Magnoliopsida; order Apiales; family Apiaceae; genus Heracleum; species Heracleum sosnowskyi. The sequence goes on along the minus strand of CM061243.1, from coordinate 19,326,539 downwards.
ACGAACAGATCTATTTAATAAAATAAAATAATAATATTATTATTATTAATGACTAACCGATTAGCTTTTTTTTCCAAAACGTATATTCATTTTTATATTTCATAACTAATATTTCTCTTAACTAAAACCTCAAAAATATCACGGACTATTCCATTTAGTAGCATAAAATACTAATATTATAAATCTATCTATCTATACTATATTATTAAACACGAAACATTGAAAGTTTTGGTACCTGTTTTTTTGGTACGGTACTTGCCTTATTTAATTGTTTATTTAATTATCATAAAAATTATTATAATCAGTTACCCTTTTAGTTAAAATGCATTACCATTTTTTTCTAAAACAATCACGAGCAATTTACTTTTCAGCTAAAACATGTTACTTTTTCTATTTACTTTACTAAAATCCCTCATTTTCCAAATATATCACGAGTAAACCCTTACTTATTTATTTTAAACATATTTTAATACTTTTAATTGGTAATTACATTTCCCCTCTTTTTCTAAAAAAATCACTGGCAATTACCTTTTTCGGCTAAAACATGTTATATTTTCTTTTTTCGTTACTAAAATCTCTACTTTTCCAATTATATATCACGGGCAAACCCTTGCTTATTTACTTTAAAATTTATTTTAATAATTTTAATTGACAATCTTTTTCAACTAAAACATGTCACCTTTTTTATTTTTCTTACTAAAACCCCTCTTTTTTTCAAAAATATTAAGGGCAAATCGTTACTTTTATATTTTAAAATTCAACGAAAACATGTTACTTTCTATTTTTCTTACTAACACCCCTCTTTTTCCAAAATATCACGGGCAAACCGTTACTTATTTATTTTAAAATCTATTTTAATACTTTTAATTATTTAAAAATATTTAACACGTCTATTTATTTTTTTTAACAAATGCAATTAATAAAATATAAAATATAAATAATAAAATTAACAATTATTCAAAATAATTTGTGCATCACACGGGTTTTAAGCTATATTATTAAAGACGAAACATTAAAAGTTTGGCAGTTAAATGGACGGACGGTCGGTACTTAGTGATTTTATTTAAATGCCCTTACTAATTTTTTTAAAAACTATCACTAAATAATAACATTATTTATAACCAATTACCTTTTTAACTAAAATACATTACCTTTTTTTATTTTTTTTCTAACAAAATCTTCTCTTTTTCTAAAAAAACACGGGCGGTTATCTTTTTTAACAAAAACATGTTACTCTTTCTATTTTTCTTACTAAAACTCCTCATTTTCCAAAAATATCACGGGTAAACCATTACTTATTTATTTTAAAAATCTATTTTTTTAATTAGGAGGACTTTTTCAGCTGAAACATGTTACTTTTTCAATTTTTTCATTTTCTAAAGAAATTATTATTAAATAATAACATTTTTATAACCAACTACATTTTCAGCTAAAATACATTACTTTTTCTATTTTTTCTAACAAAATCCTCTATTTTTCTAAAAACAATCACCGGCTATTATCATTTTCAACTAAAACATGTTATTCTTTCTATTTTTTCTTACTAAAAACCCTCATTTTTCAAAAATATCCCGGACAAATCCCTACTTATTTATTTTGAAACCTATTTAAAATACTTTTAATTACGTGCACTTATCTTTTCAGATAAAACATGTTACTTTTTCTATTTTTCCTTACTAAGACCCCTACTTTTCCAAAAATATCACGGATAAACAGTTATTAATTTATTTTAAAATTTATTTTAATACTTTTAATTATTTAAAAAAGCTTAACATGCCTACTTATTTTTTTAGCAAATGCAAATTAATAAAATATTAAAACATAAATAATAAAAATAATAATTATTAATAACAATCCGTGCATCGCACGGGTTTTAAGCTAGTACTATTATATTAAAGACGAAACATTGAAAGTTTTGTAGTCTGGTCATTAAAGTTTTTGTAGTCTCGTCACTCCATTCATAGCCGTTAGATATTTTTGATCAAAATCGATGAGAACCGTTAGATAAAATATTAAAATTATTATATAGAATATCTTTTCTATTTTCCCTAACTAAAACATCTTATTTTCCAAAAATATCGCAGACAGTTTCATTTAATAAAATAATATAATGAGGTTATAATTGCTAATAACTAACTCATTACCATTTTTTGCCAAAATGTATATTCTTTTTTATATTTTATAACAAAAATTTCTACTTTTCTATTTTTTCTAAATAAAACCTCTCATTTTTCAAAAATATCACGAACAGTTCTATTTAATAAAATAAAATAATAATATTATAATTATTAACGACTAACCGGTTAGTTTTTTTCCAAAACGTATATTTTTTTATATATTTTCTAACTAATATTTCTCCTAACTAAAATCTCAAAAATATCACGGGCTATTCCATTTAGTAACATAAAATACTAATATTATAAATCTATCTATCTATCTATACTATATTATTAAAGATGAAACATTGAAAGTTTTGGTAACTGTTTTTTTGTACCTGTTTTTTGGTACGGTACTTACCTTAAATAGAGTAGGATTTTTATTAACTAAGAGAAAAACATAAAATATGTAATGAATATAATTTATATTCTACGTGTAACTAATGTCCAAAAAAACTTATTTATAATATTATGAAAATTTAAGAATTTGATCGTCAATAACAATGGGATCTCATGCGATCAAAGGTTAAGCATTCTATAATTTCTATCAATACATTGTGATTTTATTTAATTGTCCTTACTTAACTGTACTTTGTGTTATTACTTAATTAACTTTACTTATTTATAGAAATATATTATTAAATAATAATATTACCTATTTATAACCAATTACTTTTTTCACCTAAAATACATTATTTTTTCTAACAAATTCCCCTGATTTTTCAAATATATCACGGGCAATTACCCTTTCTAACTAAAATATGTTAGTTTTTCTATTTTTTCTTATTAAAACCCCTCATTTTCCAAAAATATCAAGGACAAATCTTTAGTTATTTATTTTAAAACCTATTTTAATATTATAATTATTTTTAAAAGTTTACCTATTTTAACATGCCAACTTATTTTTCTTAACAAATGCAATTACTAAAAATATTAAAATATAAATAATCAAATCTATACTATCAATACTATTATAAAATAGACGAAACATTAAAAGTTTGGTCAGTCGGTATGGTACGTTGTGATTTTACTTAATTGTCATTTCTTAAATTCGTGTTTTTACTTAATTAACATTACTTATTTATAAAAATATATTATTAAATAATAATATTACCTATTTATAACTAATTACCTTTTTCACCTAAAATACATTATTTTTTTATTTTTTCTAACAAATTCCCCTACTTTTTCAAATATATCACGGGCAATTACCCTTATTAACTAAAACGTGTTAGTTTTTCTATTTTTCCTTACTATAACCCCTCATTTTCCAAAAATATCACCGACAAACCTTTAATTATTTATTTTTAAACCAAATATTATAATTATTTTTTTAAAAGTTTACCTATTTTAACATGTCTACTTATTTTTCTTAACAAGTGCAATTACTACAAATATTAAAATATAAATAATCAAATATTTATTTATAATCAATTACCTTTTCAGCTAAAACACATTATAGATTTTTTATAACAAAGTCCCTAATTTTCTAAATATATCACGGAAAATTGTCTTTTTCAATTTACTTTTTCTATTTTTCTCACTAAAATCCATTCTTTTTCTGAAATTATCATGGACAAACCCTTTATTTATTTATTTTAAAACGTATTTAAATAATTTAAATAATTAAATTTTAAAACCTCATTTTCCAAAAATATCACAGGCATTTACCTTTTTAAACTAAATATATGTTACATATTTTATTTTTTCATACACGGTTATCTTTTTTAACAAAAACATTTTACTCTTTCTATTTTTTGTTACTAAAACCCCTCATTTTCCAAAAATATCACGGGCAAACCCATACTTATTTATTTTAAAATATAATTTAATACTTTTAATTATGAGCACTTTTTTCGCTGAAACGTGTTACTTTTTCTATTTTTTCATTTTCTAAAGAAATTATTATTAAATAATAACATTTTTATAACCAACTACCATTTCAGCTAAAATACATTACATTTTCTATTTTTTCTAAAAAAATCACGGACAATTATCTTTTTCAACTAAAACATGTTACTGTTTCTATTTTTCCTTACTAAAATCCATCATTTTCCAAAAATATTCCGGGCAAATCCTTATTTATTTATTTTGAAACCTATTTAAATTCTTTTAATTACGGGCACTTATCTTTTTGAACTAAAACATGTTACTTTTTATATTTTTCTTTACTAAGACCCCTCCTTTTCAAAAAATATCACATGCAAACAATTATTATTTTATTTTAAAATCTATTTTAATACTTTTAATTATTTAAAACAATTTAACACGCCTGCATATTTTTTTAGCAAATACAAATTAATAGAATTTTAAAACATAAATAATAAAATTAATTATTATTAATAACAATCCGTGCATCGCACGGGTTTTAAGCTAGTATACTCTTTATATTTAAAATACACAATCACTAAGATCATACTAACTAAATATTTGGGAATGTTTTTGGGAACTTTAGCACTTATCTTAAATTTTTATTACCGTATAAATCAAATAATATGTTTATGTATTTAAATTCAAATGAAAAAAAAAATTAACTAATTAAAATTAAAATCTTATATAAACATTAATCAAACCGGTCCGGTTCCGGTTCGGTCCGGGTTTTTCCGGTCGGGTCCGGTCCTAAGACCGGATATATACCAGTCCGGTCTCCGGTTCAAGAATTTCAAAATTTCCGGTCTTTGGTCCGATCCGGTCCGGTTTTGGATCGCTGTGCAGCTGATGTGCATGACATTTGCGTTATAAATTAAGGACAAAAACACAAGCAGTACTAATAAGGTGACAAAAAGAAAGTGAGGCAAGTGCTGGCGGCGCGTGAAACAAAAAAAAAACCAAAATGGTGTTGCAAGCAGACATGTGTGGAATTAAAACTGTAAATTTAAAAGCAAACGCCACACATAAAACTTGTTTGAGCCGGTGCGGGAAAGTAAACGCTCCACCTAGCCGGAAAAATTAAAGAGAGTGTCAGAAAGTTTAAATCCCACCGGAGAATTTGTAAAAATAACTAAGCAAGCTAATAAACTAGGTCTAAAGATTAAAGTTTCTAACTTTAACACTAACAAAACTAAATCTTATTCTAAATTATCAAATCCACTATAATATCACAACAAATGCAACAAGAAAAAGTAAATTTAATGCTCAAATCATCAAACCCACTACACTAAATCATTAAATCAAACACCAAAATTAGATCTAGTACTAGAAATCATTAAACCCACGTTAAAATTAAGATTTAAAGTGGTTTAATACTAAAAATGAAATGTAGATCTAAAAATGCATAATCGTCGTCGCCCTCCTCCCTGAGCCACTTGCTCTTGCTTCCACCTCCCATCCTTCGTGGTTGAGCTCGAAGCCATTGCCCCCATTTCTTATTGACCACCTCATTCCCGGCTTCAAGTTTTTTCGTACAGAAACGTTCTGTATGGAATAGAAGTCCACAAACAAAACAAAAATCGCCTAGTTTCTCATATTTGCAATTAACCACCACTTGTGACTTGTCCTTCTTGCATATCTTTTTCTTCCTCTTCAGAGGTTTACGAACATCCACCCTAATTCTCAGACGCATATACTAACGCCATATACTCAAATTATTCTTAGAATCATATTGCAAAAACGTACCAAAGAAATTGCCAAGCTGCTTCCCCACCACCTCAGTCATATATCCAACAGGTAAATCATGAATTTGAATCCAAAAGTCGACTTCCACCAATGGGATTTTAGTAGGATCCTCCCTTGTTTTGATAATGCTCATGACTAGTAAAGCATTATCAAACGTCCATGGCCCATTGACTAACACCCAATTCAAATCGTCCTTATGATAAAACTAGAACAGGAATAGGCCAGGCTTCAAATCCTTGATGCTGATCCCCATTGCAGGCTTTCAAATATCGACTAACTTCGATTTCATCGCTCTCACATTGATATTCTTCTCCGTCAAGAACCTCCCCACTAAGCATAGCTCGAACCTGTTAACCTCCTCCTCCAAACCCTCTTCAAACACTAATTCCTCATTCTCCTCGTTCTCTATATCCATATCGGCCATCTACATTTCAATGTCATCCATTATTTATCAAAGAAAACTGTACTCACACAATCTTTACAAAAGAAATGAGAGAAAAAACTCAACAACTCTCACATAAATGGAGAGAAAAAACTTTCTAGAGGTTGGGGAGGTTATCGATACATGCAAACAAAAGTTAAGTAATTTGATTGAGACCTATGTCCGTTTTGTTCGAAAAAATGCTAACAGGGTGGCTCATGAGTTAGCTAGATTCCCTTTTTTAGTTAATTCCCATATTTGTTTCGCGTCTTCTCCTACTTGTTTGTTGGAGGCCCTTTCTTATGACCGTTTAAGTTGAATGCAATCTTTATTTGGTTTTTAAAAAAATGCATAATATTATTGGCTCCTTTCATATAAGTTGTGTAAACTCTCTTGTAATAAAAAAAGATGTCATTGTTGAAATATAGCATAAGATCCATTTGGTACCTTTCTCTAATACCTTAAGGTTTTAGATGGGCTGGTTACTCAACATGGTATCAGAGATATGGTCGGCGGGGGTCACGAGTTCGACTCCCTGCCACCCCCGATATTCTCACAATTTATGAGGGACACTAAGGCAAATTAATGCCCCAAAAACGGGTGTCCGGTTTTAGATGAGCTGGTTACTTAACAGTTTAATAAAAATAAAGTGCTTACAAAAATTAAGAAAACAATTACAAGATGAAAACTAAAAGAAAAGGAAGCTACTACTGCAAATTAGGGTAAGATAGGAAATAAAAAACTAGATGGGGTTATATGAGAAAAGAGTGGGTATTTATGGAACAATTTTAGAGTTTGGTGGGGTGTTGGGTGAATTTTGACCATTGATCTTCGTCTTCCATCAACCAACTCCCTTTTTTGACTTTTTCTTCAAATCTTCACTTTTTTCCCATTTTTGCAATTCTTTGCCCATTTTACATCATTTTTATTCTTTTTCTCATTTATTCAAATATGTACAAAAATATGGAAATGCAACCAATTAATTTATTAAAAATACGAAAGCAAACAATAAAATAGGTATAAAATTATGCAAAAATATGCACTAATCGGTATTTTTAATATAATTCAACTAACAACTAAATACATTTTTTCATATTCGATCCAACGATTCTTATATTTCTATTTAAAAATCTAACTATTCTTATTATTTTGATATGTAATATGAATTGAATATTAGTATTAATGTAACTGGTCTTTTTATTAAGTTATAATTATTTTCAATCCAATTCTAATATTAATACTTTCACTTTTGATTTATATTCTATTTGGATAATAATTTCTATTTTTATATGATATAATCTTGATTGTCTATTTTTAAAAATATTAGATCCAACGGTTGAGATTGTTTTAGCGGTACTAAATACCGACCAAAATTTTGGATAAAATATCTATTACGTTTATTATATATAAAGATTTAATGTAGTAGATCGTATGACAATCAGCGTTCCGTCTCTATTATGTCGTTATATATTTTATTTTAATATTTTTTAATGTTTAGTACATGCTTATGAAGCTCACTTCCCATATTTCAGGTTGGTGGACTTGATTTGTTTTTATCTTTAATTATGTTGTCTATTTATTTCTAGTTCATATGTCATTAACAATGGAACGCCGTTTACTAAACAAATAGTATTCCTTCCGTCCCATTCATTTCTTTACACTTTTTTTTTTGGGATGTCCTATCCATTTCTTTACATTCCAAAACTTTCCAAAAATAGTAAAGTTTTATAATATAAAAATCAATTACTTCCACTATTTTACCCCACTTTACTTAATTTATACCTTAAATATTATCGGGTCTCACTACTTTACTCGTTTTTTCTACTTTTTCTCATACTTTACTTATATTCTTTGACCTCTATATCCAACTCAAATATAAACAATTAGACAAGACGGAGGGAGTATTAAAATTGATCGGTTGTTGATCACAATCTGATCACATGTACACTTGTGTCATTTATATATACTAGTACTTGTTTGCCCTCGGAAAATGCAAAATTAGTTTTCTCTATAATACCATTTTATTTTTTTATATTAGTCTAATATTATATTATAATATTATAATTAAAAATTATATGGTAAAAATTAAAATAAATAATTAGTACTCATTTTTTAAGAAACAATTTAATTGGTGAAATAAATGTTTATTGTTATAAGTAAAATAAAATTGGTTAGAAATAAGAACTCATTAGAAAAAAAAAAAAATTTATATTTATCTAGGTTTTCTTAAGTTACTTCTGAAACACATTTTTAATTTTTACCTACATAAAATATGTTTGGATAAAATTTAACACTTGGAGTATTAGATTTACCAATATCTTGTACAACGTTATAATTTAGATTAGTAAATTTAACTTGTATATTTAAATTTAGTATAAAGTGTAATATGTGTAACAATTTTAAGAATATGATAACTATTAAAAATGAAATGTTCAATTTTAAATTATAACATTTATATTTTATTTTATACTTTATTGCAATAGTATTTTATTTCTTATGATTACAAGAGATGATGTTTAAAAGTTAGATTAGTGTAAAAATATAATATAATTTACACTTTATTATAGTAGTATATTAAGTTTAGTTGTTCCTATATAGTAGTTTTTTTTTTGTTTAATTTTTTTCAGAAAAAATTTAGTAATAGAAATTGTTATGAAATTAATTTTGTACATAAAATTATTATGTAATAGTTACTGCAGATGTTTGTAATTAGACTTTTTAAACTATAATGTAGTAGTTGGTGTTTAAGATATTTATACGTAAAATTTTTAATATAAAAAATTGTATTTTAAGGACAACATACTATTAAATAATATACTATATTAATTTATGTTACACTTTAGCACAAAATTATTTTTGAACTTTTGTTCGAGTAAATACATAAACTCAATATTTCAAAAATAATACATAAATACAAAAAGTATAAAATCTTTTTAACTGAAGATAATTTACACTTTATTATAATACAGTAGTATATTAAGTTTGGTTGGTTCTATATAGTAGTTTTGTTTTGTTTAATTTTTTCAGGAAAAAAGTAATAATAGGAATTGTGAAAAGTATAAAAATTAAATTTTTACAAAAAATTGTTATGTAATAGTTATTGCAGATGTTTGTAATTAGACTTTTTAAAATATATAATGTAGTAGTTGGTGTTTAAGATATTTATACGTAAACTTTTTTTATATAATAAATTGTAATTAAACAACAAAAATTTAAATAATATGCTATTTTAATTTATATTACCACAAAATTGTTTATGAACTTTTGTTCCGGTAAATACATAAACTCAATCTTTCACAAAGAATATATAAATACAAAAAAAAAAATTTAACTGATAACCTTAGTTTCATTTATTTCATGTATTTTTAAATAATTAGTAAAATTTATTTAAAATAAAAAATTATCAAGTTTAAGATGTTAGTATTTTACGTACTAATGAATAATGATATACACCAATGTTAAATTACTCCCTCCGTCTCATTGAGTTATATACATTAGGTTTGGACATGTAGATCAAGAAAAAATATAAAAAATGAGTAAAGTTAGATGAAAAGTGGGTAAAGTTGTGGGATCTATCAATATTTAATAATAAATTTGAGATAGTGGAGGAAAGTAGTGGGTGTAATAGTGTTTTATATTATTATAGAATAGAGATAGTGGAGAAATTGGTGAGTGTAATAATGTTTTATATTATTAAAAGTTACTATTTTTGTAATGTATAGAAATAAAAGGAACATCCAAAATGAAAACTATATAGAAATGAATGGGATAGAGGAGTACCAGACTCGTGTAATTTGAGTTAGATTGTCAAAATTAAAACATAAATACTTGACTTAACTACGTTCATGCCCATGTGTCACCGAAATACTCTCCGTCCCCCTCATTTCTTTACCGTTTTTTTTTCACTGCTTGACACGCATTTTAAGGCTCGTATAAAATATAGTTCCACAACTTATTTTTAAAATTTTCTCTTTTTGAACAAAAATTCAAACATTAAATTTTTATTCAAATTTTTTTTTTAAAATAATATATATAACTATACTTTATAGAAATTATAAAATACGTGCCGAGCCCCCGTCCCCGACGTAAAGCACCAAGGGGACAGAGGGAGTACTACTTAGGCCATGCTCCTACTTCAAAATTGGATAAGAATTAGTAGAGTTGCCGAGGCAGACAAACACGTGTGGGACCAAGGGTCTTCCACTCTGTTGTGTAATGAAGTCTTACAAGAGACGTGTGAGTAATTAATTATAACATGCAACAAACATTACTCTACTGTTTATAATTCGGCTAAACTCCACATTCTACGTGTTTTTTTGTTAATATATTTTTAATGTTTCGGAAATTTATATGCATTATAGCTACCAGAATTTGGTTGGCGTTTGATTTTACACATTATATTCATAAATTTTAATGCGATTAATATTAACGGAATAAAACTTTGATATTAAAAGTTTAGGATTAAGTGATCTAGAAGACCCATACATGTGTAGTATCGAACTGAAGTTAAACTGGGGGAATCAAATATTTTAAAAATATTATTTGTTATATTCGACATAATAATTAGATAAAAGTGAATATTTTACTTTAAAAAGGTTAAAGTCTTTTCCAATAATGCGAGGCTAGGATGTTAAAATATGTACAATATATTTTTCAAACTATCACATTACATATACTATTTATAGTAAAAAATTAAATGAAAATGGAACTCCAGCTATTTATACTAATGAAATCAATTAAATATTTCCTATTATTACATTATTAATACCTAGCTATTTGAGAATAATTTAATATACCTAATGTTATACGTCTGATATTATCATAAAGATAAAAGAGAAATTATAAAAAATACTAATTTTTTAAAGTTTTTTTTTGCAATTTTACCATCTTCTGGAAATATTTGCAAAAATACGGTCTTCTACTATTTTCAACCATCTGCAACTGCAACCAAAATCAACCACAAATGTAACCAAAAATATGGTCTACAACCAACGCCTAACTTTTTAAAATATGATTCAAAAACAGCTAAGAATTTAAAAAAATTGTTAATAATATGTTTGGTAAGTTTGTGGTCTTGATTAAGCCGTTCTCCCGGGGTTCATTAGTTAACCTTTAGAAATATTAAGAATGAGGAATAATTCGTATACAAACTTAGGATTTATGGTTTAGGGTCCAAAATCAGGACGCCGGAAAAAAACTATTTTTAATGAAAAAAGTTGCATATGTTGTTGATTTTGGTTGCAGTTGCAGATATGGTTGAAAATAATTACAGACCGTATTTTAGCAAATATTTTTTTGAGTTGGGTATTTATGAAAAAAGCCCGAGATAAAAACGTGAATTCAAGCATGAACAGATGATCCTCAAGGTTGCTACTTTCTTTGATTGTCCTGTGTCTCTTGATGGGCTGGAATATGATGACGCTGATACTCGTTTCTTGGTTCTTAGACATGAACAGAGTCCCATTTACTCTAGGAAACATAGGGAACATGGTAACAATGAAAATCTCGACAGTAGTCAACAAGAATCTGATAAGAATCAAGAGAGTATTGGACACCGGATTGGGAACCAAACTGGACTATTTTCATTTATGTAGTGAATTTTGGTCTTGTGAACTTGTCTTCTTGTAATGATTTAGCCCTATGATTATAGGATCGCATATGATTTTGTACGCTTTTATCTATAAAATTAAAAATGATTAGGAAAAAAAACACGGATCTTTCAAAATACATGCTAATTCAGCCTGTATAGTGACGTGTATCTTTTCTTATTTCTACTATACTTTGCTTCTAATCTAAAATAATAAAATTTGAAGCTAAAGAAGGTGCCGTAAGTCTTTATTTAATTTGTCTATAATGTTCAAGTAGCCTTATTATATCTACTCCACAAAGAAAATGTATTTGGCACGAGTCTGAAAGACTTTCCAGAGTTGGAAGAATTATCTACTTTAAGAAGAGTATAAAATTACAAAACATTGACAATCTTGAATTCAACTTCAAAGTCAACTAATTAACAATTCAAATGATTACATACTAAATACTCATATAAGATTCAATGATTCATCAATGGATAGCAATTGAGCTCATGCATGACAACACCATCGACCATCTTTTCACTTTGGGCGGTGCACTTATTTTGAATCGTGATAACCGGGTCACTACCCCCAACCACATCACTTTCGCACAAATCTTGTAGAATGAACAATTCTTTCTCTTGAAAAAATTGCGCATTTTATAACTATTTTAAATATAGATCATTATACACGACCACAATTTGACTTGCTACTACTACAAGTTTTGAGCATTTTTTTACATTGGAGAAAAGAGAAAATGATTAGATTTAAAGGAAAATCAATACTTTATTTATGAAAATGATATAAAAAATTACTTAATATTCCTTAAGCATGGAAGGAAGAGGATTATTTATTTATTTTTTTGAAAGATGACTAGGAGACTATTGAAGTAAGATTTTGTTCCAAATTCCTTATATTTCAATTTACGAACTGATATAGTTATTCTTTTGCAGTTGCTTTAATGTTCCTGAAACACAGTATAAAGCATTATTTTGTAATATACTAGGAAATAAACAGAGGCAGAATTGAAATTGTTCTTAGCACTATATATTTGTTTAATGTTGTTATAGTGTTATCGAAGTGTTGAAATGTCATTGTTTTATTGTAGCCTCGGGGTGTAGGAATTAGGAAAAAGTAAAAGGACCTTAAGTCTGTTTAGTATTTTCTTAAGCATGTGATTTGAATCAATGACCACTTACTTTTGAATTCTCTGTCTCATTTACTTGAGAACCCAAATATTAATCGTACATAATAAATTTCACGTTGAAATCAAATAAACCGGTGGATGAATGTGGACGCATATAAGATTATTCACGAGAGACTAGTGTAGCCAAATTAAAAAGTCAAGAAAATCAACAGCATATGATAAACCAATTGGCCAAGTTTGGCAGTTGTAGAATTTTAGATTATGTAAAAGGTCATGGACTAGTAAACGAATTTTGTTTTCATTTGATATTTTTATACAAATTTAATTTGACCAAAATACTCAACACGAATTCTTTTTAAATATCTGATTTCATAGAATCTAGTGACCACATAATACTAGGACAAATTAAGTGTAGGCAATTTAGCTCCGGTTTCGTTTTGTTTTTGTCAGGTAAAGAGTGGTGGCTCACCATCAATGATCTACGTATCACCGTCCAATTCATTCGAATCATACGTTTCTTCTATATTTTGGTCTTCCTATGATTTTCTTTTCTTCTATGAGCTAAATTGATTGATAATTTCCCAATTTTAGCAGATCACTTTCCACTGTTCTTTTTACTTGTAAATATATGTCAACTTTTATGGTATTTTTTAAAATATTAAATTGGTTCTCCTAAATATTTTAAAAATCTGATGAGACGGCACCCAATTGCATTTTCAACATACAACTGTCGGGCCTTGTGTTTCATAAATGCATGTTAAGAGAGCACACAAGATGAAGAGGTCTTATGATGAGTATAACCTGGAAATTTGAAATTATATTTTTGAAAAATTCCCCGCACACAAAAGTTATAAATGTGTAATTTTATACAATTGAAGTAAACGGTGAGAAGAAAGGTCTCCACCGGCAGGGGCAGGGTCCAGTGAAGTGTATATAAAGCATGTAATTTCAACAAACAAGTCTTTAGCACAATTTCAAAGCCGGTTTAACTGTTCAACGGGGGCGTTTTATTGACTTCAAAATGCGACAGTATAAGCCCCGGGCAGTTGAGAAATCTTTGCGTTCTAAAAATATCGATATTTGTTGGTACTTTGTGTTGGGAGTTGTCCCACATCATTTGTGGGAAGTGCAAATTGCTAGTTAATAAGTAGTTAGTTAATTTCATTAGTATGAAGTCTTTTGAAAGTGACTCAAAAACAAATATGCCAGAGCAGATAATATCATACTAATGTAAAGTTCAGGCTCGCTCGCGGCCCAACAAGTGGGTATCAGAGCTATGGTTATAACGGTCTATAATAATCTCAGATGAGTTTTCAAATGGGCCTAGGCTCGCTCGCGGCCCAACAAGTGGGTATCAGAGCTATGGTTATAACGGTCCATAACAATCTCAGATGAGTTTTCAAATGGGCCTAGGAAGAGGCAGGTGGGCTAATGCCCGATGTGTGAAGGGGGAGATTGTTGATGAGGTATTTTGGGAGTGACCCAAAAACAAATCCGTACAAATCTAGTTCAGAACGATAATATCATACTAATATGAAGTTCAGGTCGCTCACGGCCCAACAGTTTGTAATAGGAGTAATATGCTAGAGTCGCGGTTTCAAATACCATGTCTTTGAAAACGAAAAAAGGGTAAACAATTTTAGAAAGAGTCTTGAAGTTTTATGCTTCACGAAAGGTATACAGTATAATTTTCTAGTCCTGCTTTCAAAATTCTTTACTATCCTAATGTTGTTTAGCTAAAGTATTAAGATAAGAGATGTTGTTTGCCCACTTTTATTAGTTGTTTATAAATTAAGAAATACATATATATAGAGATTCTAATTTATAAATTATTAATAAGACATCTCAAATAGCCCCCGGTAATGACCTAATAACTACATTTGGGTCCAAGCCGAGGCGGTGTTTAGTGGACAACTAGACACTCACACATGCTTAACACTGAAGTAGCCAATTTTGACACGTTTGGAACTCCCAATTTATTTATATTTATTATCCCAGCTTGCTCTCGTTAGAGCATGTTTAATTGTTGTGCTAAAATAAATGGAGTTATGGTTATCGAGCTAATTATTATATTTATGATTTATCAAATAAATACACATATTCTAGTTTCATTATATTCCAAAAAATGTTAAATTAATCGACATAAAATGAAACACAAGCGAGAAAAAGGCGGGCTTGACTTGACTTTAGATTCACCACAAAGTAGCACGTAGTTCCATTGGGGTGAAGATAGAGAGAAAAGGAAGCCGACAAAAGGATCACAGGGGGCTTCTTTATTTTTCTTTTATGACTTGTTGACGCCACCCCACACGCTCTAGTTTTTTCTTACCACCATTTAGCGTTTTATAAATAACGACATATTACTAAACTAGACTCGTATATTCAATCCATATGCTTCTCCAGTCTCCTTCCTATTTCTTTCCTTGTACACAAGTTGAAGACAGTTCAATCTTAGCTTTTTCTCGTCAACTCTTATCCTACTTCCTCTAAGCTCTAGCCTATCTATCTATATATACTTGTGTTTCTTCATTCTGTATTGGAAGTTTTAATTTTACAATTTCCTAGTTCTACAACAAGAAGAAGAAGAAAAAAAGAAGAGTCATTTGATAAGTTGTACTATTTCTAAAGATCAAGCCTATGGAATATACAAACTTTGTTAATACATCTTTGGATCTTAATGCCAACCCTCTTCATATCTTTGGTGTTCTCCCTGTGGTATGTTCTTCCCTTCACCTATTACTACCTAAATGTGTGTGTGTGTGTGTGTGTGTGTGTCCTTGTAAATTTTGTTGGGTGATTGCTTATTTTTACTTGTTTTGGCTTTCAGAAACAAGAGTCTCAAAGCAGTTTCATTGATTTTGGATTAAACACCAGTTCATTACTTCATGATCAGGTTAGTAATTTACTGTTTTTTCTCAACTAAAGATTTAGACTTTTTAGTTGTTATTAAGTTTCTAAATGGATTAATTTGTGTGTTTCAGACTACTGCCGGGGCTTTAGTTGCGGAATTGAACAGAGTGAATGCAGAGAACAAGAAGCTAACAGAGATGTTAACTGTCATGTGTGAGAATTACAATGCTCTGAGAAGCAACTTGACGGAGTACATGAACAAGAATCCAGAAGTTACTACTACTGATGACAGTACTACCTCATCCAAGAAAAGAAAGACTGCGGAAAGCACCATTAATAACAATAATAACAATAATACTTCAGCTGCTGCAGCTGCTGGAGTTGTGGTTAATAGAAATTCAGCTGACAGCAGCTCAAGTGATGAAGACACTACTTCATTTAAGAAAGCAAGAGAAGAACACATCCAAGCTAAAATCTCTAGGGTTTATACGCGAACCGAGCCTTCTGATACCACAGGACTTCTAGTTAAAGATGGATATCAATGGAGGAAATATGGCCAAAAGGTCACTAGGGATAACCCTTGTCCTAGAGCCTACTTCAAATGCTCTTTTGCTCCTACTTGCCCTGTCAAGAAGAAGGTGACTATCCTTCTTCAAGACAGAACACCATTTAACGTTGTACACAACATTGAAGGATGCTAATTTGTCATGTTACTGTCTTTTTCCAGGTCCAGAGAAGTGTTGAGGATCAATCTATATTAGTGGCAACATATGAGGGGGAGCACAATCATCCACACCCTGCTAAAGTCGAGGCCAACAATTCGGGTTCTAACCGAAGTGCATCGGCTCTAAGTTCAGTTCCAGGCTCAGCCTCTCTCAGTACGTCAAGACCTGTTAATAATACAATTACACTAGACTTGACAAAATCCAACAAGTCAAATGAAGATGCCAACAAATCCTCTGCACGAAAAGTCGAGTCACCAGAATTTCAGCAGTTCTTGATAGATCACATGGCTTCTTCATTAACAAAAGACCCAAGTTTCAAAGCAGCTCTTGCTGCAGCAATCTCAGGACAGATTCTCCGTCAGAATCAGACTGAGAAATGGTGAAGTTAAAGGTCGAGAAGGAAGTTCAAAATGAGAGTCATTTCCAGTATTTCTTTGAACAATTTTAGAAAGATAGATGTGGGCCAACCCATTATTGATGTATATAGCACATGGAGAAAAAGAAACTAGTTGTTTCAAGTCAAAATTGGAGTCTGAATTTTTTTTTCACAGCAACAGAAGGACGAATTAGATTACATTCAGAAGTTTTAAATGACATATCCGCCTGTTTTCCCCACTATCTATTCTCAATTTGTTCACACACAAAATTCTTCTCTGCGTAAATGCTTGAATTACGCTCTCTTTGTCACTTTGTGACACTACGTAGACAGCTTTAAGAACAATCAACGATTAACGCATAAAGAAAGATGCACATAACATGTCTAATCTAAGACGTAGACAGAAAGGAAGAAAATTCTTAGTCTAATTAATCAAATGATGTTAATAATATCTGAGAGTGGTCTTTCCTTGTAGAGCTCCTCCTACTTGGCATAAGAAGACAAGATAGAATAATTCAAGATGAGCCCTGCGTATTCTTATCCACTAGAAGTATGCAATCATGCACACTTAGCTTGAAATACAACAAAGACAGGTACTAGAAGCCTAAAACAGTTTGATACTTCCTCCAGCAAAAGATTTTTTTATTTTTTTATTACGTTCATTAGTTATCGGCACCTTCCCTGCAGCCAACATCCTAAATTGTTAAGAGATTTTAAACCAAAGGCGGGGCACGAAAACAGCTGGATCAAGCTATACACGAGTAAACAAGCTAATTACTTACAATTACTTGAAAGCGCCCCATCATCCTTCATTATACTAATGAATCTACAGTGCAATACACAAAATAATTCATAATCACTTTTTGTACATAAAGCCCCCCCCCCCGCCCCCCCCTCGAAAGAATGCAACTACCTCTGTTATGAGGGTATACTTCGACTCATTAGTTGGGTATCTTGATTTCACTCCGAGGATAGAGTCAAGTCATCTAGAGCTAATGCTAAACTAAGGTCATTTGCATCTTCTGGTAGGTTACCATCAATCCTAGCCGCGTAACTATCCTTTGCATCTACTGCAGCTATACACTCCTGGAACCTAAAGCAACTTGTGAGGTGATCATTTGTAATTCCAGCTACTTGCATGAACGAGTACACAACTGTAGGTCCAACACCTCGGAACCCTCTTCTGACGAGGTCTTTGCTTATCATATCTGCCTTTGATGTCTTAATGGGAACTTGACGGGGATACCGGAATTGACCAACTGTAGGCCTATGGTTTACAAAGACCCATATATACTTGTTGAAAGATCCAAATTCTTTAATTATCTGTAACATTATAACAATGCCAATAATTACAATACGAAAATTTCCTAGAGATTGCAAGCAAATAATGGATTGCTTAGATTAGAAATTGATTGTTAGGGTAAATATTCCTCTGCATCAGTATTATAAAAGTTTGACAGCAATAAATTAACAATTGTTCAATTATCTTCTACTACCATGAGATCAGATCCATGTGACAACTCACAAGGTGTTAACTTAGTTTTACTTCTAGGACAAATCCTGGGAAAACTGATTACAGTAATCGGTTTATAGACTGCAGTGTATGGCAAACAGGTCGAATGTAACTGGATACCAAAAATGTGCTTATACTTTACTTTCTTTCCCCCTTTTTGATTCTCAGTCCATAATCAGCACTACCATATAATTTATAGAAAATAATAACACTGAATTCACCAAACTACTTGACAGGTCAAATTGCATCCCTTTTTACCAGATTTGAATAGCATCAAGTGGCGATAGAGTTAAAGGATCTGCTAGCACTTAATTCTTCTGATCTGTTCCACATGTGGTGCCTTAATCGATTCAAGTGGTTTAAGCAGACAAAAATATTGACTTGGTACGGGACCTTGTGCCATGTAAGTTTGGGCGGGGTATATTTATCACAGTGCTACAGAAAAGAGAAAACAACTAAGACCATGTTTGTTTAAGGGATTGTAATCCACAAAATTTCAGCTTGTTTACTCTAAATTCAAAGAACTATTATCCTGTGGACCAGATTCCAAACATCACTTTGGTTCATTTCCATAGAATCACAATACCTAGTAGGAGACGGTTCTACATATCCCCCCAAAATGATCTAGAAAGTGAAGAAACTTGTTCATGGGATTATTTCAAGGGATTAGATGAGGCAACTTTGCAAACAAACATAACCTAGGCGTACTCAACAGAAGAGTATTCCATACTTTAAGAAAAGACAACATTTATTATGGGAAAAATAGCAACATATATAAAACAATATAAAATAGTATATGTCATAACTGAACAAGAAGTTAGCATATATACCTTGCACGTATGACGTGCATTTTCAACAATTCCACGTAGCTTCACCTCGGATAGAAGAGAGCTGGCTGAGCTTCCTGGTGTTGCAATTTTCTTCTCATTTAATTTGGAGACACTAATAGGGTCAAAATCCTGAAATACTTCTCTGCATATAGATACATGATAGGTGGAATTAGTCACACTGGATCCCGCACAAACAAGCAGCAATAAAATAAAACATCAAAAGCAAATTAAGGCTATTGCATAATTTTACCTAAACAAATGCCTTCGACTGAGAATGACTGGCCAAGTAAGTTCAGCTAGTGCAGTTGATAAGCTGAGTAATTCAAACAGTTTTCTGCGAGAGGTTCAGCAAACATAAGGTGCACTTTATTATTTGATGAAATTTAGTATTGCATGAACTAAAAGGTACATATGAAAGGTAAAAGTATATACAAAACCAAGAGTGAAGGTAATTGGTACATACTTGTCATCGTATACAGGAACTCCCCATTCTTCATCGTGAAAAGCAACATAACAAGGATCTTTAAGAAAGTGAAAACAAATTAGTAAATGTAATCCAAAGATAATGGTGCAAAGTAAATGGAACCTTGATAGCAAACAAAGATATATAATATGTGAAAATATTCCTTATTACAGAGATCAGGTAAGTTTACTAAAACAGAACAAGGGATCAGGAGGGCACATTATTCTCTTGTTTAGTTGTTCCCCATCAAGGCTTCACCTCTTGTCCACTTCTCACCCTATTTTCCTCAATTTTGTCTCTTTTCTCTATAAACTGTAAATATTCTTAACATGCCTATATAATATATGCACATCTAAAATAGGTGTGCATCATGTATGTATACAAGTGTGCATGTGGATGTATAACAAGACACAGTCATTTTGTGGCTAAAACGGTATATGTTTCCCTGAGGGGCCCTCACCGTGCTCATCCTTATATAGAAAATACTCAAATGTTAATTATTGTGATTTATCAATATACAAAAAAAGTAAATAGTATCAAAAAATCTGAAATTAATCCCAATAATGATCTGCCTCAATTACGGACTAATTAGTACTTGCTGTGAAGCCAAACAACATTTTTTAGTTAATAGCAAACTCTAACCGATAAATTTCCATAATCCTGATTGAAATGATAACTATTAATTAAAATAATACAATACAAAGTTACAAACACACTCTTCTAGAATCAAATATTGGTTTCCAAAGCTTATAACACTGTTTCAAACATCTGCTAGGCATTTTAGCATCAGAACCATTTGAAATTATTAATCAACCTAATTTCATTCAAAACTTTCAAACTTGTATGCTGACCCGAAACGTGAGCTTCTTAATTATTTCATAAGCATAGAATAGATTTCTAGCTGAAAATTAAGGTTCAAAGTAAAAATATTTTGAGGCCCTATGTGTATCCCAAGTCCGAACCATGCTTAGAGGATGTTACTTATTCTTCAAGTAGTAATATATCCGTTTAAGTTTATATAAAAGTAAAAAACTCACTGTTTGGGTAATGGACAGAAGAACACAAAGTTAAAACTAACAAAAAAGTAGTAAGTCTGAGCTACTTTATTTACTTTGAGTGCTCCATGTGCAAGCTAAACATAATATATGTCAACTAAAAGTAAATTA
Source organism: Heracleum sosnowskyi (assembly GCA_030848705.1). NCBI lineage: Eukaryota > Viridiplantae > Streptophyta > Magnoliopsida > Apiales > Apiaceae > Heracleum > Heracleum sosnowskyi. The sequence goes on along the minus strand of CM061243.1, from coordinate 19,305,707 downwards.
ACTAAACTTACTCACTAAATTAAAAATAAAAAAAATTACTTTAACTTACATTACACAAAAAAACCTTTAAGTAACAAGTAACATTCTTTAAGCTCACACAAACTTGCTCTTAGAAGGTTTAAAATGTATATAGGCACTGATTAAAACAATATAAGAGCTATAATGATCATGAATTACTCTTTAATTATTTTCTAGTAAAGGCCACTCTTCTATTTTCCATTTCACATGTATGCAAAATGAACAAAAGGTAGGGCGGACCCAGCTTTTATGATTTTAGTTTCTTTTACAAATGATTTGTTTGATTCTTTTGAATAGCATGATTCATTAGATTTTTACTAACATCACTAACATAACGGAGTACAAATTTGTAGCTAGAAATCAAAATAATATTAGAAAGGAAAGAAGTAAATGAACTTGATATATATATATATATATATATATATATATATATATATATACTATATTATTAAAGACGAAACATTAAAAGTTTTGGTCGGTCGGTATTTGGGTCAATTCATGGGCCTATCTATAATCAATTTATTTATAACCAATTACCTTTTTCACTTCAATCACATTACCTGTTTAAATTTTCTAACTAAAATAACTCATATTCTAAAATTAGAACGATAGTTCATAATATCTAGCTCAGATATGTTACTTTTTTTATTTGTCCTTACTAAAATCTCTCTTTTTTCAAAAATATTATATTATAAAAAAGAAATATATAAAAATATTATATTTTTACTAGAAAAAAAAGTATTATAATATATTAAAAGAAGCCGTGCATCACACGGGTTATAAGCTAGTATATATATAGGCAAGTGATCAAATATATATAAAGAGTAATGCTAGGGAACCAACAAAATGTCCCAATACTTGTACAGAATGATGTGGCTGACACATGTCAAGTTTTAATTTGTAGACTCATATGTATGCACGCGGGGTCCCATATTTTTATAAGGAATCTTACCATTAAAGATGAATTTGGGACATGTTTTGGGACATTTTGTTGGGACCTCTAGCATTTTTCATATATAAAATCATAAAACTATATAAAATTGAACGATGGATGGAACTATGGAAGTAGTACGTCTAGATCTAGATGTAGATGTAGAACAGGCAGGAGAATTGTGTATTCTCCTTGATCTAAGGTCAATTATTGTAAGAGCTAAATCCACAGAATTATATTTGTTTGCAAAATCAGAGAGTAATTGGAGTATTCCTCTTCTCATAATTAAAACACCCTTCATAAAATATTTGATGGCTACATACAACTTGAAAAAGGACTATATTTTTGCTACCTACGGTCAGCTTCTCTCTCCAGATTTCTCTTTCGTCAAGTAAACACGCTATTGATGTACCAAATACTTAAACGGGGTAGAAAAATCTCATACTGATCATGCATATAACATCAGCTGAAGGCAAGACCTATTTTTCAAATATTACTCTGAGACTAAACCAACCCGACTTGTGTCAAAGATTCGACAACAATGACTGATAGATGAACTAATATATAATCAAGATAGAAGCTAATTGTGCGATTAAGTGGATGCTTTAGCTCAAAACCAATTAGAGTCAGGTTTAATCCGATAGAAATCCCAAAGTAAAAAATCTCAAGGCACAGCCTTAATTGTAATAAGCTCGCAAATCAGGGCTTGCGTAATAGGATATTTTTGGTACTGCTTTCACGTAATAACTTTCTTCTGAAAATTAAAAATATATGCCTATCAAATTGAACAAATTTGATTTACTTTTCCATGAATTTTAATTTAATTTGTTTTGTGGTACTACGAAGATTAACTAGTGGAGAGCCTGAATAGACTAGTATGCTTTTCCTAGTCCCAAACACTGTATGCGTTTCAAGTTTCTAGTACGTGAAACTCTTCTAGCTAAGCTTGTTAGCAACTCAAATTTAAAAAGGATTCACAGTTTGCTTGTCAGGGTCATATGTATTCAGAATGCACATCAAAAAACTATAAATTGCAGGCCAAACAAGAACAAGCTCAAACACTACCAGAGTTCATATGCACATTGCAATCCTAACCACAAGCTCCAATATACCACATACTATATTTGATACATTAAGACTTCAGTGTAAGTAGACAGAATTCTTCTATGCCAAGAGATGAACTTAAAGAAGCAAATCCACACACACACACACCATATGTAGTATAAAGACATATAAATAAAGCAAATAAATGTGGACGGGAAAGCGACATAGGTCCCATGTGAAGACCGTAAAACAATTCTGTATATGGTGAGTTCTAATCGAATCGAGAACCATAAATACAATTCCAAAAAAATCAACACTAAAACCACAACAAACCTAGCAATTCTAATTAATTTTTTTTCACAGTAACATAGACAAATGGAAGCAATCAAGTGCAAATGAAACGAAAAACACATCGAATCAAAACAAAATGTCGACAAGTGTTAGCTAGAGGCTCACAGTATTAGGAGTAACCCAAGCACACCTTCTCTTAACATCATCACCATCTAGCTGCTCACTGTGATCACTAACAACAACAACCTTATCGATCTCGAAACATAGTGATTAGTCCTAGTCAGCACCGGAGCAATCCGTCTACTAATCCTCCCGGTAGAAGCTCTACTCTGAGTCGAATCGACGAAGCGTCCGACGAACAAGAAGCATTCATAGAAGAATTAGACCTCAACAACTTATGCACTTGTTGCTTCCTCGTAATAGAAGGCATCATCTTGCGCAATGTAGCAAGTATCTTGACTCGGTGGCGACTCACTCAGCTACAATGTCGGTTGCGAATTGTGTTTACGAATAAGTGAGGAAGATAAGGAGAAGGAGCATTGTGAAAATTAGGAGGGTTGAAAATGTGTTGGGGTTGTAATTGGGAGATGATTTGAAACCCTAGAGAGTGTAGAGTTAATTGGAGAATTAGGGCAAATGGTGGTGGTACATAGATGATCAAGTTTAAAGTGTAGTTTGAAGTGGTTGTAGTGTTTTGTGTTACTCTTGATTTTAAGATTGGTTGTTTGTCCTAGTGTGTTTTGTTTATTTGGGTTAGGTGAAATAATAAACAAAAATACAAAATGTATGTGCTGGTGTTCAAATTTAAAATTAGCCCAATAACTTCTTACAAACGTCTTTGTTAAGGGAAATGTTAACCATAGTACTTGAGATTATATTTAAGCATTAAATACTTTTAATTTTTCAGCGTTCAAGTACATTAATATCTTTTAGTTTTTCCTTCGCATAATTAATAAATTTATACAAGCGTGTTGCTTGATTGACTCTAGTTGACTGTTGAAATACTAATACTACTTAAATAATTCATAATCATTAAACTCCAATTTCTGTTTTATTATTTAAAATACGTGTAGTTATGAAAATAACTTAAAAATATGTCTTATTTCTTATAAAAAAAAGTCCCAAAGTAATGTAATCTCGATATCATTAAAACTGAATATTTTGTATATTTATAATAAATTTTACTTTAAAATGAACATATATAAAAAATTTCAATTTTCTAATCAAATTGAATTTATAATTTATAAATCAAGAAAAATTTCAAATATGAATTTTGAAATTATGATTAAGTTCTTTATTAACTTAGAATCAAGATATTACCGGAGTTTGTATTAAATTATATAAAATGAAATTTATTATTATTACACTTTATATTAAAATAATAAATTAAAAGAATAAAATTAGAGACTAGATATGTGGATCAACGTGTCTTTATTGAATGTGTTAACAACATAGAGAATACCAAGAATATACATGTACAGATAACAAGACAATTATTAATGTTTATTAATGATTAAAGCTATGGTTAACATTACCCTTTTTTTAATTCGTATCGCAAATAAAAGATTTAAAAGGATAGTATTAAATTGAGAAAATCCGGATCCAGATAAAACACAATTTGTTCATCTAATATTCAAGTTCAAAAATGGCTTCAACAGATCAGTGGAGTTGTATTTGCATTTTCCAAGCTTAATACAACGTCTTATTTTGTCAAATTGACTGATTATACTTTTCTTTCCTATACTAAAAACTATTTGCATTAATGTTAGCAAGTTTGTAACATTTTTGAAGATCATTAATATGATATTAACTCCTTATATATAATAAGCGTAAGGGAGATCTTATCCAAAATTTTGGTCGGTCACTGTACTACCAAAAGTATACGATCCGTTGGATTATAAAACTATAAATATTCAAATCGATGAGGACCGTCAGATATAATATTAAAAATTATATTTGATTAATAATAGGATAGTATTTAAATACTAAAAGGTGTATTTTGATAATTTAAACCTATTATAAATGGGTTTTCTATATTGAATAGAAATTTTTATGTAAAAATTCGTAATTATCTTTTCTCTTTATTTTATGGATAGTTCCAGTTAGATAATAATTATTAAACCATCATTAAATTAAAGATAATTTTGTAAGCTTCGCGTGGGCTGTAAAATCGTTAAAATCTGTTGTCTAAAACTCAAGATAGAGTCCAAGAGCCAAACAGTAAAGTTATTATCTAAATTTTAATAAATATTTTTTTATTATTGTAGCACCAATTTAATTTTTTTTTTCTTAATTCTTTTAAATTTATAAATTCTTTGTTTATTTCAATAAAATATTAAAATCAATTTAAGAAAAAATTAAAATCGATCTGGTCCGTGTACGATCAGTATACGACCAAATTAATAATTATAGTTAGATCTTAAATAGATCGATGAGAATTGTTAGATCTAATATTAAAAAGTGTATCTGATTAATAATAGAATTATATTTAAATACTAAAAAGTGTATTTTGATAATTTAAAAATTTTCTATGTAAAAATTCTTAAATATCTTTTCTCTTGAATTTATGTATAGTTCCAGTTAGATAATAATTGTTAAACCAAATATCAAGATAACAATTCATATCGATTACAATGATACCCTACGTTATAACTTAGGAGAACTCCTGTACATGAATAAATTTAAACACTTTTTTTTCTGAAGTAACATGACAATTCGATTAATCCAAATTATAATTATATTATTTTACATATAACAAACGGATAATATCAAAATATTATTAAAATGTTGAGGGTTTCATATTCATAAACGATAATTTTGAATATAATACTTATATTAAAATGTGTATTTGATTAAATGTAGAATTATATTTAAATACTAAGAAGTGTGCTTTGATAATTTAAACCAATTATAAATTGGTTTTCTATATTGAATTGAATTCTTTGTGTAAAACTTCTTAACCATCTTTTCTTTTCTGTTTATTTTATGGGTAGGTCAACTGGTCAAGTTAGATAATAATTATTAAACCATCATTAAATTAAAGATAATTTCGTTAGTTTCGCATGAGTTGTAAATTCGTCAAAATTCAATTTCTAAAACTCAGGATAGAACCCAAATATTAAAGTGAGTATCTAAATTTTAATAAATATTTTTTTTATTATTGTAGCACCGATTTATTTATTTTTCCACTAATTCTTTTAAATATAGCAATTTTATGTTTCTTTCAATGAAGTATCAAAATTAATTAAGAACAAATTCAAATCGATAAAGAATATAATAATATGAGAATAAAATTTTATATAATCATAACATAATTTTTATTCTATTTAATAATTTTTAAGTAATAATGTATTTTAAAATTTTATTTACACCGTAAATAAAACCGAAACATTAAAAGTAAAAGCAGTTAGTAATATACTTATATCAGTATATACTTGATATCCTTATTATATTAAATCATTATATATAATAATCATAATAGGGATCTTATCCCAAATTTTGGTAGTAGACAACCAAATTAATAAGGACCATTAGATCTTAACTACATAAATGAAAATTGTTAGATCAAATATTAAAAAAGTTTATTTTATTAATAATAGGATTATATTTAAATTCTAAAAGGTGTATTTTGATAATTTAAACCAAATATACCAAATATAAATAAGTTTTTTATATTGAATAGAATTCTCCATGTAAAAAATTCGTGACTTTCTTTTCTCTTCCATGGACAATTCCACCTAGATAAAAATTGTTAAACCATCTTTTAATTAAAGATAATTTAGTTATCTTCATGTGGGGTGTAAAATCGTCAAAATCTGATTTTAAAAACACAAGATAAATCTCAAATTAATAAAGTGAATATTTAAATTCTAATAATAATTATTATGTCATCATTATTTTAACACCAATTTAATTACTTTTTTCTAACTATTTTAAATTTAGAAATCTATGTTCAAAAATTAAAATCAATCTAAGAAAAATTCAAATCAACAAAGAATATAATAATACGAGGATAAAATTTTATAAAATTGTGCATATTTTTAATCCTATTTTATTAAGTTTTATATCATAACTAATCAAATATTATTTATTATTAAATAATAAATTATACGTAAATGGTGATTTTGTTTTATAAGAACTCAGAGAGACCTAATTTCATTGTTAGCAGAACTATATTCATATTAAAAAAAACCTTATTTTGAAATTTTAGACTCAGCTAGACTCAGCTACAGAAGATGTCAAACTTTTTAAACCTATATACATTGTAAATTATTAAATTCGAAAATTTAAAAGTTTGCTAATCAATTAGTATAGTACTTTTCTGAAAAATCGTACTTTACAAAAAATATTATCAAATAACATATGTGTGCAAGAAAAAATGAAAAAATTCTTATTTTTCAAAAAAACCTATAAATTTTAATACGTTGTTGGTAGATTCAAACCTTTTAACTTATAAGGAAGATTTCATTATTTAGTCTTTAATATAATAACATAGATATTTACCGGATATACTATAAAAAAATGAAATTTATACATTTTGATCACGGTGTACTACTTTAAAAGAAGAACTATTACAAAAAAAATTATATTTTAATTGATAATTTATTTTCTCAAAAGTTCAAAGTTCCCGCATCATTAACATATTACAAAAAAAAGTATATTATATTTTAGCAATAAATATTTAAAAAATTATAAATATTAAGAAAAATTAATGATGTTATCATGTTAGTTTGGTCCTAAATACCGCCAAAATATTCTCAACCGTTTGATCCAATACTTTTAAAAATACATGATCAAGATTATATCATATAAAAAGAAGTTATTATCTAAAAATGATATAAGTTAAAAGATATTATATTAGGATTGGATTTTCTAAAAAGTCAAAACATAAAAATAGTTGTAATTAAATAAGGAAACTCATTTAATACCAAAATAATAAAAATCGTTTAATGTCAAATAGATAGGTGAAAACCGTTAGATTTAACATTAAAAACTGTATTTGGTTAATAAATGGTATTCTAATAATCTAAACTACATATAAGTAGATTTCCTAAATCGAATAGAATTCTCAACATTAAATTTCGTCACTTTATTCTCTTTTTAGTTTTAGAATAGTTTATAATTGAAAAAGAACTATTAAACCACAACTAAATTAAAAATTATTTTGTGAATTTCATGTGGACTATAAAATTGGAAAAATCTAATTTTTATAACTCAATATAATCAAATATTAAATTGAGCGTGTAAAATATAATAAATATCAAATTTTTAACTATAATTTTTTGGCTAAATCTTTTTAACAATAATTTAATCATGTAAACTAATAACTTTTAAATATTAAAATATTCATAAATAATTATAATTGTAAATATTAAAAAACAAATCGTGTGTTGCATGGGTAATAAAAAAATAATTATAAACAAAATAATTATAAATAAAATTTAAGTAACCGTGCATCGCACGGCTATAAGCTAGTATTTATATCTTTAATAAATAATTTTGTGTCATATATGATAAATTTAGGATATTTTTTGGGGTACATAGCATTTTCCATACTTAATATTTTATTAAATTAATAATGATGATTATGTATATTTCATTTACAGTGGAGGTTAGAGTTTCAATATTTATTTATATATATATAATTTTATATTATTAATTATCTAATCAAAGGGACTTCATTTGATTAGATTTACATATTGGTTATTTTTATATTAGGTAAAGAATTTTATAATTAATATTTTGAAACTAATTTTGTTCATTTTTTTTGTTGATTTCAACTAAAGGATCATAAGATACTTTACTGAGTTTTGGACGGTTAAAAGCAAAAGATAGGGGATCGAATGAAGATCTCGGTACAAGTTTATTTAGATTCCGTTTGGCATTGTTGTTGCAGACAGCAACACAGTTTTTTTTTCTGAAAAACAGTTAAAAAAGTGTTTGGTAAAATTTAAAAACTGATTTTCTGAAAAGTGATTTTGACTGAAAATCTGTTTTTAGAGAAAACAGGTCCCCATACTTTTGAAAAAAACTGTTTTTGAGCTTTTGCGGGAAGCAGCTACTGGTTTCAACATCAAAACTCACCAAAAACATTAATTTTTTATATTATACACCAAAACATGCACATATCAAAAATATTACCAAACAGTTATTTGATTTTCACAACAGCACCTATTTTAATAGTACAACAATTTTTAACAGCAATCTCAAACAGAACCTTAGCTACAAGTAGTGATGGCAATACGGACTCACTTTAGTTATCATAAGATATTAGTCTTTATTTTTAGTCTTTTTGTAAACGATGTAGGACACTGTTTCCTCCTTGATTTTTTTTTTCATAGGGTTTTATTCTTATGGGATTTTAACTAGGTCTATTTTTGATGGGTTATCTTTTCGGACATTAAAAACGATATTGTCTAAACGTCCCGAGGGAGTACTAGTTGATATATTTTTTTAAATGAAGAAAACTTTGTTCGTCCGTACATTGTATCTTAGATACTATTTATCAATGAAAATAATTTTCTCTCGTAAAAAAAAAAAGAAAAAAAAAACACACTAGACCTTGGTGCGAATTACCTGAAAATACCTGATTATTACGCAGATATAAATCAATAGTATTTCATAGAAAGTACAAGTTCATTATGTAAAAAACCTATGTAATGGTTAAGATTAATTTTTGTAAAAAAATATTGCATCATATAAAGTATCCAACTACTGATAAATTTTTTGTAATCAATACTGTTTCTTGTATATTATCGACATTTAAAACCAAAATAAAATTAAAATTAACTCATAATGTTTTTTACATTTGATTTAAAATAAATGAATACAGGTAGTTGTGAGTTGTTTTCCACAACTGGTTAAACAATGATAACACAAGCTTTTCAAACTCAACTAGTGACAATGGACCCTCCCAAATTGAAGCCCTACCCAGATCCATGTGACTAGCAGCAGCACAGGCAACAATGTCAGAGATCCACCACCCATCAATGACGGAGATGCAGCGGAGGCTTCAGAGGAGCTCTTGGTGGTAGAGTTTTTGGCTGCTGATGGAAGAGGATGAACAACAACAGTGACTTTCATTCCATTAAAACAGCCACCAGTTCCACAAATGAAGAAGTAACGCTTCGCCTTCGTAAGGAGAATGAAATCTTTACCACTGCTCCAGTTTCCAGTTGCTCCTTCTATCGTGCAATTATCGTAGCCTGTTTGGTTCACCTCAAACACATTGTACTGATTTTTCTGGTACCTGAATGCTGAAACAAGTAATGTTTTAGTACCAGACAGAAAAAGAATGTAAACATTATGTATAAGGAGACATACAGATGAAGTCGCCGACAAGAAATGTGTGGTTATTGGCCCATAAAGTGTAGTTAATTCCGGGGTTCCATCCGCGATTAGCGCCAACAATGTGGTCTGTGGCGGAGACGGCAGCAACGAGGATGAAGAAAAACAAGGAGACAGTTGTTGCTGATGATGAGCAGGCCATGTTGTGAATATTGGTATCACTACTGACTGCTATATATTCTATCACATAGAAACTGGATTACGATGATGGTTATAAGTATTAACTATAATAAACCCTAATAATAGTGGCAGTAGGTAGGCCAGAAGCACAGAGGCACAGCACAACGGATCTATTCCATGAAATGAAGTTTGAATGGTGTTATTAACTTGTTGGCACTTCTATCTTTACAGCTCACTTGTTAGCCCTACCAGATAATGTTAAAGGCTGTCCATGACCAAGCTATGGATAAAAATTAGTATTCTTTTTACAGAAGGTTTGTTTCTTTAAATTTGGAAAGCTTACCTACAAAACATTGTTTATACTTTTCATTAAGGATTGTTGTGTTATCAAGGGGTTTAGTTACTGTGTAATAAAGTACTCGACAAATGTACTTAAATTAAGCAATGCTGTTGGATTTGCATTATATTATTCAGAAGTTGAGATTTCCAAAAATTTTGATTTTAAATTATTTGTGTTTAACAATTGGGTCATGCCGGGCCGGGTTTCCTTTAAAATATGAGGCCCATTTTAGGCATTCGGGTCGGGCTGGATCGGGCCGGACCGAGCTTTTATCCGGACTTTTTTTTAAAATTTATTTATAATTTTTTTTTTGCAAAGTTAATATATTAAAATACAGAAAAAACAAAGTTTTCCAAAAAAAAGATCCTAAAATAGCTACACCCCTGAACTATTGAAATTCAGAAAACATAACAAGAAACACCACGATACATACTATTAAAATACTATTAGTATAATGTTTTATCATAAAACATGAGTGCAACTCAAGAACATTCTACCCATAATATGTGTTATTAACTTAACCTGACCGTGAACCATACAAATCTCCTCGTACATGACCATTTCAAGAAGTATATACACTACACTCAATAAATTTTCTGGAAAAAAAGGTTTGTCTTGCACATTGTTGATTCTTCTTAACCTCATTATTCTTTGTATTCCTTCTATTACTAAGTTTAATATTCTTGAAATTTATTTAAAATATTATAAATTTTCAAATTTTATCTATTAAAAATCAGGTTTTTATTCGGATCTCTCAAAAAGCTCAGACTTTTATCCGGGCTTTGTAAAAACCCGAGCTTTTAACCGGGCTTGACGGAAAATAGTAGGCCCGTTTAAGGCACTCGGGCCAGGCCGAACCGGGTTGGGCTTTTCAGGTTTTTTTCCGGATCCAGATTTCGGGTTTCAGGCTTTTTGAACATCCTTAGGTATGCTACAAGCTAAACCATCTGCCTTGTAGTAATCGATAGGTTACATAATATATACAGTAACCCATATTTGCCATACGACAGGAATTTGTGAAAACAAATGAAAACCTATGACCTTAATTTCTTGAGTTAATAATGGACATGGCTAGAGAGTAATTTTACTTTTGACCTCATAATTGATTAGATGCCACTTTCTTATAATAAAAATGTGATTGAATTATTGAAATGATAAATTATGGCGTAGAGAATGAAAATGTGTTTGATTAATATATAGTGAACATGTATACAGAAACTAGATACTACACAAATAATATAAACAATGTAACTGAAAGTTATACAAAAGTTATGGAAGGAGATAACACAGAATCAGATACAAAATCAGATACAGACGGAGAAGGAAGGATTACATCAGAATTTGCATGAAATTGAAGAGACAGAGATATTTAAATGATATGGGATGGAAAATGGAGTAAAGAACGAGTAGGGGACAGAAATCGATGATGAACTAAGGAACGAGAATGATGAGCAAGAATGTGTTTGAATGATGCCAGATACAACTCTGGGGATGAAGTAATGTGTGCAAGGATGAAATTGAAGAGCTTGGCAAATGACTGCAAGTGTATGAAAGACACAGTAACATTACAAGTCATCAAAACCGAATGATGAATTATTTTATAAGGATGAAGTTTGCTAGTTACTAAAATTAAGAGTTGAAAACCAAACAATGAAACCGCAAACAGAGGCAAATCACAGAAACTAAGAATTGAGACCAAACGATGGAACTGCAAATAGATGTTTAACAATGATGACAATGTAACTTTCGGTATCCAGAGAGAAATATATATTTCAGTACCAATTTATTTTGGTTATGAAGACAGTTGACGACAACAGAATATCATACTATCATAGCGTATTGCTAAGGTCACGAATGGTATATACTATATTCGTATGGTATGGTACTTAGATCGACAATGTACTTAGAAACCAGAAAGCATAAAAAAAATTATCCCTCCCTCAAAATCTTCACCCTTCGTGCATTACTACACTCTTCCATTAATTCTGCACTCTGTTCTTCAACCTCTGATCAGTCTTTGATCTGCCATTTGAAACCCCAAGGCCTAAACTCTATTTCAGTCAAAAATTGAGGCTAAATCCAATTAAAGAAACTACATTCTTGATTCTGCTTAATCAAAATAAATCACATTCAACCAATTATTTTGCAAAACCAGAATTGAGAAAGAGTTGGGGAATCAGGGATTAAGCAAGTTACCTCTTTGCTACCATACCACATGTAAAAAGTTCACTTTCAGGAGGTCCATAAAGACCTTAGAAAAATTGACAACATAGTCACAAGTTGCGAATGGCCAATGTTGACAATTACAAGGAGATGAAGAAGACAATATTTATTTTCACGTAGCAGGGAAGTAAATGAAATAGAGAGTTCTTTTAACGGCTTTTGATTTGGGAGTACCAAGTAGCGAGCATGTGACAAAGAGATTTGGGGAATATGGCCTTTTAAACCAAAATTAATGCTGCATCGAATCAAAATAAATAAATTAGCCATTTCGGCAATTTTGCATGAATCTCTCAATTTTTGAAAGCTATTTTGGTTAATCTGCAAATTGATAACATTACTAAAATAATGTGTGAGTGTGCTCTCTGTGTATAGAATTTTATAAGAGAACATAATGTTAGAGGCTTAAGGCTGATGGCTACTGGGCCGATCGAAGCAGCCCATTTCCCATAACCTGTATGAAGAGGCCCAACAACTTTATAACGACCGAAGAGTCCGCTTCCCATTCTTGATGGATTGGGCCGATCCACAATGGGTAGAACAGGTCGTGGGAAGACCCCGAGTTCCACGTCCGGAACGTGGGGGATCGGAACGAACTGGTAAAAGAGAAAGATCAGGTCTATTCTACAGTCATACACAATTCACAATACACACATATTCTCTGTACGTTCAATTTACCTATTTTTGGACTACCAATTACTGATTCTCACACCGGAGGTGAATCGGGGGCTCCAACCCTCGCATTCTTCTTCTACGCAGGTCTGACCGGACGTCGTGGACGAAACTGGTTCCAACAACTACATTTCTATATTCAACATGGTCTACCTTGCTATATACTTCCCAATTAATTCCAAGTACCACCACCTTTAAATTTTGTAAAAATTCTGATAGTAAACTATTAGCAGTGTGTTCTATCTGATGAATCTGCGAATGCTCAATTTTGATTAGGTATAGATTTACTATCCTAAAAGAAGAATGTCTACCTTGCTATATACTTCCCAATTAATTCCAAGTACCACCACCTTTAAATTTTGTAAAAATTCTGATAGTAAACTATTAGCAGTGTGTTCTATCTGATGAATCTGCGAATGCTCAATTTTGATTAGGTATAGATTTACTATCCTAAAAGAAGAATCTGTTCACAATATATATCAATATATATATATATATATATATATATATATATATATATATATATATATATATATGAGCTCCTAAGAATAAGTAACAGCATACCTCTCATCAGCAGCTGAATTTAGAATTAAGCACCAGGCCCCTCTACCGAAATCAACCCGCTTAGATTTATACAAACTGCTGCCTTATTGCGAACAGGTTACAGTGTTCTAATTACTATAAATCTTTTGTGCAGTGTGTTGTATTTCGACTGTCGAGTAAATGTAGTCTACAGCTTGCTGCAGATAGGTTCAGATTTCAAGTAAATTAATCTTTCGTGCAGTTCTCCTTCTTTCTTGACTGCTTTCTCAATCTGCTATGACCCACTTGGGTAGGTTTTTTGACGTGTCTTTCACTTTTCATTTTCCTCTGTCCTACTTGGTGACTACTACTATGTCCTGGTAGCTTCAGGAGATTCTTGAGTTTGGGATCATCTCTGATTCCATTAAATGTCATTTCAGTATAGAACTGCCTAGCTTTGCCCAAAAATCCGAACCTTGTCAAACCTTCTATCAATATGCTATAATGTGTAGAATCAGGTACTACCTTGTACTGCGTCATTTCCACCCATATCTTCAATGCAGACTCTGGGTGCTCCTTTTTGAAGAACTTGGCAAGAATTGTAAGGAAGGTTGCACTTGTTGGACCAAGACAAGCTTTGCTCATATGGTTAAGAACCTCGAGAGTTCCTTCTAAACTTGTACCATCAAGGAACGCGTGATAGGTTTCGATGGACGGGCTTACCTTCTCTGCAACCATTCTAGCCAACACCTTTCTTGCTTCTTCCAGCTTTGTTGCTTCACATAGAGGACATATCATTGAGTTGTAAGTCGTAGAATCAGGTCGCAAACCCAGCTCCTTCATTTTCTCCACAATTTTATAAGCTTCATTTAAGCAATTTTCAGAAGTCAATACGTATATTAAAGAATTATAAACCTCAATCCCTGGAACCCAATCCCTTTTCTTCATCTCATCATACAGCCTGAGTGAGTCAAATAGATTTCCCATCTTTGAAAAGCAAGAAATCATGCAAGTGTAAGAAGTCTCATTGGGCAATATGCAGCATTTGGACATTTCTCTCCAAACTCGCTTCGCTTCAAAAACATCAAGGGATATATTACACCAACCATTAAGAATTATGTTAAAGCCATCAACCTCCAACGGAAAGAGCTTTTTATTCAGGAGCATAAACTCTTCAGCCTCTTCAATATTCCCATTTTTACAAAGATAATACAAAAGAGTATAAAGTGCTTCCATGTCAGGAGTCAATCGAAACTTTTCCATTAACTTAAATGCTTCAATGGCCTTGACTGGTTCATTTGCAGCTGCATATCTATTACAAAACAATACGTAAACTAATGAAATGACAAATAGATTACAAATCCTAGCATAAAGTTGAAATTAAAGAATCATAATAAACCTAACGAGTACTTCCTCTGATTCATGCTAATTCCAAAAATTTCTTTTGCTAATTTTTTGTAATCATATTCAAGACTTTTAAGTATTCTAGTCACTTTTCATCGGAGAATTAACTTTGAATTATTGAAAAGCTGGCGAGATACCTATCGATCATGATCAGCATTGCTTTTCTAGTATCCAACGAAGACCGATGCATATCGCGAATCACACACCAAGCAATATTAAACTTCTTATGATTACCCAATACCCATACAATCAAGCTCCAATTTTTCCCACCATTGCATTTCCATTTCTCACCCCATTTGAACAGCAAACTCGATATCTTCCAATCCTCTCTAAATTCCCAAATCACCGAATAAACCAAACTCTCATTCGGCTCGACACCCGAATCATCAAGTAAAGTAATAGCTTCTTCTTCTTCAGAAGGTAAGCCAATGAACTGTTTCATCAAATCACACAACTTATTAACATCAGACTGATGACACGCACGGTCCTCATTTACAATGTGAGTAAAATTGGTTACTTCATAAACACTGAGACTTTTTAATACTTGGCGTGTACCAGAATGAATAGTTGTAGTAAAAGAACGAGAATGTAGTAAAGGTGTTTGATGAAATGCCTGAATGAAAAAGTTGCTTAAACGCGAAATATTTTGGACTTTTATTGGGGTTAAGACATGGGAGAGAAAGAGGTGTGACTGGGTTCTTTGAAGCCTCCGTACAATGTTAGCCGTTGCCATCAACTTCTGCTTAATTTCTTCCGACTACAGTATCATTGCCTGCCCAAGGCTATTAAATCGGTTATTTATGAAAAAAAACTAGATTTATTGCACGTGACGATTAATATGTTATTTTATTTTAGTGTTTTTATAAATTTATTTATTTATTAATATTTTTGTGTATTTTAATAAAAATATAAATTCATTAAGTTAATAATATGTTTTTTCATATGTATATATTATTTCGGTTTATGTTGTAATTCTTAAAATGATAAAAATTATGAATTTTTTATATATACAAATTCACTAAAAGAATGATTATTTATATGTTTATTCATTCTTTTTATAAATTCAATGTTAATAAATTTTAGTGTAAATATTTAAAATATTAAAATTATACTACTTCTATTATTATTTACTTTTATAGAAATATTACTTTTTCTCCAAAGTAGAACATTATTAATAACTCTAATTACTCTAATTGTGTAATTGTTTTATAGTAGAGAGTTTTTAGCTATGTAGGACCCGTTTTATTTTATAAATTCAATTTTAATAAATTTTAGTGTAAATATTTAAAATATTAAAATTATACTACTTCTATTATTATTTACTTTTATAAAAATATTACTTTTTCTCCCATTATTAATAACTCTAATTACTCTAATTGTGTAATTATTTTATAGTACAGAGTTTTTAGCTTATAGTAGAGAGTTTTTAGCTATGTAGGACCCGTTTTATAGTAGAGAATTTTTAGCTATGTAGGACCCGCTGACGACCAAACCAAACCATACCATTTAAGTGTTTTACACTAATTATATATAAAGATATAACTAGCTTAAAACCCGTGCGATGCACGGATTGTTATTAATAATTATTATTTTTATTATTTATGTTTTAATATTCTATTAATTTTCATTTTCTAAAAAAAATAAGTAGACGTGTTAAATTTTTTTAAATAATTAAAAGTATTAAAATATATTTTAAAATAAATTAATAATTGTTTGCCCGTGATATTTTTGGAAAAGGAGGGGTTTTAGTAAGGAAAAATAGAAAAAGTAACATGTTTTAGCTGAAAAGGTAAGAGCCCGTAATTAAAAATATTTAAATAGATTTCAAAATGAATAGGTAAGGATTTGTCCGAGATATTTTTGAAAAATGAAGGTTTTAGTAAGGAAAAAATAGAAATAGTAACACGTTTTAGTTGAAAAAGGTAATTGCCCGTGATTTTTTTTAGAAAAAGAGAGGATTTTGTTAAAAAATTAGAAAAGGCAATGTATTTTAGCTAAAAAGGTAGTTGGTTATAAAACTGTTATTATTTTATAATATTTTTTTAGAAAATGAAAAAAATAGAAAAATTAACACGTTTCAGCTAAAAAAGTGTTCATAGTTAAAAATATTAAAATAGGTTTTAAAATAAATAATTAAGAGTTTGCCCGTGATATTTTTGGAAAATGAGGGGTTTTATTGAGGAAAAATAGAAAGAGTAACATGCTTTGTTAAAAAAGATAATCGTCCGTATGTTTTTAGAAAAATAGATGATTTTGTTAGAAAAAAAATAAAAAAAAAGTAATGTATTTTAGCTGAAAAGGTAATTGGTTATAAATAATGTTATTATTTAGTGATAGTTTTTAAAAAAAAATAAGTAAGGGTAATTAAGTAAAATCACTAAGTACCGATCGTCCGTCCGTCCGACTACCAAATTTTTAATGTTTCGTCTTTAATAATATAACTTAAAACCTGTGCGATACACAGATTGTTTTTAATAATTGTTAATTTTATTATTTATATTTTATTAATTGCATTTATTAAAAAAAATTAGGCACACATTTTTAAATAATTAAAATTATTAAAATGGATTTTAAAATAAATAAGTAACGGTTTGCCCGTGATATTTTGGAAAAAGAGGGGTTTTAGTAAGAAAAATAGAAAGTAACATGTTTTCGTTGAATTTTAAAATATAAAAGTAACGATTTGTCCGTGATATTTTTGAAAAAAGAGGAGTTTTAATAAGAGAAATAGAAAATATGACATGTTTTAGTGTTTTTTTTTGTCAATTAAAAGTATGAAAATAGATTTTAAAGTAAATAAATATGGATTTGTCCGTGATATATTTGGAAAATGAAGGATTTTAGCAAATAAAATTGAAAATATAACATGTTTTAGCTAAAAAAGGTAATTGCCCATGATTTTTCTAGAAAAAGAGGGGAAAGATAATTGTCAATTAAAAGTATTAAAATAGATTTTAAAATAAATATGTAAGGGTTTGCTCGTGATATATTTGAAAAATGAGGGATTTTAGCAAGTGAAATAGAAAAAGTAACATGTTTTAGCTGAAAAGGAAATTTCCCGTGATTTTTTGCAAAAAAAAAGGTAATGTATTTTAACTGAAAGGGTAACTGATTATAATAATTTTTATAATAATTAAATAAGGTAAGTACCGTATCAAAAAAATAGGTACTAAAACTTTCAATGTTTCGTCTTTAATAATATAGTATAGATATAGATAGAGAGATAGATTTATAATATTAGTATTTTATGCTACTTAATGGAATAGCCCGTGATATTTTTGAGGTTTTAGTTAGGAGAAATATTAGTTAGAAAATTTAAAAAAGAATATACGTTTTGGAAAAAAAGCTAATCGGTTAGTAATTAATAATTATAATAATATTATTTTATTTTATTAAATAGCACTGTTCGTGATATTTTTGGAAAATGAGATGTTTTATTTAGGAAAAATAAAAAAGTAGAAATTTTAGTTAGAAAATATAAAAAAGAATATACACTTTGGCTAAAAATGGAAATGAGTTAGTTATTAGCAATTATAACCTTATTATGTTATTTTATTAAATGAAACTGCCTGCGATATTTTTGGAAAATGAGATGTTTTAGTTAGAAAAAATAGAAAAGATATTCTATATAATAATTTTAATATTTTATCTAACGGTTCTAATCGATTTGATCAGAAATATCTAACGGCTATGAATGGAGTGACCAGACTACAAAAACTTTCATAACCAGACTACAAAACTTTCAATGTTTCGTCTTTAATATAATAGTATATATAGATGTGGACAATTACCATTTTTTTCAGTTAAGTCACGGCGCCCCAAAATTTATTTTAATTTTTTTGGACATTTGATAAAGATACCTTTTTAAAATTCTATTTAGAAAGAACATCTAACTTTTTTGGGAAGAAATTTAATTTCGAAAAAAATTAACATTTGGGTGTGACATTTGATGAATGCATATCACTGTGAGTTTTTTTATGTGATACTCCATCCGTTTCATTTTACATATTTATTTTATTTTTTAATAATTAAATTTGTTAATTATAGAGACATTTTTGTAAACATCTAATAACGACCCTATGATTCTGTAACACGTGTTGTTAGTTACTTGACCCGTTTGAGGATTCCTTTATCTTCAAAGGTTCATTTTTGTACTTAGCAATGTAACCTTAGTTGTGTAATCTCAAATAAATCACTAGATGTATCTTCGAAGAAGATTCATGAATCGTGTCTCATATTATATTGAAAACAAGTTGAAGAATAAAGATGTTGCAGAAATGAAGGTGAAATTGTCTAAGTCGTATTTTGAGAAATGCAGGATAATCTGGTTCGAAAACTCATCAATTCGAGAAGTGCTACATTGAAGATCCGAGAAGTAAAATACACTATTCGATATGTCAAAAATATCTTACTTGCTCGAGATCTCAAACATTCAAGAAGTAAAGTGTATCATTCGAGATGTCAAGAAGATACAATATTCGATATGTCAAGGTCTCGTGCGTCAATACACTTACTCGATATCTCGGGGATTTCAGAAGTAAGAAAACTTATTCGAGAAGTTCAGTTCGATAACTCATAAAGACTCAATCGAAAACTCAGAGAAGTCTGAAAGTTCAAATACAATTCTCGATTCAAGTTCTTAGTGAATTCTCGAATGTAACAATGTCGAAATTCAAAGAAGATTTTCAGGACAGAAAATCTACACAAACAAAGACACATGGAGTTGTCTAAATCAATGCAGAGTGCACATGAAAAGCCTACACAAATATTATTAAAAATTGAGAGTTTCATATATATATATATATATATATATATATATATATATATATATATTAATGACAATTTTAAATATAATACTTATATAAAATAAGGATAATAAGGTTAATCTCAGCATAATTTCCCCAAAATCACAACTTATTATATAAAATGATAATATGTAAAATGGTTAGCTAAAATATGTAAAATGTAAAATTTTACAATGAGCATCTCTAATGGTAATATGTAAAATGGTTAGCTAAAATATGATAAAATAAGAATAATGTAAAATTTTAGTTGGGTGTGATCATTACTCTAATGGTGTTGTGTATAATTATGCTAATGTAAATTATACGGTTTTGTTGCTTCGACAAATATAGCCAACCAAATATGATTATCTATATTTATTGCTAAGGGGTTGCATGGTTGGAGTATTAATTTTTTTACATATTCTCCAAATATTGACACATAGATGCCATGTAGATTGATTTAGCCAAGGGGTTTGTACCATTGGAGATGCTTTAATACATGTAATCAAATAAATCTAAATATTTATTGTTAAATATTTACTTATCATATATTTTGATTTGTTTATAAATTAGGAAAGTGAGTAATCAAATAGTTAATCTAATACACGTAAATAATTAATTACTACCTCAGGAGTCAGGATCTTTAATTTTTTATTCTCATACTCATAACATAATAACAAAAATTTAAGTTTCGAACCAGCTCAATAACATATTAATATTACATATTTCAAAAATTAACAAAGAATTTAAAATTTGAATAATACAAATTTGAATAAATATACATAAAATATATGTATTTTGCACAAGGTAAACGCAACATGACCATAATTTATCGAAACATATTTCCTAAAATATTTTATCCATAATTTTGGTCGTCACGCTACCATAAGGAAAAATCATTACAATTTAAAATAAATATATGAGAATCGTAATATGTTCGAATTCCATCAACAACATATCAAATATAAAAATTAATATTTTAACCTCTAAATATATTTAAAAAAATTCAGAGTTTTGGTCATCAAGGAACGATGGTACTACAAAAAAGTAATAATCATTAGATCTTAAAATAAATAGATGAAAAACGTTGAATATATTGTCCAGTAATATTTTATATTTTAATATATAAATTATTTTTTCAAAAAATAAAGGTTCAAAATTGTCCAACAATATATTAAAAAAATTGTATTTTAAAATTTTAAATATTAATTAAAATTAAAACAAATATGGATATTAAGAATAAAATTATAAATTGATATAATAAAAAATATTAAAAAAATATCCGTGGATTGCATGGGTAATAAATCAATACTATTATATAAAGGAGAAGACGGGGGCGGTGAGGTGGCGCTCTCAGATCGCTTCGTTCTATTTTTCTAATTTTCTCAATTTTTTGAATTAATAATAATAAAAATTCGAAAAAATCTCAATTACCTTTTAAATGCTTACTAATAGAGGAAACATATAATATTTTTGCATTTAAAATCCCTACTAATAGAGAAAGTAAATATACAATAGATCTTTACTAATGAGAAACTAAATATCACTAATGGAAGAAACTAAATATTCAATTATAATATTCTTGCCTTCAAAATATCTAAATTACCAAAGCAGTGTATTACCTTACATTATTTTGAACTTTCCTCTATTATTATCTAAATATTCTCATAATATTTTTTTAATGAAATTACTATCTTAACATACTGCTCTCCTAAACTTTCTTTTTTATGTAATATAATAGAAAATACAGGAGCGTTTTGGTAAATAAGAAGTTAATAAATTAGATCGGTATTGCATAAGAAATTAAGTAATTAATACAGAAAACTAGAAAAAAATTCAATTACCTTCTAAATACTTAATAATGCAGAAAACTAAATATACAATTTCAATATTCTTGCATTTAAAATCTCTACTAATAGAGGAAAGTAAATATAATAGTCTTGCATTTAAAATCTCTACTAATGAAGAAAGTAAATATACAATAGATCTTTACTAATGGAGGAAACTAAATATTACAAATGGAGGAAACTAAATATTCAATTATAATATTCTTGCCTTCAAATATTTAAATTAAAAAAAAGTGTATTACTTTACATTATTTTGAACTTTCCTTTATTATTATCTAGATATTCTCATAATATTTATTTTTAAATGAAATTATCATCTTAACATTTGATCTCCTAAACTTTCTTTTTTAATATAATATAATAGAAAATACAATAACATATTGGTAAATAAAAGTTAAGAAATTAGATCGGTTTTGTATAAGAAATTAAGTAATTACTTGGTAAATAATTAATTACCTTTAATACTTTCGTACAAGCAGCTAATTAATAGTATAAATATACACCTAAACTCTGTTAATTGTCTACTGCAATTTTTGTTGTCAACATTGTTATTCTTTACTTTTTTGTTTGTTCATGTTAAAAAGTGTGTATATGAGTATATGAGTATGAGATTTTTTCCTTTATGTTATTTATGTTATTACGTTTGTTTGTATCCTAATGCAGACAAGTTATTTCTATTAGTGTTGATTGAGTTAAGACATTGATTAATAAGGAGGGGGATTCATCAGTTAATCAATTAAAATAATAGGTTGAGCAAGGTAATTTTCATGTACATTCAGTTGTGAATTGATTTATATGTTTATGTGTGTACATTATTAGTTTTGAATTTATAGTTAAAAGTTGATACACCTGTATACAAGATAACTCGAAAGTGGAGAATTCATCATGGCTTCAAAAACAAATTTTATCATTATTTTTTAACGTTTAGATAATTATTGCTCTAATTTTTATGAGAAAAGATTATATCTTTTAGTAAAATATTTTCTTTAATTCATACACGAAAATTCAAAGATAAAAATTGTATATTAAGAAATTTATAGTGTATGTATTTCGAAAATATCATGTTAAGATTTATTCGACTGAAAAATTTATTTAGTGTGTGCATTTTTAACAAAATTCAATAAGTCGGTGCATCTATAACAAAAGTCATACAAGAATAAGAAATATTGAGAAGAGGTCAATATTTTATTTTTTTTAAGGAAGAGGTTGTTGTTGTTTTTGTTGTTATTTGTTTTGACAAAAAGAGATCATTATTAATAAAAAAAAATTCTCCCAGCAACAAAAAAGATGTTTGTTCATATTTTTTGATTTTTTTTTACTGAGAATAAATTTGGAGGTAATGAATATTTTAATATAATTGTAGTTTTTGATTAAACGATCTAGAACTTTATATATATATAATTCAAAACAAAACTTAATTTTATATTAGAAATATTATTTTATTTAAAAACGTATTTTGTAGAATATTTTTTGAGAAAATTTAAAGATGTTATTATAAAGCCGCTGCGAAGCGCGGCTTAATAAACTAGTTAGTATTATTAAAACACATAAAATACTTTTACTGTTTAATATAGCACTTCTAATTTCTAAAAAATATTACAATAATTTAGAAAATTAGCTTCTGGTCTTTTCCGGGAACAATCTTCTCACCATTCTTACTTCGGTCGGACTACTAGACAATTCAATTTAAAATTAATATTTTATCATTGTAAATAGACAATAAGTCGAAAATGAGATAAAAAAGAGTCCTCGTTTGTTGGATAAACGAGGGTTCGATTGCAATTAATATCAGATTAGCAGTATGATAATGCAATTTGTAAAAAATTGATTACTGATAAGACTTTTATGATTTACTGTACATGTTTCTTGCATATATTTCATGATCAGAAAAACAGACGCCTACATTCACGATCGAACATTTAATTAGATACCAACCGAGTAGACTAGTTCCACATACATAAGTCGATATCGTTTCTCCCATAATTAGATACCAACCGAGTAGAGTAGTTCCACGTACAGAAGTCGATATTGTTTCTCCAACTCATCATCTACAACGGCATTAGTCTTCTACGCTTGAAAAACCATAGAAAACTATAAAATATGACAAACCCTGTAACTCCAGTGATTATTAGGACCCATTTGAAAGCCTTTGGATACTTGAACATCTGTATTTCAAAATTCATGCCAAATATCCCTGCTACCACACCAAAGATGGCAACAACAAATGTGGCCGTGGTGAGTAACAACTCAAACTGTATGAGCTGATTTCGTACATTATCCTATCAACAAAAAAAAGGGATATAAGTGATTCACTGATACTAAAATATGACATGCATTATTTCTTTAGGATAGCAAATCATGTTCATAGTTCTCTTCCTACACCTGCATGTTTTGAGCAACCACAAGCATGCTTATAGAAATGCTTGTTTCCTACAATTAAGTACACTACCTGAATAACAGAGATATAAGAGCTAAGGTGTTTGTGAACCAAATGCTAGCCTACAAGAATCCTTCAAGACTCGGTCAATATGAAAACAAACTGGGTGGTGTGCCCACAACACAATTTACAAAGACAAGAAAAAAACTATACACTCATATGTGTGTTCATATACTTTATACATTGCAAGTTCTTGATTTTGAACCAAAAGAATCACCAAACAGCCATCTAATTGTGGGCAAGATTAAAGCACATTCAAGCTTTGCATGAGTGGATCTGTATGTGAACTCAAACTAGTTTTGGAGACAATACACAGAACGATAGGAAACATACCAGCTGGATGTTGATAAAGTCTTCCGTGTCATCAATATACTCCTTCAGCTGAGATTGAAGAAAACAAGAACTGGTAAACAAATGACTTCCATTCACATCTTGGAATGTAATAAGACGGGAGAACAAGAAAAATAAATTGCGACTTCGTATGATTGCAGTAAATACCGATGTCAGCTTGTTAAGGGTGCTATCAATGACAACAAAATAAGCCTCCAACAACATCTCTAGCTCTTCTATACTCTCTGTGGCACTCTCTGAACTTTTCATGCTCTCATGCCTACTCCTAGCTAAGCTCAAAGATTTCTCAAGCCTTCGCCCATCAGGTGGTGAAGAAACAGGAGTAACAGGAGCAGAAACAGAGAGCGCAACATCATTGGATCTGTATCCTGACATAGATTGATCACCATAGAAGGATGCAGACTCCAATCTACTTTTCTTTTCAGTGAGGTACATCTCAGCCATATCTCCATCATCATCCATTAGCTGCTCTATCTCATCTCTAACCTATACGAATAGTCAGAATGAAATTTTCTATTTAGTACCTGCATAAATTAATAATAATTAACAAATGGCAGGAAAAGATGTGACCTTCTGAACTCTCCGTGTCAATGCAACAAGCCTGCTTTTCAACCGACGAACTCGCTCCAAGTTTAAGGTACTGATCTTTGACGTCAGTTCATCTAGCAGTGGATAAGCTTCGATCTCCAATTCTGCTGCCTGACAGATTTTGAAGTTTTGTCATATATTGGTGTATGAAAAGATGCAGCCAGGCTGCCAGCAAACACACACCATTTTTACTTATAGAATAACAATGTGTCATGTGCACAAAGAGTATTAAGTTGGGCATGACATGATATCATGCAATTAGGTCATCGCGATGACAGCATGGTGATGCCACCAAGTTACTGCTGTTACAAACTCAAGGAGAAGTGGAGAACGTCTTGTAGCTCTATATTAAAGGCTATGTTAGAGGATTGTAAAACACAACGATATATGCAGCAGTTATATGTAGACATTCTGCCTCTTCTTTTCTTTGAAATATACTAACTAATTTCTATTCTTTAATCATAAATCTTTAACTGATTTCTATTCTTTAATCATGAATCATGACCATAATTTAAAATGTCTAATGGATAGCACTCCTTAACAAAATGGCCATCACATTACACATCTATAACTACAAACTGCAATAACACTGTTCCAAATTACAATCTTATAAAGTGTATTACATGATGGCTATGTAATAAAGAGCTCAGTCATTTTAATTCTTCAATTGAATACGAGGAATTAAAAAATGAGTTGTTTTACGCACCTGAGTATCCAAAAATGTACAAGCAGCTTCTAGAGCTACTTCAAGCGCCTTAAACTCAAAGGGCAAATAATCAGGCGAGTTGTTATCTTGCATATTCTCAATAAACCGATTGCCTCCTCTCCTTAAACTCAACTGAGCACCTTCAGGCTGCCAGACTTCCCCTGCCCCAGAACTTGTCAACCGTCTTTGTAACTCCACCACATACTGCAGGACATAGCTATCTAGAGAATTTAAAAGCAAAACCTCATCCGCTGTAATTATACATCGAATCTGCTCCAAATTTACTACTATTGCCTTCTCTCTCCCAAGAATCGTTGAGGGATACACAAATAATGGATCAAGCAAGCGTAGATCACGAGCAGGTAGATCACATCGACGCATCATGGTGAACTTATCAACCTCGATCACTTGGGAATCCCCCGATGTATCAACACGGATCCACGAGCGAAGACCCTGGCCCCGCTTCTTCAAACCCAAAACATCAACGGGTTGATAAGGTTGACGTCCCGTCACAGAAGGCCTATATGCCGCATCTCTGAGATTTACAGCAGAAGCAGGTCTAGGAGGCAGAAGCCGCTCATGGAGGTCAGCCATTATAGAGCTCTAAAGAAATAAATAAACCACAATGAGCAAAAAATAGATGCAATGAAAAACACAAGCTACCTTCTCGTACTTAAAGTAGAACATTCCCCACACTTATATTATCCAAAAACGTCACATCAGTTCGTACTGACTATTACCGGAATTCTATAGAAGACAGCACAGATGTTACCATCTCCATTCCAGGAGAATAAACGAGTAAGAATACCAACATCAACATTACATACATTTGAAGAAACATAAGAATGAAGCCTTAACAAAGATTTAATCCGACTACTCAACATCGATAAAAGACCACACTAATGTGTTGCTTTATTTCTTATAACATATGACAACCGCAGAGTGTCCACTAGCTACTCAACATTCGAAAATCAACATAACATTACCACATACATATTAGACATATAAACAACTGTATAATAAAGAAGATTGATTCCAATGCTACATAGAACAAATAATTACACGTTCAGAGTTTCGAAATAAATATCCCCAAACAGTAATTGGTACCTCCATGCTATACAGAATAAAGTATTTAGAGCCTTGTTAGTTGTTACTACTCTCTCTCTCTCTCTGCACACATACACACACCCACTCTCTCTCTCTCTCTCTCTCTCTCTCTCTCTCTCTCTCTGCACACATACACACACACACACTATTGCTGCTGTTGGGAACTAAATTAAGGAACAGAAACTAAAATGAAACTGAATTGAGGAATCATGCGTAATTTACAAGGAAGTAAAAAGAGAAGGCGAGAAATAATAGCGAATATAGCAATTAAAATGGAAGGAAAATAGAGATTACCGATGGAATTTGCAGAACGGCGGTACCGAAATTGTTAAGCTTCAGGAAATTACAAAAACTAATCTGATTCTGAGATGAATAATTTTACTTTTGGTGCTATCTCAAATAACTTTACGACTCTTGTCAAAATATCAACTCTACTGCCGCATACGTGCCTGTATCACCAATATAAAACTGTACTATTACGAGATTGCCTATTTTTTTTTAGAGAAATTGTCAAAAATAATACTTTTTCTAAGTTTTTTTTCAATTTTACTATCTTCTAAAATTATTTTCAAAAATACGGTCTGCAACTAAAAGCAACTTGATGCAACCAAAAAATATTTTCAAAAAATACGGTCTGCAACCAACGCAACCAGATGCAACCAAAGCAACCAGATGCAACTTTTTAAAAAAATAATTGAAAAAACAGCTAAAAATTCAAAAAAAATTATTAATAAAAGGGGTAAACTTGTGGTCTTGGTTTACCCTGGGGGTTCAATAGTTAACTTTTGGGGTTCAATGTTTCTATTTTGGGTTTTAAAAATATTAAAAATGACGAATAATTCGTATACGGACTTAGGGTTTAGGGTAAACAACCCTAAACCCTGGACTCTAAACCCTAACCTACCCTGATTTTAGGGTTGTTTACAACCCTAAACAACCCTAAATTCAGGACGCCGGAAAAACATCATTACTAACAAGTTGCATCTGGTTGATTCTGGTTGCAAAAGTTGCAAAAAGTTGCAGATGGTTGCATCTGATTCTGATTGCAAAAGTTGCACATGATTGCATCTAGTTGCAGACCGTATTTTTGAAAATAATTTCAAAAAGATAGTATTTTTGCAAAAAGTTCAAAAAAACATAATATTTTTGAAAAAAAACATTTAGGGGTGGGTATTTATGAAAAAAGCCCTTTTTTTTTTTTACTACAAATAGCCTATTTAATTAGTCCAATGGATTACTCTCTCGCTATTTTAAGATTAGCAAATCGCACAAGGTAAAAACCTCAATTTTTTATTATTGTTGGTGGTATAGCAAATTATTTATAATTTATTCTTTTTTAACCCAAGACAAAAGGACCACATCACAAAAATAGAATAAAAAAGAAAGATGGACAGCTGAGAAGCCTACCACCTTAACCAACCCAATCCAAAATCAGCCCATATAAAACACAACCATCAGCCCACCGGGCCTCCCATTTAGCGTTCTAATTTTTAATTTTTTTTCCTCCATGGTTATAAACTTATAATTGTAGTATCACATTACTTGTAAAAAGATTTTTTTTTTTTTGATAAAAACCAAACTGTTTTATTGAATATCAGAAGCAATTACATCGATAAGAAAGGATGGTGTAACAAACCATTCCTCACGATCATACCTTGAACTGGATGCCCTAGCTATAGTATGAGCGGCTAAATTCGTTGATCGTCTAACAAAATAAACTGAAAAGGATCTTAAATCCTTAACAAGAGAACAACAGTCACTAATGATAGAACCCACGAATGAAGAATCATTTGAGTTATTCCGAAAAGCCTGAATAATCTCAAGGGAATCGAGTTCAATGAAGACATTCGAAACAACCAGCTTTTTTAACCAAGATAGAGCCTCTCTAAACGCCATAGCCTCATCCATTTTTGGGTCAACAATGTCCCAGATGTTACCTCTACATCCTGCAATAAAAGTCCCGTTCTCGTCTCTTAAGAGACAGCCAAAGGAGCTACGTCTATCTTCTATAAAAACAGCAATATCTACGTTACAAGTGTACCAGCCCGTGATTGGTCTTTGCCAGGTCACCACTCCTTCCCTTGGACTTAACGAGTTATAACCGACGTGACCAGCTTGAGCTTGCTGCCACTGAAAGAGCATGGTACCAGCACTGTTGACAGAGGACCTCGGACTTTGGAAATGGTTTTTCCACACAACTTGATTTCTGTGTGCCCACAGGCTCCAAGTTACAACACAAAATAACTCCAAATCCTTCGGAGTTAAGACTTTAAAGCACTTCAAGATTTTCTGTTCTGGTGGAATAACTTCCAGGTGACAGAAGTTTAAATGAACAATGTCCCAACAATGTCCCAACAATGTCCCAACAATGTTGTGCATAGGTACAGAAAAAAAGAACATGATCCAGAGACTCTATTCCTGCTTTACAAACTGGGCAAGACAGCTGCACATTCACATGTTTGATTCTCAGGTTCTCTACAGTAGGAATGCAGTTACGGAGAACTCTCCACAGGAAATTTTTCATCTTTGGAGGAATAAACAACGACCAAAGTTGTAACCAGTTCATACCTGAAATACCATCCAGACCCTGAAATGAGAGCTTTGTAATCTGTCTATACCCACTTTTAACTGTATACTTGCCCTTCTCCCCTTCTAACCATAACCACTCATTGTAAAGCATAATGTAACATAAGATGTAAAAGAGATAACTACAACTCAACAAAGGACAAGACAGACAATAGTATTAACAGAAGCACAGGAATCCAGAATCAAAGAAGAAAATGTAAACTCAAAAAATCAAAATACGTTATGTATTCTTGAAGTTCGTAAACAGGTCACGGAAAGAAGTTCATGAAAATGTTCAAGCCTCAGTGACAGCAAAAGAAACAAGACTTTCAAGATGACAGAAGTATGTGAATGATTTAGGGTTAAGTACCACAGGATTTCTGTGATTTATATGAAGCAACCAGATCGACAAAGGACTTATCAGCAACATTGAATTCAAGACATAGAAGAAGAATTGATCAAGTGTTATTCACCTGTGAACCAGACCAGTTGCACTAGGTGACGGCACTTAAAAAGATCAAGTTGTTTTATCGTCTCAGAAGAAATTGATAGAGTCTAAAACTGGAACACCCTGAAGCTCAGAAGAATTATTAAAAGGTCAAGCAAAAGAAAATGACTCGATAGTTTTTACTTTCTAAAAACTATCGAATGAGATAAAAGAAGTCCATCAGAATTCAAGTTAAAAGGATTTAGCTTTCGATAGTTTTTATTTAAAAACTATCGAATGATAAATTCTTTTTAATCATTCGATGGTTTTTAATTCAAAGGAGCAGGTGAAAAGTATTTGTTGTGATTGGTTGATTGAAAATTGGACGGCCAGGATTGATTCTTCAATTGTGGTTCGATAGTTTTCAAACCAAAGACTGCAGTTAATACAGAGTGAAGAATGTGTCTTCTTCAGTTAAGGCATTTTACACAGAGACATTACTGAGAGAGAAGTTTGAGCCGGAGGAAATCAGAGAAATTAATAGTGCTCAGAATTTGATCATTGTATTGAATTTGTGTAACCTTAAACTCATTGAAGATAATCTACGGATTAGAAATTGTAGCACCCCTCGAGGTTTATATTTATAAAAAGATATATTCCCCGAAACTTGATTTGGTTTGGTGTGTTTGATTTCGTTATAGAACTGAATGATTTATCCGCGAACGAAATTGAATTATTTGTGAGTATCGTATTCAACCCCCCTTTCTACGATACTTTGGACCTAACAATTGGTATCAGAGCTACTTGATTGACGTACAAATCAGATCCGGTGAATGAGACCAAAATCAAACGTAGCGTGAAAATTCGAAGCAAATTTTTTAACTTTCAAAATTTTTCATTTAATTGGAATATCTTGAATTTTAAACAATTTGAAATTTTCAGAAACCATGAGTGCTCCAAAGAAAACCGCTGGTATTAAAGTTCCCCCGTTTACTAGAGATGATTTCGGTTTGTGGAAGATGAAGATGCTGTTATTTATCAAGGCATCTAATCCGTTGTATATTGGCATATTAGAAAACGGACCATATGTACCAATGAAATCAATTGATGAATCTACAGCTCCTGATGGTAGCAGGATTCCTTCATGCACCCAACCTAAGGATATTACTGAGTATACAGATTCTGACAAAGAACTGATTCGATTGGACACAGGTTTAATGTTGATATTGGCGGACTCCGCAGACAAGGAAATGAGCTATCAGTTGATGAACTGTACAAGCGGGAAACATATGTGGGATACCATTAACTTGATAATGGAAGGAACTGAAGACGTGCAGGAAAACAGATTGGACATCCCGACTTCTCAATACGAAGCGTTTAGGTCTCTGCCAGGAGAAAGTATAACTCAGGTCTTTGAGAAATATACTAAATTCCTCAATGAATTGGCAATGAAAGGAAATAAAACAGGTCCCGCCAGTGCCGCGTTTTTTTGGTTCTGTTTAAGTTGTTCCTCCATCTCTGTATCCAGCCCATTAAAGTGAATTGGTGATTGGCCCATCCCAAGTACTTGCTCCGATACTCCATCCTGTCGAACCCTTTTTTGTTTTGAAATAATCAATCCCGCGCTTTGTGCATTATCCTCGGCAGAATTTTGAACTCCTTGATCCACCCCCTTAATTTTCTGACTCCCCCTGAAATCTTGGGAATTTGTTACCTGTAATTCAGCTGAATCTTGCCATATCTTCTTATTATCTCCGACACCGTCTGTTACCGGAGTCAACAATTCCCCTTCCGCTCCACGCATCCATTGATTGTTTTTGACATTTTTTGACCTTTGCATGGATGCACGTAGTGAACTATCATACTTCCTCTCTTCTAACTTCTCTGGATTATCAAAAAGTGCTTCACATAATTTTTCAGAGTGTCCTATTATACCACAATAGAAACAAAAAGGAGGTAAACGTTCATACTTAAATCTAATCCACATCCATCCCCCCCCCCCCCTTTTCTTTAGGCGCATTTGGCTTTTTAGAGGACGATGAACATCGATAGCCACTTGGATTCTTAGATAATTTCTCCACAATCCCTGAAAGTTCCTTGGGTTTGATCCCATGAAGGTCCCCACATAATTTCCTATGGATTTTAAGATGAATTCTGAATTGAAACCAATAGGAAGATCAAAAACTTGGACCCAAATAAACAGTTTTGATAGTTTCACATTTGCTAATTGGTCATCAATCTCCAGCTTTTTGAGCAGTAAAACTTGTTGATTGAACGTCCACGGCCCATCATCCAATACCTGCTTAACATCCAACTCATGAAAAAATTTAAACAGGAACGTGTTCGGAAAGCTTGTTGGTTCCATGAAAACCCCTTTAATTGGTCTCCATATAGAAGATAATGTGTCTTGCATTGCCACAAAATTCACCTTTCTATCTGACAAGAACTTACCCACCAGGCAATGAGCATAATCAATCCCTGTGTTGGTTCCAGAAATCTCATCTAACACCAGACCCTCCTCATCATCGTTGATAGAGAGATTCGCGTAGCCTTCCTCTATTGCTTTTCCATGTGAAGAACTAGCCATGATTGTAAACAAAGAAAGACAAAAGAACCAAAGAAAAAACTGGAAAGAAAAAGACAATAACTCACGTCAAAAGACGAGACAGAGAAAACTCGTCAAAAGGACGCGACACTTGTAAAAAGATTTAAATTTGCATTATCGCATTAATCTGAATACAGCTAATGAACTTGATGCCTGCCAACTTTAGAAAGAAGGCAGTGTTTTGGCAGAACAAAATGCAAACATTAATATATAAACAATGGTTACCAGAAACAAGCAAATTAATAACAAACACACAGATCCACAAGATGAACAAAGTACTCATTCTATTACCATTTACAACCATAATTACAATAGTAGCCCCTGCCTTGTTGATTGGCCGGCTATAACTTGCAATACATTAGAAATTTACATGGAACATATTTTTTTTATAATTCAAATTCCCCCACTAAAATAATATGTACAACATATACCCATCAATTAAATTATCAAATGTAAGGATTGATGTGAGAAGAGTAATCTCTAATACCAGCACCTTCCCATCCCATCCATTCTTCCCACATATCATAGTCTGGATCAAACATCCCTCTCATGGCTTCATCCGCGGACGGAACATTATCCCAACTCGGGATTACTTCCTCTTCCTTTTCGCTTAAACTAGCCATCACTGCGTCGTATGCTTCATTTATTTGATGAAATTGTACTCCACAGTTGCTTCCTTTGCACACATCTGGATGATACTGCACAACCAGTTCATTTCAAATAATTAGTCTCGTTACTAAAATACTTCCATGTATATCATAAGATCTACCTTAACCAATCCTCTGAACACAGCTAGCTAGCTAGTAAGGATTATAATTTGTAAAGTCAAAGAAGATTAGAAAATTGATATAAATGACTTTTCTAACTTGACAACATCTAGATCAGAGATCATCATTTTTTTTAGCAAAGACTCAAATCACAAAAGAAGAAAAGGGAACAACTTATAATATGTATGGACCAGATTGGCAATAAACAAAATTCCGAAACTCCCACCACTTGTGCACTTGAATATCATTGATCACTTGCTATCAAGAACATAGTGATAAAGTATAATCAAAGATTTAAAAATATATAATCAAGAAAATATTAAAGTTTGTAGAAACATAAGAACAGAGGATCATCACAAAAGGATGTTTGAAATTTAAAAATTTAATATGATTGAGCTAATTATTCACCTGCAAGGCTAGTTGTCTAAACGCCTTCTTGACCTCAGCTTCAGAAGCACCCTTGTTAATCCTGAGAGTTTTGTAAGGATCAGAGAAAGTAGACACGCAACTAATCTTGAATAATCTACTCTTATTGTGATTTCTTTTATTTCTCAAATCTTTCTTCATATTCTGAAATAACGAAGAAGAGCCACGGGCAGAAACAACTCCACCAAAACTTGTCATTTCTTCTTTTTTGAGTTCTAAACAAATACACCTCTTAAGAATGCTTTGAAGAGATACACCACCAATGTGTTATATACATGCATGGGGTGGTACCGGTGTCTATTGCTAAATAGATATGCTTGAAAGGTCAAGGTCATCAAAGTAACTGTTGTGTGTTTGTTACGGCAATAGGAGTTGTGACATATTTTAGTGATAAAAAAGAAGAGGCGTGTAGAAAGCAATTATGGAGGTACACTTAAAGATAAGAGAATAATGATGTAAAAACCGAATGATTCTTGTACAATATTGAAATTTTTTATGATATTTTATATAATAATAATAAATATATAATAGGAGTGAGTAGATAGAGACCGAAAGAGATGTTAAAATAGAATAATAGCTTGTCATTGAGAAGCAGTAGGAAGGGGGTCGTTATACTCTGGCTAAATTAGATTTATGATGTATTGTCACATTGTGGCACAAGTCCTTCTTATCCTGACTTTCCTTGATTCATCGATTAAATTATCTAGCTTTTCAAATGATATGAGGATCCCATTTCCCTACCTTCTGGACTCTGTTGTGATGAGTTTTCTGTAACATTTTTGTTTAGCGACCCTTATAGAATTAACGACTTAGATTTAAAAAATGTATTCGACTGAAGACCTTAGAATTATTTTGAACTTTAAGCTTAGTGAAATTTCTATCTATCTATATAATATTATAAATTTAATAAAACATTTGTTATAAAGTAAATTTTAAATTGAATATTTTTGTATTAGCATTTGTATTGTATTATTTGAAATCAGACGGTGTAACTTTCATTTTCAATACACTAAAGCTAAAAATACATTGTGATACAATATATCTGGTTAATTAAATTATACTTACGTCTTTCTTTACAGTTTTTTTATTAGTCTAGGAAAAAAATGAGCTTTCCTTTTCTGGTTAATAATACATTTTATTACCCTTACTATTATATTATTGAACACAATTTTCTTTAAAAAATAAATACTATTGGACAGAATCTATGAAATTTTGGTGATTAAATTTAATTTTATATTAGAATAAATTATTTGTGCACTTCTTCCATCTCAAAATAAAGTCTCTATCCATGTTTTCTTTCTACTTAATACTAGCTACTCATGCAACTCACGTGTATTTTTTTATATCTACAATTATATTTATTTATAATTATTTTAATATTTAATGTTATTATTGTACATGATAAAATTTTGGTTAAAAAAAATTAGCAAAACAAAATTATAGTTAAAATTTTGATATTTAATAGATTTTACACGCTCAATTTATTATTTGTTTATCTTGAATTATAAAAATCAGATTTGGACCATTTTACAACCCACGTGAAATAATAATCTTTAATTTAGTTACGGTTTAAAAAAACTTCTTCTTCAATTAAAACTACTCTGAAACTAAAAAGAAAAGAAAGTAATGAACTCTAATGTTGAAGAATTTTATTCGACTTACGTTATCTACTTATATATAATTTAGATTATCAGAATGCATTTTTTAAACTAAATACACTGTTTAATTTTAAATTCAACGATTTTCATTAATCTATCTTAAGATCCTTATTATTTTGGTATATAATATAAATTGAATATAATTCACGTATTAATTATACCAGTTTTTACTCCCCCGATCCTAATAGGTAGGGGTGAGCGCGGGTTGGATTGGTTCGGTTTTAGGTTAAAATCGAAACCGAAACCGCATATCCTCGGTTTTTAAAATCGAAAACCGAAACCGCAACCGAAACCGTCGGTTCGGTTTCAGTTTTAAAATGATCGGATCGGTTACAATCGGTTCGATTTCGGTTTTAAAACCGTCTCAAATAAACATAACAAAATAAATAAAATGACTTCGAATTTTTAAGCTTGCAAAGTTACAAATTATTTTTTCGTCCAAAATAAACATACAAAGTTTTAATAATAAATTATTTAAGTCCAACATGATCCGAGAATAATGAAAATTTAACATGATCTTCAAAAATATTTTCTTTGAAATGTATATAAGACAATGTTAGAAATTCAACAATCTCGACTCTATCTGAAGTCTTTGTATAAGTAAAGAGTTTTTCCGGGAAAGCCAAGAAAAATCGTCACATCCAAAAATAAAGCAACATATAAAACACCTAGATATAGAAGTTTATTAAACTACATTTATTAATCAACTATTACAAATTAAAATTTCAAAAACAAGAACAAAATAGTATAATTATTAAAAGGAATGTCAGGATCTTTATTAATCTACTCCCACTACTCATAAAAATTGGTCTAGTAGAATATATAATATATTTATTTCTTTATTTTTATTAATCAGATCGGTTTGGTTTTTTTCAGTTCAGTTTGGACCTAAATCCGAAACCGAAACCTCAAGAACGGTTCGGTTTTTTAATTTTCGGTTTCG
The DNA here is from genome assembly GCA_030848705.1 of Heracleum sosnowskyi. Taxonomy (NCBI): domain Eukaryota; kingdom Viridiplantae; phylum Streptophyta; class Magnoliopsida; order Apiales; family Apiaceae; genus Heracleum; species Heracleum sosnowskyi. The sequence goes on along the minus strand of CM061243.1, from coordinate 19,269,587 downwards.
GTTCGGTTTCAACTCGGTTTCGGTTTTTTATGGTTCGGTTTTTATCGGTTTCGGTTCGTTTTCGGTTTTAATTCGGTTTTTTGCTCACCCCTGCTAATAGGTTGTTAACATTGTTGTTGGACACGAAATTTAAGAAAAATGAATAAAGGTAAATAAAAATGAAAAAAATGGGTGTAAGTTAATGGAACCATTAATATTAGTAAGGAAAAATATTGTATTTTAGGAAATGTTAAGAAATGAATGAGAGATCACAAAATACAAGGTGTTAAGAACCTATTAGGACAGTGGGAGTATAACTATTTTTAAGTTTGAACTTTTGGAAAATTCAATTCTAATACGAACATCTTTTAATTTATATTCTTCTTAGATAATTATTTTTTCTTTTAATATGATATAATCTTGATTGTCTATTTTTAAAAATATTGGATCTAACGGTTGAGATTATTTTTGACGGTATTGAGAACCAGAGTACCAGGATAAGATCCCGTGGCATGGATTATTTTTTAAAATATATAATTATACTAAATCATGAATATTTCTTAATATTAATAATTTTTTAATATTTTTTTATAATAATATTTTTTTAATATTTAATTCTAATAATATTATTTTTTTGTAATATGTTGGTGATGCGGGAATTTTGGGCAGAAAATTATCAATTAAAATATAGAAAAAATACATATTAGTTCTTCCTTCTTTAAAATAACGGAGTGTTGAACCATAATTAAAATTTTGTTTGATTAATATTATATAATCCTTAACTATTCTTCCGGCTGTCACCAATACCAAATTTGGGTTTAAAAATTAAAAATATTAATAATTTAATATAATTTTCTTAAGAATATTTTTTAATATATTTGGATTCAATAAAATTATAACTATTGTTCAACAGTGATGTCGAACTCAAGTTATATATTTGTTGAACACTCGTTATAAAAAAATTCAATTTTTTGTAAAAAGAAATTTCAGATTTGTTTTTAATAAATTATAAAATGTTATAAACATGTTTTCTTTATAAATTCAGATTGTTATTTGTTGTTTTATTATTTACTTTTTAATATTTCATTAATTGTATGTGCTAAAACATTAGTAGACATGTTAAAATAGCTAAATGCTTTTAAATAATTAAAAGCATTAAAAAAAATTTAAAATAAATAATTACGGGTTTGCCCAGTATATTTTTGGGAAAAAATGATTTTAGTAAGGAAAGATAGAAAATGTAACATGTTTAGTTTAAAAAAAGTAATTGTCCGTAATATTTTTGAAAAATAAGTGAATTTTGTTAGAAAAAATTGAAAAAATAATGTGTTTAGCTGAAGAAGGTAATTGATTATTAATAGATAATTTAATAATAATTTTTATAAATAAATAAGGATAATTAGGTAAAAACAAACTGGTACCGACCAACTAAACTTTTAATGTTTCGTTTATTGTATAATAATATAGATATATTTAATAAAATTTAGTTATTATTTAGTAAATGATGTTGAACCCAAATTACACGTCTCGAACAAAAAAGTTTATAAATTCGTAAGTTAACAAAACTTTTATTGGAACTCACCCGTACCTTATTATGATCTATTGGCCTAAGTTCACTAATTCGTAATTAATAGAGTCAATTGGGACTAACTTAAAATTGGGTTCCAATAAACAAAATTGGGACTAAATTAATTTGTAATTAAAGAAAAAAAACAAGATTATTAAGTCTAAGCACAAAATTAAACAAAGTAAAGGATAAATAACAATTCAGCATATTTTCGATAAATCATAAAAAGTTACCTGCAAATATATACTTACCAGAGATAGAAATCAATTGTCATTGGAGTAGTTTCTTCATTGTTTCCTGCATATATATCCCGTAGACTAATAAGTTGAAACAAAAAATAATGTGATTTTAATCAAAAACATGCATGAATCAGACTAATTACATCATAAATGTGTGATACACAAAATAATATCTACATAAATTCATAATCAAACCAGTTAATTTATTACCTACAAAATGAACCGTAATGTTTAGGGGTGTTCATGGGTTAGTCAACCCGACCAAACCGAACCAACCCGGCCCTAAGTTGATCAAACTGATTAAAAAACCCCGATATTTGGTTGGGTTAAAAACAAAATAATCCGAATTAAATGGGTTGAGTATGGGTTCTATATTTTCTCGGCCAACCCAACCCAACCCGATTAAAATTATAAATTTTGTTCAATAATTTAATGATATATTTATATTATATATAGAACTATACATTACACGATATCCTACTTATATAGAGCTTTTGTAAATATACGTATAACTTACGACATAATTTACATTAATAAAATTATAATATTAATTAAAATTAAATATTAGCACCAAAATCGTAAGTTATACTTATTTTATTTTCATTTAAATTTTCGAAATGAGTAGTGTTATATAATATTGAAACTTTTTTTTATAAAACATTCAACTCATTCAAACCAACCCAACTAGACCCAAACCGATGTACAACGGGTAGGATTGGATTACGAATTTAAATTTTATGTTTTGGATTAAAAATTTACAAACCAATCCAAATGAATCGGGTTAAAAAAACGTCTCCAATCCGGTCAACCCGACCCATGACCCCCTAGTAATGCTTAACTCGATCCATTCAAAATCTAAAAACACGATAAAGTTTTAAATTGATTCAAACTATAATTATGTGTATACACATAATAATATATATTATTCAAAATCATATTTAGACTCGAGTTTGATTTTTGTTTAAATTTGGAGAAGAAAAATAAATTTGGACAAATATACAGTGTATTCATGAGTCGGATCAAACCGTGTCTTAATTCAAAAAATTATTACGAAAATTTGAGTTGAGTCTAAAATTTCATTAAAACAAAACATGTATTCATGAATTCGTACAATTATCACTTATATACAAATTGATTGAGATGATAACTTACCGAGTTAATCATGATAAATTGAAGATGTTACCCGGTAGAAATTGGCACGCATAATAGGTAAAATCGATTACCAGATTGGGCAAAATTCACGAATTAAGTAAAATGAACTGATTTCTGACAATACAATATTTGTTGGTGATGGTGATCTTGAGATTGTGTATAATGTTTCACATATTATTTTGTTCGTGTAAAAAATGAAGAATTTTATAGATAAAGTAGAGAGGGGGGCACGATAACAATCAGGTAGAGAAAAAAGGTGGGGTGGGGTGGGGTGGGGTGGGGTGGGGTGGGGTGGGGGGGGGGGCACGATGACAATCAGGTAGAGAAAAAAGGTGTGTGTGGGGGGGGGGGGGGCACGATGACAATCAGGTAGAGAAAAAGGGCACGATGACAATCAGGTAGAGAAAAAAGGTTAACATAAAGAGAAAAAACGAGGCCAGATAAATCTTATATAACAAATATCTTCTACATTAGGTAAAACGACCTCATAGTTGTCGTTTAATCATGAAATTTTCAGCTTCTTAATTTGTAAACAAAAATTGCCCTCTACAACAAATAAATGTTATAAACTTCAATGATTGTTTACTTTACATATTGAACACCAATAAGAAAGGACACATGCGAGTAAAATATTATGGATGGTCAATTAAAATATGGATGATATTAATTATGTATGCACAATTTTTCTTTGTGATTGTAACTATAAACAACGTTTTTGAATTATACCTATTTGATGAAAATCTTCTTAGAATGTGATCAAAAAGAAAGAAAATCTTCTTAGAATTGTTTATAAGATTAATCTAGTACCTAGTTGATAACTCCAAGTCCCGATTTAACCCTTTTCAGCCGTTCCCCACGCCTGAAAGCGGTGTTGCTGCCGTTGGGTGTCTGCAAAACAACACCGGAGGGGGGTTTGGACCCTGGCGGCGCCTCCGGCGTGAGAGTAAGTAATGGTTTGGGAAGAGAAGATAAGACTGTAGAGAAATCTAAATATGAAGGGTGTATGTATAGTGTGTGTATAGTATAGGGTAAGTGTGTAAAAGAGAGAGTATAACCCCAAACCTTTCCTTCTTGGGCTATTTATAGGCCCAGAAGTAGGGTTCAGGGTGGTACCTGCAATCATGAGCGTTGGATCCTAGGTAGGTAGGACACCTGGGTGATGTTGATGGGTCACACGTGCCCAGGTGAGGATTGTGGTGCCATGTGCCAGGCTCCTGCTGACGTATGGTTCAGATAGGACATAATTGTGCCAATCATTGGATATTCCATATCGTGGCCAGATGTGATTTCTGACGACATGTATTTTCCATGTCAAAGCTGACGATCTTATCTCACGTTGTTTGAGCTTATCTGTTAGGCTCAAGACATGTCTGAATACCACTATTAACAAGCCTACACTATGTGACTATGTCACATTACATGACCTAGTGATTTCTATCACTGGGATATAGTATAGGTTTCTAAATGTACTTGTCTTGTTCTCATGAACATTAGCTTGATCATGTATGCTCAGATTTATAATGAGCTTAGTAAAGTTTCTTGCATCTAGATTGTATATAGGCCATTGAATAATTATCCTGGCAGAAGTTCAGAAGTGTTCATGCAGCAGGATAGAGTTGAATAAGGCTATGAAGAAATAAGTTGCAGGAATTTGTCTAAGGCATTATATAGCAAAGTCAAAAGAAAGCTATGTCGTGAAGTCACCAATATCCATGTCGTGAAGTACTATATCGCATAGTCCACTTTGTACTATGTCGAGAAGTCCTCAAGACACATGTCGTGAAGTGTTGAAGTCAGCAAAGTCAAAAGAGCCTAGATCGTGAAGTCCTCAGAAGCCCTATGTCGCATAGTCATCAAATGACCTATGTCGCATAGTCATCAAATGACCTATGTCGCATAGTCATCAAATGACCTATGTCGCAAAGTCTTCAAAGGCTATATCGCGTAGTCCTCACAAGGGAGATCGCGAAGTCAGGGATAAAGTGGAGTTCACGATATCAACACTTAGCCGTTTATAACAAGACAAATCAAGGTACAGAACCAAGAATCAAAGGAGACAAATACTGAAGCATTTGTTCTGGCAAGGTGGTCCAAAGAACAGATGGCAAATCTACATCTAAACTTGGAGAGAAAGATAAGAGACAAGCAGCTACAGAAACGGGAAAGACTCCGAAAAGCAGGTGGTCCTTCCTGACACAGTGAACTTCTTATGGCAGGACAAGTTGGACCTTCAGAAGGGGTAGCTGTGTAATATTGTGTGTGCCTAGTTTGTATAGGTGAATATATATATCGTGCACACACAACTGTAAGCTGTAAGAGAGATACACATAGTAATTTGCTAAGCTCTTTTCTCTGTAAGCAAGCAAGTTCAGACTGTTCTTGTTTAGAAGCCAGAAATTCGATTGTGAATTTCCTGGAAAGCTGTAGTATTTAATTTGCTTATTCAAAGTAGATTAAAGTGATTGTGTGTGTGTTATTTACTTTCTGCATATTACATATCATAATCACATACAGTTGTTTACTTAGTTTTCAAGAATCGAAAAATATATCAAACTATCCATTCACCCCCCCTCTGTCTAGTTTCTCGTGGTATTCATTTCTAACAAGTGGTATCAGAGCGTAGGCTGTTAACGTACAAACAGGAAAAGATCAAGAATGAGTTCACAGAAACTAAGCAGTATCAAGATTCCTCCCTTTAACAAGGAGCACTACAGTTTATGGAAGAAGAAGATGTTGCTTTTCATCAAAGCTTCTAACCCCATGTATTTAGATATTCTAAAGCATGGTCCCTTCATTCCAATGATCGAGATTGGTGAATCAACCATTGGCACTGAGATTGTACCAGCAAAACATGTGCCCAAAGATCCCTCAAAATACACTGATCCTGAAAAGGAAAAAGTTGCACTGGATGGACATCTTCAACTTATCATTTGTGAATCTATGGACTTCAACATGTATGGCACTGTTGCTCATTGTACTAGTGCCAAGAAGATGTGGGATCTTATAGAAGTGCTCTGTGAAGGAACTACTGAAGTAAGAAAGAACAAGAAGCAGATTCTTGTTTCACAATATGAAGCCTTCATGGCTCAGCCAAAAGAGGGAATCACAGAAGTGTTTGAGAGATTCAACAAGCTGATAAACGAGCTCAAACTCTATGACAAACACTATGAAACAGAAGAGCTCAATATGAAGTTTTTACTAACTCTTCCAGATCACTTGGAACCAAGAATCTCTTCCCTTAAAGAAAGAGATCTAACAAAGATTGGTTTTGATGTGTTATATGGTGTTTTGAAGACATATGAGTTGGAGCTGTTTCAAAAGAGATCTATTCAAGCAAAGCAAGGATTAGTGGCTAATACCTCCTGTGCACTTATTGCTGACAACCTAAGTCAAAGAATGGACTCTCTTAAAGTCAGTCAAGTGAAGATTGAGGAACTGGAAGTTGAAGACACTGGTGATGAGGTCCAGGTCATCTATGATTTGCCTGAGGAAGATGAGTTTTACAGCATGGAGGAACTGGACAAAATGGAAAACAAATCTTTTGCTTATATGGCTAGGAGGTATCCTAACATAAGGTTTAAAAGAAAGCAGCCATTCAGGTCCAAGTTCAATACTGGAAGCACTGGTGGATCTAGTGGCTCAAACACCTTCAATAAAGGAAAAGGGATTGCTGGTGCTGCTAAGGGTGGATACAAGACAGGAAGTGTGGATAGGACCAAAATAAGATGCTATAACTGCAATGAACTTGGGCATTTTGCCACTGAGTGCAAAAAGCCTAAACAAGTCAAGAAGGACAAAGCATACTTAGAGCTTGAAGCTAAGTATGAGGCTCTACTCAAGAAACAACAGGGCAAAGCTTTTATTGCTGAGGGAAAATGCTGGGATGACTCTGATGAAGAAGAAGAACAAGAGTACTCAAACTATGCCTTGATGGCATTTTCTGATGATGGTGATTCAAGTCAGGTACCCATTCTTACTTCTCTTGATATGACTCCCATTCAATATAAGCAAACTGTTGAAGATATGAGCACTGAGATGTTTAATATTCATACTAGCATGTTAGTAGCTAATGAAGAAATTGATAGACTAACTGCTAAGAATGTTGAGCTTACAGAAAAGAATGAGAAACTTGAGTTAATGGTTGTGAACCTGGATGGTTTGAAAAAGGAGGTTGAGTATCTTAAAAACAAAGTGATTTGTGCTGAGCAGATAGAGAAAGCCCTTAGAGAACAAATTGCTGAAACTGAACTGAAACTAAGAAGCTTCAAAAACTCCTCTGAACTTATTCAAACCTACCACAAGGAACACACTGAAGACTGCAAGGTTGGAGTTGGTTTTGACTATGATAATGACAAAGGAAGGAAGAAGGTCAAGGGCAAAGGAAAGGAAACTTTTACAAACAAAAATGCCCCAACCATACTGTCAAGTGTTGAACAGCCCATCTTCAGAAAGAGTGCTGTTGAGTTTGATGAGGAACTACTGATCATCAAGCAACAACTACTTGAAGAAGATGAGGCTGCTAAGAACACTTCTTCCTTTCCTGAACTTGTCAATCAGAAAGAGACCAAAGACAATCTTGTCAAGAGTCCTAAAGCAAAGAAAGAAGTTGTTAAGAAAAGGAAACAAAACAGAAATGGTAAAGTTGGTGTTAACAAAGGAAACAACTATGCTTATGTGCCAAATGCTCCCAGGAAATAATGTCAAAAATGCCTATCTGTTAATCATTTGACTCATAAGTGTAGTAAGCCTGAAATTGTTGAAGTTGACAACCTAAGTAACCTTTCTGCTAGCATAAATTCTAGTCATGATTCTTTCTGTGGTAAGTCAAACTGCATGACATGCTATGTGACTGTGATTGCTAACTGTTTATCTCTTAAACATAAACTTGATTCTGCACAATCTGGTGAATCACACACACACATACATTCTCATAGGACAGGGTCCCCAATCAGGGTTGAGAGGGTGAAAACTTCATGTGAGTCTAAGAGTGTAAACTCCAAAGCCACAGAAAAAGTGAAGTCTCCTACTATGAGAAATGCAATTTATGACAGAAGAATTATTAATCAAAATGTTTCTAAATCATCTGGACCCTACCAAGTGTGGGTACCAAAAACAACTTAGTCACTTTGTGAATGCAGGGCAACAGGAATAAAAGAGTCATATGGATCTTGGACAGTGGATGCTCAAGTCACATGACTGGTGATATGGCCCTGCTATCACATTTTGAGGAAAAGGCTGGCCCATCAGTAACCTTTGGAAATGACAACATTAGTTATACAATGGGATATGGCAGTGTTAAATCTGGAAATGTCATTATTGAAGATGTAGCATTTGTTGAAGGACTGAAGCATAATCTCTTGAGTATTGGACAGTTTACCAACAGAGGCTTCAAAGTGGAATTTGATAAAGACCTTTGTTCAATCTCAAAAAGGGAAAGTGGTGAAGTTGTTCTAACTGGTGTGAAGAAAGGAAGCTTGTTTGTAGCTAATCTCAAGGCTGCAGATAAGGGAGAAATTTGTTGTTTCTACACAAAAGCCACAAATGAGGAATTTTGGCTGTGGCACAAGAAACTGTCTCACTTGAATGTTCAGGCAATGAACTCTCTAACCAAGAGAGAACTCATCAGGGATTTGCCTGCCTTGGAGTTTGTGCAAGATGGAGCATGTGAAGCTTGTCAGAAAGGGAAGATTAAAAGATCAAGTCACAAGAACAAGTTGCTCAATACAAACTCAAAACCTCTGCAACTAATTCACATGGACTTATTTGGCCCTGTGAATGTAATGTCCCTCTCCAAAAAGAAATATGCTCTAGTGATGGTAGATGACTATTCAAGATATACTTGGGTGGAATTCCTATTCTCCAAGGATGAAGCACCCCAAGTCATAATAGAGCATATCAAGAGAGTTGATAAAGAAGCACAAAGCACTGGTTCCTCTGTAGTTGCTTTGAGAAGTGATAATGGGACTGAGTTCAGAAATTCAACATTGTATGAGTTTTGCAAAGATAAAGGAATTTCTCAACAATTCTCAGCTCCTAGAACACCTCAACAAAATGGAGTAGTTGAAAGAAAGAATAGAACTCTCATTGAAGCTGCAAGGACAATGCTGCTGGATGCAAAGCTACCCACTAGCTTTTGGGCTGATGCTGTTAACACAGCATGCTATGTGCAAAATAGAACATTAATCAATAAGAAGTCTGGCAAAACTCCTTACTCATTAATGACTGGAAAAAGAGCATCCTTCAAGCACCTGCATGTGTTTGGAAGCAAGTGCTTTGTGATGAAAGATATCTCTGAGCATGTTGGAAAATTTGATGCTAAGGCATTTGAAGGTATCTTCATTGGATACTCTCTGGAAAGGACAGCATACAGAGTGTTTGTACCTGAGCAACACAAAGTCATGGAAAGCATGGATGTTACCTTTGATGACAAGAAAACTCCAGGACTGAAAACAAGTGATCAAGACAGTGTGCTATTGAGATTTGAGAATCAAGGTTATCTTGAGGATTCTGAAAGTGAAGATGAACCCCCTGTTCAAACTGTTCTAGAAAATGAAATTCTTGAAGTTGACAATCTTCTTCACACACCTGTGCAAGGATTCACAAACACAGGGGGAGAAGAAGAGAATGCAACTGTCAACCAAAATGAGATTGGAACAGATCAAGGAAATGAACAGGGGCACACAAGGAAATGGGACAGAGCCCACACTAGGGATCAAATCATTGGAGATCCTAGTGAGGGAGTTAGAACAAGAAGGGCAACATTAAATACATGTCTGTATAGCTGCTTTCTGTCACAAGAGGAACCTAAATTAATTGAAGAAGCTTTGAAGAATTCTGATTGGATTGTTGCCATGCAAGAAGAGTTGAATCAATTTGAGAAAAACAAAGTATGTGAACTAGTGCCACCTCCAAAAGGAAAGAATGTTATTGACACCAAATGGGTGTTCAGAAACAAGATGGATGAAGAAGGAGTGGTAGTAAGAAACAAAGCAAGGCTGGTTGCCAAAGGATATAGTCAGCAAGAAGGCATTGACTATGATGAGACATTTGCACCTGTAGCTAGACTGGAAGCCATAAGAATCTTCTTGGCTTTTGCAGCTCACTCAGATTTTAAGGTGTATCAAATGGATGTGAAAAGTGCATTTCTCAATGGTGATCTTGCTGAAGAAGTCTATGTGTCTCAACCACCTGGCTTTGAAAGTGAAGACTTCCCAAACTTTGTGTATAGACTGCTCAAAGCGCTCTATGGACTCAAACAGGCACCAAGAGCCTGGTATGAAACTCTATCTCAATTCCTTCTTGAGCATCAATTCACCAGGGGTACAATTGACAAAACCCTATTCTTCAAGAAGCATGGAAATGATATCATTCTTGTTCAAATCTATGTGGATGATATCATCTTTGGCTCTTCAAATGAAAAACTCTGTGAAAGGTTCTCTAAGTTGATGCAAAGTAAATATGAGATGAGTATGATGGGAGAGTTAACCTACTTCCTAGGCCTGCAAGTACATCAAAGGGAGGATGGCATCTTTATAAACCAATCTAAGTATGTCAAGGATCTTTTAAAGAAATATGGTTTAGAAGAGTCATCCCCAGCTAAAACTCCTATGTCTACTGCAATCAAGCTGGATGAAGACAAGAAAGGCAAGAGAGTTGATATCAAGGTCTATAGAGGAATGGTTGGATCCCTACTCTATCTCACAGCTAGCAGGCCAGACATCATGTTTGCCACATGCCTTTGTGCAAGGTTCCAGTCTGATCCCAAGGAATCTCACATGATGGCCATCAAAAGAATTTTCAAATATCTGAAGGGGACTCCTAATCTTGGGCTATGGTATCCAAAGGGCACTGGGTTCAACCTGGTTGGTTACACAGATTCTGATTATGCTGGATGCAGAATTGACAGGAAGAGCACCTCTGGAAGCTGTCAATTCCTAGGTCAAAGGTTAGTGTCCTGGTTTAGTAAGAAACAACAGTCCACAGCAACATCCACAGCTGAGGCTGAATATATTGCTGCTGGAAGTTGCTGTGCTCAATTGCTTTGGATTAGAAATCAACTCATGGATTATGGACTAGTGTTAGAACACATTCCTCTGATGTGTGATAATACTAGTGCAATATCCATTGTAGCTAATCCTGTTAATCATTCTACTACAAAGCACATTGAGATCAGGTACCATTTCATTAGGGAACATGCTGCAAATGGTACCATAGAAGTCTCTTATGTTCCAACTGAGAAACAATTAGCTGACATATTTACTAAACCTCTGAATGAAGCAGTCTTCAACAGACTTGTGAGTGAAATTGGAATGCTCAATCCTTCATTCAGTTGTTCTAAGTAAATATGCTGGTTAATAGGTGCAGCAGTAAATTTTCACTGTATTTAAATGATCTATTTGTTTGGAGTGAAAATTAGCTGAGATATGATTTATAAATATTTCAGTATTTTACTGCATATTTTTCAAAATCATATTTGTTAGTGGAGTTGTGAGCTTTTGAGACATCTCGATATAGATGATTTTCAGAGTTCACGACATAGTTCAAATTAAACAGACTTATATCGCAAACTGTTGAGATTGAGAGACTTCGCGACATAGTTCATTTCATGAGTTTGCGACATAGTTAATTTTATGACTTCGCGACTTAGAATAACTATATCAACAAGTCTCCATAGTTGACAGAATTTTGATTTAAATTAATTTTATTTCAAAATTTGATAAAAGTCTGACAAATTGCTTAAAATTCCTAAAATAGAGCTTTAGACAGGGTATTTCTACTATATCGCAAAGTCTCCCCGATCCTTTCATTTTGAAGACTTTGTGACATAGTTCATTGTTGAGACTATGCGATATACTTTGCAAGACTTTGCGGTACAGGCCACTTTTGACTTCGCGACATACAGATAGACTGTACACATTCATAACTCCATATCGCAGTGTCTCTATCATATAAATACCTTTTTCTAACCGTTTGCAACTTTTCATCTTGTCTATTGCTCTCAAACTTTCTAACCTAAGCACAAATTCTCTACTCTCTTTCTTACTCTCTCTCTCTTGAAATGGCACCCAAATCTCAAACAGTATCATCCTCTATTCCTTTAACCATCCCCAAAGAAACAAATCTTCTCACCATTCCCTCTGAGGCTGAGGCTAAACCCAGGTACAAGTGTTTTGTACGGTTCCTGAACGATTCCTACCTCAGCCAAGCCCTAACCTTGAACCCCACGTTGTATGTTGATGTATTGGAAGGATTTTGGCGAACGGCGTTGGTTTCTACAATGGCCAGGGAAGATGGAACTTCGTTCCAGGAGATAGCTTGTTCAATTGGAGGCAAACACTTCCAGTTTGGGGAGAAGGAGATAAATGAAGCATTAGGGTTCAAGGTGGAGGGTCATGACCAAGAAGCTACTGATGCTCAAATAGTAGACTTCATGACCTTCATTCAGTATGCTGATGAGATAGATACTGGAAAGCTGAATAAGAAGTTTGTAAGAAGGGAGTGGTCATTTCTATTTGATGCACTTCAGAAGGTGTTCCTTTGCAGAAAGACAGGATGGGACCATATCAGTCACATTGTTGTGAAGCTGGCCTATTCCCTAGCCTACAATCAGGAAATCAATGTTGGAGCAATAATCCTCAAGGAATTGGCTCAAAGGCTAGGGAGGACAGTCCGTGGAAGAGGTAATGACATCTTTTACCCTCGCTTTCTTCAAGTTATTTTAAATTATCTTGATGCTAATGTCCATGACTTGGAGGGTATTGATAAATCAAAGATGGCTTATTCCAAGTCCATGTCCAAGATTCTGTTTGGTTCATTGGACACAAGGAATCAAGTGGATGTGATCTTGAGTGTGACCCCGCATATGCAGGACACATTCGCGTCTTATCCACTTGATAAGCCCATATACCATGCTCTTTCCTGGACAGGGGAGGCTGAGACTGAAGGAGCATCACAGTCTAACCCAAGCCTCCCTATCCCATCCAGCAACCCCACTGTAAACACCACTGTAGAGGCTAGTCATCCAAGTGCATCAATCTCTCAAAAGGTTGATGCTACTAAAAAGAAGAAGAAGAGAACCCTAGCTATTATCCATGAATCTGTAGAGTTAGCAAGTGAGATTCCTGAGTCACCTCTCACCAGACCAAAGAAGAAATCAAAATCTGTAGCCACCACTGCATCCTCTCAACAGGATTCAGATGTGCAAAAAGGGGTACACCTGCTACTGTCTATGGCCTCTCAACAGGTCATGGGCATTGAAAAGAGCAGCCTCCCCACTGCAAGTTGTACCGAGTCTGCACCGGGTCAAGACCTCACTCTTGACCCTAGGAGTGATAAGGGTGATCAAACACTAAGTGGAGAGCACATCAATGTTGAAACTCCTCCTATTTCTCAGGGGGAGTTGCCAAAATCTAATCTGAACCCCACTTCTCTCTCAGATTCTTCCACTAAAATTTCTTCTGAACAAGAGAGTCATTCTCATGACAATCTTGCCCTTGATCAATCACAATCCAGCCCTGTGATTGAGCCAACTTCAAGTGACATGGTGCTTGACACTGTGCTCACCACTCAGGACCCACCTTCAGTTGGTCAGGGAATGAATGCTGAGGCATATCCTAATGACACCAACACAAACATGGAGGATTCACCAGTTTTCACTGGAGACTCTGTGCCAAATTCTCCCATCCTTAGGGATGTGGAAATGTCTTCACAGACATATAGGGCTGATGTTGTAACACATCCCATTTCAATGGAGACAACATCAGACCCTACAGCCATTCCAAGGCTGGAGGAGACTCAAACTCACACATCTCATGAAGTGCCTAGCACTACCTCTCACTTGGCTCAGGCCACAATGTCAGAATGGCTGAAGCCTGTGCACCATGACATGCCTTCAGGATCATCATCTGTGCCCTCACACTTGACAGAGGAAGCCATTCAAAATCTTAATGTGGCACAGATTGATGAGTTCTCAAAGATAGCTCAACATCTCCTCACCTCCAACCTTCCAAATGCTGATTATGAAGCTATCCTTCTATGCCATAAGGAGGACGTTGAAGCTCAACAGGAGAAGATTGTGAATGAAGCTGAACCAGAGGGAAATGTGGATGCCTGGTTGGATTCTAAGAGGACTGTAAATCTCAAGGATGCCCTAGCTTTTGTGAGAGAAGAATACCTCACTTCTCTGGGCTCCAATGCTAAGGATCTTTCTCCTGTTGCCATCTATGAGGCTGTAAATGATGTGTACAAGAACCAGTTGAAGGCTCTGCATTATCTTGGGAAAGGGCTTCAATCAGAGATTTCTTCAATTCAGGAGGAGACAGACAGATCCCTCACAAAGCTCAGAAACTCTTATCTCTCTGATTTTCCCAAGGTGGATGGTATCCTCAAAGAAGTCCAGAAAACCTCCACAAATGTGTCCATGATGGATGTGACTCTTGCCATGGTCACAGACAACATCAAGAAACTGGCTTCTACACTGGAAAATCAAGCAAAAACTACCATCACCACCAATGCTATGTTGAATGTCATGTGGAAAAATCAGTATGGTGATAAGCTGGTGGATGAAGTCTCTCTGTCAGACATCTCCAAATATGACTTTGCCAGGGTCAAAGATCAATCTCTAAACTCCTTCAAGTCTCACCAATTATTCTCCAAGGTGGATGGCTTAGAAAGAGAAGTGGCCTCTCTCAAGGATGAAAACAGAATGCTATCTACATCTCTAAGCCAACTCAATGCCAAACTAGATGATCAAGGCACCAACACAACAAACATTTTGCTGGTGCAGCAACAAATGATGACTTCTATGATGAGATCCATGAACCTGCCTATTCCTGGGGAAGCTCAAGACATTTTGTCTGATCCCAAGCCTAAGGGGGAGAAAGGAAAGGAGGTCAATGTGAAAAAGAAAGGGGGAGCATCTGCCAAGCAGTCAAAACTTAAGGGCAAGCTCATTGAAGAGACAATAAAGCCAATCAATCTTCCCCCTGTAGAAGTCATCAATGCACAAGGTCAGAAAAGCACAGTCACCACAACATTCTATCCATCCACAATGCCTAAAGACATCTCAACCCCTCAACCTGCTATACCTACTCCAATTTCTAAACCTACCCAAGCTACACTTATCACTGAGGCCAAGCTACAGGAAGTTGCCAACTCTAACATCTATCATGATGAGGCATTCCTGGAGTTTCTGAAAGCCACCTACAAGAATGCTCAAGGAGATGCACAAGTGTACAGAAAGAAGCTCAGGGAAAGTATCAAGTACTTCACAGTTGCAGTAAAGAAAATCAGGGATGTTTATCTGAGAGAAATAATCATGGTGTGCAAGGACAACTGCTTGTGGCACTTAGCATTTCAAACTCTAGAGAAACTGAAGTTTACTGAAGTGTCAATAATTCTGGAGTTGATTGAAAAGAGTGGGGCTAACAATGAAAGTCTTTATAATGACTTGGAGATGGACCAAAATCAAAGACTGCCTGAGGTCATACCCAAGCCAAGGACAGTAATTTTTCAAAGTTTATCCAAAGTCAGAAGTATTGACCAACTAGTCATTCCCAAAGATCTGCAAATGAAGAATAATACAAAGATCAATCAGGTGCTGCAAATGCTGAGAGCAAAGAAAGGAGTCAAGACAGCAGAGGAATTAGAGATGATTAACATTCTACAATCTTTTCTGATTCATGGTGTTTTGCCAGAATCTGTCAAAGAAAAGAACAAGAAGAAGGATGGGGAGGATGATGATGAGGAGAAAACCCACAGGAGGAGATCTCATGACACAAAGGGGGCAAAGGAGACAGTGAAGAGAACTAGGAGTGGAACTCAGCAAGTCAAGGACATTGCTGGCAGTACTTTAACCAAAACACAAGACTCTGAGTCTAGGGTGAGTACTGTTAGTAATGATCCTCCAAAATCAGTATCTAAGACTTCTGAACCTGAGTTGCCACAGAAGAAGGGTGAAGCCACAAAAGAAAAATCAAGAAAACACCTCCACAAGGTCACAACCAGTGGAGTGTTGCAGTGGATTAAGGGCAAAGGAATGAAGCTACTTCCAAATGATGTGGCAGTAAAGACAAAGTCACCTTGTTCCAGAAAGGTACCTCTTGTGAGGCATATGAAGATCAAGAGTGTACCCAAAAGAATAAGGATAACAAAGAAAACTGGAAAACTCACAAATGTTGTTGGCATCCATGTGTTTCCACTTGATGAAGACTATGATGAAGATGCCCTAGCATTTTTGAGAGCTCAAAGGATCTTTGAAGTCAAACTGAAGCTAGATCATCTAGAGATTAAGTACACTGATGGAAGAGAGAAGATAATGAAGCAAGGAGGCTGGCAACATTTCTATAAATATGAGCTTGAAAGGATAAATGCCTTGCTGAACTTTGAAGAAAAGGAAGAAAGGACGTGGAAGATAGATATAGCCAGGTTCTTGAAAATGCATGCTGATCATGAAGAAGACCTGAGGAGAGAGAATGAAGAAAGGAGATGTAAGAAAGAAAAGGAGTTGGCCGAGATAGAAGAAAGAGCAAGGGAGCTAAGAAAGAAAGGGCTGTGCAGGGTAAAACAAAATCCTTATACTGTGGAGTACAAAAATCATTATGGAGGAAAAAGCAAGATAAGGATGGAGTTTATACACTCATATGTGGAGAGTGCCCTCAGAACAGCAGCTGAAGATCTAAAGGACTCTCCTCTCATTGAAGAAATGACTGCTAGAGATGATATTCTAATGGCAATCTCTGAGATAAAGAAGAATGAAGAAATGAGGAAGAAGAAGATCTATGATGACTTCTTAGAGAAACAATTGGAAACAGAAGCTATGTAGCTCAAGGAAGAATTCTGTAAGCTTAAATTTCCAAGTTGTTATCAAATTCTGTGCTTAACTGTATCTTCCTTATATCTGTTCTTTTTATGTTAGTTAGGCTTGTTATCAGACATGAAATTGTGCCTAAGGGTCTTACTCACAATTTGGGGGAGATTGTTAGGCTCAAGACATGTCTGAATACCACTATTAACAAGCCTACACTATGTGACTATGTCACATTACATGACCTAGTGATTTCTATCACTGGGATATAGTATAGGTTTCTAAATGTACTTGTCTTGTTCTCATGAACATTAGCTTGATCATGTATGCTCAGATTTATAATGAGCTTAGTAAAGTTTCTTGCATCTAGATTGTATATAGGCCATTGAATAATTATCCTGGCAGAAGTTCAGAAGTGTTCATGCAGCAGGATAGAGTTGAATAAGGCTATGAAGAAATAAGTTGCAGGAATTTGTCTAAGGCATTATATAGCAAAGTCAAAAGAAAGCTATGTCGTGAAGTCACCAATATCCATGTCGTGAAGTACTATATCGCATAGTCCACTTTGTACTATGTCGAGAAGTCCTCAAGACACATGTCGTGAAGTGTTGAAGTCAGCAAAGTCAAAAGAGCCTAGATCGTGAAGTCCTCAGAAGCCCTATGTCGCATAGTCATCAAATGACCTATGTCGCATAGTCATCAAATGACCTATGTCGCATAGTCATCAAATGACCTATGTCGCAAAGTCTTCAAAGGCTATATCGCGTAGTCCTCACAAGGGAGATCGCGAAGTCAGGGATAAAGTGGAGTTCACGATATCAACACTTAGCCGTTTATAACAAGACAAATCAAGGTACAGAACCAAGAATCAAAGGAGACAAGGTGGTCCAAAGAACAGATGGCAAATCTACAGCTAAACTTGGAGAGAAAGATAAGAGACAAGCAGCTACAGAAACGGGAAAGACTCCGAAAAGCAGGTGGTCCTTCCTGACACAGTGAACTTCTTATGGCAGGACAAGTTGGACCTTCAGAAGGGGTAGCTGTGTAATATTGTGTGTGCCTAGTTTGTATAGGTGAATATATATATCGTGCACACACAACTGTAAGCTGTAAGAGAGATACACATAGTAATTTGCTAAGCTCTTTTCTCTGTAAGCAAGCAAGTTCAGACTGTTCTTGTTTAGAAGCCAGAAATTCGATTGTGAATTTCCTGGAAAGCTGTAGTATTTAATTTGCTTATTCAAAGTAGATTAAAGTGATTGTGTGTGTGTTATTTACTTTCTGCATATTACATATCATAATCACATACAGTTGTTTACTTAGTTTTCAAGAATCGAAAAATATATCAAACTATCCATTCACCCCCCCTCTGTCTAGTTTCTCGTGGTATTCATTTCTAACATTATCATTCTCTGAGCGTTGTAGAACTTTATTTGTCTAAGTCAGGATTCAGGATTGAATCAGGGTTGCTTGAGAGTCAGGGCTCTGGTGCTGTTGACTATGCCGTAACCAGAAGTCCTTGTTGAGCCTTGAGTCCGGGCTTAGGCCCTAGGTTTGGGAGTCAGGGCTCTGGTATTGTTGACTATGCCGTAGCCAGGGGTCCTTGTTGAGTCTTGAGTCCGGGCTTAGGCCCTAGGTTTGGGAGTCAGGGCTTTTATAGCCTATCACTAGTAATGTTAGATATCCTAAATAATTTTTTTGTATTTGTTTTTCAAATATCTGAGTACAACCTGTGATGTGCTTTGATTTGTAAACACATGTGTATGCACACATGATTTCATATTATTTTTAAAAAAATTACCAAATCCACATGTAATATATTAGCATTTTGGAAAAAATTAACTTTTTTTTTGAAA
The DNA here is from genome assembly GCA_030848705.1 of Heracleum sosnowskyi. Lineage (NCBI taxonomy): Eukaryota > Viridiplantae > Streptophyta > Magnoliopsida > Apiales > Apiaceae > Heracleum > Heracleum sosnowskyi. The sequence continues at coordinate 19,250,990 of CM061243.1, read as the reverse complement.
TTTCTAGCACTTTCCAACAAATTATGTAACTTGGTTAATGCTCAAATATAGTTATATGTACAACTGAGAAGTTTTAGAAATGGGAAGGAGAGAGAATTAGGATAAGTGTGTGTTTGGGGTATCACAAAAAAGTTGACTTATAGTTTAAAATGAGTAAGTGCTTTATAAGTGATAAGTTCATGGATTCTTATAAGTTATACGGGTGTTTGGATAAATTTACTTATAAGTTAGTGAAGAATTTGCTAAATTACATTTGAAAAAATAATTATTAAATACAATGATTTCAACACTTGCATTTTAAATTAAAAAAATATTTAAAAACACAAAGGTAAAAATATAAAGTATTAGAAAAATAAAGAAATCAAAGAATAAGTTGATAAGTTAAGTAAAATGTTGGTGATTTCTAACATTCAACTTATCAATTTATAAGTTATAAGTTATCAAATAAGCTGAGTACACAAATACCCCTCATAAGCTGAAATGGGTTTATAAGTCATAAGCTGACTTATAAACCACTGCCCAAACAGGCCCTAAGTAAGGTAGAAAAAGTATTTAAATATGACACATGAAGAGAGAAACTATAATTAAACTAGCTCTTTAGCCCGTGCAATGCACGTGAATACTTTAAATATGAGTAAATTGTTTATTTTTTCGGCAAATTTTTGTACGTCATCGTATTAGAGTAGCAATTGATGAGTTATACGACAGTAAAATTAGTACAAATTTGTATTATACTTATATACATGAAAGTTTTTTTTGTTAGCTTGTACTGATTTGGACCGTATTTGTATCGTAACAAATATAATACTTAAGGCATGTCAGAAATTATGTATAGTTTGATTTAATAGAGATAAATAATTACAATTAACAGACATGCTTTAATTTATAAATTTTCTTAATTCATAAATTTACAATAAATCTAAATGATACTATAATAGTATGAGATATATAATATGTAAGTGTATATGGTCATATATTATCATAAATTTACATAAATATAAGTATTTATATGTATACATACGTATATATATATATTCATGTAAATGTTGTATGTATATATAAGTATGCATATTAATTTGCAGCATTTAATAATATGTAATAAATACATGTATAAGTATGCATATTAATTTTGTAGCATTTAATAATATGTAATAAATTTATTGATGTTAAAAGACCAAAATAACCCTAAAAATGTATAGTATAAGTAAGGGTAAAATGATCCATTTGATTTAAATTGCTTATACCAAACCCCTTGTTGTGGTATTATATAGATATAATAGATGTGAGTGTGAAACGTGTCCAACTTGAAAAGAAAGCTTGACATGTGTACGGTTTGTTAAAAGGAGAGTTTGCCATGTGTTCAGTTTTGAAGGAGATAGCTCCTCATGTTAAGTTTGTCTTTTGTTCAGTTTAAACATATAATTTAGTTAAACATTTTTATCATATTTTCTAAAGACAAAATAAACATTTTACACAGAATAAATAATATAACATAATATTAGGAAATATGCTGTTTTTGATGATAAATTATGTTATATTATTTATTCATTCATCCCAATAATTATGAGAGTACAAGTTAGATTTCTTTTTTTTTTCTTTACATTTAGTTAAATTTAAGAATATTCATAAATATTGGTTCAATAAATAAATAATTTTACCAGACTACCACTGAACTCTTAACTCATAGTACAAGTAAGATTTAATAAATGACTAAAATAAATTAAAATTCGACGTACAGTCTAAGATAAGATCGAATACGATCATCTCCACTCCAATGAGCCCTACCATTGTAGTCTGTAGAGATATATTCACTTGACAAGACCAAATGTTAACTTGCCGAAAGCATAGAAATTACACTGTACACAATTTTTTCCCTAA